>OZ038390.1:17585493-18185493 GCA_964036045.1 Eutreptiella sp. 'Long Island Sound 2002'
GAGTCGTACCATCGGTGTGCAACAGTTGGCGTGTTGCTAATTTTACAACTTATTTTGGATTCGATTGGCCATCGGTTCCAGTATGTTCCACAGGCTTCAGACTGGTGTTGTGGTCTGCTGCTGCGCTGTATTGTATGGCTTCGGTATTTGCCCTCCGTTTAGCCTCCAGTGTGAGGCCGTATGCACCCTACTTGCTGGCGTTTGGATCATTGTGTATGACATGCCAAGTGTCATGGCATTGGCACAGTCATGTCGCACAGGTCAAGGACAATCTCTTGCAGCAGCCTGTCCTCCTCAATGTCAACAGTATCCGCAGTATCAACAACAGTACAGCTGCATCCTTTCAGAGCAATGCCATTCCGTCATCACTGTATGCCTCGCTGTAAGAATCGATTTTTGGTGCCTGTGCTCTCGATTTTTTGGTCACTTCCACGTTTTTGGTCGTCCTGCTCCTGCACTGTGTGCAGCCTGGCCTCCTGTGCCGTCTTGGAAGCAGGATCGCTGCCACAGTCAGCGTGTTACAGTGTACAGTACTGGTCTGCTGGCCCCTTACGTCTCCACATTTACATGCCTCATGGGTTTTGTCGCATAGGCGCAACAAGGATTTGGACAGTCCATCTCATCCGCTCTGCCTACGTCTGGGAGTTGGAGGCTAAAGACCAGGCCGCATACATAGACAACCTTCTCCATTCATTAGCAGAGGGTCGCAAGACCATAGCAGTGGTTCGCAAGGCCCTCAAGGATGGGCAAACTGCTGACAGCGTCCTGAACCACATGCTGAAAAACACAATGGCGGATGCTTCCGGGTGCATCGACTTGTATTGTCACGCCCGCCCGCACGGGGAAGATGTCGATCTCCTTTCAAAAGCCTCCGACGGCCTCTTCAGAGGGATGTGGTGGTGCAAATTGCGCGAAGCGATGCTGAGGATGGTGGCCGGACAATACGAATCACAGCCGGAGGTTGTCAATCTTCACCAGTCTGCGGTAGACTTTGTGAGAGGCAGAGACGTCGAATTTGAATGCCCCCTTCATGTAGTGATGCTGGATCCCATGGCATGCAACGGTATCCTGGACCACGCAGTGACCAATGCAACACGGCATGGTTGTCGGACCAATCCCGAGGTGAAGCTGACAACGCGAGTTTCGGAGCAGTCCCATAACGCAGATGCGGCTACAATTGATTGTCCTATTGAATCTGAAATGCCTGTTGAGGTCCGAATTACCGTTACGAATCGTGCAGATTCGACCCGTCCAGCGGTGCAGCGCTGGTCAACGCAGCAGCCCAATGAACTCCAACAGGCAAAAAGCCCCAACAGTCCCGTTCTATCCGATGGACTTGGCCTTTCCCACATCTGGATGGTGGCACACCGCGCTGACATGGTGGCAGAGCTGTGGCAGAATGAGCACATGGTGCATTTTGAGCTGTTTTTCCAGACTGAGGCCCTGCCCCTTGACACATTGTTGCTCCCCCAGCGCGCGGGTATTGTGTCTCTCACCCCCAGGTGGGAGGTCCTGGGTCTCGATGACAGTGGCATCGCCAGGAAGAGTCCTCCATTAAACAAGTCAGGCCGGCCGACGACGCCGCCAGCCACCCTGGGCACCCCTCGGGGTCAGCGGTGCAGCCTGTGAGGGGCAGACGCACCACTGCCTCACCAAGTGTGCCTCGAGTGCGCGCGTCGACCGTCTAAGGTGAGACCCACCAGTTCCCAGAGAGGCGGGGCCTGTCGACGGGACTAGTGTCTCTGAGCGTCCGCTCGCATGCCCGTGGTGGGCCTAGCTTGGTCCAGGCACCTCTCTCCTTCGCCCCATGCATGGTGCTCTCGGGCCCCTGTCAGCTAGGGCCCATTCCATTTAAGGTGAAACCCACCAGTTCCCAGAAAGCCGGGGCATGTCGGCGGGACTGGTGTTTCTGAGTGTCCGCTCGCATGCCCGTGGTAGACCTAGCTTGGTCCGGGCACCTCTCTCTTTCGCGCCATGCATGGTGCTCTCGCCCTCCCCTCACCTGAGGCCCATTCCATCGGAGTGCGTGTGTGTGACAGCTAGACGTTCTGCCGATGGACGCCCACTGGGCGGACCAGCGGACAATGGCTCTAGCGCTCCATGACATGACATGACATGGGTGTGGGTGTGGGTGTGCATTTCGGTGTGGGTGTGGGAGTGGGTGTGTGGGTGTGGGTGTGGGTGTCCGTGTGGGTGTGTGGGTGTGGGTGTGGGTGTGGGTGTGGGTGTGTGTGGGTGTGGGTGTGGGTGTGGGTGTGGGTGTGGGTGTGGGTGTGGGTGTGGGTGTGGGTGTGGGTGTGGGTGTGGGTGTGGGTGTGGGTGTGGGTGTGGGTGTGGGTGTGGGTGTGGGTGTGGGTGTGGGTGTGGGTGTGGGTGTCCGTGTGGGTGTGGGTGTGGGTGTCCATGTGGGTGTGGGTGTGGGTGTCCGTGTGGGTGTGGGTGTAGGTGTGGGTGTGGGTGTGGGTGTGGGTGTGGGTGTGGGTGTGGGTGTGGGTGTGTGCGTGTGCGTGCGTGCGTGCGTGCGTGCGTGCGTGCGGGTGTAGGTGTGGGTGTGGGTGTGGGTGTGGGTGTGGGTGTTGGTGTGGGTGCGGGCGTGTGCGTGAGTGCGTGTGTGCGTGCGTGCGTGCGGGTGCGGGTGTGGGTGTGGGTGTGGGTGTGGGTGTGGGTGTGGGTGTGGGTGTGGGTGTGGGTGTGGGTGTGGGTGTGGGTGTGGGTGTGGGTGTGGGTGTGGGGGTGGGGGTGGGTGCGGGTGTGGGTGTGTGTGTGGGTGTGCGTGTGGGTGCGGCCGTGGGTGTGTGTGTGGGTGTGGGTGTGGGTGTGGGCGTGGGTGTGGGTGTGGGTGTGGGTGTGGGTGTGGGTGTGGGTGTGGGTGTGGGTGTGCGTGTGCGTGTGGGTGTGGGTGTGTGCGTGCGTGCGTGCGCGCGCGCGTGCGGGTGTGGGTGTGGGTGTGGGTGTGGGTTTGGTTGTCCCTGTGGCTGTGGGTGTGGGTGTGGGTGTGGGTGTGGGTGTAGGTGTAGGTGTGGGCGTGTGTGTGTGTGCGTGCGTGCGTGCGTGCGGGTGTGGGTGTGGGTGTGGGTGTGGGTGTGGGTGTGGGTGTGTGCGTGCGTGCATGCGTGCGTGCGTGTGTGCATGCGTGCGTGGTTGTGTGTGTGTGTGTGTGTGTGTGTGTGTGTGTGTGTGTGTGTGTGTGTGTGTGTGTGTGTGTGTGTGTGTGTGTGTGTGTGTGTGTGTGTGTGTGTGTGTGTGTGTGTGTGTTGTGTGTGTGTGTGTGTGTGTCTGTAACGCCCAAATCATTCAAATTGTGCTTAAACTGCAAGGTTCAACATCTAGGGCCTACCACTATGCGACCGAACCGTGAGTTCAAATGCTGTGGTGCCCCGTCGATAGGCTCAAGAACCGGGTTCAGATAGTGCTAAATATGCAACAAGAGGGGGTGGCATCTGTGCTGCTACCACATCCTACATCCCATGTCCGTGCTTTCGTGCTTCCCTGTTTGGAGGCTCCAACGAGCGAGTCCACTGTGCTGGCGGCGGATGTAGGGGCGGAGCCCACGGGTTCTGCTGGAGCTCTGGTGCTGAGACGGGGTGAGCAGGGTTGGGGGGGGGGGAGTCACGAGAACAAACTTTTCGCCGCCCTGCCCTCGTGCCAGGGCTGTTCCAGCATGCACTGCACTTCTACACTCGTTAGGGGTGTCTAGGGGAGCGGGCTGAGAGGGGGGGGTCATTGTGCCTAGGGGGGTCACTGGGCCTTTGGGGGACGGAGGGTCTGGGAACATTGCCTGGCCCTGGAACGGGACACTTTGGGCCTCTTCAGTATGCGTAGCACCTCGTCGCTATTGAGTGGAGTGTAAGGGAGTGGGCTGAAAGCGGGAGTGTTGAGGGAGGGGAGTGGGGTTGTGTTGTCCCATGCGTAAGGAGGCGTGCGGGACGGGAAATCTTCCGCCACTACCATTCGCGGGGTGTCTTCCGATGACGCCTTGGGGGGGCCCATGCACTGGGCGCGTCACGCGCGATGCGCACTACTTTTTAGACCAGCTTCCCCCTGAAGAGCCCCCAAGCACACCCCTTCCAAACGCCCTTATATCACCCCTGCCTCAGGAGCATGTCCCATTGTAGACCCTGGGAGACCTCCTTCAATGGAGGCGGGAGGTGGTCCATCTTCCCCGAATGGGGGGGGGGGGGCGATGGACCCGGGGGTGCTGGGTATGGTCGTCTAGCATAGCCCCACTGCCGACCGTCTCAGGATGATGGCATGGTAGCACAAAGGATCCTTGGCGTTGATCAAGCGCGAGAGGTCACCTTCGATGATAGTACTTGGACGTGATACAACACTTGGAGAGGATGCCACATTGTCCCTCAGCCTTGATCATGATGTTGAGGTCCGACATCAGGGTCCCCATGATGGGGGGGGAACAACATAGATACATCACCTTTGCCTTCTTTTTTTTTTTTAAACTCATGACCGAAGTTCCACCAAGTGTCCATTGAGAGTACACATAGCAGGTCATGGGTCAGTGACAGGGCCAGCTTTGGTTATGGGTTTGGTATGACCTACCCTCACGAAGACGGCTGCGGCGGGGTGGCGGGAGGAACGAGTCCTGTGCCTTGCCCCACCCCTGTGGCCCCGTTTGCACGGGTATGCGCGTCCTCCGGGACCTCTCAGGGGTGTTACAATCCAGTCAAGACAATGACGTCGCCCATGTCCTCGAGCACCTTTGCCTTCTCAAGGTCCCATGGTGGGGAGAAATCAACCTAGGAAAGAGTGGATGTGGTGGAAATGAGCAAAAAAGTGTAAAAAAAGGTGGAAATGGGTGAAACTAGGTGAAAATATAAAAATGCCATATCCCCAATGTGGAAGAAGTATCAAAATCTACTATCAAACAGCAATGATGCCCCCATAGTATCACAAAGTATGGGTCTCTAGTACGGCCACACGCCTAGATAGATGCACTGCGCTTGCACTGCACGCGCACTACGCTAAGTGCGCCCCCTTGGACGAGCTCCCTTGACTCACTGCGGATGCTTCATTGATACTGTCTATCTCCTGTTGTCGGGGTGGTGATCCCTGCATTGCGTCAGTATGCTTGGGCCCCGCGGGGACACCCGCCGCTTCACTAACATTCGGCAAGAAATGCTGCAACCCCCCCCCCCCCCCTCGACCGTGGACCCTCGCGCCCATGTCACTGGAGCCGCCCTTTGCGGAACCTGCTGTTCATTGTGGTCGATCAACGGCCATGCGTCTGACGAGAGGTATACCACGTGGACTATGTCAAATGCTGTGAACAGCGAGACACATGTGCTCCTAACTCACCGCAAGAGCAGGCTATATGTAGTGGCACGTCCGATGGAGTGTCCCTTAGGGCCTGTGCCACTGCTGCACACTCGCCCTGCGGTACCGAGACGTCGCTTGTAAAAACTCGGTGAAAAATTTTTGGCTTGCCGTCACCAAAGCTGGCAGCGGCCGCTACCGGACCCCGAAGGGATCACGCTGCTGAGGTATACACCATGACAATTTGGTGGCGTTGTTGGCATCATCCAGAGTGTGCGTTTTCTCTTCAGTTTGCGGTGTGGCTAAGGGAAGCCCACCACAAAAAAATCGTTTTTCAGCATGGGGGGGGGGGGGGGTTGTATTACCAAAGGCCAAAGGCGCCGTTTTGGCCCTCAAAAAATGTGAAGCTGCTGGCAACGTTGCCATGGCCGCGTTGGTGGGTAATGCCCCTCCTGACATGGTCTGCCACAGCTGTATAACGGAATACCATCGTTGTAAGACGGCTGTCGTGGCGTCCACCCTTTGGAATGTGATGTATTGACACCTTACAAGCCATCGGGCATATATAGCCGCCCAGCACAACAACCCCTAAACAGTGGTGATCGACAACTCACTGTGCTCCAGACACTCTCTCGACGGTTCCAACCATGTATTATCTCACACCACCGCCCCCCACAATCGTCTGACTATGGAAAAGGGGAGCGAAAGATACGGGCACTTCTTGAGCGCATGTGAATGGCACTCTGACAGTCCACTGTGTGTGTGTGTGTGCCAATTGCCAATTGCCCCGCCGCGGGGTTGGTTTTTCACGCAATCATTTCATGCCTTCGGCAGTTCTCTGGGTTTTGCTCTGGCATCGCTTGGCGCCTTTGCTTGCTCTCCCTGCCCTGTCCCTGCTTGCAGACTGAGATAGGTTCGCAAGTCAGTATATAGTGTCCTCCGCATAGCCTTAGGTGCCAAACAGGCTGTGTGTGTGTGTGTGTTTGTGGGGGAACCATGGGTATGCAGGTTAACTGGCACGATGTAGGGCTCCTATGTCTTCACTGCCACGTCAAGCGGCTGTTTGTGTCTGTGCCGATTTTTTTGCCAATTGCCCTGCAACGGGGGTGGGTCACTCAAATTCAGCTCATGCCTTTGGCCTTTCTTGAGGAGATGTTTGATACACAATTGCACTGGACGGAGCCGGTTCGTGGGTCACTATGTTACACTTTGCCTCGGCTGTCTCTCTGCTACCGATACCCCCTGTAAAAAATCTCTGAGGTCCCCTGCTTCGTGTGCGGTGTCGTGTGTGTGGGGGGGGGGAGTCTTTGCACTGCGCGCGCACTGCGCGCTACTTTTAGACTATGTTCCCCCCGAAGAGCCCCCAAGCAGACCCCTTGGAAACGCCCTTAGAATTAGGTGACCCAAACTGCCCCAGCTCAAGAAAGTTGCAAACTACCTTCCCTTCACATAACACACCACATGGGGCTGGAACACACAGCATAGAAGGTAAAAAATGGCAGGAAAAAGCTGGGCATTTTGCAGGGGATTTTTGGAAACGCTTAGCACTTATGGTCACCAAATGGGACTCGTATCACATGGTACATACAGAAATTCCAAGCGATATTGGTTGCGTTTTGGGTCCCGAGCTGGCTGCCAAAACTTCCGAGCATTTTTCCGGGCAACTTTGAAAACTTCCAGGCGATTATCAAATGAGCTTTGCCATGTTGAGAGAGGGCAATGTTGTCCACCCATATACCTGACCTCAGCAAAGCAACATGCAAAAAAGAAAAGAATACTTCACGCAACAAAGCGTGGAATCAAAGATTGTCCCGGTTTCCTCAATAGCACCGGAAGGTTGGGGCCCAAAAGAGGGCGGAAATGCTACGTCACCCCTGCATTCTCGGGTGTCCCCAAACAAAGGGGGACAAAATCAGAAGTCAAAACCTCCGCTAGGGGTCACCATGATGCCCCTAGGGGCCCCTAGTATCTCAAAGTATGGGTCTCTAGTACGGCCAGACGCCCAAATAGTTGCACTGCGCTTGGGGCGCCCCCTGTGTTTGTGTTTGTGTGTGTGTGTGTGTGTGTGCGTGTGTGTGTGTGTGTGTGTGTGGGCGCGCCGCTTGCCATTAACTGGTTGTCATCTTCCGATGTGGCCATATGGGTGCACGCTGGTGACCAATGGTCGCTGATTCCGTCGATGTCCAGCCGCTCGTCGTCTTTTTGACCGAATTGCGCCCGCTCCATGGAGGCTACCTCGCTGTCGTGAGACGTCTCCATTGATGTGCACGGCGGCACCCCCTGTCCTCGCTCTGTCTGGGGCACCTCTTTTTCTTCGACCATTTCCGCTGTACCCACCGGCTCTTTGGTCACTGACCGCTCCAATACCACCCCCGTGGGTGGCTGAAGTTGTAGCACCGCCAAGGCTGACGTCCACTGCTCCGGTTCATGCGACACCTGGACCCAGACGTCCCTTTGCGTCCGCTGTCTGTCTCGCTGGTGTTGCCGGGCGTTCTCCTGTCTGTGTGTGTGTGTTGCATGTGTCTGCCAAAATACCAAATGGCCAACCACAATGGGTTGATTGAAACTCTCATTTGGTTCACATTGCTCCGACACGCCTTGTATTGCCTGCCATCGTGATGCACAAGTGCGTATTTGCCACACACCACGAGATTGTGTACAGAACAGTGTGTAGATAGTGCTTGCCTAGGCTGGGGTACTGGTCCTGGTATCCTGGCCTACGGTGTTCTCTGTCAGAGCATATAGTTGCAGAATGCCTCAGCCTTTTAAAAATTGGGCATGTTATGAAGGTGCACAATGTACAGATGATCAGGTTGGGTGGTGGGTCCGTTAGTGTTGTGTGTGCGCACCATGCCGTCAGTGTGTATGGTGTCTTTGCGACTTTGCCATCCCCCAATACTAGGCAGGCATTCACAAAGAATCTTGGGGCCCCTTTGGTCAGGTCCGAGGAGGAGGGCATGGACCCTGTATTCAACATACTGTATGGAAGACACTGAATGTGTGCCTCCTCTGTTGCCTCCTGTGTGAGCAATGTGCCCTGTACACATAGAGCCTGCACACGTGTGCGCATGTGCACGTTGCAACCATGTAGCCTCACAATAAGAGCTGGTTCCGCAATGTGCT
Organism: Eutreptiella sp. 'Long Island Sound 2002'; assembly: GCA_964036045.1. NCBI lineage: Eukaryota > Euglenozoa > Euglenophyceae > Eutreptiales > Eutreptiaceae > Eutreptiella > Eutreptiella sp. 'Long Island Sound 2002'. Next base: position 17,593,885 of record OZ038390.1, read on the forward strand.
TGCTCGTGGCAAGATTGTGGCAATGCAAAACAATGTTGCCTGTTCTGTGATTATCAGCTTGAAATTTGGGAACGTTTCAGGGCAAGGAGGCCATGCCCTCTTGGATTCCCGAATCCCTCATCATACTGTGTTGAAGCACTTGCACCGGCATCCACCCCAAAGTCCTTAAGTTCGAAAGATATGGCGGTAACTTCTATGATGTTGCTCAGAGACATGGTTCCTGAAGATAAATGAAATAGGAGCCTGGACACTGAAGGTCTCGAGGTTTTTGTGCCACGAAGTGTGTAGGTCCCATTCCCCCGTCGTGTTTTTGCGCCATCTCTGGACACCCAAAGGATGGCAACCAAGGACAGTTGCACCCAATCCACAGCCAGCCTGGAACCCCAGATCATTGATGAGTGGAGGGTGAGGTCAGAGGTGGTTTGGGATCTGCGGGGCCACCTGAACAGAGAACGAATGCGGCCAGAGCTCGAGAAGCCCGGAGAGCCTCCAAGGAAGAGGCCCGGGCACACCGGCAAAGAGAGGTAGGGGTGCGGGACGGTGCACATATGGAGCGAAAAAATGAAGAAAACAAACACGCCACCGCCACCAACCACTGCCAATAACCCAAAGGGCCTGGGAGGTGGGTGCGTAAGCGGAAGAGGATTGTTGTGCGACGCCGTTGGTTGTCGTGCAGGTAGGAGGAGGGAGAGGAAGGGGAAGAGGCAGGGGGAGAGGTTGGCAGGGGATAGGGTGTATGCGGCACATAGACTACCGTAAAAACACACATATTTTAAAACACTAATATTTTGCGAAAATGAAAACAATTAATATTGAGCAAAATTTTTGGTTTTGCCACTAAAAAGCCCCAAAAAATATTTTTTTGCAATTATTTTCAATTTGCGAGCTGGAAGTCTGTGTATTGAGCCCCGAAAATATTTTTTTTGCGATGATTTTGTCCAACTGCCATTTTGCGTTTGATAATGCATGGTCACAGCTGCTGCTTGGAAAAAATTAACCCCTCAGTTTGTATATAGTCCTTGAGCACTAGTAACCCCCCCCCCTTGTCCTTCCCCACCCCAGGGAAGGCGCCCGCCCCCCCCTGGGGACCGCACTACCACCGGACACGCACATTTGCAGGCACAGAAATAGGCAGCATAAAACGAAAGAATTCAGCATAAGATGCGTTCAACGGGCTGCCAATTTACGGAGACCTACTCGTTGACCGGCTTGGTGTAAAATTTCTTGGTCCTGCTCCACTTCACCTTGAACTCTTGCACATGCTCACCACTTTCCACTGGAATGCTTTGGGCAGCACTCTTGGCCGGTGGTTTTGCCACAACAACACAGTGAGCTGCAATGAAAAATTTTGGGTTGAGGAAGTGACGGTCCCCCACCCCCGCCCAGGGAAAGACAAGGGGTCGGGAAGGACAAGGGGGGGGGGGATGTCAGGCACAGGCAATATCCTAGTGGTCAGTGCACTGCCCTGGCAAATTGAAGATTGTTGGGGATTGAGCTGATTGATTTAGGGGTAGACCAATTATTCGGCCAATTTGTACAAGAACATTGCTGCCCCCCCCCCCCTCCATATATACCAACAAACTCGTGTCATTTTTTGGCATGTTATTTGGTACATGTCAAAAAGCAGGAACTAGCTAGAACTCTGAGGAGGTCATCGTTAAACTGTGTGATCAATGATGAATCACCATGACTTATTGGTAGCTATCAATTGGACATCCTGCATTAATGAGCAAGCAAAAAGCAAATAAATGGGAAGAAAATACATTTTTCAACTAGTGGCAAATTGCATAAGACACTGAAAAAAAAAATACGTAATGGGGCATATTTTAATAGCACACGAACAGCTCTTCGGACTACCTTCGGTCATGCTCATGTGACCCGGGCGACACTCATGTCATCGCGGTTGTAGTGCTGCTGCATCAATATGCCTTTGTGTAGCATTATGTCCTTGGGCACTCAAGCTGTTCACCAATTGGCTTCTTTTAAAGCACAACTTGTTTCAATTTTTTTACATATTTTTTTTGGCGTTTGGGATTGGTCAAAACTTCCATCATCTGTCTGTTACATTTTCCTTACTTCACATCTAGACACATAGGAATGCGTACATAATTTCAAACTTAATAACCCTCACTTGCGAAAACAGGCAAACAAAATAAGAACACACGGGTATGCCCAAAATAAGGGTGCGCAGCCCATTAGGCCCATCCTTGCAGCGATTCATGTCCACTAACATGTGCTGAGCTGCAAATCGCTCAAATATTCTTTAAAAAAAACGTGTCATTGACCATTGCTTGGCTGCTACTTTGGGTTTAGGGGCACAAGGGAGTCCTCCAAATAAAAATATGTACCAAAATACACGCAACAAATGAGAACATGAGTTTGTCCGTATATCGGGGGGGTTAACCCCCACCCCCAGTGGAAAAGGGGACTGTGGGCGGTAGCAGTCCCCGAAAGTGTTTTTTGGGAATGGTGGCAGTGGAAAGTGGAAAAGGGTGTTTGGTGTGTTGACATGACCCCAACTGTGTTTTGGGGGCACCGGGGAAGTCGCAAAGGGTTTTTTTTTTGAGGTGTTAGTCCCTGAAATGTGTTTTGAGGGCAGTGGAAAAGGGGCTTGTGTGTGTGGATACTCCATTAAATGTGTTTTAAGGGCATGGGGGCAGTAGAAGAGGGAGTTTGTGACGCCGATAAATCCTGACATGCCTTTTGAGGACATGAGGGCAGTGGAAAGGGGTTTGGGGTGTTGACACTGCATGACATGCGATATGAGGGCATGAGGGCAGTGGAAAAGGAGGTTTGGGATATTGACATTGCTTGACATGTGTTTTGAGGGCATGGGGCAGTGTGAAAGGCAGTTTGGGGTATTGGCATTGCTTGAAATGTGTTTTAAGGGCATGGGTCGGTTGAAAAGGGTGTTTGGGGTGTTGACCCTGCCTGAAATGTGTTTTGAGCATACATTTTGCTTTGATGATGTATGCCTTCCACACCCATTCCTTGTGTACTTCAGGCATACAAAGTCATCTCCTTCCCTGCCCAAGAACCGTGGCTTCTACAAGCTCACCCGTGTGGTACAGTTGGATAGCACCTCCCGGCCAGGGGCAAGCAAAGGGGGAATCCTTGCACTACGCACGCACTGCGCACTACTTTTAGACTATGTTCCCCCCGAAGAGCCCCTAGGCACGCCCCTTGGAGACACCCTTAGAATTAGGCGACCCAAAATGGACTGGAGGGGACCTTGAGGGGGACCTTCCCGGTCCCTGTGGCAGTGGTGAAGGACCAAGGGCCTTTGGGGGGGAACTTGACTGGGTGTTGGGCGGCGGAGATGGAGGGCAGTCAGGTGGCGAGTCTGAACTTGGGATGGCAAAGGAGATGGACTCCTTCTTGCATTGCCGATTCACCACTCTCAACCCATCTTGGTAGTATTCCAAGTGGAGGAGTCCGTCTTCAGTCGTCCCAACCACCGTGGCGGGAGATCGCAGGCCATTGGAGCGGGTGTAGAACACCCTATCCCCAATACTGAGATCCATGGAGAAAGTGGGCCTGAGAAACTAGAAGGGAAGTATGATGTCCCGTAGCAGGCACCCTCAAAGTGTATCACCATATCAATCAACCGTCAAAAAGAGTAGATGTGGTGGAAATGGGGGGGGGGATGTGTGCAAAAAAGTAGAAATGGGTGAAACAAGGTGAACATCCAAAGGGGGTGCCAGATCCCCAATGCATCAAAACCTACTGTCAAACAACAATGATGCCCAAAGTGCCACAAAGTATGGGTTTCTTCTACGACCAAACACCCAAATAGTTGCACTGCGCGCGCACTGCGCGCGCATTGCGCTTAAGGCGCCCCCAAAGAATTAGTCATGGTGGGCAATAGAGGTCCTGCAGATGAGGGACACCATTCCCTCACATCCTGCTTTCCAAATTTACCCACAGCTACTCACTACAACCCGTCATTTCCCCTCCCCGGATTTGAAGTCCAGTACACAATTAAGTACGTAATTAATTATGTCCTCCAAAAACACCGTCCGAACACAAGTGTTCGTCGGACACGGCATTCGTTGGAAACGGGGATCAATGGTCGGTGCTGATCGACTGAATGTCCCCGCCATAGACACTTTCAGCCATTAGTCTAGAGGTTCTCTCACAGATGCATGTGTCCCCTTCTTGGTTGGGGTGCTCCACTATTCAATGTACAACAAGTAGGTACAAGGTTTCAATCAGCGGTGCCAGTGGCAGCTGCATTTGTTATATAACCTGTGGACGGCGAACCACTAAAGATCAATACCTGTGTGTTGCTGAGCTAGATGGTGCATGAAAAACAGCCACGCCCTCAAGCTGCGTCTGTGTTGATGTGTCGCAGTGAATCACAGGGCCGTATAGCCTGATGCACTCCTTCGGCCTAACCATACGGCTTTCTGTTCTCCTGCTGGAGGGGAAAAGGGGAGGTAGACAATCGCTGTACTACGTTGGAAACGGGGGGGGAGGGGGTAGGAGCATAGGCCTTCCAATGCCAACTCCTCCGCCTTCAGAAACTCCACCGCCTGCACTGAGGCGCCCAATTGCACAAAACCAACTGGAGCCCCGGGTGTTGTACCAACTTGACCATGGCTTCCCATATCTCAATATTTGACAACGGGCCAGTGGTTGTCTCCTACCACTGTCGCCATCTCAGCATTTTACCCCATCATCTGCCAAAACATCATCCAATTTGAGAAACAGCCATAAGTCACCTTGTCCCCACAAGTGTAATGTCTGCACCACTGAGTACACTTCCACAGCATGCTGCATTTGTGGATATCTGTTATGGATCCCCGTGGAACATGATCTGTGGATATTCACCGGTTTTGGGGGCGTACACCCCCACTCCCGCCACCCTCCCCACTCTAGGTGAAACATGTCTTGAGGCCCCAAAGAAATAAAGGATTCGAAAAGCCACCGTCAATAACAACATTGTGATATTGGAATACGCAATTCATGAAAGAACATATTGCGTACCATGAATCACACAAGCCCAACAAAAGCCGCTGGGCAATGTCTTCCTAAGAAGGGGGCTTTTTTTTCTTCTGTGCTATTTCTGATGGCTCATACATAGGTTTGTCCCTGTACAAATCTACAGGTAAATGATGTTTTTGACACTTGCTTTTGCCAATAAAAACCAATCCTTGCAATTTGGGAATCAAAAAACTTCTCGTTTTCGATGATGCCCTTGCAGCTGAACTCAAGCAACACAATCACAATACAATCCCAATAAACATGTACTAGTTTCGACCCGGCTTAGGTCCTCATCGGCTGATAAAGCAAAAACATATGAACATAAGGTAATGCAATGCAAAGTAGACAATCAGCAAATACAATTGCGTTTCTACGGCGGATTAGACACATTCTTTGCATCAACCATTCACAGAATTTTCTGGCTGCAAATCATCTGCGGCGAGTGTCCTGTGTGCGCGCGCGCGGAAAATCCGGCACAGATTTTTTGCTGCTTTCAGAATTGCAAACAATCTTATCCGCGGATTGAATTTTAATATCCTCTGTAGAACATATGTAGCCCTAGCCCATGCCATCTGGATGCCTCCATGGTGCAGTGTGCGAAGCACATGTACAGTGCGTTGTAGCTCCCTCCCACCTCCCACTGCTCCCATGGCACCATTCTCTGCATTCACCTGTGATTCCACTTGTGACAGTGTTGCGACCACAGCGTCCTGCGTGTGTGCATCTGCTCCCTCCAGCTCTCTCAGTCTTTGTGCTCTGGTCATCATATACTTCCCTCTATGGGTCCACTCAATGTATTTTTCAGAAATTACTCCCTGGGGTATCCCCACCACACCAGCACTACCTGCAAACGCCTGCAGCAACTGTCATACAAATATTCATGTGAACAGATCCTGATGTATTTGAGATACTCTCCAAACACCCATGACTCACGTGTGTGTCGTGGTGCATTTGCATGCCAGGGCAGATATGAATAGGCATGCGTGGGTTTCCAGCAGACCACAGTCTTTAGGGGGAGTACAGAGGTGAAACGGACATCCAGGAAAGTTATATTTTTTTGAGAACCAACAGCATCAAACTGAAAGGGTAAATCCTCAGGATACATATCACACAATGCAGAGGTGACTTGGTGTGTGTCATACTGTTTATGTAGCACCAGTCCATCGTCCAGGAACCTGAAAATTGGTGCAGGTGCCAATGGTTTCAGTCGCTCGTAGGATCGGAGCACGAGTTGCGCCCAAGGGGGGGCCGCGTTGGTGCCCATGGTGAAACCATAGGTTTGGCGATAGACCCCAACGCCGGCGTTGCAAAATACTGTGTGGTGAAAAATAAAATTCAACAACCACTAGCCCAGTGTCTGGCAATCATAAGCATCGTTCAGAAAAGGCAATTCTGTCTTCATCCTCTGCATGTCCTCCAAGCTCACTGGCGGCATGTCCATGAGGCATCCAATTGGTGGCATCAGTGGTGCAATGGCCTATCGGAGAATCAGCTAAGTTGTTTGTCAAATTATGAATGTGACTTTTTGTCATTTATTTTCCAGCGCCACGAAATTCTGGTGTACAGCGCATTAAAATCATAGTTGGTCAACACCAATTGGTGTGCCGTACCCAATTTCTCCACCTGAGAGCGTACGCGGGACAAAAGGTCCATGGTGTCGCGCAAAGGTGCAGAGAGTGGGTCATCCCTGCTGTCCAACTTTAGAACTATTTGGCCTGCCGTGGCCATTAGCACCGACACCAACGACGTAGCCCAATTGGCAAGTCCCACTAGCGGCCTAGATGCCCACCTACCCTCAGGTGTCAAATCAAGAGACTTGTGTGACTTGACAAGTAAACGAAACCGTGGCAACCTCGAGAAATGGCGCACATTTAGGAACACACACTCCTGCTTAGCTTGACTTGCATGGCTCTGCTCCCAAATGTGTAGCATGTGTGTCAAACTGGTTGGAGATTTGTCAACATTCACAGCCTCCTTGTTGAGATTCCCTCAAACAATTGTAACACAAAGTTTGGAAATTTCGTTGTGGATTTGAAAAGCTACACTGGCTTGGTTGTGTTCCCTCCTGACCAAAAACCCACACAGCTTGCTCTTCCTTACACCTACTAAATGGGTTGTAAAGTGCAACTTTTGAAGAGCGGTGTCTGTACAATGTGCAGAGTGGGGAAAAAGTCGTCTGAAATGAGTTACATTTACACAAAGTCAGCACTGTCTATCAGTCAGAAGTATGTAATGGGTGTTCTGTGGACATGAAAACCGGCAAATTTCAACCAGTACAAGGAGGTGAGATAACCCCTGAAAGTAGCATACTATCACAGAAGAACTGAACATATATGGTTATGGGTTGGGCAAAATCACACTAGGGTGGGGGAAAATTGGCTTGCGCCCACGGGGGGTCACGGATGTCCATTTCCCAAACCCCCCCCTTGTGGCCCGACGTGACGGGGCAATGACAACCGGTATACACAGCCCCCCAGTCCCCCCCCTACCCCCAACGGTGGTGGTATTTATGTCCGGTCTATTCCGGTTGCATCCCATAGCACGGGGGGGGGGGATGCAACGCCCCACCATGGCCTCCCGTTGGCAAATTAGTCTGATGCAGATGTGAAGGAAGACATATCAGAGGACTGTGATGAATCAGAATCAGAACATGTCCTCTCCTCCCTCCTCTCCTTCCCCCCAGTAGGGCAAGAAGGTGAAACCTGCCTGCCCAGGCACCCAGCCATCAGACAGCACCTGTTTGGCTTAGAAAGGATGGTTCGCCAAAAAAGAAAAAATAAAATTTGCAAAGAGGTGCTATCAGTGGCCCCCTGTGTTTAACTGACTTTTGTTTGTTTCCTTGTCAGGGGCTTGTTGCTTCAGGGAAGGGGTCGAGAGCAGGGGGGGGGGGGGTTTCAGGGGTATGTGTGCCTGTGACTGACTGAAAGGGTCCCCCTTGATGGGGGGACCTGTAGCAAACTGTCCTGGGGGGCATGCACATGCAAACATGCAAACATGAAGACATAAAAAAGACCAAAAAGGCGAAGGTAAAAATATTGTGGGCAACAGGGTTTGAACCCAAGACCCCTGGACTTAGAACCTAGTACTACTACCAACTAAGCTATGTCAGGATCTGATGAAATTTCAACATCAGAGAGTGGATACCATAGTAAAACAAAAAAAGGCTGAGCAAAGCAGACAATGAGGACCATACATAGGTCCTGTCACAGGTGTCCATTTCCCAACCCCCCCCCCCGTCCTTCAGGCGACAGCCGTGACCCCCCCCGGGCGCAAGCCAATTTTCCATATCCCCTATCATTTTGGAATTCGTTGTACAACAATTGAATGATTAGAACCATTGAATTCACAAGTAGCAGTGCAACTTCAAACTACACTGTGCACATGGGCATTTGAGACAAAATCACATGGAATATTGTCTTATACTTTGCCTCCAGTGCATGCTGCTCATTTCCTCTGGAAATCATATATCTTTATATTTTTCAGTGTTTAGTTTGAGGCATCTATGAAAATTGTCGTCATTTTGGAATTCGTTGTACAACAATTGAATGATTAGAACCATTGAATTCACAAGTAGCAGTGCAACTTCAAACTACACTGTGCACATGGGCATTTGAGACAAAATCACATGGAATATTGTCTTATACTTTGCCTCCAGTGCATGCTGCTCATTTCCTCTGGAAATCATATATCTTTGTATTTTCCAGTGTTTAGTTTGAGGCATCTATGAAAATTGTCGTCAGCTTCCCTGAATACACTCTCCTGTTGACGACACACCGTGAGGGCACACACGGCTGTGGACGAGGTGTTCTGATGATGCACTGCGTGGAGACGACACTGAGATGAGCTGACCATGTGTATGCCCCAATCACTGGTGTTGTGGATGCCATACCCTAATGGTGCACTGTTGTGACTTTGACGCTCTCATGGCATAGTAGTGGGGTCTTGTGCATCACTGGTGCAGTGTGTCTCTTATGCCACACTGCACCAGTGATGCACCACCCATTTGAGATCATCTTGATAAATATGGGCCTTCGAGGGCATTTGCTGCATTGATTTGTATGGCACCTATGTCCCTGAATCCCATACACATCGGCACAACACGACCAAGGGCTGCCACCCCATCAGACTGCAATCAAATTCAGTGCAACGTTCCAGATGATCCACAACGGGAGCTGGCATTTTCACCAGTCCTCCGTTGCCTCCACCATCAATGGCGGCCTGTGTGTGGCCTGCGAGGGAACATGCTTCTGCAGTGTTCCCATAACTTGCAGTTATAAAACCCCAACAAACCAGCTATCACCCCTCGCACCCTCGCCCCTATTGCCGCGCCACCCCTCTCCCCAACGGTGCTGGCAATAGGAGCCAGTTTCCAATGAATGTGGAAGGGGGGGTGGATAAAAACGCGGCCGGACAACTTATGGGCGCAAACAGGCTGGACTCAATAACCAATCTCGCCAGGTGACCTTACATCACACCCCACGAGGGCAAGTGACGGCACAGGTCATTAGCAGTCCATCAGACCTGTGGCACCATGCAATATGCACAGAGTGCTTACAAGACGAGTCTTGCAGAGCAGAGGAGATGAGGGGGTTGAAGAAAAAAGGTCAAAACATTCAGGTTTACAGCGGCTCGCACCGCATCGTCATGGGGTTCACAAAACTAAAAGGAAAATCACACACAACAAATGGTCGGGCCCGTGTGGTCAGGAAAACATGGGATTCGTACAGAAATTCCGGGGCAACATACAAGTGCATGAATCCTGAAGGATCTCATAAGTGCCGTTCTCAAAGGAGAGAACAAAGGAGGGGGCGTGGTGGGGGGGGCTCAAGAAAGCACAACTCGGCCGCCAAGTTGCTGATCACCAACTGCTGATCACCAATTTCTGTGGCATCTCCCGGATTATTAAGCAATTATATTCAGCCACCTTTCGAGCCGCACCAACAAAAAGCAAGAAAATGAAAAAAAACATCGGTGCAAAGGATATCCCTGACGTACATGCGTGGATAGCATGGATAGCAGCAGCCCCGGTTCAGCTCAAAACCAGGGGCACTCCACAGACCACCAATAAAATGTGCAATTGCCAACATTCTTGAATAAAAGGCACGGTGAACGAGAGCCAGCAAGCGAGCGAGCGAGCGAGGCGGCGGGTGAGCGAAAATGCAGAGAACGTGGGGCATCGTGTAGGTTCGGAGTCATGTGGTCAAAATCGTGCACAGCAGTACTTGCTGTGCATTAAAGCAAGCGTCACTGATGTCTGCGAGTGTCAGGATAACGGTGAGGGGTCTAGGGATGGAGATGGTGAGGGAGATTTGGATGGAGCTGGGATAGATAGGGATGGAGACACAGACGGAGACGCCGGTGGAGACGGGGTGGGGTCAGGATGGGGACGGAGCTGCGGGTGGAAATGGGGAGGGGGAGGGGGACAGGGACGGGGACACGGATGGGGAGGATGCTTGCAGCAGATCTATGAATGAACAAGGTTGTGCATCCGTCCGAATCAGGACGCCTGGTAGCGCTAGGCAAAACATAGAAGAAGCGCCAGCCCTGTGACCTGCGGGACAGGAAATGGATACTTCTGCAAACTGTGGTTAGGCAATGGTTAACCGGTGGTGACTGGATGGCGACCTTACGACCCTCAACATCAGGTTGACTTGGGTTGGGGACAGATGGCCCACGGTGATAGGCCACTGATGTTCCGGTAAATTGCCGGCTGAAACGCTTCTCAATGCTGCGCTTTGGATCATCTTTTGGCAGGGAGAAAAAATGGAATGCGGGCGTTTAGGGGGGGGGGCGGCTCCAATATACCGGAACTATACAGGGACGCACGCGTGCACGCTCATGCAGGCACACACAGCAACGATCCCAGAGAACCTCCGGGTTCCAAATGCTGCAGCCTCGGTTGGCAACAGCACGGAATGCTGCAGCTTAATTTGTCAGCACAGCGAAGAGCCTTGAACGCTGTACAGTGAAGCATGCGTCCGGACCCTCGGCTGTGGATTTCCGGACAACATTGAATTCTCGACACAAACATACACACGGGCATGGGCATGCCCATGCACATGCCACACCCACACGCGCGTCAACAAAATAACCCACCAATAAAAAGGCGTTCCGTACCCAATTGCCGCAACGATTTCCCCCTCTGTCCCGTGGGTTTGGGTCGTCCCTTTGCTACGGGCCCTGCACTCTGTGGACGGTGGACGGATGGCAGACTCACACGAAAGATGTGTCGCCGCAGCACATTTGCAAGACTGGTCGGTGTCTCTGGGTTTTCGCCCGGTGACTGTCTTCATGCTGCCTCTGGACCGGCACCACGCGCTCAGTCATGCTCAACCACACCGCACAGAGGTACCGAATGAGATACAGCCCTGTCCCATCAATGACTGCAGCCTCATCCAGTGCCGTCAGCTTCGGCACGCACACGTCAAGCATTTTGGTGCCCTCTGATTCAGCAGGGGCAAACCGCACTTCTGCAGCAGCATGTGCATGGGACATGATACAACATCTTCCTGTCAGCTCATGGGAAATGTTGCACACGTCACCGAATGCCTATCCTCGAGCTGCGTACCATTCCACCCCATGCCCTGATCGTTGTTATACCGACCACAAACACGTGTCCCCCCAAAACTGTTGTGGGTTTGGAATCAAAAAACGTTTACTGGCTCTGCACATGTAAGCTCAGTGTAGACTAAAGGGGCCAGAACATTCAGTCGGCAGGGAAAAAAGGTCGGTTGGCGGCAAAAAGTGGGCCCACCAGGCATAAAAGTTGGTTCAGCCGGAGTAAAGGTTGAAAGTTGAAAAAAGGGAATCATGTCCATTCAAAAAGGGCCCCATTTTGAGCACTTGATTTGTTTTCTGAGCACAATTCCCCCAATTCGTCCGAGGACAATTTCAGAGCTTCAGCCACATGCTCCAACCGGATGCGGTAGGGCAGGAAACACATCGAACTTGCAATGAGGATGACCCATGGAGCATATATATGGTGCAGGCCATACGCAGACTCGTTGGAGAATGCTCCCCGCGAGCTGCAAGCGCAGTAGGCTGTGTCCATGATGCAGTGGTTAGGCAGGCCCTCAAGACGCTGCCTCGTCCTTTGTTGATGGCGGTGGAACAGGTGGCAGTGATAGTGACCCACCAGCGAGGCTGGGGGGGTGGCATATTTGTTGCAATTGGGGTATTGCCAAACCCCAACGCCCAGCCCCAAGTGCATGCTCATGCGGGGCGGAGGCGTTGTCATTGTCGAAACTGGAATACAGCTGCCACCCCAAGTAGCAGAAGTGAGATTCCGGAAAATCGGAAAAACAGGTTTCTATTCGGATCCAGTGAAAGTAGGCTAAATTTCCGGTGAAAAAGAAGGTTTGGCGGCAGCCGACTTACCCCTAGGTCCCTGTAAACATTGACGTCCCCAAGTAGCACGCAAGTCCACTTCTGGCGATCTTCATGCTTGGGCGCGGGTACCACCCCTCTGATGACTGCAGAGCCCAATACAGCTCTTTCGTGCTGCGGTGGTCGACCACCTGAGCTGTTGACCGTATCTTGTTATGAAGGCGGCATGACTGATACTTGTGGTGCACCGATCAGCAGTCGGTGCGGGTTCAGTCTTCCGTGTCAGGCTCTGTGTCTGGGGTCGGGAGCCGGTGCAGATCGTTCGGGCTCGTGCTGAATGTCAGGCCATAGTCGGATGGTTGCCCCGGGCCGCCCTGGGCCCCAGTCGACTGCAGCGTGTGGGCGGTGATGGGGTGCGTGAGGACGTGGGTCGGGACCAGCCCCGTGTCCAGCAGGTACGGGCGCTGGGTCGCTGGGGCGACGCCGCTCGGCAGCACCGGGTTGGGGCTGACCTCATGGGTCCCGCTGGGGAGCAGCGGGTTCGCGAACACGAAGGCGCCATTGGCCGGCGGGCGGCCCGGCGACGGCTCCGGCGTCTCGTCGTCGTCGTAGTCGTCGTCGAAGTCCCGCGCCGGCGGCCGCCAGTGGCCGGGCTGCGGGATGTGCGGGGGGCTGACCTGGACCATCCCCACGCCCTTCTGCCACCCGTACATTGGCTGCAGCGGTAGCGAGGCCCCGACTCCCAGATCTGGGGCGTCCTGCGTGAGGTCCGGCGCCTGCCGCGCGGGGCTGAGCCGCAGGGGCGGCGCCGGGGGCGGGCCCTCCGGGAACTGGACCGGGTGCGCGGGGCTGACATGGGTGTACAGCTGCATGACCTGCGAGACCTCCTGCAGCTCCCCGTGCCCCGTCTTCGTCAGCCGCCGCTCCTGGCGGTTGAGGACCGTCCAGGCCTCGGTGGGGCTGTGCCGCTCCCCGTCCCGCGGGCTCGCGGCCCGGGGCTGCCCCGGCTGCTGGTCCGGCCGGACGTCCAGGGCCACGGACTCGCGGCGGGGGACGCCGCCCATCGGGGCCTCGATGACCAGGTTCTCCTCCATGACCACCTGCGCGGGGCGGCGCACGGTCAGAGGGCCCACCGACGATGTGCGTCGCCACCATGCAGGCCATGGCTTACCGCTACCCAGGGGGTGGGAGGGAGAGGGGAGGGGCAGAATGGCAGCCTGGGCTCCTCTGCCTGACCCACCCACCCACCCCAGGGGGGGGGGGGATACGGTCGCCGGGATGGGCAAAAAATGCGGGAAAATGCGGGAAAATGCGGGAAATGCGGCAAAAAATGCGATGGAAAATGCAGTTTTGTTAGAATGGTGTATGCCCCTCGAAACCCCTATGTTTCATCTCGTCTTGCACGATCAGGCGCTCAAAGCATGGACGGTTTGATGGAACAACGTAGTGCAGTAGTTCAACTCAAGAAGATCACGGACTAGGCTCAAAACCCCTAGGGGCAGAAGTTGCAGCTGCTTGGTCAGGCCAGACCGCTAAATCTCCGCGCCGCGCGCGGGCCGCGTCAAGTGCTCCCCCATTGACCTAAACCGCTGGGCTCCCGGGGGGCGGGGGGGGGCAAAATGATACCCATGACGCACTGATCATTTTGAATATACACAACTGGGGGAAACTTTTTTCAAAAAAAAATTTGCCCATCAACTCAAGCTCCTAGCCAAGGTCCGACCCGGAGGTCCGGTCAGGGTCAAAATCCTTTTTTGTGTTTTTCATCCATTTTTGAATTCTCCACAAAATTCTGAGTATTTTGAGTATAGACACATAGGGTCAAACAAAAAAATTTCCCCTTGCCGTCTACCTAAAACAAAATCTCCGGTGCCTCGGGCGCCCACAAAACCCATTGTTCCTCACAACTAACAAGACAATGCCACTAGAATGTTTCCTCTTGAACATTACACTAAGCGACGTGCCCGGAAAATGCGAAAAAAATGCGGAAAATGCGGAAAATGCGGACCGTATCCCCCCCCCCCCGCCCACCCACATCAGAAAATTTATCCACGGGAATAAATGAAATTTATCAAAGGGGCCCGTAATTGGAGGCCAATTTTTAGGTACACAAACTTTTTGTTGGCCTTTGACCCCCCACCCCCACCCCCACCCCTGCCCCCCCAGTGTAGGCAAAATTCGCCACTAAGCTGTGGCCTGCCACCGTGACTAGGGAAGCATTAGAATGAAGAGGACCTCAAATGCGGCCCCATGGGCAGTTAGATAAGCGGTGGGGAGAGGGTGCCAAAGCGGTTGCGGGTGGTTGCTGTCGGTTACAAATGCCATTGAAGCTGGGACGGAGACAGTGGCTAGGCATAGGTTGCGCGCCCTAGAGGGGGGAGGGGTACCTCCCACCGTTCCAATGCATCTCTGAACGTGACGGAATGCCTCCCCCTACCCTCCCCAAACCTCCCCCACCCCCCTCCCCTGGCACAACCTCGCCCCTCCCGGGTCCATGGGCGCTGTCTGGGAGCCGGCGGTTGGGACAGACACAGTGCTCAACCTTCAGGACCTTCGCTTCGGCCTTTTAGCTTTGACATGGTGAATGTTCGATTGCCGGGGGGGGGGGGGTAAAGTGTGGGGGGGAGGGTCTGGATTGGGGGCTCAATTGACCAGGACCATTGATCATATCTGGTAAAACAAAACTTCACCCCATCCCGGAGAACTGATGACTTTTCTGGACCCCTTCGTCGCACTGATTGTTCCGAAAGAATCATTTTCACTCTTCGAAGTTTGGGGTTTGGATCGCCTCTTGAGGGGGGAGGGGGGAGTGGCATGATACCTGGTTGCCTTTTGGCCTCTCACCATGTACCACAGCCCTTCCCTACAACCCTTTCCCTCCATAAGCGGCAGTGCCCATTCGCCTCTCACCAGGGTATTTGGTAAGACTTAGTACCAGCCGAGGAAAAACTTAGTAAAATGCGGTAAAACTTAGTAGAAACAAGGTGAAACTCAATGAACAAAATTTTTCATTTTTACTTAGTAAAAATAAGTCATTTTTATTAATATTTACCATAGCCCCCCCCCCCCCCCCCCCGAGCCCCCCCATTTTTACTAAGGAACTCGACACTTCGATGATAGGTGCTACTTTTGTTTAAGGACACAAAGCCCCCTGGTCGGTTCCCGGCCACTTGTGTTAGTGGTGCCCCACCCCGACCAAATCATCATACACACCAATTTGTTGGCACTCGGCCAATGTAACAAAAGCTAACATAACGTAATTGGGATGGGGCACAAGAAACAAAATCAAGCTCAAGAAAAGAATCCTGATAGGGCCATGGCCGACATTAGTGCAGCAGCACTGGGAACAAAAGAAAGCCAAAAACAAGTATGCTGCTATGTTACGAGGTGGTGGGTGGTATGGCCTCACACTCGCACCCAAAATTTGTCTCGTTGGAAAAACCACCCTACCCCCCTCCATCAACTTGGGCGGGAAGAAAATTGCTCTGCGGGGGGGTGACACGGAAGCCCATTTTCCCAACCCCCCCTCCCCCCTCCTTGGCCGCCGTGATGGGAGGGGGGGTTCAGGGCGGGGGTGCCCGACCTACCGTGCCGGGGGAGGGGGGTCAACCCAACATCTATGGTTCAAAATGATACCCACATCGCGCTGATCATTTTACTACTCAAATGTTGGGGGGGGGATTATTGGTGGAAAAAACCTTTTCGGGCCAAAATTTGTGTTCCTGCGCCTTTGGCGCCAACATCCGTTCTTACACAAAACAAAGGGCCCGACACGGAACCCCTTTTCTCCAACCCGCCCCCCCCTCCTTCGGCGGGCGTCCATGTCACCCCCCCCCCCCCCGCAGAGCAATTTTCAGGTCACCTTGGGGGCATGTCACGGGGGGCGACCAATATAGGGTTAGGGCCGCCACCCGCTAGCAATGCACATGGTGTTGCTCAGCCACCATCCAACTCCAACATACACAAGGACATAAATACAACATACATATACATATGAATATATATATATATATATATATATATATATATATATATATAATATATATACGGCTTATGTGATCCCCGGGGCCCCTCCCCCCTCTCTGCACCCCCCCCCATGGGGGTCCGGAACCCCTTCCGGCACCGGCCCCAAGTACCTGATTTTAGCACGGGTAAATGCCCTTACCATCCCATTTTCCCGACGGGGGGCCGAAGGAACTATTGGCACTTCACATCTACAACAGGCAGACAGTGTCTACAAGGGGCAGTCAGTTTCTACTTGGGGCAGACAATGTCTACAAACTTCCGACCGCCTAGCCCCATCAAAACGGGTGAACGATGTTAGCGGGCGCGTTTTTGGAAAGGGGGCCTTCGGCTCCCTCCCCAAATCTTGTCACGTCGTCTCTACAACATGCCGGTGGTGTCTATCGTAGCACACCGCGTCGAGCAGACAGTGTCTGGGGGAGTCTTTGCACTGCGCACGCACTGCGCGCTACTTTTAGACTATGTTCCCCCAAGCAGACCCCTTGGAAACACCCTTAGAATTAGGTGACCCAAACTGCCCTAGCTCAAGAAAGTTGCAAACTACCTTCCCTTCACATAACACACCACATGGGGCTGGAACGCACAGCATAGAAGGTAAAAAATGGCAGGAAAAAGCTGGGCATTTTGCAGGGGATTTTTGGAAACGCTTAGCACTTATGGTCACCAAATGGGACTCGTATCACATGGTACATATGAGAAATTCCAAGCGATATTGGTTGCGTTTTGGGTCCCGAGCTGGCTGCCAAAACTTCCGAGCATTTTTCCGGGCAACTTTGAAAACTTCCAGGCGATTATCAAATGAACTTTGCCATGTTGAGAGAGGGCAATGTTGTCCACCCATATACCTGACCTCAGCAAAGCAACATGCAAAAAAGAAAAGAATACTTCACGCAACAAAGCGTGGAATCAAAGATTGTCGCTAGGGGTCACCATGATGCCCCTAGGGGCCCCTAGTATCTCAAAGTATGGGTCTCTAGTACGGCCAGACGCCCAAATAGTTGCACTGCGCGCGCACTGTGCGCGCACTGCGCTTGAGGCGCCCCCTCTACATGCAGCACACAAGGTCTACAAACTACAGGCCGCAATATCTTTGGTCCATGGGAAAAAGGGTGGGGTACCCGGGTAAACGGGATGGCAGACGTTGGTAAAACATCGCATTCTTGCTTGGTGGGGGCCTTTTGCCCCGGGTGGAGCGCAACGGATCTCACCCATCCTTGGAGTGTCACGGCCCCCAACATGGGTGTAGAGCACACAGAACTTGTGGCCGACTGAAAATTGAAATTTTATGGTATGACGGCATGTACTTTTGGTTACAAATAGTAGGACCCTTGGGCTTGTGGCAGTCATCAGACTAAAAAATATAAATTCTTGGCACGCCAACACGGACTACTAGGTACAGAAATTCGGACCCTGGGAGCGATGGCAATTGTCAGACTAATAATTAAAAATGATTGGTACGGAAAATAGGGGCTGCAACATGCAAGAGTCAGGACCCTAGGACCTGCGGCAATCATCAGACTAAAAATTAAAAAGGCCCGGTGTACCAGCAGAGGTTGCAAGGTGAATGAGGGACCCCGGACCTATGACAAGCATCAAATGGAAAAACTAACATTCATGGGCCGCTAGTACGGGCCAACAAGCAACCAAAAGGCACTAGGCTTGCATAGCATGCATACAATCACCATTGGGAACAAGCGGAATGAAGAGCAAAGATCTCGAATCACCCATGTCCATCCACAAACATCGACAAACCAAAAGCATGCGCACCGTAATTGGCGTAATTGTCGTAATTAGGAACGTAATCAAACGCCGTAATTATCGTAATTACGGCGTTCGTAATCTCAGCCTGGCCCTGACAAATTGCATTACATCATTAGACACATTATAAACATCAAGTTACATTCATGTTTACATTGCTCATTGAACATTTTTGGGTTACGATAAACCTCCGCCTTGAATTTTCTTGCACCGCTGAATGTTCTATGTTGTGTTTTCTCTTTGTGCGCGTGCATGGCCACAATACGACAATTACGCCAATTACGGTGCGCATGCTTTTGGTTTGTCGATGTTTGTGGATGGACATGGGTGATTCGAGATCTTTGCTCTTCATTCCGCTTGTTCCCAATGGTGATTGTATGCATGCTATGCAAGCCTAGTGCCTTTTGGTTGCTTGTTGGCCCGTACTAGCGGCCCATGAATGTTAGTTTTTCCATTTGATGCTTGTCATAGGTCCGGGGTCCCTCATTCACCTTGCAACCTCTGCTGGTACACCGGGCCTTTTTAATTTTTAGTCTGATGATTGCCGCAGGTCCTAGGGTCCTGACTCTTGCATGTTGCAGCCCCTATTTTCCGTACCAATCATTTTTAATTATTAGTCTGACAATTGCCATCGCTCCCAGGGTCCGAATTTCTGTACCTAGTAGTCCGTGTTGGCGTGCCAAGAATTTATATTTTTTAGTCTGATGACTGCCACAAGCCCAAGGGTCCTACTATTTGTAACCAAAAGTACATGCCGTCATACCATAAAATTTCAATTTTCAGTCGGCCACAAGTTCTGTGTGCTCTACACCCATGTTGGGGGCCGTGACACTCCAAGGTGACGGTTTGGACGACATATGACCGATTCCCCACACCAACTAGGATGTCAACCATAGCGTTCCCCACACTATCGGTCCATTTGTCAAACGACACCCAAATATGAGGTGTGCCCTTCAATGCAACCCGTTCCACACAGTAGCGGATGGCACAATTGTGAACACTCAGCACCGTCTTAATGTTGCCCTCCCTACACAAAGCAACAATACAATATTTTGCTTTCGACGGCCCAGAAGTGGAATTGTGTTTCCTTTTGCTAACGGTTGTGCGCGGCAATGATGTCTTAGACTTACCAAGCATGGGTGCAATCAAAAAAGAAAACGCAATGTAAACTTGCCACAAGGACGGTTCCAAACGGCACAATGATGCACAACTATGGTGCTATGCATGCCAGAGTTCGTTCTGTGAGGTGCAAGACTCTTGCAATTGGTCATGTAATTTCCCCCACTTACGGTAAATTACGTGTAATTACGATAAATTACGGGATTACGGAATTTTACAATCGTAACCGTGGCCTGCCCCTGAATTTGATTGTTGGTCCCCCAAATGCACTGCACCTCAGCATGTGTCTACAACCCGCGACCCATGAATGATAAGTAAGGTCGTTCATCAGCTCAAGGGTAGAGATTCACAAACAGCCAAGCAATAGTACATTGCATGTGTATTCCGCGGTAACATCCGTGCCCATGTGACTCATTGTAGCCAATTTCTTCGTGCATGGCTCAGTGCCATTTGCAGAGCTTTGCTCGAGGACACTGCTGCAGACACGAAGAGGAGAAGGGTAGAATGGCTTTAGAGCGGGGGAGAAAATCAGCAATGGCCCATAAGTGGGCGGATAGGCTACATAACCCCTACCGTGTGAGGGGTCCCCAACGCTTCACAGTGGGGGACAAAATCAGAAGTGGCCCCCAACTGGGCAAATTGGCAACATAACCCCTACCGTCTGGAGGGTCCCAAACGCTTCAGAGCAAGGGACAAAATCAGGAGTGGGCCACAAGTCGCCGGATTGGCTACACAGCCCTTCCCATCTTGGGGCGCCCCAAACGCTTCACAGCGAGGGACAAAATCAGCATTGGCCCACAAGTGGGCAGATTGGCTACATAACCCCTACCATCCAAGGGGTCCATAATGCTTCGAAGCGGGGAACAGGAGTCCTTAACCCCAACTTTTTTTCTTAATCTTTCTCTGAGTACAAAAAAAAATTTGCGTAGCAAAAAAAAATCTACTAAGTTTGTTACTTAGTAACGAAAATTTTCGACTAAGTAAATTACTTAGTAGGGGGAAAAAATAAGCAAGAAGTAATTTACTTAGTAAAAAACCCACCCGCAGAGGAAAAAATTAGTCACTAA
Source organism: Eutreptiella sp. 'Long Island Sound 2002' (assembly GCA_964036045.1). Classification (NCBI taxonomy): domain Eukaryota; phylum Euglenozoa; class Euglenophyceae; order Eutreptiales; family Eutreptiaceae; genus Eutreptiella; species Eutreptiella sp. 'Long Island Sound 2002'. The sequence goes on from OZ038390.1 coordinate 17,614,164, forward strand.
ATGTTTTTTTTAAGTTTTAAAACTTAGTACAGAAATCTTTTTAGAACAATTATTTACTAAGTTTTACCACAGACCCCTCTCACCATCTTGTGCCCTCCCTCTCCCTGCCTGGCCTATCCTTACTTCCCTACTCACCCTTCCTTGCCCTTGGGGGGTTGCCCCAACGGAGCCCCAGAATGTCCTTGTTTCACTGCTCCGTGTTGAGTCCACATGGAGGAGGGCAACTGCCCTCGCAATTGGCCAAGTGCCTCCAAGTGGACACCCCATACCGGCGGTGGGGCACCCCTGCCCAAACCAGGATGTCCAGTTGCAGGGTCACTTCCCTGATGGGGCTGCATTCCACACCCTCTCGCCCCGCGCAACTGAAAATGAGGAAGCCCCTTTGCTGTTGACTTGTGTCTGCATTTCCTTAATATTTCCAGCTCACCCGGTCCTGCCTGCAGTTGCGGTTGTGGGATTCTTGGGTGGGAAGAGGGGACAGGGGCCGTTCACAACAGCGGAAAAAAAACGTGGGCATAGTGTTCCGGAGACATAGTGTTCCGGAGGCATAGTGTTGCGGGGGCATAGTAATTCAGGGGCATAGTGTCTCCGGGGCATAGTGTTCCGCGGGGACAGTGTTCCGGGGGCATCCCCCGTTTTTCTTCTGCCTGCTGAGGCCAATGGCTCAAGCAGACATTTGGAGGCCAATGGCTCAAGCAGACATTCGACCGCATGCCCGGCCGAAGGCGCAGTTGGCCGGTGCCTGAAGGCGATTGGCGGTGCTGGTGGTTAGCCAACGGCGGTGGGCCGGCGAACCGACAACCGTTTGCCCATACCCACCACCAGGGAGGGCTGTCCTTAACAGAGAACACAAATGGCCAGGCATCCGCGCTCACCGCCACCGGACTCACCGATTCACCAAACCAGGATTTGGGGTCTAGAAAATGGGGGAAATGGGGGAAATGGGGGGAAATAGAGAAACATCGGGGGGGATAGGGGGGGGGGGGATGGGAGGGAATGGGGTAATAGCGGGCATAGCACACGGGATGTGGGTTGTGGAGGGTTGTAGTAGGATGTGGTTGAGGAAAATGGGAGAAAAATGGGAGAAAAATGGGACGAAATACCCATTTTTCACGGTCCCATTTTCCCCATTTTTCTGGAGTTGAAGATCTTCCCACAGTTCCCTTTGTAAAATTAGCTCACCGCACTCAGAGACAGAAAAATGGGAATGTTTGCCACTCACCGACACTCACCGCCACAGCGGCTAGTGCTGATGCTGGGAGGGCCATCAGGGAACCTGCTCCTGCTTTTTGACCGGGACCACGTAGTCCTCCTGCCGTTCTGCGCGGCGTATGCCCAGGCACCAGCCGAACAGCAGCATGCAGCACAGCACCAAGAAGCACGTGATGCCGATCACGACCCACAGCTCCCACGAGATGCCGGCGGGTCCCGGGGGGCCAGGCGACGGAGGGTCTGGGACGCCCTTCACGACCGTCGCCGGGATGCCGTTGTCGGCCAGGGACGCCTCTAGCGTCCCGTCGTGGATGGTCGTGTTCAGAGTGTCCGCGAGCGCGAGGCTGTCGGCGCGGAGGGCCTGGTTGACGAACCGGACGGACACCTCTGTGTAGGCCGGGTTCTTGGTGGACGGGTAGGCCTGGACGAGCTCCACTTGGTCTGGCCGGAGGCTCATGAATGCGGCGAGGGTGGTCTGGAAGGCCCTGGGGTTGAACGCCGTGGCATTGATGCCCATGGCAAAGACCGACAGCGGCGAGGAGTAACCCTGTGCGGGAGTATGGTGTGTGCAGTGGGGGGACAGTGTGTGAGGGGCGGGGGCATATTGGGGGCGGTGGGGAGCCCCACAGTTAGAGACGCCGTGGAAACGTCGTTGAAGACGTGGCAGGGGAAACGGATTGCGGGAGACTGCGGTGTGAGACGTTCTGGGAGACGTTGCTGATGTGGCGGGGAAGCCATTGGGAGATGTGGTGGCAGGCACAGCGAGAGATCTGGAAGGGGGCACTCGCACACGACTTGGTGACAGAGTGGAGACATCATCCCTGTGCCTCTCGTCAGCGCCGCCCATGTTGCTTCCCTGTTCCCATACCATCACACACACACACACACACACACACACACACACACACACACACGATGAGAACCGCAAACAAGAACAGAGCAAGAAAAGCGGTGAAAGAAAAATCCTCAGAAGCTGCAGGGCAGCCCTAGACGTCTTTCGGTCTGTTGGTAAAGGAAGCGATGTGCAGCTCAGGAATTCTGGGGCAATGTGATACAGGTTCCGCATGTGCCCTCACCAAACCCTCATCCCGCCACACCCACCAACCAACCAGGAAAAACTCCACAGAGGAGGTCGTGCCATGTTAGCCCAATGCAACATGTGTTGGGTGCTTCCACCCAACCACACACAAACAAAAAAAACAGGGGCGTTGTCATTCCAGGCTTGCTGGAAGGCGTAGTAGATGCATGTCGTCGCACCACGTGGGCTGGTATCCCTCTGGTTGGAATGCCTATGGAATGCTCGTGTCAGTGTATGCTGTACCGTTCCACTGTGCCCGTCTGTGAAGCCAGTGGATCAACCGTGCGACGGCTGTGTGCTGTAGGCATGGCTGGCAGTGAGCGATCGCGTAGACCGCGTGCATAGTGTTTTTTGCGCCCCAGGGCGACGCACAATACACACGGCGCACAGCTTTGTGCAGTGCCCTCATTACCGCCATTCGTGGGTAGTCGCTGGACGGCGCCACTTGGGCCCATGCCAGCGCAGAAATTATTTGGGCGGCCCAGCTGTGCTGCCATGGTAAGGCGGCGGTCAGACTGCCTGTGAAAATGCAACACAGATATTCTGGCGAGGCGCAGCGGGGTGTCACCAGTGGTTTCCCGTACCGCAGCGCCCAGGTGTCTTGCAGTGCCGAGGCGTGTGTTGTGCTAAGACCTACCCCACCCCCGACCGTCATGCAGATCCCCAGTGCACGCACTGTTGCTGACAGGCAGGCCCCATTACAGTGCGGTGCGCCCCCGTCAACACAGGGGCACAGCACTTCCAGGCTCCATACCTGTGAAAGCGTGTCAGCGATCCTCTGGACCAGGTTAGTCTGGGACGCAGGTGGGAGACTTGTTGCGAGTAAAAGGTTGTCCCGGAACTGGCACACAGCTCTGTGATTGATCTGGCCCCTTTTCCGGACACGAATCTGAACCAGCCGGACACCTGTTTCACGTCCGCAAACTGAAAGTTATGTACAATTTCTGTCTGTAACATGCGTAACATACAAGTGAATGCCCGGGCTGCCAGCCGCAACTGTTTGCGCTGGAGTATTGGTGCTGGCGACGCCGAGATCCCTCGGAAAACCCACACGCCTATTTTTAGTGACTTTGCCTTTGCTAACACGTCCAGAACACACATCCTTCCTTGTGGGTTCCGTTGCAGCGCCATTGCCTGCACTGCGGCTGAAATGCTCTGGTCCCAGTCCGGTTTTTGCCACCTGGTATTGATAAATTTTTCTGCCCTCATGAACTCTTCCACCTTATCCCAGACCCATGTGGGGCAGAAGCCCCACATTTCATCCGCTCCCTTATCCACCACCCGGATATATTGAAACTTTGCGAGGAACCGGGATAGCTTGCGTATCTGCAGAAGGAGGTTCCCCGACTCGGGGAATAGTGACGGGGGGAGCAGGAGGTCAAGGTCTGGGACGAGGACCTGTAGGTGCCGGCAGAAATCTTTAATCCCTGTGATTGCCTTATCCCTTGTGTGGGACCCCGGGACAGGTACCGGATAATTGGGTCGCAGTGAGTCGTGCCCCACCGCCCTGAAATTCACAGGTAGCAGTGCCACATGGCCATCTATGTCGAGAACTCTGCCAAACTGAGCGGCCTGGGGCCTGAAAATAGCGCACTGGCAATGGGGTCTCTGCAGCAAGCGGGATTGGGTCATGGTGTGTGATTGAAAGAGAGATCGGACGGTGTGGGGGTTCGACCGGACAATTCTCACTGTGTTCCGCAGTGCCTGTCGCTCATATGCCTTTAACTGCGATTCACTCAAGGCACGGCGCAGGATGCTGAAGATTACTGTTTTCTGGCAGCGGGACAAATTTGGAATGACAATCACGCCGGATACATGGAACGGGAGGGAAAGCTGGCTGGCGGTGTCACGTAGAAAAGCTTGCAGCGCCTTGACCCGCTGTGTGTCTCTGTGTTGTCTTGCCTCACGCAACTCCTGCAACTCCTGTAACACGTGTAGTACGGTGCCTGTGATGTAGGCCCGCTTTGAGTTTGATGTGTCGTTTTCGGAAATGCCTGGTGGAATATCATTGACAGCCCAGTGTCGTAAGTCAGACCACCAGGCTCTTTCGGCCAGCCCGGTCTGGAACAGGGAGGCGCAGTATTGGACAGGTATGGTTACCCAGTCACCGATGTCAGTGGTGAGTAAAAGTGTATGGAATGTTGCGCAGTCGGTCCCCGCCCGCGCGTCTGTGTGATGTTTGCGCAGTCTCTGGACTGGGCTTTTTGAGGTTTGACCTACGTATAACATACCAGTTCGCAGATTTATGCAGACGTAAACAACATAATGGGGTGGGGGGACATGCACGTACCATTCATTTGTGTGCGCCTTTCTTCTGACGGTGCGCAAAGAGGGGAGAGGGGAGTACGGCCAGTATGGGATACTGGCCTGCATCAGTTCAGCCCACCATCCCAAGTTTGTGTTGCGTGGCGCGCGCTTCATTTGGTGCATGACAGCTTGCGGTGCGGCGGCTCAGGAACGGGTTCCTTACACCAACCGTACTCAGACATCAATAAGCACAATTGCAACCGTTGTGTGTCTGTCAGGGCGGCCAGTGCTGCGGCTGTGCCCTGCAGCGTGTATCCCTGCACACCTCCGAAGGCTATCAGTTGATGCATCCCTCGGACTGGCGAGTCTTCACGTGCCCACACCCAGAGCCTGTGCTGAACGCTGAAGGTTGTGAATAATTCTCCCCAGGCATCATCCCAAACTGCTGCGTAATGGTGCTCTTGGGGTGGGGGTTCTGGCGGGGGTCGGGGTCTCAGGGGTGTGTGCTGGACAGTCGCCCTACAAGCTGGATTACTCCAAACCGAGAAACCGTCGAGTGTGTGCAGCAACCGGCGCTGTATATGCAGGGGTGGCATGGGGATGTAACTGTAACTCTGCTCTGGAAGATCCACACACACACACACACACACACACACACTTTGTCACAACCAAAACAGAAGTGCGAGGAGAAAACCTCTCCAGAACAGATGCTCCAGAGTCCAGGGGATGTAGTCAGCAGCTGGCAAGCAGAATGGGGTAAAGCTCAGCCCTGACGAACACATGCGCGCAGCTGGCGGGCATACACACAAACACGCGCACGCACGCATGCACACACACACACACACACACACAAACACACACCACTGCACAATGTCGGGGAGCACTGGTGAGAGGCAGACCTGCTTGACGACCACCGGGACTGTCAGCGTGGGGGACATGAACGGGATCTGCCCGCGCCGGTTCAAGCCGCCGCGGTTGGCGCCCGGCGGATAGTACGCGAGTGCCGCAGTTACGTTGGACCGCCCCTTCGTGCCTGAGAATCGGAGCCGCAGCGTCGCGGTCCTCAGCTGCTCGTCAATGAGCAGCTGCGGCCCGGCAAAGAAGATCGAGGGCAGGACGGACGCGGACGCGTTGCCGGCGCCCACGCCGACGGAGGGGTAGAGGTAGTCCCAGAGCGGCTGCCGGCCATTGCCGATGGTGATGTCCTTCGCGATGACGACCGAGACGTCCTGTCGGCCGGGGATGCTGAAGTGGAACGTCCCGAAGTCCGCGCCGACGGCGAACGTCCAAACCGGCGCGATGCTCTCCGGCGTCGCAGTTGGGGTCGACGTTCGCGAATTCGTCATTGTCCCTGTCTGAGTCTGCGGGGTCAGCGTGTGCCGCGCCGTGGGCGTCGGGGTCCGGGTCGGGCTGCCGGTGCGGGAGGGGGTCGCGGTGTGGGCATTGGTGCGGGTAGCGGTGGGGCTGCGGGTCGGGGTCGGGACGGGGGTGAGCGTCATGGTGCGGGTGCCGGAGGCAGTGCGGGTGGGGGAGAGCGTGGGGGTGGGGGTGGCTGTGGGGATCCCAGTGACCGACCGCGTGATGGTGAGCGTGGGCAGGATCGTGGGGGTGCGCGTGGGGCTGCGCGTGCGGGTGTCAGTGTAGCTGCGGGTGGGCACGGGCGTGGCCGTCCGGGAGGCGGTGCCGGAGACGGTCGCCGACCGCGTGCACGTCGGGGTGCGCGTCGCGGTGGCGGTCGCAGTGTTCGTGGTGGTCCGCGTGCGGGTCGCGGTGGTGGTGCGCGACGCGGTGGCGCTGCCGCTGCTGGTACCGGTGGCAGTGGGCGTCGCGGTCAACGTCTGCACGGCGGTCCCCGTTGGCGTGGGCGACGCGGTGGCGGAGGCGGTTGCGGTGGCGGTGGGGCTGAGGGTGACGGTGCCGGACTTCGTCGTGCTGGCGGAGGGCGTGAGGCTGCGTGTCCCGGTCTGCGTCCCGGTGCGCGTCGCGGTGACGGTGCAGGTGATAGTGCAGGAGGTCGTGCGGCTACCGGTGCGGCTGGCGGTCCCGGTGGGCGTGCGCGTGGGCGTGCCGCTGCGGGTGGCGGTCGAGGTCTGCGTGCGCGTGCCGGATGCGGTGGGGGTGCCAGTGGGGGTGCCGGTGGGGCTCGAACTCGCGGTGGGCGTGTCCGTTCCACTGCGGGAGGGTGACACGGTGATGGAGGGGGTCGGGGTCAGGGAGGGGGTAGCGGTGATGGAGGGGGTGCTGGTCAGGGACTGTGAAGGGGTGCTGCTGGCCGTCGGCGTGGCTGTCCCCGAGCACGTGCCAGTGGCACTGCGCGAGGCGGTGGCGGTGCCTGACCCCGATCCGGTCAGCGTCGCACTCGGGCTCCCGGTCGCGGTGGGGCTCCCGGTCCGGCTCCCGGTGGCCGTCCCGCTCCGCGTCCCCGAGAGCGTCGCAGTGCCGCTCCCGGTGCGCGTCGGGCTGGGGCTCGACGAGGAGCTCGGGGTCGGGGACTGCGTCGGGGACACGGTCACGGTACCGCTGAGTGTCCGGGTCGGGCTGACGGTGGACGTGCGGGATGCGGTGAGGGTGTGGGTTGGGGTGGGGGTGCGGGACGCCGAAGAGGTAATAGTGGGGCTGGGACTGGGGCTGGAGCTGTGGGTCCCGGTGCAGGTGCGCGTGGGGGTCCGTGTCGGGGTGGCGGTCCCGGTCCGGGTCGCGGTCGCAGACCGCGTCGCAGTCGCAGTGGATGTGGCGGTGGGGGTGGGGCTCGGGGAGGGGGTGGGGGAGGCACTGGGTGTCCGGGAACCGGACGGCGTGGGCGTGGCGGAGCCGGTGATCGTGGGGGTCTGGGTGTGGGTGGCGGTGAGCGTGGCGGTGGCGCTGGGGCTGGCGGTGGCGGTGCCGGTCGCGGTGGGCGTCCGGGTCGGGGTCAGGGTGCGGGTGCAGGTAACGGTCACGGTCGTGGTCCGGGTGCCGGAGGGGGTAGGGGAGGGGGTCGCCGTCGGGCTACAGCTGAGGGTCCACGTGGTCGTGGCCGACGGCGTCGATGTGACGCTGCCGGTGACGGTGGGGCTGCCGGTGGGCGACGCCGTGGGCGTCCGCGTGGGTGTGGGGCTGCGCGTAGGGGTGGACGTGGGGGAGGGCGTGCGGGACTCTGTGGCCGTGGGTGTGCCGGTGCGGGTGCGGCTGGCGGTGGCGGTGCGGGTGGGCGAGGCGGTCGGCGTGCGGGTGAAGGTGAGCGTGAGGGTGCGGGTGGCGGTGGGGGTGCGCGAGGCCGTGGGGCTGGCGGTGGCGGTGGCGGTGAGCGTCACGGTGATGGAGGGGGTGGCGGTGAGCGAGGGCGTGTGGCTGGCGGTCGGCGTGGGCGTCGGGGACAGCGTCTCCGATGCGGAGGCGGTGGGCGTCCGGCTCAGGCTCGGCGTCGGGCTGAGCGTCGCGGAGGGCGTCGTGGTGCCGGTGAGGGTGCCGGTGGTGGTCCGAGTGACCGTGGGCGTGAAGGTGGTGCTGCAGGAGCCGGTCGGCGTGGCACTCCCGGTGGAGCTGTCCGTCGCGGTCTCCGAACACGTCGGAGTAGCCGTGCGCGTCGCGGTCGCGGTGGCCGTCGCGGTGGGGCTGGCGCTGCCGCTCGGGGTCGAGCTTGCGGTCGGGGTAGCCGAGGCGCTGTGCGTGGGGCTGACACTCCGCGTGGGCGTTGTCGTCTGCGAGCCCGTTGCCGTCGCCGTGCGGCTCGGCGTCGCGGTTCGGGTGGCCGTGCCGGTGCGCGTGGGGGAGCCGGTGGGGCTGCGCGTTGGTGTTGGGGTTCCGGAGGCGGTGCTGGTGCCCGTGGGTGTACTGGAGAGCGTCTGCGACGCGGTGAGGGTGGGTGTGTAGGACCGGGTGTTGGTGGGGGTTTTCGTGAACGTTGGGGTAGAGGAGGCGGTGGGGCTGGCGGTGCGGGTCGGGGTCTGAGACACGGTGGAGGATGCGGTCGGGGTACGCGTCGCGGTGGGGGAGGCGGTGAGCGTAGGGATGGGGGTGAGGGTCCCGGAGGGGCTGCTGGTGGGAGACGGCGTGGCGGTGCGGGAGGGGGATGGGGTGGCGGAGCCGGTGCCGCTGCTGGTGCCCGTGACAGTGCGGGACCCGGTGCTGGTAGCGGTGAGACTCGCAGTCGCGGTCGCGGAGCTGGTCGCGGTCGCAGTCCGTGAGAGCGTGGGCGTTGCGGTGGGCGTCGCGGAGCCGGTCTGGGTTGCGGTTTGGGACGGGGTGGTGGTGTGGGTGTCCGTGGCACTGCGCGTCGGTGACGAGGTACTCGTTGCTGAGCTGGAGGCCGTGAGAGTATGCGTGTTGGTTGGCGTTCTGGAGACACTGAGCGTGGCCGACGACGTGCGGGTGCAGGTGGCAGTCCGGCTGAGGGTGAGCGTGAGCGTCGCGGTGGACGTGGACGTGGCACTCGGGGTGAGGCTGCAAGTGTAAGTCGCTGTGGGGCTTGGGGTAGAGGTGGGAGTTGACGTTGGGGTGTTGGTGGTCGTGAGGGTATGGAGGGCCGTTGAGGTGGCGGATCCGGTGCCAGTGCCCGTTCGGGTACTGGAGCGGGTGGCGGTGGGAGACGGGGTGCCGCTTGCGGTGGGGGTTGGGGATGCGGTGGGTGTGGGGGTGCCGGTGGCAGTGCAGGACGGGGAGGCGGTGGGGCTCGGGGTTGGGGAGGCTGTGGGCGTCGGGCTGAGCGTCGCGGTGGCACTGCCCGTCGAGGTTGAGGTTGCCGTCGGCGTCGGCGTCGGCGTCGGGGTGCCGGTGTCGGTGGGCGTGGCCGTCAGGGACGGGGTCGGGGTCGGGGTGTGGGACAGGGTGCCGGTGGGGCTGGGCGTTGGGGTGCTGGACCCGGTGGGGGTCGCGGAGGAGGTGGCGGTGGTGGTCCCGGTGGGGGTGCCGGTGGGGGACTGTGTCGTGGTAAGGGTTGCAGTGGGGCTCGAGGTGACGGAGGCTGTGGGAGTGCACGAGGGAGTGTGTGTGGAGGTCAGTGTTGGGGTCGCGCTGAGCGTGGCGCTGCCAGTTGAGCTGGGCGTGGGCGAGGGAGAGGCGCTGGATGTCGGACTGGCGGTGGGGGTGAGGCTGGCGCTGGGCGTGGGCGTCTCACTCGGGGTGCCGGAGGCAGTGGGGGTTACGGTAGCCGGTCGCGTTGGGGTGGGGCTGACAGTCGGACTCGGGGTGCCGGACGGCGTCGGTGAGGCCGTCGCTGAGGGCGTGGCCGTGCCTGACGGCGTGGCGCTGGCCGTCGATGTCGGGCTGGCGGAGGAGCTCTGCGTCGTCGTGGTCGACAGGGTCAGAGTCGCGGACAGAGTCGCAGTGCACGAGGGAGTCGGGGTTCGCGAACATGTGCCCGATGCAGTGCGTGTGACGGTGCGGCTGCCGCTGCAGGTCGCCGACGGGGTACCCGACGACGTCAGCGATGCGGTGGCAGTGAGCGTGTTGCTGGAGGTCGCGGTCGGGGACGCGGTCGGGGTCCCGGTGTGCGTCCCGGAAGTGGTCTGCGTTCCCGAGGCCGTGTTGCTGCGGGTGACTGTCGCGGTCGCGGTTCTGGTGGCGGTCCGCGTGGGGGTGCGGGACGCGGACCGCGTCGCCGTCGGTGTCAGGGACGGGGTCGCGGTGTCGGTGAAGGTGCTGGTGCGGGTCGGTGTGCGGGAGAGCGTGGCGGATTGGGTGGGGCTGCCCGTGCGGGTGGACGAGGGACTCGGGGTCGGGGTCGTTGTGCCGCTGGGCGTTGTGGTCGGGGTGCCGGAGGCCACGGGGGTGGCCGAGGGGGAGGAGGTGAATGTCGGCGTCGGAGTAGACGTGCCGGACGGGGTCATCGTGGGAGTCCCGCTGCCGGTCTGCGTCGCCGTTCGCGTGGGGGAGGGGGTGGGCGTGCCCGTCTGCGTCGGCGTCGCGGTGCCCGTCGGCGTCGGCGTCAGCGTCAGACTCGGGGTAAGCGAGGGCGTGGGGGTCCCCGTGGGGGTGTTCGTGGGCACGACGGTCGAGGTCGGCGTGGCCGTGCGGGTGGGCGAGGCGCTGCCGGTGGGTGACAGCGTCGGGGTACCGGACGGGGAGGCGGTGGTGACCACCGACGCGGTCCGGCTGCCAGTGGGCGTGGGCGTGGGCGTGGGCGTGGCGGTGGGCGACGGGGTTGCGGTCGCGCTGGTGAGCGTCGGCATCGGCGTCAGCGTCGGGCTGCCCGTGCGGCTGTCGCTCGCGCTGGGGGTGCCGGTGCCGGAGCCGGAAGGGGTGGGGGTGGGGGAACCCGTGAGGGTCGCAGTGGGGGTCGCGGTGGGGGTTCGGGTGGGGGTCCCGGTGTCAGTGGTGGTCAAGGGCAGCGTCCGGGTGACAGTTTGTGTCAGGGACCGTGTGGTGCTGGCGGACCGGGTGTCCGACGGGGTTGACGTGTAAGTGAAAGTGGCGGTGCACGAGGGGGTCGCAGTCTCGGTGGGGGTCGCGGAGCGGGTCACGGAAATGGAGCGGGTGTCGGTGGCGCTGTGGGAGCGGGTGTCGGTGGAGGTGACGCTCGGCGTTGGGGTCAGCGAGGGGCTCGCGGTGGCGGTGGGCACGGCAGTGCCCGTCGACGTCGCCGTCGCAGTGGCCGTGCCGGTGGAGGTGGGCGTCGGGGACAGGGTGGGGACTGGGGTCACCGTCGGGGTCGAGGAGCGGGTGGGCACGACTGTCGGGCTCGGGGTACTGGTCGCGGTGGTGGTGCCGGTGCTGGTCCGAGTTGGCACGACGGTACGGGTGGCGGTGGCACTTGGGGTGCCCGTGGGGGTGCTGGTGGGCGTCGTGTGGGGCACCAGCAGCAGGAGTAGCACGAGGACGTCCAACAGACGCATTTCGGCGGCAGCGGACGTTGGGCCTCAGGACATCACACACCAGAGTGGGCTCGAGTTGGATTGCCGGCCCCCACGCCAACGAGCAGCTGCAGCGGCGCCGCAAACGGAGTGGAACACAGGGTCAAGGCTGACAAGGCGTTGCGCTTGGGCCTAAGCATTCTGCCAGATACCCTGCATTTTGTGTGGCCCACCTGAGGATGTCATTGGGTGATCGTGCTTAGCAGAAGGAGACGGCCTGAATCAGACGGATGCACGTTTTCTTTTCTTCGGCGCCATCCGCACTACAGCCCCAGAGGTGCAATCCGAACCGAGGGAGAAATGTTTCAGGGACTTGGGATAATGCGTGCTTTTCGACGTTCATTCTTTCAGGGGGTGCCTTCAGCAATGCAGCAATCTTGATTCGTACAAGGGAGGAAAGGATTTTGCAGCAGGATTTTTTTGTTCGAGAAAATTTCGACGGAATTATTTTGCATTTTTGTACCGAATTTGCTGTGGGAAATTTCGCACCCTCTTGCTGTGAGTCTGCCTTTGGCAAGGCTAGACTTGCCATGTTAAAGCGTTTTTTTGGCTTGTTTCAGGTTGTTTTTCAGGGAATTTGGCTAGAAATGTTGATTTTCCTGAATGCTATCCTTGCCTTCTTGCTATCTGGTGGTTTGCTGCTAATTGCTTGTGGGTCTTAGTGCGCTCAAAACCGAAGCGCAGTGGGCAGAAAACTGCACAGTGTGTGCAAAAAATGGACAACTGTGCAACAAAGGGATGAATCAACAGCGGAACGCTTCATACCCACAGAATTCGACTGTACCCCGTCTACAACTGCTGAGCGTGTGGCAAAAGCAACTGTACGACAAGCAAATTTGCTAAATTTCGACACCAGCGGCCTGAAACTTGTGTGGGAAATTTCGCACAAATTTTAAACGCGAAATATCCCACAGCGAAAAATTCCCGCTGCGAAATCCCCCCTCTGTAGGTAATCGAGCAGTGAACCTGGTCAAAGGGAAGGTGCACTACAGTCTCCGTGAGGGTCGTGAGGGTTGTCCAAGATGGGAATCCATCCACTGGCGGGTGCCAAAACGCTAGGCGTGGGGCACTGCTTTCTTCTCTGCTCAATGGGTGGGGCATTTCGCTGAACCTGTTGTCTTGGGGCAAGAGTTTCGGGGCTGCAACCAGACATAGTGTTGCAGGGCTGCACGCACGATGTTGTGCGCGCGCACTATGCGCACACAGAACGGCAAGACCACCGTACGCTTCATCCTTTTGACCGACCTCACCTCATTGTCCAGGCTGTGGTCTTCGATCTCAGCCGCTTGCACCGAGACTGTGCAAAGCACACGCATGCGGCCAAAAACGGAAGTGCACATTTCAATGCAATGGGCTGCATTTTTAGTGTAATAGCAATGGGCTGAAATGATCCTGATTTGCGACGCAACGATTTGTGATTTCTTTGCTGTTACTGCATGTGTGCTGGTCTGGGCAGTTTAGAAATCCCAACACATTGCATTGCAGGGCCAGACAATGGCCGCGGGAGCAGCCAGAACCAGTCGAGTTCTGGCCTTTCAAGAAAGCAAGCCAAGAGCTTCAAGAGATTGAGAACTTCTGTGGTGATTCAACCAGATCAAGAAGGCATCCAGACTGACATCACACAGACTGACTGACATCACAACATACCTGGTGGCTTGGATGATATGCTGGAACCGTTCGTATGCATGTGTTGCCAATTGAAGTGGGCTGCTGATATGCAGGTTTAGAACCAAATTTGGTGTGCCCAAGTGTGCCCATGCCCATCTTACTAGGGCTGCGGCTTCTTGACTTTCCCGTGCGATCCAGCACGTTTCCTTCGTTCATACCCAGTGTTTCCTGAATCCCTAGAGCTGCCACTCGTTGGTGTTAACATTTGTTGCAAGGCAACAGTAAAGGTTTTGAAGGTACAGTCTTACTGATGAGATACTGCTACAATAAGAACACGTGGCTCCTGAGAGATATACTTTGGCCAATCTTCGGTTTGAATGCTTGGTTGTGCAGTCACAAAGCTACAAGTGTAGGAGGGGGGGGTTGAACTTTGTTTTGTTATCACAATTTTACTCCATGACAGTTTGAGAGGTCACCTCCCTGGCAAAAGTGGTGACCTTCTTCGATTTTGCTGACACACAGCGGAACATTGACAAAGGAACCTACGTCTTTGGGAGCATTGTGAGAAGCTTCCCTTTTCAACATGCATCATGCCTTAATTTGTCTGCAATGCACACCTAAATGAGAGCTGTTTGAAAAACAAACTAGAAAGCGGATGAAAAAGGATACTAGGCGATTATTTACGGTGATAAGAAAACTGCCAATTGAAAATGCAAGTCTGATCTGACAATTACTGAGAGCGAGTCGACAAAATCGGCCAAGATGTGCAGGCGCAGCGGGTGGAACCCAAAAATGCTGCAAAAAAAAAAACACACAATGGGAAGATGAGTCTCAATTTCTTGCTGTTTACGCAAAAAACCGCTGAATTGTCATCGGCGCCTTGCCTGTAGCTCCCGTTGCAACTCTTTACTTCAAGATACGGCTGAAATACCTCAAAATTTCGTGAAATGACCCATCCATTTACAGGCTCTGGAAGTGTGATCCATGGCTACCATTTCAAATTCTTGCCAAATTCACAACTGCAACTGGGTCATTGACCCATCACCTTCTATGTTTTGTACTTCACAAGAATTCTCGGAAGACGGCAAATAGCAACAAAACAAAAAACGTCTCCACGGAAGCTGGTGCATCCTAGAAATTGAAACGCCACATGTTCCTCTGGGTAGTTGGCATGAATGTTCGGAAACAGAGAACCCAAACGTATGGCGACTGCTCTTCACGTCCTCACAGTATTTGGTTAGATACGAAACACAGCGGCGATAGAGGTCGGGCCAAGAACTGCAACCGTTTTCTTTTTTCTTGCACAGTGACAATTTTGTTTGAGCTTAAATAGATCTCTCGCTTCATTCACGCAAATTGAGCCTTTTGTGTTGCTCACGGCCATACCAGATGCCTTATCTGCATACTTGTGCCAGTCATAGATGTTCGCACAATGGGTCGAGTGGCAATTTTTGCAGCTGGCCCCATATACTTTGTCTTGATATGCCAGAATGTGAATACCCATTTCTTTCCTCTTTTGAAGGTCTAGAATTCAGAAGCTTTTTGGACTCAGGTGAGACACCAGTCAGCCCGATGAAGGCTCCCTGATGAATGGTGGCATTTAATCATTCGAAGTGAAACAATTTAACGCGTACAATTCAGATTTTTGAATCTGGCGCTCGGTCAGCGATACGCCGATTGTAGCTGCTGATAATCATCAAGGGGAAAGTTTGATTGGTGGTCAATCACGCGCAGTTATTGGTGAATTCCTCCCACATCATAGCGATTTGAGGGAGGACCCATGAACAGTTGGCTCGCCGATCTGAACACAAAACCACAAAACAATACTGCACCTTTCCTTTTTTATATTTTGTGCACGTGACATACCGCGTACCTAGTGGCAAAAAACATGCAAATCAAACTGACAAACTGAAAAAATTTTTGGCAACCATGCAACTCTCTTTTGCAAAAATACCTCTTTGTTTTGTTTCCTTCTGCACGGCACGCGGAGAATGTTTTGATTTGGCCTGGCACCTATGCTACATCAGCACGATAGTGGTGGGCGCACGCCCCTTGAGATCAACCAAATTTCATCGTACAATAATCCCCACCCAACACACCTCCTTCTTCTGGACTCCAGCTTGGAGCATCCTGCAGCCCACCTCCCACAAGTGTTCTGCACACTTGCCCCTCCATTTTGTCCTCCCTCCTGCTGCCATTTCCCCATTTTTCGTTTCCTTCTCGTCCATGGTTTCCTGTTACCCCGTCTTGGACCTATCTTCACATCGTCTGTGTTCAGTATGCCCTAAAGATTTAGACAACTGTGATACATGAAGCTTTGGGCACAAGCACACCATTACAAAAATGGAGGGAGCAATCACTCAAGGATCAACAAAAGTGAGTGTGATCCGACCAGACGGAGCCACGAAATAATTCAGGACAACAAGGGAGTGCAAAACCCAAAATATGCCGCAGTGCCAGGATGCATCGTGTTTGTCATGGGCATATTTGATTTGAAATGCCCCAATAAGCTCCTTGTGCTCTGAAGCACCCCTTTGATGGTAAAACTACGGGACCTTTGCAATACAAAATTGAAAAGTGTGGAAAGCTGTTGTCAGCGGGCAAATATCACTGAAACGAAATGCTTAAAAAAAAAAAGCCACGCCATGGCTCGCTATCCTCCCACTGACTCCGACTGGTTGCATCACCGAGTATTACACATGGTCTGCTAACACAAGCACACGTACGCATGCCAGTAAGATGGATGTGGTCAGTAGGGCAAAACAGTTGCATGCCTGAGTCTTCTTCTTGGAAACTGACTCCCTCACCCAATCCCAACAATGCCCAAAATAATGGTTATCTATTTAAATAATGTCAACAGTTCTTGAGGGTTGTTGTGCTGAAAGTACAGCACCATTGGACACTGAACCCAGTCAACTTCAAAACAACACCTTCCAGATACCCTCTCGAGCATGGTTGCTGTCAGCGTGTGTTGCATTGCGCAATCACTCTCCCTCATCACCTTCTTCGGTCGGACTTTCGCTTTGGCGGGGGGGGGGGTCATGGGTGCCCCCAAAACTGGGGGGGGGGGGGTCTTGGAAAAGGGCTCCGACATTTCCATTGGCACTAAGGGCGCCAGACGGAAAATTTTGTCAACAGTGGTCTGCGAAAAAAGAGTGATACATGCATATCCACCACATGTTGCTGGAATGATACAATGTATGGCTCTCACTAGGGTATATGCGTTGAGCAACAGGTATGCAGTTACCCTTGTTACCTAAGTAGCCGTAGTGCTAGGGTTAGGGTTAGGGTTAGGGTTGAGGTTGGGGTTAGGTGAGGGTCAGAGTTTGATTTTAGTCCAACCCTAACCCCAAGTAAGTGGCCCGCTTTCCTTTCAATCTCTTGCCCCCCCCCCCCCCCTTCTTGCCCCTGGGCATCAAGCAGCAGGTATGCAATTACGGTCGTCCCCTAGTTCGCCTTAGGGTTAGGGTTAGGGTTAGGGTTAGGGTTTGACCTTGAGTGTACTCTCACTGTAAGCCTTCCAATCCCCTGCCCCGCCCCCCCCTTCCCCCATTCTGCCCCCTTTGACAGCCCCCCCCCCCCCATCTCCAATTGAAACCTGGGATATTCTTAGGTTGGTTTAGGGGGTCCCGTCATGGGGAAGGGGCTCCCGTGACCCCCCCTCCGTAAAGCGAAAGTCCAACTTCCTTCCTCATCCTCATCCTCATCATCACCATGATCATCACCATCACACACGCATACAATACGCTCGTGCGCGAAGAATCGATACATGACGCATGCACGCAAACCCATGCGCGCGCACGCACGCACGCACGCACGCACGCACGCACGCACGCACACACACACACACACACACACACACACACACAATCTTTTTCACAATCAGTCCACCATTCACGCCGGCAACCACTACGCGTCAAGGATGGGCATATGCCATAAGCCATCGCCCATGTAGTGTACATTCTCGATACCATGTCCTTTGTTGATCTTCTTGATCTCATCACCACTCATCTTCATAATTCCAATGGCGCATGGGTGCTCCTTGCCCTCAACATAAATGCCCACCACTGCACTCTTTGCTACCCCTGTCAGCAAGGAGCAGCAATTGATTACAGAACCCCTCAGCGGCACAATCTACTATATGAATAGAGACATGCACACGGGGGCTTTCAATGAGGCGAATCTAATGGGAGACCTCGGGTGACAAAGGGTGCTCCAAAGCATCCCAAATGCTAGAGGGGGCAGAAGCAGGAATTGCAAAACAAGCAGATTTATGGTGAAGAGGATGGAACGTGTGTTGGTTGCGGTTGAACATCCACCGTTGTGCTCACCCAAAACAGCATGGGACCAGACCACGACATGTGTAATACATTCTAACGCAATGTTTTGGTCCTATTTTGGTTCTTTGGAGTTGTTAAGGTAAAGCCAATGCCCCGGATAGCCACGGCGGCAGACATTTGGAGCGGAACTAGGCGTCAGGCCAGCGCATGTTTCTGGCCCTCGTGCCCAGTTTGAGAGTATGGAGGCCATACGGGTGGGGGGGGGGTGGGGCGTGCACGAGGCGTAAGAGTTTGCCTTGGGCGTTCCGGGGGGGGGGGGGTTGGCACAAGGCCTCGGTATCTGATTGTTTGCCTTTGGCGGCGCCTATTGGCCTCTCGCCACTGCTCATTCTGACCCTCTGTGGGCCCGAACGTGTTATGGTTGTGTCAACGGAGCCCCTGGATTACTTGTCCTGTTTGACTACTCCAGGGTCGGCTGTCCCAGAGACGGGCTGTTGCCCGTGCCGTTGACCAGGTGCATCCAGATGCACACTCCGAGTCCATGCTGGGTTTGCCGACTCCAGCACTGACTTGTGCGCGCTGGGGTGTGCATCTGCAGGATAATTTTCCTGACAGGGGCTTCTAACAACCACAATGATTCTTTCCCGTTTTTCCTTTCCTTGTTCTCCTTTTGCGCTCTGCACCGAGCGCGGTCTGCCCTGTCCTGTTACCCTCCTTGGTTCGTCCCTTCCCCCTGCCCAGTTTCTTCCCCGCCCTCTCCATTCTTTCTGCCCTGGGGGGCATTGGGTGGCGGGGGTGCGTGTTGCTGTAGGGAGGGGGCGGAGGAGGGGGATTGGGAGTAGGTTCGTCTCTCCCTGCCCCCTCCGTCCCTCTGAGGAGGGAGATCCTGGCTCAAGGGGGCTCCTTGTTGGTGTTGGTGTGCTTGGTGTGGGTGGTTTTGGCCACTTGCTTCTGTTGGCCCACATCTCATCACCCAGGGTCCGCAGTGCCCCAGGCGTTTCTGGGGGGGGGGGTACCGGACCGTTTTTGGATGGAGGCCTGTGGCGGCTTTCCCCAATGTTGTCTCTTCGTATCTACAACATGCTGCAGTGTCGACAATTAGCAGACCACGTGTACCTTTGGGATGCCCATTAATTCCAAACCCAGCCCGCCCGCCGCCTGCCCCCCCCCCCCCCCGGAGCGCCGTTTACACATGCACATGGGGATCCCAATCTGCAGTCTGTAGAAACCGCCTGCTATAACTACCGCCTGGTCTAACTAATTGGAGACGGCGGGTATAGGGTATAGGCGGGTATAGCTATAGGGGGTTGGTGTGCATGAGTCGAATGAAGAGGGGGGTGCTATGGTGGGTTCGGCGCGCACGTGATGCACCGGGAGGGGGGGGGGGGCGCACACGAGGCACACGGAGGGGGATGAGTGTTTGGTGGGCACAGTGGCTGGGGGGCTCATTGGGATTGGCCCTAGTGGTCGGGCTCCGCGCCTCTATATTGGTTGCCGGCAAACCCCCTTTCACCGGCTGCAGCCAAGCCCCTTGGTCGCTACCGCCAGCCTTGCCCTCGATGAGAGTGCCGCACCTCCCAGATCCATGAAAAGCATGCCCCTCATGGCCCGGGCAATCTTTTTGGCATGGATTGCATACGGACAGCACTTTCCTTTCTCCCTTCACGCCACCGAAAATGCCACCTAACATTCCATGCCCACGCTCGGCAACACAAAGGAAAACTTCGGTGTGTGCGCATTGATTCATTCGTTCATTCCGTGGCAGTAGGGTGTAGTGGCACGATTAAGGGTTGACCCAACTCCTGTGCTGCATCGCACACACGGCACACAAAAAGTACCCATGACTGAAAGATGTATGTCAATGTGGACGGAACCTAGAGAAGGATCACCGTGCTTAAGAAAGCCGTCCGCTATGAGCTTTGGAGGCCAACCCACTAGAGGTTGCGGGGGATGCTTGGTTTAGGGCTCAAGTCCCCCACAAATGCTGCACATCATCATGCCTCCAAACGAATGATTTCGACCATTGCTTGAAAACCGCTCATAGACACGTGAGGCAAGAGCTTAAATTTAACAATTGTTGAAAAAGTTCTACCCGAACAATAGTTTTCAACGAACGCCGATGCTCAACGAATCACGAGGAACCACTCGCCGTAAAAGATGCCCGAGTTTAAACAAGAATTGGGCAATTTAGGAGGTAGTGGTGGAGAAGGCCAAAATCAATCAAAGGGATGCGCCCATCTTTGATGGGTTGTCGCGGTGTTCAACACTACACTACACCACGGTTACCATTGTGACACATTTCACAACGAGTGGTTCCATGGTCCGAACAAAGGTAGTAGAGCCACTTGTGGTGCCCACTTAACACCCGCCATTTTTGTTCTCGTAAATCCTGCTTCGACACCAACATTAGACAATCGTGTCGCCCTTGTGGTTTGTGGTGGGGATTCTCATCAAACCCACAGTTGAGCCGTAGCCATCTCGCCGTCTCTTCTGCTTGGGCCCATTTTGACCTCCCAAATCGAGGTGCGATTATTCTAGCGCCCGCTATGATGTGTGTACCACACAATACGAGCACCCATCGCTAACATGTAGCATGGGTGCGAGTAGCATTCGTGCTACGGGTCACAAGCCGAGTTGCCTAGCCCTCAAGAGGTTGGTAGTCTCAACGCAATATTTGCTTTTGAAAGCGTGGTTGGGCAAATGCGGTGCAAATGGTTCCTTACTTGCTAGTCAGGCAAGACAAGCCATTCTTGTCTGAAGCACCTATCGCGTCTTTCGAAAGGTAAACTATGTGGGCAAATGTTGTGTATCGTCATAGGTTGTTCTCGAAGAAGGCACAACATTAGCCAAAACAATGATCATTAGACTTATAGAGCTCGTTCAGTTCAGTTCGAGCTGGAAGTGGTTGCCTAGATCGGTCGCGTACGCCTTTCGCGAAAATACTGAACCCAAGCTCACCGCCATTGACCACCATAGCTTTGAGAAGTGCTTTATGGCAACATAATGCGTTCGCCTTTTGCATGCTGCGAACATCCACATGTAGCGCATACGAGTATTTGGAATCACATACCCTCGTCCATGCATCCTCCTTTCGAGGTAAGCCCGGGACACATGATGTTGGCACCCCCTAAAACGTGTTTGCATCCACCAATGTCCACCCTCATTTTTGGCAACATCTCGGGAAATTGTTGCAATAAGCGAAGAACCGGACAATACGGACCGTCGCGTTCCTGTCGAAAAAAGGCATTGCCGTGGAATGGTCGGCAACGTCGCTCCTGCACGCACAAACACACGAAGAACAAATGGCAAAGATCAACCTGAAAAAAAACCACTCGCTTCTCAAAAGTGACTAACGTGATATGATTTTGGCATTTCACTAGAATCAAGTCAGACTTGCTTGGTAAAATCTCTTCCCAATAGGCCTGCACAATGTTGGAGCGAGAAGTACAATTCAATTCACTACTTTGAGGGCAAGAAATACGTGACACGAGGTGGGCAATTCATGCCGATTCGAATCTGCCGAAACTACACTTGCTTCCAACATAACAACACGGGTCACCTCCATGCTCGGAAATTGCTCCGCCAATTGAGTTCGGACGGCACGTTGCACGGATGACTTGCTTTTGTTTTGGGATTGCACCACCTCCATGGAGAACTTTTTGAACATTGCATTGGTCATGGTGGAATGTAAAAATCAAACTATGAAAGGAAGAAGGGGTGGCCTAGCATCTCACCCAGCCTAATAGTGCCGCCAAGTGACCGTAAGAACTTCGTATTTTGGGGGATAGCTGCACAAAGCTGATCCAACCCAAACACCAGGTACTAGATTGAACCGTCATCCGAAGTGTGATCCGGTTAGACAGAGGGGGGTTCATGATACTACTGTATTCTGTGTGAGGAGCATGCGGCTATGTGGAGCGCGAGTGTCTGGATAGAGGTACTGGGATAGTTTAACTTAGGCTGATCTCAGAATCCAAATGCACGTTCAGTTGCAACAACTTGATCCTTATCGTCCTTATCTTCAGATCTGTAACAATATGGCTTTTGTTACGTTGATTTCAACATCCGATGGATAGGCTCCTGAAGGTCATCCTCCCAGATCATGGAGATGGTGCCCTGGAGATCCCCAACCCCGTTGTCATCAACACGGGAAAGGCAGCTTATACCGATTTTGCAGTTCAAAATTTAACAGGTGTGATTGGGGCACAATTTAGGTATGGTTGCACTGGCAGAACGCCCTGTCAAACATTCCAGGCACGTTCCTTTAGGACAACCCCTGACAGTGGCCTTGGATTCCGATGAGCCAGCGATCACGTTCCAACTTGAGAATGAGAATCTGCGGCATAATACCACCCGAGAGGCGGCGTTGCCAGATCACTTCAACGAGGTTTGTTCACCACCTAATACCTCTCGTTCACAAGTGAACTAGAATCGCTGCACATGCTCTTTCGACTTTCCACCCAGATGTTCAACTCGATTGATCTGATTACCCAAACGTCTCTTTCGCCACACGAGACGAAACGAATTTTGACGTGCTTTCGACCAACACCCACCAAGGTGTGTTGAACAGAATTTGCTGTCGGCGTGCCTCGACAAACCGATCTATCTTGCTAGATTACTAAGGGAGGGGGACGGCGTCATTGCCTTGCCCCACCCTTGGTTTTCCAATGGTGCACAGGGATCTTCGAAGGTGGACTTTATGGCGTGCATTTGTATTGTGGCCCGGAGCGGAGAGGTATGCCCCCGTATGGCCATATGGCTGGGAGTGGAGAAGTGCAAGGAGGGGGAGGGGTTCTAATGCATTCTCTGACGCTTGGGTTGCTGAGCATTCTCAACGATAGAGTTTGTATTTGCACATGTTTGTTTCACAAGCACTTCGCATATGCAGATGGAGCAAAGAGATACGTTGCCGTTCAAAGCGCAAGTCGTGCAATCCGTTATGGATGTGAATGTTACTGAACTGGATTTCGGAAGATGTGTTGTTAATGGGGATGTCAAGACGAAAGATTTCATCATTCGTAACAAATCCGACGTCACTTTGATATGCCACATTCAACAAGGTTTGCAGGTATGATGCTCCAAATCCTGGTCCGCTCCACACCGTTGGTGGTCAAAAAATGCTTGAAACGCCATCGTGGGAGTGACACCTGGTGGAGCGGGTGCCCACGAGAGGACTGGACCCCTAACCCTCCCGTCGCAAGAGCGGCCAGGGCATTGAAAGCCTTCAACCCCACGAGGGGACTGGAGTGGACAAAGAGTCGCTTTTGTCGTTAGTGGAGCAACAGCTCGCGAGTGCCCCTTCCGTCGCTTCACGCATGGCTTCCTTCATTGGAAGGGAGGTGCAGTTTATTCACCTTTCTTGTTCATCTTCAGAATCAAAGGGGGGTTCGGTTGGATTTTTTGGATTATGACAGTCAAGAGGAGATAGGTTTGTCATGCGTGGGAACGTTCGCCACGTGTGGACGTCGTTATGTTCTTTCACCTTGTATCGCCCCTCTCCTACAGTCCGTGGTCAAGACTTGGTGATTGAATCGTATGCTTCCTTACAAATTCAAGTGAGACTCAAGGTGTGTCAGTCGATCGAACGCGCAACGAGTAAACGGAAGCCGCCCTTGTCGAAGAACGCTCGTACTAATGTGGTATTCAAGTGGTGACGTGTCCACGTGTGCAATTTGCCTATCACGGTTTGCGTTTGGCAGGTGGGTGACACAAGTGTTGGAAATTTTACTCATGTGGTGTATGTTGAAAACAAGAACGACGACAAAACCTCGCACATGATTACCCTTCACGCTTACATTGCGCAATCCAAGCAAGAGGTAGTTCCATTGATATGCACGTGCCGTGCGCCATTTCACGTGGCCAATAGATGTGGTGTGGTTTGCGTGCCAGAGTAGTGTTATTAGGTTTGCACGTTTCAAGTAACAATCAGTTCACGAACATGTGTTCCTATGATTTGCAGGATTGGGTCGAGATCAGGTCATTGGAGGGTGAACCGCTCTCCATGATCGATTTTGGTCAATGCTACCGTGGGAATAGCTTTTCTCAACCATTCTTGGTTCGGAATATTTCAACTGACGTACTGTACTTGAAATTTTGCACAGAATCGAGATCTGCGGATGTAGATCCTACAGAGGTTTGCCAATTTTTGTGAAGAGCTTTTATAATGCCGCCGCACCTGTAGGAAAAAAAACATCCCAGGAATTGCACACTTCACGCACTCTACAGACGGTATTTGCATTGCCCACCCCAACTGAAGTGCACCAAGTTGAGCACGACGTGTACTCATCTTCCGAAGACGAGTCCACAACGCCCATCCACGCAGCGTCATCTTGGAGTGGCCCATTGGAATCTGTTCAGGTAAATTCTCCACCTGACCAAGCGGTCGTTCTACGTTTGCCAAGCTGCAATGCTCCGGAGAGCTGGAGTCCTCCACAAGAGCTTCTCGCTGTCCCCACGCCGAGTCATAAACCGAATTTGGGTTGTATTGCTGTTGTCCATTTTGCACCCCCCCCCCCCCGCCTCGTCGTCACAATCTGTTTGCATACCTGTTTGGGTACCTTAAATCATCGTAAGTGAGCTCCTTTAAGAAACAGATGCGCGTCTGCGTGGGCTTCCTTTGAACTAGCTTATGCAAGCCAGATTCAGGATCCTTTGCAAGTTGTTCGAGCTCGCTTTTGGATCCTGCCCCCAAACCGCATCTTGAGTACTGCCTGAGTTCCTTGCCACTATTATTTTGTTTCCCCGTACATTTTGGATTGAATTGGGATGATATGCATTTTCTCATTGAAATTGGGCATCAGAAGATGCGTGGTTTATTTTGCAGGCCATCCTGTTATTCGGCCTTCAGCTGTACAGCAGGGGAGGAATAATCGGCACGTTGCACACAGCCTTGACACTGACACAAGAACATGTGTGAACGTGCGAAGTGCCCAGCCCTGGAGACAGCTTGCAAGCGCAATGCCTTTTTCTTCATAGGGACCAGATCTCCAGCTGTCGACGCCTGCAGACCAAATCCAGGTAAATGCCGATGTGCTCGCTTTCCAACGCACACAGGTAAACGCACCGATATGGGGCCTTTGATCAAAAGCCCACAGGCCTGAAAACAAGGGACAGTATCGGTTAAAAGCGTTTGTGAGCTTTCAGAGGGAGTGGTTTTCGTACGTTCTTATCCACCGTTGTGTTGCAGGTGCAAAAACACGGTTCTCTCGTTTCACCACCTGTCTCCATTGATTTTCTTGAGCTTAAGCCAGGTGTGGCCATTTCCAATAAGGTGTCGGTCAAACCATTTGTGCGGAGGTATTAATTCGAGCGGTAGCAGTCGTCATTGATGCCCACTTGCCAGCATCATTGTGCAGCACCTCGTTGGGGCATACGTGCGCCTCGTATCAGGGGTGAAGAAGCAAGTTGTTTGCTGGTATACCCCATCATTGGCCCCAACGAAGGCAGCGAGTCTTAAGCAAACCGATTCCGTGGAGTCGGAGGAGTTAAAGAATAATCCAGACACAGATCTCGTGATCAAGAATTTCCGAGTTGCTGTGGAGGCTTCGAAGGATCGAGCAACTCTGAAGAACCCATCGCCTGAAGTTGCCCCGCAAGCTCTGGTGAAGATGAAGTGTGTTGAAAGCTGCGCTTTCTGATTCCATACGCTGCCGATGCGTGAACGCGCATGATTTGGCTGGGAGCTGTCACCGTAGGAATCCGAAGCATACTGCGTTTTGGAATTTGGTGTGTATTTTGCAGGAAACCAACGCAGGAGACATTTATGGCTGCCATTCTTGCGAGGGCAACAGTTTGTACATCGCATATTGAGTTGAGTAAGCGAGAAATCAATTTTGGTGATATCTGCATCAATTCAACGAAAACAGCAACGATTCAAGGTGTGCCCGACAGGGATGAGTCTCTTCGTAAGCAAGGCGCATTTCAAGAAGGCATGCACATGGCGTGGCTGGGGCATATCAGAACTGCATGCGCCTGCAGTGTGTGGGGGAGGTGGGGGGCATGTTACAACACATGCACAGGGGGGCATCGATTGCAACAGAACAAAGCCCATTTGCGCTTGTCGTGGTCTCATGTTCCCTACTTGGTTTCATGCAGCACACAACCAGTCAGCTCTTCCAGCTCTTATCGATATCGACATTGACAGCAAGGTTGTGAAAATTGATCAGCTTACGATCAATATTCCTCCTCGGCAGACTCACGATATCACCTTTCACATTTGTCCACGCAGAGGTGTGCTGCTGTTGGGTTTGTTTCCTCCATCGCCCACGCCCTGGAAATGACGGCGCATGACACCCATGCATCAATGACGTGCGCCGTATGTTTTTAGTGAATCCTGCTTACCGGAAGCAAGTGCGCTTCTTCAACCGGTACAATCCGACCAATTCCATCATCGTGTCCATTGTTTCAAATAATTACGACACGGACGTGATTCTGATACATTCACAGTATTATTCCATCACGGTGCCGATGGTTTTGGCTGCAAAGGTGTCTGCCGATTCGTGCTGTGTCATCGCTCAGAGCCGGTGGTATTTTCTGCGGCTCGGCCGAACTTGGTCCGTGGCGCGGCCCGTGGCCGCGGCGGTGTCGGCCCTGTGCCAGCCCCATTGGGTGCCCCTGTGTGCATCGTGCGCGCAGCGGGGCACGAAATGCTGCTACGCACGGGGATGAGGGGCACAGGCTCGGCGCATCGCAACGTCTGGGGCGGCACGGGCACTGCGATGCGCGGTTGGCTGCAGGGACGCGCTGCAGTCGGCAGAGGTGCAAAGGCTGATTACAAATGGTGGGGGCGTCGGGGGGCCGAATCGACCGGTGGACAGCGCCCTTCGTAACCCGAAACCCCCCCGAGACCAGCATTGGTCTACGAAGATATATCTACATCCACGTCTCGGCCGCGCCAGAGGAGCGCCCGAGGGTGTGGGTAGCAAGGACGGAACCAAACCGAATCCAATAAACACTAGTCGTGCACACCAGTCGTCGTACACACTGATACGCCCCCCCCCCCCGCATGCAACAACAATAGAGGGCTGCCCAGGACAGCAAAGGACAGCCCAGAAAAGACGCCCGGGGCACCGCGGACCCTGGGTGATGAGCCAACAGACTCTTTACTGGGGAGGGGGGGGAGGCCGCGGACTCCTCCCTCTCCCCAACTGCGGGGACGCGTACGAAGGGGAACTAGCCCCGGTCCCGAACCCTTAGACTGACGGCGGGCGCTGCGTGCATGGTCTACCACCGCCGCGCCAGCTAAGGCCACCATGCCAGCAAACAGCATGCAACTACGCCCAGGACAGACTGGGATAGGTGGGCCAGCAGAAGCAAGTGGCCAAAACCACCCACACCAAGCACACCAACACCAACAAGGAGCCCCATTGAGCCAGGATCTCCCTCCTCAGAGGGACGGAGGGGGCAGGGAGAGACGAACCCACTCCCACTCCCCCTCCCCCGCCCCCTCCCCTACACCCTCCCGACAGCAACACGCACCCCCGCCACCCAATGCCCCCCCGGGCAGAAAGAATGGAGAGGGCGGGGAAGAAACTGGGCAGGGGGAAGGGACGAACCAAGGAGGGTAACAGGACAGGGCAGACCGCGCTCGCGGAAAACGGTGCAGAGCGCAAAAGGAGAACAAGGAAAGGAAAAACGGGAAAGAATCATTGTGGTTGTTAGAAGCCCCTGTCAGGAAAATTATCCTGCAGATGCACACCCCAGCGCGCACAAGTCAGTGCTGGAGTCGGCAAACCCAGCATGGACTCGGAGTGTGCATCTGGATGCACCTGGTCAACGGCACGGGCAACAGCCCGTCTCTGGGACAGCCGACCCTGGAGTAGTCAAACAGGACAAGTAATCCAGGGGCTCCGTTGACACAACCAAAACACGTTCGGGCCCACAGAGGGTCAGAATGAGCAGTGGTGAGAGGCCATTAGGCGCCGCCAAAGGCAAACAATCAGATACCGAGGCCTTGTGCCACCCCCCCCCCCCCCCGCTCCTCTCCAAGTTAAGTCTACAGTCTACGTCTGCAGGGGCCGTATGCCAAAGGTTCCACCTGCACTTTCGCTTCGCTGAGCTCCATAGCTCCATAAGATGTCACACCGCAGGAGTATCTCTCAGCTGGTTTCTGGCCATAGCCAGAATGCATGGTGTCAGGGTGTTGAGCGGCTTGGTCACCCGGAACCTTTTCTTGACGCCGTGCTGTATGCATGCAGACAACGTGCCGAAAAACAGACATGCAGTAGGTTCTCGCATTGTATTTTCAACAGTGTGTTTTTCAAACGCACACACACACACACACACACACACGCACACATGCACACGCACACACACACACACACAGACACGCACACACACACCACTTTGCGTCACCGCTCTTTTCCACTCCTTTTGGAAATTATGTGCCTTTGATTGGTTGCAATCCAGTAGCTCTTGGGAGGTGGCTGTGTTACTGGGTCAGTTTTCCAAAGGTTCCACCTACATTTTCGCTAGGCTCATTTTCATTAGGTCTTACCCCTTACCTATGTGCACCCCTCCACCTCCCATCCCCCCTGGGAGCCACCAGTCAGGTGTGCAGGCCCGGGGACCAACAGAGAGCCCAGGAGATACCCAACAGGGGTCGTAGAATTTGGGTAGGTTCATAGCTGATTACGATCCAGCGGGTTGCTTGCTGTTGGGAGACCACAACGGAGTGATAGGCGCAGCAGGGGGCGACAAGAGACAGGGAAGGAGGACAGGGATGGGCAAACGAGACCACCAGCGAACCCCAACCAACCAGCCTTTGTGGCACACCCCGCAACGTCGGGCATCGGGCCACAGGGACATCCCCTCGGCCCGATAATGGGGCGACACCGTAACCCAGTGGCCAGTGTCCAAACAACAAAAAAATACCTGGCCCCACCCGAGCGTTGCGTTCAGGGGACCGCCTGTTCGGGGTGCCACAGGGACAGGGCGGGGACGGGGGCCGGAGGAGGGTACAGACGCTGCAAAGCACTACACCCAGCACACTCCAATGGCAACACCACGGGCAAAATGCCTAAAATTGCAGTGTGATGCAGACCTCCCTGGCCCTGGTTGCCACGTAAGTGGCAGAGGGCACCGTCCAAAATCACCTCGAAGAGAGGTTGTTAGATCAAGCGTAGGCGCGGACGCCTGAGGCCTCTATCCCCCTGACGCTGGATACCACATTTTAGGGGGTTGGGGGGGGCCAACTACGGGGCTCCGCGAACGTGGAAACGACACCAGCAGGAGCACCGGCCGCAGCGGCCGACAGAAAGCAGCGACCCGACGCAACATGCGAAGGGAAGAACGGGTGACTGTCCAGGGCCCCGTAAAGGAACAACAACCAGACGGAATGTCACACAGGGGGGTCGCGGTGGGTGGGTGGGGGGTGTCAAAAGTTTGTGCTCAGAGGGATTTGAACCAGGGTCGAGTAAAAAAGAGCTGACGAGTCGGTTGCCGCTGGCCGGCAATCGGCGGCCGGGAATCTAACCTAAGCCAGACCAGTTGTTCCCCGAGTGTTCTACCACTCGACGGCTGACTCTTCCTGAAAACCTAGTACTCCCCACTGTTTGTAGCTGTAGTCTGCCACCGAAAAAAGCCAAACTGTGTGTTTGCCTGCCTGTCTGCCTGCCTGCTTCCCTGACTGACTGGCTGACTGACTGCTTCCCTGACTGACTGACTGATTGGCTGTCTGTCAGCCTCTCTTCGAGGTGCCTTGCCAAAGGCAATAGAAATTGTTGTCTGGGAATGGCTGCATGTGAAACTGAGGGGCAGCATCATGATTGCAGCATTGGCTCATGCATTCCACTGTCACCCACCAAAGTGCACCATCCCCCCCCGCCCCTGCCTTCTGCCCTCTGCAGTGGGCAGCGACAACACTGCACCGCCAAGCAAGTTTCAGCTCATCTTTGTTGTCCGCTCAGGATTCGTCGAAAGAAATGAAAGAGAGCACCGAGTCTGCGAAAGAGTCGGTGCAAGAGCCGAGCGAAGCAACCAAAGAATTGTTTGATGAGGCGCCTGATGGGGCCGAGGTATCGTCATCTGCAGTCTAATGGTTGTCGCTGACGAGCTCTTTCAAGCAGTAGAGCCAGAGGCTGAGCTTGCATGTACGTGGCGCACTGGCCGAATTTCAAGACACACAATACTGCACACCGTTCCTGGGATGAACCGCACGGTCGAGAAAAAACCTGCATCACGCTTGCGCGTATGTGTGTGTCAACTGCTGCCCACTGTCTTCCAGGAGAATCAAGAATCTAAGACCCAGCACCCTATTGGCCAAGGTTTGGGGTTTAATGTGCACGACCACCGCATTCTTTTTCCGCGCATTGTCGTCAATTATCCTGCTTTGAGGTCGTTCGACGTGCGGAATGCAACAGACCGACCCCTGCTGCTGAAATTCTCCGCGGTTGCTGCAAACCAGAGTGACGCGGCAACGGGGGAGTTCCGTCTTTTCCGGCAGAACCCGTATGTTGTTGCATGCTGCACCCAGTGTTCGAATTCATGATCCCTGAGCCCACAACCAAAGCATTCGTTGGTGCAGACCCATCCCATCCCGCGCACGCCCCCCCCCCCCCCCAAGCCCTCTGCACACCTTGTTGCACGCCTATCCCCACACCCATTGCACTCCTGGTGGCACGCATGTCCCCGATGCTCTGGGCTTTCGGCCTCTGCAACGCGGATTGACACGTCAGTGGGTTGTTTCACAAGGGGTTCTGCCTCTTCGGCAAAGGAAAGGAATCGGTTAAAACAAATTCACAATTGTCTGTGAGATAGGTTCTGAAAACGCTTATCGTGAGGCATACATAAGAGTCTTTCCCACAGAAACGGTGCTCTACGGTCTGCAGTGCATAGGCCAACCCCCCCCCCCCTTCATGTGGAAGGAGTTGTGGGGAGTTGGTAGAAGTTTTGTGTGAACTGGGGCCTTGTATCCCCGAGAGATAGTAGATATGGTGAAGCTATCAACAAACATGCGTACCACCGAGCATGACCATCTGCCGTACATGTTCATAACGTGACACAACGTCATGATTGATCACACCATGACCTCTTCATCCGACAAGGAAGTTTCCCTGGGGTGACGACATCAAAGTGCAAGACCGGGACGCTGTGCACAACGTTGGCAGGAGGACCGCCCAGCTCAAGCTGTAGGAGCCCTCAAGGATTGCAAGATGAAATCTGTCATGAATGACTGCATTGAGAGGAGTACGGCTGCAACCCATTTCATCCACTGGGAGGCCTAGCACACAATGATGCTGGTACGAAGAGCGAGCAATCGACGGGTTTAGAAACAAAGGGCGCCAATGTCCCGCACCAGCAGTACCGCATTGCCAGAAAACCACAAAAAGATGAAAGTATGGAAGATGAAACACAAGTAAAAGCTAAGAGAGAAGCCATATGTTTCTGCCCACGGCGAACTCTGGTGTGGCAAATTCTCAGGTTGCTGAGTGCAATGGCTTTAGAGGCTTTAGAGGCAGTGGTGCATGAATTGGGAGGAGTGCATCGTACACAATTTGTGCACATTCAGCCATTTTCAAACAATTGGTCTATTGGTAAAGAACCTTCTAGACAATGAGGTTGTTTCCAAGTGAGTCTTCCGCACACGGGCTTGCACTGTGGGCTTCATCAAACTCTAGTAGCTTTTGTGACCTCAGCACACACTGTGCCCAGGAAAACCCATGTGCAAAACGCTGAAGTACTCAATAGATGACAAGTAAAGAAGTGCAAACCAAACGAAATGTGAAACGAAACACAATACAAAACGGACCGCAATGCAAAACGAATCGAAACAAGGGCTGAATCAGAATGCAACATATAGCAAACCCAGTGATGTAGTGGTAGGAGACAGCCTTTAGATTCTCGATCCAGGAACGTTTGGAATGATTGTCAACCATAACCTGTTTTATAGATCTGCTACATGGGGTGTCAAACAGGGAAACACGAACCCTACGGTGCCTCTGGCACGTCCATGAGCATTCTCTATGTTACCAGCATCATTGTTATTAGGCGTTAAAGGTTGTGGGGTCTTCTTGGACAATTGAATGTGTTGTTGTCGTGCTGCGGCGGACACGGTGTCGTTGAAGCCGTGCACATCGTTGATACCCTGCCCTGCCCTGCCCTGCTTTGCCCTGTTCTGCCCTGCCCTGCCCTGCCCTGCTCTGCCCTGCCCTGCCCTGCCCTGCCCTGCCCTGCCCTGTCCTGCCCTGCCCTGCCCTGCTCTGCCCTGCCCTGCTCTGCGCTGCACTGCCCTGCCCTGCCCTACACTGCCCTGCCCTGCCCTGCTCTGCCTTGCCTTGTCCTTCACTGCCTTGCCCTGCCCTGCCCTGCTCTGCCTTGCCTTGTCCTTCACTGCCTTGCCCTGCCCTGCCCTGCGCCAGCCTGCCCTGCCCTGCGCTGCTCTGCACTGCTCTGCCCTGCCCTGCCCTGCTCCGCACTGCCCTGTACTGCACTGCCCTGCCCTGCCCTACCAGTACCCATACTAAGCGTCTTCGATTCGGGCAGGCACACTGGGTGATAACTCTGTTGGGTACTGGTAGGTAAGGTTGTTTGTGTAGAGCGCCCCAGCAAGGTGGTTCCAGCTTCACCTAGCCTAGCCTAGGGAACCAAGGGTTGTTCACATAGTGCTCAACACCCTCGCATGCTGAGCATCACAGCACAAGCAAGTGCCTAGGGTCCCAAGGGGTGGTTTCGTACATCGTGTGTAAATTTGTGCAATATACCGTGTCTTTCTCATGATGCGCGTGCACAATGCTTGTATTTGCCAGCTTACCTAATGCCATAACATCAGGGTACGGTGGCATTCCAGGGGGTTAGCGTTGCTGATTGCAAGCATCTTCTCCTATGAGCATTTCTATGGTTCTCGATGTGCCTTCTCAGATTATGCAGTCCAGAGAGCTCCTGTGCTCTGAAGGTGTTAGTGGACCAGATGGAAAGGGAGGTGTATTGCAGCTGTCTGCAGCATCCGGAGAACACTGTGAAGTATATCAATCGGATTGTTGAAATTAGGAAAACGCTCCTGCAGTACATTGAGGATCCTGAAGAGAAAGTTCTAATGAGGTATGCATTCGTTTCTTTGTGCAAGGAAGATTTGTATTGAAGCATAGTTCGTCGAAGCAGTGTCAAAGCTTACGAGTCATTGGTCGGGTACAGGATCCGCCCCAACTGAAGAACCCCCAGATAATACAATGTTGACCTCAATGCTCCTGACGGGGCGCTTGATTGCATATGTATTTTTGTACAGTGCAGCCTCCAAGTATCATGGCCATCATCTCTGAAAGGAATTCGAAACGTCAAGCATTTCATTGACCTATTGAGTGCCACTGCTGATTAGGGTGTTTTGGATAACGGTCAGGGGGGGGGGGGGGGCGGTATTAAGTGGTGAGGATTGTCCCCCACCGTTTGATAAGCCCCCGTGGCCGTCAGTTTGATGAGTCAGGCATTGAGACAAATGTTTGGTCTCATTCGTCGATTTTTCATGTCATTTCAGGTGCAACAAAGTGGAGCTTGAGGGTTGGGGTGAGGACACTATTTATTGCGTCGCAATGTTTACGGCATCGGATTCCGCCCAACGACAGGGCATGATGAAGCTGCGAACAGAGGAACGCGAGCGAGGCAAAATGCTTGTGGACGTGGTATGCTCTGAGTGGTTGGCTTGTTTTTGGCTTGCGAGATCAACTGTTTTTTTGCCTCAGTCCAGACTTGCTAGTGTCGGCAAAAAATTTGGCCGTGGGGCTGCACTGGTCGTGCACCGATCACCAATCTTACGGTGGCCATGCACCAATTTGATCGGCGCTATTTTGACTGCTGTTGGGCCCCTCCAAAGTTGGAAACCCACCCAGGGGCGGGCTTTGGTACCGGGTGGCTATAACCGTGGTCCAGGGGCTGAGGGTGTGCTTTTGCATGCCTTAGAAAGGCTGCAGAAATGTGCCGGACGGTATTTCAGGGGGTAAACCATATATGACTAAATGAACAACTCAAGGCCTGGGAGTGAGGCATCGCGGCGTAAAACCGATCCGGCACAAAGGACAGCGAATGTGGTCCATGACGCAAAAACTGAGCAGCCAGGGGGCGTGTGGATAACCCGGCACATCTGCCACCCCCGTCGCCCTAATACATACATCCTTGAGCGGGGGGAATGCAGCACCATGACGGGGCGGGGCTGTTCCTCAAAAGGCAGAATGCCTGCAAATGCTGCGCTCTGATGGGTGATATTTAGTGATTGGGACCCCTCTGGAAGTGTGTTAGTCTCCCAACATCAGTGGTCGTGAGTATCCCCCAAATCTTCTGTCGTTTTGGGAGAGATTTCGTGTGAAGCATCGTCGGCGCCGGCATGGGAATGGCGCCAGGGGGCCGAACCAGCACTTGTGAGCAGAAGGACAACAGACCCACTCTCGTCCACCACAATGCGTTGCCCCACCGTCTGTGGACAAGCATGTCGACAACTTCCTCCTGAACAGCTGAAGCAGTACACACATGGAAGTGCCAACCGGTACACTTACTTCGCCTTTATGGCAAGCGCCTGCCAGTTGTGCCGCCCCTTCCACTGCCACTTCACCCCTCCACATCCTCTCCTCCTCCACTCCAATGTGTTGAAAGCTCTTGGTGAGGTATCAACACCGTTGAAACCGGGTCCTGATGGCGACAAAACGTTTGCGCACACAAATCTGCATTTTTTTCTCTTTGCAGGATCCACTCTCCTTGGGGCAGAGCAACCCCGCCCCCCCCTCCTGCATGCACTACCCTCTGCGCCCTTCCTGCTTGCACTATAACCCCCTGCATTCCTGTTTGCACCACTGACCCCAGTCTGCCTGCACTGCCATCCACCCCGTTCTGCCTGCATTAGTACCTCCTCCCTACAGGAGAAAAATGCCCGCCCCCTTCCTGCCTGCATTACTGGCGGCTCTATCACAACGGCAGCACAGTCACCGCTCCATCTGGGTCATTCGATTTCACAGGTCTTACCAGACTCCGAAAGCCCGATTCCCCGCAGAGAGATCCCTGTTTATGGCCGCTTGACCCATAGTGTCATGCAGCTGAAGCAGAAAAATTTCAACACCGGGCGGATCTACACGGCCGAGTGCAGGAAGAAGAATCTCATCATCACCAACACATCAGAAGTGTGTTGTGCTGAGTGGTCGGCCTACGGGACGGGAGGGTGTTTGGGTGGGTGGGTATGAGGGCAAAAAAGGTTCGTGTACCTAAAATGGGCCTCTCATCTTTGGCTCTCTATTCAAAATTTCAGTTTTTCCCTTGAGGAAATTTTTTTTGGTTTTGGGTGGGTGGGTGCTTTGGCCTGGGGGGGGGGGTCCGCCAGATCATCCCCCCCCCCCCCGTGGATAAGCCCATCCCTGGTCAGGAAAGAAGAGGAGGGTCGGCACAGAGAATGTGAATGCGCGCGACGACCGTTCCAGGAAGACCGTCTTCGACTTCGATTCCTTATCTATGTTTGTTTTGGGATGCAGACCACCCCGCAATTATTCAGCGTTGAGTGTGGTTGTGTGTGTGCAGATGTGGCCAGCGATTGCTTCCTCTGGAGGGTACGATGTGGACTCAGGGTTGGCAGGTACAGAGGAAAGGTGGTGCTGCTTGGTACACTCAGCCAGACAGGAGCATGTCATATGCAAACCACAAACCATCGAAAAAAGGTACAAAAACAAACCACACAACACGAAAACAACCAACGCGTGTCCTGCGGTATACTGTCTGCTCGCCCCAAGCACTAATGACTGCAGCAACACTTCAGAGCCGTTGCAACACCATCTTTTCAAAAAAATGGGGGCAAGACGTTGCCTATTTTCTGGTGACCCGGAGGCCTGATGGGTACGGGGTCATGCCCTCGTGATTTCGCAACCGCCCCTAAGCCCCAGGTCGCAGCACACTTGCGGCTGTTCGTGCTCCGACATACCGAGAACCACAGAAATCGATTCGTTGCGGAGAATATCATCCGCAATGCAGCTCTTGCTGGAGCTGGGCTTGACAGGACTAAGGGGCACTTCTCATTGGGCCTGGTGCTTTTGGTACGTGCATTAGAGCCACGGGATAAGCGGGTCCATGGGTGCTTCCTCTGCACTGAGAAATGGCATGTTGGTGCTTGT
Source organism: Eutreptiella sp. 'Long Island Sound 2002' (assembly GCA_964036045.1). Classification (NCBI taxonomy): domain Eukaryota; phylum Euglenozoa; class Euglenophyceae; order Eutreptiales; family Eutreptiaceae; genus Eutreptiella; species Eutreptiella sp. 'Long Island Sound 2002'. Next base: position 17,649,493 of record OZ038390.1, read on the forward strand.
GTGTAGTGTATCGTGTGCAGTATGCCGCCAAACAGATTGGCAGTTTGCGTTGCCCTCATTTTGAGGGTTATCGGTGGTGCAAATGTTGGATTGCCCTGGGACCGCCTCCCCACAGTCCGGAGGTGCCCAACAGCCCTGGTGGTCAGCGCCAACCCCTCTTACCTCCTCACCCCCTAAAACCGAGCCCCTCCCCATCTCCGACCACATTCCACTCTCACTGACAAAACTGCAACCCCGCAGACCCCCCCCCCCCCAGAACAGACCTTGGCTACCAAGCAGGCCATACCAAAGACACGGCACTGGAAACCGGTTGTGCTACAGGGTGACCTACACGCCTTATGGAACCCGCCCCATCACCAAGTGTTTGGTCAGATGGGGTGGTCACGTCGGTGTCACTAGGGTGGAGTGGTGGTGCGCCCCCCAACAGGCAACCTCGAGTACAGCTCGGCTGTGTCATTCCTTTGCGGCTCGGCCGTGCCACTCTATTGCGTGTCACGCCGGTCAAGAGGCCAAGCCCTTTGCAGGTGGTCACCTGATTGCCGTCTACTGGTACGATGGCTGGGGCTCCGATAGCCGCCTGTTGGTAAAGCGCCCGCGTGGTGTGCGTGCCTGCCCCCTGCACCCCCCCCCCCCCCCACACACCCCAGCCCCTCCACAGGGCCCGTAAGGCCAGCCCCACAGGCATACACCCTACTAAGTGTGGGGCGCGGAGGAGGGCCACCCAGGGGGCGTGGGCCGGGTCCGCGTCCAAGTCATGGGGAAATCAGGGTTTGGCAAGCCTGGGATGTTCATCACTGGCGTCCATTTCTCTGGAGGGAGGGGCAGACAGCAATGGTTCCGGCAACGTGACAGTGTTCTTGGCTCTTCCACAGGTTTGGCACATGGTGCCACATACTGATCGTGTCTGGAAGTGTAAACAGTGGCGTATTCGCAGAATTGAGTCCTCCCTTTCCCCTGTCCATCTGGGTTATCCCCCCAGTGGAAACCTGCACAGGTCTAAAAGCCCGTTCTTCCCAGTCTTCGTCTCATCTCCTTCCAGAACATGTCTGGCTCGGGCATCTTCTTATCTGTCAGATTCCACTTCTTTTCAATTTTCGGAAGACCGGATCCATCTCCAGCAGAGACTTGCATATTGAAGGGTTTGTACCGGATGAAGCTGTCATGGGTCTGGTAGCACCATTTGCAACCAAGGAATTGGATTTTGTGTTCACGCCATCTCTCCCTGGGAAATTTCAAGAAACGTTGACGGTCGAGAATATTTTGGACGAGACCAATACTCAGGTATCTCTTCCATTTGTGTGCAAATGTTTGACGTGCTGTCAAGGTCACACCTTTGACCCAACAACGAGTTCGAAAAGTACCATGCCCTGTTTGAATTCGTGCAAACAGGAGACATGCTGGTCTGCAAGGGACGCGCTTCAGTTCCTGCTATCTTATGCTCATTTCATGTGCTGTGATGTGTGATGTTTCATGAATGAAATCTATACAATATTGTGCTTTATTGCGGTGGAGTGTGGTTATTGAAGTCAATATTAACATGATGTTATGTTGTGTTATTCTAGTAATACGTAATGTTATGTCATGGAATGTTCTGTGGTGTACCGTGAGGTTCTGTAATCTTCTTCATGTCATGTCATGACCCCCACTGCTGCCCAGGGGCGCGTGACCTCACCGTGGTGTGGGGGTGTAACCGGGGGGGGGGGTCTCCCCCCGGGCTAACACGCAATCTGGGGGGTGACCTGGCCCAGCCGCGGCGGCCGGGTCACGGGATCCTGCGCCCCACCCCTCGCCGACCACCGTGGGTCAGCCACGATGGCACAGGGCGGGCTCCACCGGGGGGTGGCGGTATGCAAGTGAGCCCCGGGTCTCCCTGTGGCCCAGCCCTCTCCAGGGCTTGTGTGTCTCTCCCCACTGTGCTCCCACCCACGACACCGTGTGTCTCTGCACAGGTACGTCATGGGTGGGGGCCGCATACGAGAACTCCCGGCCGGGTCTGGGGTTGCAATACAATGGCCTTCGGTCAGGGGACTGATGTCACGGGGGGCTACCGTTTCTGCCCTGCGATGCAATGCGGGACAACCGTGACATCAGTCCTTACAACCACTTACCCAGTGACCACCGTGGGTCAGCCACGATGGCACAGGGCGGGCTCCACCGGGGGGTGGCGGTATGCAAGTGAGCCCCGGGTCTCCCTGTGGCCCAGCCCTCTCCAGGGCACATGTGCTCCCCTCTTCTGTGCCCCAAACCGTGACACCGTGTGTCTCTGCACAGGTCCATCTCGGGCGGGGACCGCGGACGGGAACGCCCAGCCTTGGGCTACTACGAGGAAATGGCGCTCCGAGACCGGGGGAGGGTCCCGCGCCTATCGCTACGGTGCTCACTGCGCCGGGGCTAGGGTGCCTTCCTCTGGTTTCGGCTGCGCTCTGAAATAAGGGGAGGCCCCCCGGACGTGGGGATCCTGAAGATTGATCTGTGGGAGACTGCGCCGCGGAGGGGAATCATTTTCCCCCGGGTGCACAGAAATGGTTGTGGAGAAAGGGGTGGCCCCCCGGTCTAGCTCGTGGAGGGGCGCCATCCCCTCCCAGGGACCTGAACGAAAGGGAGGCCCCCCGATGTCGTCGGAACCACATCACAGTACGTTTGAATGAAGGGGAGGTCCCCTGATGTCCCCCCATGCCGGGAATCCCACGTGGGGGTGAATGTGAACTAACGGGAGGCCCCCCGTACCGCTACCGCTACCTTTAGACTTTAAAGTTTTTATTTGGACTTGGATTTTGACTTTGTTTGGACTTTTATTTGAACCAGGGGGGGCGCCATCCCCCCAAGGAGCTGCTGAGACCTTGATGTGTATGTATCAAGTAATGTAAGTACGTCAAAGAATGAACCTCAGTATTGTATAATGTACGCCTCCGGCCAACAACCAGGGAGGACCGGAGGTCCGGGTACGGGGGCTATGACACCCTAGTCCCCTAGGTCCTGCCTGGGACGCGTGGAGATGGGGGCGCCCCGTGGGGGTCGGAGGGCACACGGCACCACCACACCCACACAGCGGCGGTTACACCCGAGTCCCTCCGGTCCTGCCTGGGCCGCGGAGGGATAGGGACGCCCCGTGGGGGATTGAGGGCACACGACATTGTCCACCCCCACACAGCGGCGGTTGCCCCCGAGTCCCTCCGGTCCTGCCTGGGCCGCGGGGGGATAGGGATGCCCGTGGGGGATTGTGGGCACACGGAGAGGTTCCAGCCCCACACAGCGGCGGTTACACCCGAGTCCCTCCGGTCCTGCCTGGACCGCGGAGGGATAGGGACGCCCCGTGGGGGATTGAGGGCACACGACATTGTCCACCCCCACACAGCGGCGGTTACACCCGAGTCCCTCCGGTCCTGCCTGGGCCGCGGAGGGATAGGGACGCCCCGTGGGGGATTGAGGGCACACAAACAGACCACCCCCACACAGCGGCGGTTACACCCGAGTCCCTCCGGTCCTGCCTTGGCCGTGGAGGGGTAGGGACGCCCCGTGGGGGATTGAGGGCACACAAACAGACCACCCCCACACAGCGGCGGTTACACCCGAGTCCCTCCGGTCCTGCCTTGGCCGCGGAGGGATAGGGACGCCCCGTGGGGGATTGAGGGCACACGGCACTATCCACCCCCACACAGCGGCGGTTACACCCGAGTCCCTCCGGTCCTGCCTGGGCCGCTGAAGGATAGGGACGCCCCGTGGTGGAATTGAGGGCACACGGAACAGTCCACCCCCGCACAGCGGCGGTTACACCCGAGTCCCTCCGGTCCTGCCTTGGCCGCGGAGGGGTAGGGACGGCCCGTGGGGGATTGAGGGCACACAAACAGACCACCCCCACACAGCGGCGGTTACACCCGAGTCCCTCCGGTCCTGCCTGGGCCGCGGAGGGATAGGGACGCCCCGTGGGGGATTCCGGGCAGACGGCACTGTCCACCCCCACACAGCGGCGGTTACACCCGAGTCCCTCCGGTCTTGCCTGGGCCGCGGGGGGATAGGGACGCCCCGTGGGGGATTGTGGGCACACGACACTGACCGCCCCCACACAGCGGCGGTTACACCCGAGTCCCTCCGGTCCTGCCTTGGCCGCGGAGGGATAGGGACGCCCCGTGGGGAAGTGAGGGCACACGGAACATTCCACCCCCACACAGCGGCGGTTACACCCGAGTCCCTCCGGTCCTGCGTGGGCCGCGGGGGGATAGGGGCGCCCCGTGGGGGATTGTGGACACACGGATAGGTACCTCCCCCACACAGCGGCGGTTGCACCCGAGTCCCTCCGGTCCTGCCTGGGCCGCGGAGGGATAGGGACGCCCCGTGCGGGTTTGTGGGCACACGACATTGTCCACCCCCACACAGCGGCGGTTACACCCGAGTCCCTCCGGTCCTGCCTTGGCCGCGGAGGGATAGGGACGCCCCGTGGGGCATAAGGGACACACGGCACTATCCACCCCCACACAGCGGCGGTTACACCCGAGTCCCTCCAGTCCTGCCTGGGCCGCGGAGGGATAGGGACGCCCCGTGGGGCATGAGGGCCACACGGCGCTGTTCACCCCCACACAGCGGCGGTTGCCCCCGAGTCCCTCCGGTCCTGACAGGGGCGCGAAGGGATAGGGACACCTCGAGGGGGAGAGAGGGCACACGGTACTGACCGCCTCCACACAACGGCGGTTACACCCGAATCCCTCCGGTCTGGCTTGGGCCACAGGGGGATAGGAACGCCCCACGGGGGTCTGAGGGTGCGCTGCGCACCCACCCCCACCCAAACGGGGGTTTACACCCGGGCCCCTCCGGTCTCCCGGGGCCGCAGAGGGATAGGGGCTCCGCGGGGGGGTATAGGGGCTATACTGCGATACCCAAACCCATACAGCGGCGTATACGCCTAGATCCCGCCGGTACTGTCTGGGTCGCGGGGGACAGGGACGCCTGTGGGGCCCGAGGGTATGGTGCCACCCCACCCCACACAGAGGCGGTTTCACTCGGGTCCTCCTGGTTCTGCCAGGACCACCAGGGGCTGGAGACCCACAAGGCCCTTACGGAGGAACTTGTGCGGAGGCTCATGGTCTCGGAACTCATTCTGCTCAGGGGCGAGGCGGGCTGCCCTGGCGGCTCCCTCCTCTCCCCCGGCAGGTGGACAGGGGAAGGTTGCCGTCGTTGGGTTCGCTCCAGACCCAAAAGCCCCGGACCCCCCAACGGCAGCCCCAAAGGTGAGCGCACCACTGGATGAGGCATGTCTGCGGGGTAAAAACAAGCGCCGAGTAAAAACCTAACGTAATAAATAGTGCCTACTGCTATAATTAATGCTTAACGGGTAAATGCCCCCCCCCCCCCCGGGGCCAGTTTAGTGCGCACCCCCCAGAGCCGGAATCGACCGGCCGTGCTGAGGCGAGCCCAGCAATGGGTATGACAGGCCAGACTTTAAGTGCTGGTAGCCACGCCTCAGCACACTCCGTGGGCTCATAAGGCCCACGGGGGCCCCAAATACCGTTACGTTCGGGAGTTAAGCCCCGGCGGAATTTGGGGTTGTTGATGGATAAGAGGACTCACGTTGAGTCCTAGCTACTGTTACCCCGGAGTTATGACCTCCGGTACTGCCTGCTTACTTGCCTGCTGCTGCTAAGAGGTAGGAAGGGATTAGGAACCCCCCCCCCCCCCAGCCACCCACAGCGCCGAGAGACCCCCACTGCGGCCACAAGGGCTACGCGTGGGCGTCTCCCGGTCTCTGTGTAGTGCAGAGAGGGGAAGATAGAATTCGAGGGGTCGCGCCACGCCTCCCCGTGGGGGACCGCGTTCTGTCCTGCCGCCCTCCATCGCGGAGGGAGGGGTGCGGGGTGCTGAGGTACCCCCGTCTTTGCAGGACACAAAGAACACACAATGAGTGGCCCTATCGACCTGGCTTTCCCCGGAGAACCCGACTACCGGGACTCCCCAGTGCTGGATGCCATCCGGCAGGGGCCCTCTGCGGCGCACAGTCGCCTGAGGGATAGCTGGTCAGTGGCCAGCGACAAGGCGCTGCTACAGGCCGCCACAGACGCCCTCCCGGAGGTTGCCCGGGGGCGCCCGGAGGAAGTGCCAGACGCCCTACGCTGGGCTCGGCGCATGGGGGTGATCACCGCCATTACGTCCATGGGGGCTATCCTGACCCCGCGGGGGTTGTGCCTCACGGCCACGGTTACTGGGTTTTATGACGCCCAAACTTTCGTCTCCCAGGACGTCCCCCTTATGGTGGCCGCTGGGGGGCCCTTGGTCGAGTACCTGGGGAGTACCATGCACCCTCGCCATTTGGATCTGGCCCGTCGGGTCATCCCGGGGTGCGCCCCCTTCGACACTCTGCGTCTGCGGAAACGTTTGGCGCGGATTCTAAAAGTGGACGACACCCTTGCCGAATCTGCCAGCGCACCACAGGTGCATCATAGCACGGCCAATGCGGCTTTACGTGCGATTGCTCCCTTTCTCTCCCCCGGCTGCCAAGCTGATTGGGGTCGTTTGGGAGCCAAGGACCAGGTACGAATTCTTTGGGCTCTGCCCAAACGGCCCACCGAGGTCCTACCCCACATATCCGGCACGGGGAACGAACTTTGGGCCGGGCTTATGGTGTGGGCCTCCCGTCAAGTGGGAGGCGCCAGCGCGGGGGTACCGGTGACCCCGTTACCGAAGGGGTTACCTGAAATCCGTGACTGGCCCCTGGACGTCCTCCGGGGCGCGTTTGAGGCTTCCACTTTACCGGTTACCACGGTGGAGGCACTGGGGGAGCTGCTAGGCGATATCACGCCATCGTGGGCCTCAGCCCCCGTTCTGGCACTGCTTGCCACCCGGGGCAATGAAGCCCCTCTCAGCGCTGCGTCCTGGACGCGGATATCCTCCTGCACCGGAGGCAGTGCAGCCCCGCTCGGTGACGGCGGTATAAACCCCCAGGGACTTGCGCTCCCCTTGTTCGGGGGCCTCCATATGGAGATCCCACAGACGGCGCGCCGACGCCTCGACAAGACGGTCCAGGTTGTGCACCTGGACGTCGTTGTGGGTGAAGCAAACCTGGGGTGTTTGGAGCCCCCGGATCCACCCCACCTCGGGGCGGGCCCTAGAGGCCTGTGTCTTGGCTTCCCCATCGGCCACGTCTAACAGGGAATCCAGGAAAGTGCCGACCCTGTGTGAGTACAAGTGCTGAGGCGCACTGAACCCCTCGGACAGCAGCCCCCGGCACGCTCGCAGTAGGTCGTCCGACAGTGGGGAGGACCCGGGGTTGCGGGACTGGACGGCGTCGATATAGCCTTTGCTGTCGTGGAAGGACCACTGTGGGCCCCGGGTGCCCCACACCACACGGTGGGTACCGCGCGCCCGCAGCACCTCCCAGGCCACGTAGAGTTCCGCCTGGTAGGACCCGTCTACGTGGACCGGGATGGGGACCCGGTAAGTTTGGTGCCACCCGGTCACTGGGTCTGCCACCACCAGACCGCCACCGGCCGTGTGGTTGGGATACCAAGAGGCGTCCTGCACGAACACCGCCTCCGCGGGTACGTTCTGCAGGGTGATCCCCTCCGAGTGCGCTTCCTGGGCCCACCGCATGCAGCGGGGCCACGGGGGGAGGGACTCCGGTCCACGAAACCGTGACGGCCAACCCGCCTTGCGGGTGCTGGACCAGTCCCGATAGCCGGCCGCCAGAGCCGCATGGCCATCGTTCGCCTCGTCGATGGTTATCGCCGCACCCAGGGGGTGTTTGCTCACCTCCACGGCGTGGCTCCCCGGGGCGGCCCAGACTCGGATTTCCATGAGCCACGTATAGTGCAGGAACCGGTCGTGGTCCGTGGGGTGGCACTCGCAGTCCGCCAAACCCCGGAGCACGCAGGGCACGTCCGGATGAAACCGCCAGAGGGCGCACATATGCCCCCACCGGGTGGAAGCCCGGGTCAAGGGGTTGAACCGAAAGCGTGACGGACGTCGTCGAGCACGGGCCAAGCCTCGCCCCCGGAGCCCCAACGGTGCCAAAAATAGTTGTGCAGCACCCTGAGGAAGTCCCATATGGACGTTCCCGGCCACAGGGCGAATTGGCTGGGGGGGGGGAAACCGTGCTTCCGAAGCCAGGGTTGTTCCTCCTCCTTCACCACTAGACCCACCACCTTGCGCAGGAGGACAAGGTTGGTGAGCGGGCGGTCGTTGGCCCCAATGCCATGCGGAGGTTTCTTAGGGAGGAGGTGGAGGTCCCCGTGCGAAAGGGCCTCCAGGCGTTCCCCCCGCATGTAACGGTTGACGACCTCACACACGATGGTGAGGCCGTCGTCGTCCATCTCCCGCAACATCCAGTACCGTAACTGGTCGCGTGCTGGCGCCGTGTTGCCGGTGCGCTGGAGTATGCGGCGGAGGTGGGGGACCGTGGCCGTGGGCAGTTCCAGTGGCTGTGCTGGCGTGACCCACCCCGTGAGGGCCCGGATGTCCCCCGTCGTCAGCTCCCTCAGCGTCTTTTGGTGCCGGTGTCGAACCTGATCTAGAGCCACCTTGGCCCTGGTCCGCGGCGCCACATCCACGTGAGCACAGAACCGCGGTTGAACCGTCGGCGTGCGAACCGGCCCGTACAGGTGACAGAATGCCCCACGGGAGGGCCTGGCGAAGGGGGCCACCTCCGGGAGATGGGAGAGATACCGCTGCAGGTTTCCCACCTCCCAGGCCTCCGCCAGGTCCTGGCGTAGATCCAACCGCTCTTTGAGCGTGTCCAGCGACTCCCACCACCGTGGGCACCGCTTAGCGTGTGCTTGGAGCTGACGATGGACCTGGTCCACGCGCCCCGGGAGCTCCCCGAATTCACGGGGGGGGCCGTGAGCCCTCTCCACCGCCCGGATGGTGGAGGCCCGGAAATACTCGTACAGGGCCGCCAGACCCTCCGGCCGCGGCCCCTCCTCCCGGCGGGCCGCAGACAAGGCCGCATGGTAGCTGCACGTGATGCCCGGGTCACGTATTTGGAAATGCCTGGCGCGTAGGCGTACCGGAGGCCTATCTTCCGGGTCTTGGGCGTCCCGAGCGTCCCACACCACCGGACGGTGGTCCGAGGGGAAGGGGGAAGCCTCGTCCACCAACAGGCGCCCCTCCTTCGGGGCAGGACCGTGCAGAATGTGGTCTATCACCCCCACGCACCCTCGCCCGTCGGTCCACGTGGGTACCTCGGTTGTGGGATGGCAGCGGGTCAGCCTGGTGTCCTGCATAAACTCCTCCCACAGGATGGTGAGGGCAGCCGGGGCCTGCCGGAAGCCTGTCGCCCAACCCGGGTTGGCGTTGAGGTCTCCCATCATTAGGGTATAAACCCCACGACGAGGGGCCATAACGCCAAGGACCCATGCGAGGATGCTCCGTACCATGTCCAAGTCCTGGTCTGCTGGGAAATATACCACCACCGCTAGGACGTGTCCTCCCCGACAGTGGTATTCCAGGGCTATGCCACGCCCGCTGAAGTGCATGTCCCGCCATATCTCCTGAAAAGTGGGGTGCCACCGCACCATCACCCCCAACCCGGCCACCGGATGTGCTGCCGGGGTGAATGTGGCCCAGTACATGGCGTGGACCACCATGAGGGTGGGTAGCTTTCCCACCTCCTGCAGTCCCACCAGGTCCTGGTATCCCCAACCGCGTAAACAAGACCCCAAAGCCGGCACCTTACCCCCTAGCCCTCTCCGGAGGTTGAGGGTGATCGCCCGAAGGCCCCCAGGCCCGCGGTGGTCGCAGGCGGTGTCCCCAGCGGGCGTGCCAAGCATCCCCAGGCCCGTGGGACCCACCGCGTGTTCCAACCGACGGAGGACGGCTTGCCGGGCCTTGGCGGGGAGCTCCAGCGCCGTGGAGCGCCGCAAGTACCGCCCCAGTGCCCGTGCGTCTATGTTGGCTGCAACGTAGGCGGTGGAGCTGCCGGACGCAGCCTTGAAGACCACACGACCGCGACTGTACGTGGATCTGGGCACCCACGTCACGGACCCCTCCGCTCCGGGTGGGTGGGTGACGCCCCCCCCACCGCTGTACACCTGGACCGAGTGGCCACCCGAAATCTGGTACACGGCCATGTGGGTCGCCCACTGCTGCAGTATGGCGGGTAGGCGCCAGTCGCCTTGGAATAGGGACACGTGCCCCAACGTGGGGTGTAGGCCTGGTAAGCACTCCAGCGTCGCGGCCACGTGTCGCACGCCGCACATGGCGCCGAACACACCGAACACAATCCCCCACTGGGCAGAGGGGCGTCCCGGACATATCGAGTCCTGGGCCAGAAGCTTGAGCTGGCCGTGGGCCACGGCCCCCGGGGAGAACACGTCCCCGGCGTCCTACCCCAAAGTGACGGGTGCGGGGAGGGGAGGGGAGGTTCGTCTTGGACGCCCCTCACGGGCTGGGCCCCCACACGGGGGGCGCCACCGGGTTCACAGGGGCGGGCGGGGCTGCGGCAGCGACCGCTGGGACTGGTTCCCCGTACCAGGGCCCCGCGTACCCCGAGGGTGTTGCCGCCGCCTCCGCGGTCGGGGCTAGCGGCCCGTACGGCTGGTGTTGGTACGGGGCTTGTGGAATGCTCGTCCCCTGCGGGGGCATGGTCGCCCCGTAGGGGGGCGCCCGGCCGTCCCCGGGGTAGCGGGGTTCCACAGGCGGCGCTCCCCAGTAAGCGGTGGGTGGGGGGCACGCCCCTGGTGCTTGATGCGTTGGGCCCACTGGGTGCATCTCCGACCGAGGGTAGGGGGACCGTTCCCCATAGCCCGCGTGGGGGTCGTAAGACCGGTGGTCCTGTCCCCAGCCGTCGTCCCGAGGGAGCCATTGTGGTGGCTGGCGAGGTTGCTCGCCCCGCGCCGGCGGACGGTAATCGTAACGCCCATCCCACGGGCCCCCCATAGACTGGGGAGCATGTCGTGAGCCTCCTCGGTGAAAATCTTCCTCCGGTGAGGGATATCTGCTTCCCCGTCGCGGGGTGTAGTCCCCCTCCGACCGATGGGAGGCCCGCGGGGGGGACCAGGAGGGGGACCTCCGCCGCTTCCGACCCTCTTCCCCGGCCCCGTCACGGTCCCGCGCCCGGATCACGCCGTTGGGCCCGGCCATAAGGTCCCCACTACGGATACGCTGGAGCACGGCGTTGCTCTTCTCCATATGGTGGGCCCGTAACATCCCACCGGAGTACGGTTGCTTGTTGGCCTTGGCCAACTCGTAGGTAAACTGCTTGTCGGCGTCGCCTCCGCCCCCCTCCAGGGTGGAGGCAGCCTCGGGCCGTACGCCCACGAGTGCCCAACCCCCGTCCTCCGTGTGGCATAGTTGCCCCTCGTCCTTGATATAGGACACACGGAAGTCCCCGAAGGCCTTCTTCAAGACCATGCCCAGCCGCCCTGGGGACAGGGGGTAGATGGCCTCCGGGGAGTCGCGCGGGTTGACGCGCCACCGGACCATGACGGCCACGGAGTATGTGTCGTAATCCGGGCCGCCTTTGCCCTTACCGGGCAACTTGCCGCTCCCTCCGGCCTGGTTGGCCCGGGAAGCAGCCGCCACCTTGGCCGCCCCCTGGGAGTCCGGGGCCGGGGTCTGCGACCCGGAGGGCGCCGCCCGGCGGTCCTCGACAAACTCCCCGACCAGCTGGCCTAGCTCGGGCCGTGTGGGCAGGAGCCTGCCCAGGGCCGTATACTGGCTCCGCCGGTTGCTTTGAGGGAACTCCGGGGGGAGGTCCAGCCTCGTAGCCAGGTGTAGATGGAGCTTCTGGGCCTTCCCTGTCTGCGAGTCCGACGGTACCTCGTTGAGGTATACCAAAAGGGCGCGGAGCTCGTCCGGCCCAGGTGTGGAGGTTGCAACACCGGTGGTATCCGTGGCGGTGGGGGTGGGACGCCGGGGACGTGTTCTCCCCGGGGGCCGTGGCCCACGGCCAGCTCAAGCTTCTGGCCCAGGACTCGATATGTCCGGGACGCCCCTCTGCCCAGTGGGGGATTGTGTTCGGTGTGTTCGGCGCCATGTGCGGCGTGCGACACGTGGCCACGACGCTGGAGTGCTTACCAGGCCTACACCCCACGTTGGGGCACGTGTCCCTATTCCAAGGCGACTGGCGCCTACCCGCCATACTGCAGCAGTGGGCGACCCACATGGCCGTGTACCAGATTTCGGGTGGCCACTCGGTCCAGGTGTACAGCGGTGGGGGGGGCGTCACCCACCCACCCGGAGCGGAGGGGTCCGTGACGTGGGTGCCCAGATCCACGTACAGTCGCGGTCGTGTGGTCTTCAAGGCTGCGTCCGGCAGCTCCACCGCCTACGTTGCAGCCAACATAGACGCACGGGCACTGGGGCGGTACTTGCGGCGCTCCACGGCGCTGGAGCTCCCCGCCAAGGCCCGGCAAGCCGTCCTCCGTCGGTTGGAACACGCGGTGGGTCCCACGGGCCTGGGGATGCTTGGCACGCCCGCTGGGGACACCGCCTGCGACCACCGCGGGCCTGGGGGCCTTCGGGCGATCACCCTCAACCTCCGGAGAGGGCTAGGGGGTAAGGTGCCGGCTTTGGGGTCTTGTTTACGCGGTTGGGGATACCAGGACCTGGTGGGACTGCAGGAGGTGGGAAAGCTACCCACCCTCATGGTGGTCCACGCCATGTACTGGGCCACATTCACCCCGGCAGCACATCCGGTGGCCGGGTTGGGGGTGATGGTGCGGTGGCACCCCACTTTTCAGGAGATATGGCGGGACATGCACTTCAGCGGGCGTGGCATAGCCCTGGAATACCACTGTCGGGGAGGACACGTCCTAGCGGTGGTGGTATATTTCCCAGCAGACCAGGACTTGGACATGGTACGGAGCATCCTCGCATGGGTCCTTGGCGTTATGGCCCCTCGTCGTGGGGTTTATACCCTAATGATGGGAGACCTCAACGCCAACCCGGGTTGGGCGACAGGCTTCCGGCAGGCCCCGGCTGCCCTCACCATCCTGTGGGAGGAGTTTATGCAGGACACCAGGCTGACCCGCTGCCATCCCACAACCGAGGTACCCACGTGGACCGACGGGCGAGGGTGCGTGGGGGTGATAGACCACATTCTGCACGGTCCTGCCCCGAAGGAGGGGCGCCTGTTGGTGGACGAGGCTTCCCCCTTCCCCTCGGACCACCGTCCGGTGGTGTGGGACGCTCGGGACGCCCAAGACCCGGAAGATAGGCCTCCGGTACGCCTACGCGCCAGGCATTTCCAAATACGTGACCCGGGCATCACGTGCAGCTACCATGCGGCCTTGTCTGCGGCCCGCCGGGAGGAGGGGCCGCGGCCGGAGGGTCTGGCGGCCCTGTACGAGTATTTCCGGGCCTCCACCATCCGGGCGGTGGAGAGGGCTCACGGCCCCCCCCGTGAATTCGGGGAGCTCCCGGGGCGCGTGGACCAGGTCCATCGTCAGCTCCAAGCACACGCTAAGCGGTGCCCACGGTGGTGGGAGTCGCTGGACACGCTCAAAGAGCGGTTGGATCTACGCCAGGACCTGGCGGAGGCCTGGGAGGTGGGAAACCTGCAGCGGTATCTCTCCCATCTCCCGGAGGTGGCCCCCTTCGCCAGGCCCTCCCGTGGGGCATTCTGTCACCTGTACGGGCCGGTTCGCACGCCGACGGTTCAACCGCGGTTCTGTGCTCACGTGGATGTGGCGCCGCGGACCAGGGCCAAGGTGGCTCTAGATCAGGTTCGACACCGGCACCAAAAGACGCCGAGGGAGCTGACGACGGGGGACATCCGGGCCCTCACGGGGTGGGTCACGCCAGCACAGCCACTGGAACTGCCCACGGCCACGGTCCCCCACCTCCGCCGCATACTCCAGCGCACCGGCAACACGGCGCCAGCACGCGACCAGTTACAGTACTGGATGTTGCGGGAGATGGACGACGACGGCCTCACCATCGTGTGTGAGGTCGTCAACCGTTACATGCGGGGGGAACGCCTGGAGGCCCTTTCGCACGGGGACCTCCACCTCCTCCCTAAGAAACCTCCGCATGGCATTGGGGCCAACGACCGCCCGCTCACCAACCTTGTCCTCCTGCGCAAGGTGGTGGGTCTAGTGGTGAAGGAGGAGGAACAACCCTGGCTTCGGAAGCACGGTTTCCCCCCCCCCAGCCAATTCGCCCTGTGGCCGGGAACGTCCATATGGGACTTCCTCAGGGTGCTGCACAACTATTTTTGGCACCGTTGGGGCTCCGGGGGCGAGGCTTGGCCCGTGCTCGACGACGTCCGTCACGCTTTCGGTTCAACCCCTTGACCCGGGCTTCCACCCGGTGGGGGCATATGTGCGCCCTCTGGCGGTTTCATCCGGACGTGCCCTGCGTGCTCCGGGGTTTGGCGGACTGCGAGTGCCACCCCACGGACCACGACCGGTTCCTGCACTATACGTGGCTCATGGAAATCCGAGTCTGGGCCGCCCCGGGGAGCCACGCCGTGGAGGTGAGCAAACACCCCCTGGGTGCGGCGATAACCATCGACGAGGCGAACGATGGCCATGCGGCTCTGGCGGCCGGCTATCGGGACTGGTCCAGCACCCGCAAGGCGGGTTGGCCGTCACGGTTTCGTGGACCGGAGTCCCTCCCCCCGTGGCCCCGCTGCATGCGGTGGGCCCAGGAAGCGCACTCGGAGGGGATCACCCTGCAGAACGTACCCGCGGAGGCGGTGTTCGTGCAGGACGCCTCTTGGTATCCCAACCACACGGCCGGTGGCGGTCTGGTGGTGGCAGACCCAGTGACCGGGTGGCACCAAACTTACCGGGTCCCCATCCCGGTCCACGTAGACGGGTCCTACCAGGCGGAACTCTACGTGGCCTGGGAGGTGCTGCGGGCGCGCGGTACCCACCGTGTGGTGTGGGGCACCCGGGGCCCACAGTGGTCCTTCCACGACAGCAAAGGCTATATCGACGCCGTCCAGTCCCGCAACCCCGGGTCCTCCCCACTGTCGGACGACCTACTGCGAGCGTGCCGGGGGCTGCTGTCCGAGGGGTTCAGTGCGCCTCAGCACTTGTACTCACACAGGGTCGGCACTTTCCTGGATTCCCTGTTAGACGTGGCCGATGGGGAAGCCAAGACACAGGCCTCTAGGGCCCGCCCCGAGGTGGGGTGGATCCGGGGGCTCCAAACACCCCAGGTTTGCTTCACCCACAACGACGTCCAGGTGCACAACCTGGACCGTCTGGTCGAGGCGTCGGCGCGCCGTCTGTGGGATCTCCATATGGAGGCCCCCGAACAAGGGGAGCGCAAGTCCCTGGGGGTTTATACCGCCGTCACCGAGCGGGGCTTGATCCGGTGGGGGGCACACCTCTGCACCATGGCGCGCCGGGACGGTCTGGGGCACGCCAGGGACGAACGCCCTTGCCCCGCTTGTCTCCAGACAGTGGGGGCACGCCATTGGGTCTCCACGTGCCCGTGGCGCCACCTCTTTCGGCTGGCGGTCCACACCCAGCTGCACATACGCCTGGACACGTTGTGTGCGCGTTGGCAGCGACGCGCGGTATCCCCATGGGGGATTGTGGTCCTGTACGGGCCAGATGCTTTCACCCTCAGCGTGGGCTCACCGGGGGACGACGATCCCCATCCCGGGCCGGGGGTGCGCACGCTGTATCTCGATCCCTACGGGGAGTGGGAGCCGGAGGATCTACGGTACTTGTACGACCGGGGACTAGTGGTGGGCGCCGCCCAGCGGGTGCTGGCCACGGTCGTCAACTTTTGGGACGCCTTGGACCGTAAGCGGGAGATGCCCATCGTCCCGGCGGCCCGAGAGGTCTATTACCGGGACGACGACGGGCGCACATGGGACCTGGCGATCCGGGTGCCGGCACGCTTCGACCCGGCCTCCCACACATGGGGGAGCCGACCGGCGATGGCCGGGCTGTGGCCGGGGGCGAGCCTGCTGTGGCCCGTGTGCGAGCGCGGGCGGCTATCCGCCGTCCTACCCCCGGGGCAATCCAGGCCCCCATCCTGGGGCGGGACCCAGCGGGTCCTCTGGTATTCCGACCGACCTCTGCCCAAGACCTTGGGACGTTGGCCCCACGAGGTCCGCGGGGCTGATTTGGTCATCATCGATGGGCCGGGCGGCCTGCCACCGCGGCGGTTGGCCTGGCTCCTTTCGTACGGGCCACCCGCCCGCTACATGGGTTTGTACGAGACGAGGGGGGCGCATGACCGTCGCCAAGTGCGCCGGCTGCGCGATATGCTGATGGCCACCCTGCGCATGGCCGGTTATCAGCCCAGGGTCTCCTACCAGTTGCTGGGGTTGGCTTTGCGGCCGACTCGATAACCCCCTCGCTACACCTTATCCCAGGTGCGTTCCCGGGGTGCGACCAAGGGGGGGCAGTGTTATAACGGCCGGAGGGTCGGAGGAGGGCCCCGCGCACGGGCGCCTTCGGCAGAAGTGCCGTGCGCCGGGGGAGGGGGGGGGACCGGGCCACGGACCAAGCCCCCGAGACCCGCCGGCCAAACGCCGCCCAGTCGGTAGTACCTGGCGGCTAAGGGCCCACACCCGTGGGGCTGCGTCCCCCATCCCTTGGGGGGGTGGTGGACCGTGCCGGAAGTGGAGCCGGCGCTCCGCCTCGCCCCCCATTCCGTGCCCCTGGGGGGGAAACCGGCTGCGTGTAGGGCGGGGGTGCATGCACGTAGTGCGGACCGGGGGACAAGGGGAGGAGACGAAGAGGAGAGCCGCCGCCATGATGCTTAGCCGGACGGGTTGGGATGAAACCCCCCTCCCGGTCGCGTGCCAGACCGAGGAGGGCCGGCGGGCACCATGGGGATGTGCCGCGGGGGCGCCCTACCGGGGGACCGCATCTCCTCCTCCTCCTCATGTTTGTGTTATGATGTGTTGTGTTGTATTCTGTTGTGTTGTGTTGTGTTGTGTTGTGTTGTGTTGTGTTGTGTTGTGTTGTGTTGTGCTGTGCTGTGCTGTGTTGTGTTGTGTTGTGTTGTGTTGTGTTGTGTTGTGTTGTGTTGTGTTGTGTTGTGTTGTGTTGTGTTGTGTTGTGTTGTGTTGTGTTGTGTTTCGTTGTGTTATGTTATGTTGTGAGATGTTATGTTATGTAATGTTATGATGTGTTATGTTAATGTTATGTTAATGTTATGTTAATGTTATGTTAATGTTATGTTAATGTTATGTTATGTTATGTTATATTATGTTGTGTTGTGTTGTGTTGTGTTGTGTTGTGTTGTGTTGTGTTGTGTTGTGTTGTGTTGTGTTGTGTTGTGTTGTGTTGTGTTGTGTTGTGTTGTGTTGTGTTGTGTTGTGTTTCGTTGTGTTATGTTATGTTATGACATGTTATGTTATGATATGATATGATATGATATGTTATGTCAATGTTATGTTAATGTTATGTTATGTTACGTATGTTAATGTTATGTTAATGTTATGTTGTGTTGTGTTGTGTTGTGTTGTGTTGTGTTGTGTTGTGTTGTGTTGTGTTGTGTTGTGTTGTGTTGTGTTGTGTTGTGTTGTGTTGTGTTGTGTTGTGTTGTGTTGTGTTGTGTTGTGTTGTGTTGTGTTGTGTTGTGTTGTGAACATAACATAACATAACATAACATAACACGTCATAACATAGCAGAACATAACATAACATAGCATGACATAAGATACCGTAACATAACACAACATAACACAACATAACATAACACCCCCCCCCCCCCGTGTCCAAGGAACAATTTTGTCCTTAAGAAATACCGTCCAAACAGGAGTGTTCATTAAAAACACCATTCGGTGCACGCAATAATATTGTGAAACGGCGGTAACACATCCCTGGGCACAAATTACCCAGCCCATTCAAAGCACAATGCGATGGAGGCCTCCAATTAGCACTTTTCGGAGTGGCCCTTGTCCTGGTCCCGCTTCATGCAGAAAAGTTGAACATGCTCCCCGGGCTTGGGGCCCTTCTTGTTCTTGGCACGGGCAGAAGTGGTGGTGCCGCTTGTGTGGCACCTCCCGGCCAGGTGCAAGCAGAGAATCAGTCATGGTGGGCAATAGAGGTCCTGTAGTTGAGGGACACCATTCCCTCACAACCTGCTTTGCAAATTTGCCCACCATTACCGCAAGATATATCACAACAGCCCCTCATTTCCCCAGACCTTTAGCCTGAAACCACAGTTCTGGAGCCCGGTACCTAATTAAGTACCTAATTATTTAGGTCCTCAAAAAATACGGTCCCAACGGAAGTGTTCGTTGGACACAGTGTTCGCTGGACACGGGGGGGAGAGTAACATAACATCTCATACCATAACATCTCATACCATAACATAACATAACATAACATAACATAACATAACATAACATAACATAACATAACATAACATAACATAACATAACATAACATATGTTATGTTATGTTATGTTATGTTATGTTATGTTATGTTATGTTATGTTATGTTATGTTATGTTATGTTATGTTATGTTATGTTATGTTGTGTTGTGTTGTGTTGTGTTGTGTTGTGTTGTGTTGTGTTGTGTTGTGTTGTGTTGTGTTGTGTTGTGTTGTGTTGTGCTGTGCTGTGTTGTGTTGTGTTGTGTTGTGTTGTGTTGTGTTGTGTTGTGTTGTGTTGTGTTGTGTTGTGTTGTGTTGTGTTGTGTTGTGTTGTGTTGTGTTGTGTTATGTTATGTTATGTAATGTTATGTTGTGTTATGATATTTTGATATTATGTTATGTTATGCTATGTTATGTTGTGTTATGTGTTGTTATGTAATGTTATGTCATGTCCTGCCAATATTTTATGAGGTTAAGTTATGTTGTGCGTGAGTAGTGGAACGCGAATGTTCACGTTATGTTATCTTATGGTTAGGCAGGCTATGCTGAGTTCTCTTACGGCTATCTTTATTGTAAGTTATCGTACAGGCCTGAAGGAGGAATTGCAAAAAGTGGCTCATGTGTGAGATCTGTGGCAGACAGGCGCTTGCGACGCGCTCAAGCAAGGCAGAGCAGATGATTTGCGGTGCCCAAACGATGGTTTTACAGTCAGCATCTGGAATGTGTTTTTCATGGAGTGTTTTTCCAGAGTCAACCAGGCACAGCCTGAAATTTCCAGTTTGCACAGTGTTCTCTCTTCGGAAATCTGTGGCATTCTTAATCCCAAGCCCCATTTTGCTGGCTGCAACACCTGCTTTGGTTTCAAGTCGAGGGGAGGTCCACGGACTCATATTTGTGCTCTTTGTGTTGCAGGTGATCACGATCAAAGCTGCAGTCGAAAAGTCAGAAACCTTTGAAACCAAGCCCAAATCAGTGGATTTTGGCGTTGTTGAAGTATGAACCAGTTGCCTGAGCGGAAGCATATTTGTTGGCACAGAGTGGGTCATTGGTAGGGTCCACATAATCCATGTGCGTCACCATCACCTACCAATGGTGACTCGACACATGCATTTTGCGTCGGTGTAGGATGCCATGCTGTTGGTGTACCCTCTGACGGGCATTGTGCCGGTGCTCTGCATCTAGCACCACAGGTAGTATTGTGAAGCCAGGGCTCAGCGAAGCACAAGCACAGGAACTACCCCCCGTAATGTACTGTGCCAACACCCCCTGTATGTTGTGCCAGTTGTGGAAGTTGGCACCATCAGTCAGCCACACCACAGCCAGCCCCAACCCGTGCAGACCAATACCGAAAAGATTTGGGCCTGAAAACGTGCAGCGAGCGAGGTGGACAACCGGGAGCAACGGGGAATGGAATAGCTGCTGTGTATAAATGCATGTCACGGCAGCTACACCCAAACAAAATGCAGGAAACGAAGGGTGTACGGCTGTTTGATGTTCCGGGATAACCCTTGTAGTGTCCAAGTAGGGCAACGCAAGCCTGCGGGAGGGTCCAGCGACAGCCGAGCTGTCGCGTTGGGCCTTGAGGGAGGGCAAGCGTCATCAAATGCGCTGCAATCTACATTTCCGGCTCTGTCAGCACGACAAGAATAGCTGGCGTTCTCTGCCACATGCGCAGCACAAACAGTGTGTGGAAAAACGTCAGCAGTTGCTTGTAACCGTGCCCTACAATCCAACCAATAGTTAGCAATGAGGGTCTACATTGAGAGAGGCGAGCTCACAGGTGACCAGGGCAATACCAAGCCACAAGTGGCTGCACAGGGGACAGCGTTCTCCCAGAGCATCCACCGGCTCCTCACACCGCCAAACAGCAAAGCACCGGACACTGACCCCCCCCCCCCCCCGGCCCTACCCTGGGAGCATGCATGGACAGGCAGGTTTGGGTCTGGCCCGTGGGGTTCAGGTGTTCCAGCCACTGATGAGTAGAGCCTGAGCCCCCATCCCAAACCACCTGACACAACTCAAGTGCTTACAAGCCCTCATCAGGAGATACAAGCTGACAGCCAAGGGCAGCAGCAGGCTAATGCATGCTTGCGAGTCTGGTCAGCATAGAACCAAACTGAAGTCTGATGAATGGTGAGCAGCAAAACCGCAGCACTGCCAACTGCGGAACACCCACAGCTTGAAGGACACAACCAAGGGTGTTAAAGTAGAAGTACCAACCGGCAAACCTACCCCACCTTTATGGTTCACTCTCCACCCCACTCTGCCTTGCCAAAAGTGCCAAAATTTTTCATAGTAACTTTTGTTTGTATCGATATAGTGCATCCCCTGCGGCATCCCCTCCCCCCGCCCGGAAGCACACCGGGAGTCCCAACTGGTGTACTCACTCAGCCCTGATGGCCACTTCCCTCCCCCCCCCCCCCCCGCCGCGAGTACCAGATGCTGCCATGGAGGGGTTGCAGTGGGACGATGTCTTGCCCCCTCCCCCCCTCCCATCGCACCCCATGCTTAGTGATGCCTGGTAGTGCACAGTGGTGCAGTGATACATTTTGGTGAGACTTGTGCCCAGCTGCAGCTGCTAGCATCTGGCGGTATGCGGTATGGCATGTCTCTCCGCATCGGTAAAAATTGTGCCAACTCGGTGGGTTTTCAGGATTCAGTGCCATTGTTCCCTCATTTGTGCCCACTGAGTGTCCCGTAGGTAGGGGTATGTGGGGTACATTCGGAAAGCCCTTGAAAAGGGCTATTTGGAACACCCTGGGTCTGCATGCTGTACTGACGACATGTTTCAGATTTTCGTTTGCTTTGGACGGTGCGTGTGTTGCTTGCCGCCTCATTTTGTCAACAGGCAGCTACCATGTCTGCACACAAATTCACACCACGTGCTGTTGCTTCCCCTGATGCACCACAGAAACCTTTGGTGCGCAAACGAGCATGCTCTGGGGGTGCAAAATGGGTGCAGGTTACTCGGCGGACGTGCCACTGTGCATGCTTGACATTTTTTTTCCAAATCAACCTCAATGCACGTGGCCGAGAACTCATGCTGTGAAGCCTTCGTGGGGTGCACTTTCCGATCCCAAAATTGAGTTGCAAAAGCAAGCAGTGGCCTCTGCAGTGGACAGAATCTGGTGTTCCTGGTGGGTGCATGCAGGGGGCATCAGACAACCTATTTCGAACCATACCGTGGGTCAAACGACCTGCAAAAACCAATTTCTGCACTACAATTTCTGGCTCTGTGCTAAAAAAATGTGAACACCTACCCCCCCCCCCTGACCCATATATTTCTGAAACGGCCTTTTCGCACAAACTTCAAAAAGTATACACATACCCCCCCCAAAGGAACAATATTTTCTCGCATTGAGCAAAAAGTGCAGAAAAACCGGTGAAAATGCCAAAGCCCACCGATTTGGCACAAACCAAATGAGGCTGAGAGATGTGCTATGTGGCAGAGTAGGTGCAGTTGAGACCCTCGGATTTGTTGCTCTCAGGCGGGTAAGCGATCAAAGGGCATGCGCATTTGCATCAGCAACACGAGCAAACAGAAGCGGAATTTCCATATGGTTGTCAACGAAGATGGCGGGAGATTTTGTTTCCAGTCCGCGGACGTCATTCCACATTTTACCGTGGAGGAGACCACGGTATGACTGCATCACTTGAACGAATGATATGCATGACCAAAATTGCCACTCATGCAGTGATTTTCTGGGATGGATTTGGGTGGTCATTTGGTGACAATTTGGTTGTATAGCACCCATGGGGACCTACGTAGTGGCCACAGGCTATGTGCCCCCCAATAGCCCCAAAACTGCTGTTGTTTCGGCTGTTTAGTGGCCCCTTAAGATTTACGAAATTTTGACTTGAGCCCCTAGCGTCCGCCCGTCAGATGTGACCTGAAGGAGCTGGAGTCGAATGTGCCTTAGAGCTGGTCCCCTGCGTGCGACGCAGCGGAATTCATGAATGGGACATTGTGCAGGGCCGATTCCTGACGAAACCCAATTCTGCTGCCGGATGCACGTGTCTGCGCACCACGCGTTCAAAGTTGGGTTGCGCCATTCAAGTATTTGACAAAGATTCCACCTCCCAATTGATTGTTGTGTAGACCAATGCCAACTCGAGGACAAAGATTGAGGAAGAGATTGACAAATGTGAGCACAAGCTGCGCATTGCTATCCGGAAGAAAAAGGTGTGCCCGGGACCATCATTTTACTCTCTCAAGCGCTGCAGCACACAGTTCAAGCCAACGTTTGCTGTGATTTTCTTCAACTGCAGTTTTTTCTGCTCCGAAGCATGCGTACGAGAGGCTGTAGTACTGTGTTCTTGAGATGATGTTTTTCCCACACTGCACTTGAGATTTGCGATAATGCCAGAAATGGATATAAACAGATACTTTACGACGGCACGACAATCCAAGAAGGAAAAATTGTTGTAGAACATGTGTCGAAAGGGGGTGCATATGAGGACATATTATGTCAATGCGTGTAGGCACATGTTCCAAAAGCGATGCGAGCGACCTCTGTCGATCTGCTCAATTCTTTAGTTCTCTTCCTCTTCTGACCTGGGGTTTCCTTCAGGCGCAGCATCCGTTTTCTTTTGGATTTTGTGGTTCAGGAACTCTTTCGGTGGTATTTTTGACCGTCGATCAGGTTGGTACTCAATCGTCGGCACAGTTGACGATTAACCAACGGCAATTGGTTGCCAACCGACAGCGCTTGGCTGTTGAGTGAAAGGGGTCAACAGCTGTTACATCTTGGGCTGGCGTGAAAACATTATTCTGCCTTCCTGCTCCATTGCCCTGGGCTTGTTCTTTCGGGCTTCGGGCTCGCTCGAGGAGTTGTATCAGTTTGACACGTCAATGTCATGGAAGAAAAATTTCTTGCCAGTCTCGAAAAGTCCTGCTTCTGGCCATTGGCAGTGCTTGTGTTTGGCGTCTGAGACACTGCACGTGGCAAGGTGCGCTCGAATAATCCTGAGATGTTAAAAAAAGAAGTGGTGCAAATTTTGTGCCTTCCATTTTTAGACTTGGTGTTGCAAACCTCCCCCATATCCACAGCACAATCACAGACCACAATCACACAAAGGATGGCAGTATTTGCCCCATAACCCAACTCCAACGTCACGGGGACATCTCAGCCTTATCCAATAATCGGGGTTTTTCTAGAGCCATCTGAAAAAAAAAAGTGGGTGACTGTTCCTTATTGTCTTGCCAGACACAGCACGATATGCCCTGCTATATGTCCCTTGCCCCTCCTTGCGCATGTGGTAGATGCACAAACAAATCTCTCCCTTGATTTTTTGGCCCTAGCCCTGCAGGAATAACCCCGCACAACCTGCAACTACAGTGGCAAGCCACCTCTGCATTTCCTCAAAAAGGCAAAATGCCTGTCAATGCTGTGCGCCATAGATGTGTACTTTGTTACACCTGTTGTTATGCTCGTGCATAAAGACTGGAGCCAAGCATGGGATTTGAGCGTGCACAAGTGTGTTACTCACTCTATTGGGTTCTTTGTCTTCTCCTTCCTCTTTGCTCAAAAGATCAAAAGCTGCTTGTACAAAATGAACCCAGAAGCAGGTCCATCGCTGTCCACACTGTACAAAGGCAAGAAGCACCAGTTAGATATATTGTGGTAGGAACCTTGGTACGTAAAGACAGACGCAACTGGGGTCAAATAGCAGTCACATGTTGCCCAGACCCCAAGGTAATGCACCATGGTTACAACAGAGGAGTGGACACTCAAATTGCCATGATGGTGGGACCACTATTGATTCGTATTTTGATGCCAAGTGGCCGAGCTCTGCATTCTCTGAAAGCATCACCTTTTGTTGATGGACACATTTGAGGTCTTGAAATCCATGGTGCTTGGCCTGGTGGGGTGCCAGCATTGCACATGTTGGCCCAGGATTGACTCAAGTTTTTTTTCCAGCACACAGCGGCTGTAATCAATATTGCAGCACGAATGATTATATGAGAACGACCCCTTGAGGAAGTGCATGGCTCTAACCACAACTACCTCCTGCACCTGCTGCTGCATCTGTAGTCCCACATGGGCACAAGCATGCGTAGCTTTCAGGGTTAAGTGCATGTAAGCGTGCATAGCCACAGAAAGGAATTGTGCGCTAATGCACACGGATATAAGCCCCAGTAGCGACAGGTCTGCCCTGTCTTACAATTCCCACATTGTGGTGCAGAGCACCCTCCAAATCTTCATGGTTTGGGAATGAATAAATGTGAAGACTATTGGTGTTGGCAGTGGAGTGGACACTAGAGGGGCAGAAACAGCCTTTTTGAGCAGAGGGACAACTATGCCACTCTTAGCAACCAAAACATGTTCCCCCACCGTTCAGGGACAAATAATGTGGACAATTTCCTCTCCTTGAATCACCCCAAATCAATTGCAAACGTCATGTACCCCAGTTTTGGGGGCCTATTTGCATAGCAAACCCCGATGTATGAATTTGGACGCCTGACCTGTTGTAAAATCATCCTTTCCGGAAATAAAATTATCCCCCAATGTATTTTCGATTTTGACCTCTCAGACCCAAGCTTGGCCCAAGGGTCCGCGGGGAATGTCGAGGGTTGTTGGAAAAGGTCGATTTTTTCAACCAGCCCACGCCGGCCTGCAAACAGCACAGTCCTCACCACCGGAGGCCCACGGGGCAGAAAGCAGCGACCCGACGCAACATGCGAAGGGAAGAACGGGTGACCGTCCAGGGCCCCGTAAAGGAGCAACAACCAGACGGAATGTCACACAGGGGGGCTGATCGTGGGTACCGAGAGATAGAACCTAGGACCCCGCCTCGTTCGCAAACTAACTAGCGACCAAACTGAGGCCACAGTGTCCGATTTGGTGATACCTTTACTATGCCAGGCCAAAAGGCCACGCATAGCTGTACCTTACAAACCTTACCTCTTACAAACCGGAGCCTCGGACCAAGAGGAATGACAAGCAGTGCGAGGAGGCAGCCATTTTGTACCAAAGTGGAGGAAAGCAGTCCTGTAATTTTGAAATATGGCGTTGATGGGTGTCCACCTGTGTCCACCATGAGGGAATGGGGTACAAAACTACTTGTCGTGGGGTGTATCAAACCCATGGGGCGGCCACCGAAATTGACACCCACGGAGGATGCTGCTTTGAAACAATTCTTCGCGGAGTATGGGAGGAAGGTTCTTGCGCAGTTGACAAAGGAACTGTTGTTATGGCGCATGAACCAATCCCCAAAATTTGTCCGGAACTGACTATTGAAGAGGTGCCCACTTTTGGGGCTTCCTATGGCAGTGATTGGAAAAGGAGGAAGGGGTTGTCTTTTCGCCGTGGGAATACAGATCGCCGTCCCTCGACGGTCGCTGACATTTTGGCAGACGATGAGTGGCGTTGCTTAGTTCAAGATGTCTTCGAGAACCCCAAGAACCACGGCCTCCTCATTCCCGAGAGATTGCAAGTCATCCGCCCACGGTTACGCCTTGCCGCTGACGAAACACAGTTGCACTGTTTCCCTAAGATGCATGGCACCTATGAAGCAACCAATGTGCAGAATGCCTTCATTGCCTATGGGAAAGAAATAAGACAAGTGACTCGTACTTCCATCACTGATGCTCACGATGAGCTCTTCCTTTTTTAGATTTTATGGAAAGGCTCAACCAACTGGTGCCACCCACACATTGGTGACATTTTGAAGGCACATGTAAGTCCCCTTATTTACCACTGTCACGCTGAGAAAAAAACACCACTCATGCCACTTTTTTGAAGTTGATGGAGCAAATTGTTAAGCATGCCAGCGAGTCTATCTCTGCCGAGGGTGTGCCACCAAACACTCCAATTGTTGTAGTCATTGACAATGTACCTAGCCACATAGACTGCGTTGGCATCCTTTAGGGCCTTTGCGGTAATCAGTGATAGCTCTACCATGGAAGCAAATACAGCACCAGCCAACGACGATGCATTGTGTTGGTAACCAAGGTTTTTCAAACAGAGGGCCACATTGGGATCTACAGTCATGTTGTGGTGGTGGCAACTTTGGGTTGCTTTTTTGGGCCTTTCAAGAGTTTTCTTCTATGATTTGTGTGGACTCCTACAAGTACTTTCGCTGCTACTAGTGCTCGTGGTGTTGTTGTTGCCGTTGTTGCTCGTGAGGCTACTATCACTTGTGCTACCATCAGCGTCAACATTAGTAGGCGGATGTACAAGTGCACTTCCACGGGCTTCATCCACGAGGCCGATGATGTTGATGCCTATGTAGGTGCATGTGCACATGCACATGCACATGCAAACATGGCGCGTGCTTGTAAAGAGGTTGCCATATATCGTTGTTGCGGCCTCTTGCGCTTGGCAGCAAGCTTCCACTTGTTGCGTTCCCACTGCTGTGCAGCCTTAATCAAGGCTGTGAGATCCTCTACAGGTGCAGCAGGTTCCAGATTGTCAATCAATAGGGAACGGGGGGCAGGAAGAAGAATGACTGCTGCGGGGCAGGCACATCATCCACAGATGTAATCTCGGGCACAATGGCCATTACCTTTTCCCAGGAATTCCAAACCTAGCCCTTCATCTGCGGGTCTGCGATCCACTCACACAGTCACAGTGTGAGAGGGGCTTGATCACTTCCTCCCGCATGTCCACAGGTGTCCTCTTTTCAAGCTTTCCCTCTGCAATTTTCATACAGCAGCAACAACCTGAGTTTCGGCCTCTTGCGTACATGGCTGCGACATATGACACTTATAAGTTGGTCACCAGAGTTGAGGACATGTGACGTGTTTGGGAGGCCCAATGTGAAATATACCTGAGTGCTTGCACCGCGATATACATGCTTTTCACCTTTGACGAGAGCATTCCTTGAAGGACAAAGTCTGAGCATTTTGGCTAAGCTGAAAAATCGGTGCATTGGGTGTGGTTCCAAAGCCAACCCCATTGATTTTCTTGAAACTCCTAAGCAGCAACACTCTTAGAACCCGCAAATGCAGGTTGCATTCTATTTTGTTCTCTCATTGTGCCTCTATTTTTTTTTTTTTGCTATTTTGCTGTCCTATGTGTCTGTGTTTTTGGTGTGTCCCTCTCCCTCTCCCTGCTATCGTTACATGTCGTTATAGTGGACCATTGCATTGAGGATTTAGGTGTTGCGGAATTTTCGTGGATTTTTTGGAATGGGTGTGGAATTTTCCCCATGCGGAATTTCCCCCCGCGAAAAAATCCCTATACAAATCCCCCCCCCCCCCCGGTAGTCACTAATCGGCACCTATGAGGAGCCCTCTAGCACCAATGGGCCCCCCAAGTGGTGTCCATTGGCCCTTGCAAGGACCATTGTCGGCTTTTTTTTTTTACTCTTTGGTGGGAAAAACTTGGTTGGCCTATTGTGGCCGCTATACATCAATCTAGACCCATTGAATTTGTTTCTCTTATATGGAGCTATCCAATCGGCCTATCTCCGGCCTACCTCTCAAACCCAGCCCTGTCTAACCCTCCCCAGCCTTGCACCTCTTCCAAATCTTCATCCCATAGAAGCCTCTTGAACCTTTCGAACTTGTTTGGGGCTCAGCTGGGGCTTGGGTCGAGCTTGGGTTGGGGGGCTTGTGTGGCTGGTACCCTCCCTGGCTCTCCGGCATCTCCACCACTTGGAATCACAGACCGAGAAATGCCAGAGGCTGAGGAATCGCCTTGACAAGCTTCACAGCTTCCTCAATATGGATGGGGAGAATCCGGAGATGGCAGACATGGCAGTCTCCGATTCTTCAGGAATTTCTGGCATGTCGGAAGGTGAGGAAGAATACAAGGTGTGGCTGAGGGTGTGCAATATGCAGTGCTGCTCAGCCCTGTGGGATGCGCTGTTTGACCGCAACAAGTCAAGAGATGTGTTTGAGCGACCACCACGTTCTGCTTCTGTGCCCAACTACTGTGCTCATTGGCGGTCCGTCGACGAACCCGATTTTAGATAGACCTTGTTGTGTTTTGTGCTGTGAATCCGCATCTGAAGGCCTGCAAACAGGGCGTGCCATATTCATTTCATTGTTTTTTCTGCTAAGGCCAGCCCTTGCGGACGGTGTACGGCCAATGGAGGTCGGACAGTAACCGACGGCGGTTGGACGGTAGCCGACGGTGGTTAGGTGGTATTCCGGAGCGTGTGTCCTGTTTCTGAGGGCCACTCGCCGACACACGATTGAGCCACCTGAGGCATGCCTCAACCATCAATGTCACACCTCGGATAGGAACTTTCCACGTCGCCGCGCCGGTCGACTAGGTGCTCCATACTTGGGGTAGAATCTGGTATTTCGGATGCAGGAGTCGCGTGCTGTCGCCACAACCGACCGACTCTCGGCGATTGGATGGTACTCTCCCGTTATCGGAGAACACAGTATTTGGCTGAAAGGCATTTCTGTTGGCAGTTGCGTAATGGAAGCTAAGGTTTTATGTTGAGGCTGCACATTGTAGCTGCCGTGGCGGTGAGTGTCGGTGAGGGGCAAAAATTCCCATTTTTCCGTCGGTGAGTGCGGTGAGCTGATTTTTACAAAGGGAATTGTGGGGAAGATCTTCGACCTCCGAAAAGATGGGGAAACTGAGACTGTGAAAATGGGTATTTTCCTTCCATTTCTTCCATTTTTGTCCCATTTCTGTCCCATTTTCCTCAACAACATCCTGCGACAACCCTCCACAGCCCACATCCCGTGTGCTATGCCTGCTATTTCCCCATCCCCCCCCCCCTCCATTTCCCACCATCCGCCCCCCCCATTTTTCTCCATTCCCCCCAGGTTTCCCCACGTTTCTCCATTTTCCTCATTTTCCCCATTTTACAAGACTCCAAAACACATGGGAACCCTACTGCTGTTTGTTCTCAGGTGGGACGTCCTTATCGCGCTCTGACTGAAATGTCAGGCATCAGTATTGACATTCCGCCCAACGGCTCCGCTGCTGTGCTCATGTATCTGGCCACACGGATGAGGAAAGCCTGTGCAAAGCAGTCGCTGGTAGCGACATATCCCCATGGCTTGGAGTACGGATGTGGTCGGTTGGAAATCTTCGAAAGCCGGAATAAAGACTTGCGGCAGAACGTGGAGCTTACGGCGAGCATCTGCTTTGATGAGTCCCTGTACCAGAAGGTATCGCCCTCTGAATTGGGTCATTGGTGTTGTTCAAGCGAAATGCAGCAACACAGACAGGAGGACCGGGGAGGAGGTTGACGCGGTCAACTGTGTGGGGCCGTGTGTGCGTCGTGCGCACCCTCTTGGGCTGGTGCTACTGGGAGGGCCCCACCGCGGATACTTGGACCAACTGGAGTTGAACGAAGGTCACAAGCTATTGAGAAGAGGGCCACATTTTTCTGGGCCCATTGTAACTCATTGAGACACGCGGTCGTTCATGCGAGCTCTTCTCCTCCGTCCCAGGCTGTACGTTTGCTTTTTGTAGAGTGGATGCAATGCAGCGGTCCCAGCGCCGAACGGCACAGATGCCCCGTTGACCTCCACCCCACCTGCTTACACCCAGCAGCGGGTCAAATTTAGTGATTGCAGCCCCTTATCGCAACCGTCCGAAGATCACCATGCTGATGGACCTGAGCCAGGGTCCACCAACACCAGGTGTGCTTTCGTAGGTTGGCCTTAGCTTGGGGTGCACTGTGCAGGTGTCCCAGTAGTGATATGTGTGTAGTGCATACCTGTTCATACCTGTGCATTTTCCCCACGTTGCAGGCACGCAGGCCCCTGTGACTGGGCTCATGAACCTTTTATGGTGCAAGCGCTGTAAAATGTTGAAGCCAAGTGGACTTGCAGTGAAAAAATCTATATTATTAAGTTGCAGACGAAAATGTGAAGGTGACTTTTGCAGGAAGATGAATGGATGCAGGGAACGAAACATATAGGACACCACCCTTGGGCAAGGTGGGGGTCAGTGTGAGAGAAAAATACCATCTTTGGGCAAGGTGGGAGCCAAATTTGGGTGGTTGAAATCATTCTTGGATCTGTTTGCGGGACACGCTCTTTGGGCAAGGTGGGGTGCCTGTGTGCAATGTTTGCCGTGTCTACCTTCATTGTACTAAATGCAATCTGGGATAATAAGGGGTACTTGACTTGGGGTTACCCAAACAGCCAGAAACCATCCAGAGCCGCATACAACCGGCCCTGTATACCGGCCCATGTATGCAATAACAATTCACACCAGATCCACATTGGTTGTGATAACCAGTATGCGGTGCACCACATTCTTGATGCACAGGCACACAGCAGTGTATGCATAAATGTGACCCACCTAGTGCGGTGCACCACATTCTTGATGCACAGGCACACAGCAGTGTATGCATAAATGTGACCCACCTAGATGCAAGACTAAAAGCGACTGTGCCAACATGTAGGAATGTATAGGAACAACATTGGTTCCCTATAAGGGTGCAGTCCACTCTTGAACGTCATTTTAACAAAATTTCTTTGACTCCTGTCCAGTGTTTGCACCATAGATTTTTACGACACTTGCACTGTAAAATACACGTAGCCTATGAAGGGAAAGCAGGGCACCTAAACATGCAGCCGTGGTGACAACAGTAGCCATCGTATCAAAGCCGCGGAGACGTAGTGAGCGCAGAGTATCATCATGTTTGATCAATCTGTGAAGATGTTGAACGATCAAGTTGACCGACTGGGGGACAGAATTGCTGACAAGCTGTCAGAGTTCACAATGAGTGTGTTTTGAAATGTGGAAGAAACAGGCATAATATTAGAGCAACAATGGGTACCATTACAAGTAGTATAACAGAGAGCAATAATGCACACTAGGGCGTAGTGGCACCAAAGACATCGAATAGCTGCTTCTGACGGGTACTGGGGCAACTGAGTTGGATGCTACCCATAATGGCGCCTAGGGCTGTTCTACTGGTGCCCCTACTTCTTTCAAATATTGAAAGACATTTCTTGGGGAGTCTTGTGCAACGCATTCACACTACCATTTTTGTTGTTTTTTGTGCCTTCCTTGTCTCCTTGTACAAGTCCCGTGTTGTGAATATGGTGCAAGCGCCCAAAATTTTATGGACCAGCACCGTAAAAAAGGTAGTCTGTTGTTTCCAAAATCTTTCTGGCAGTATGTTTGACCATGTAGGCAAAGCTGCCTTCATTTTGGTTTTGCAAGCGGACAGGGTGTTTGGTTGAAACGGTTGCTGAGAAATGTGCCCCTTTTGGTATTTTGTTGTTGGTTTTGTTTTATGGTTGTGTTTCGCCCAGAAGTGTACCACCACACAACAGAAGTCCCCTGTTTGGGCCATTGTGGGGCATCCTTGTCCACAGGGCACTCCAAGCTTAGTGGCAAGTGCTGGCCAGCAACCAAAGAGCCTTGCTGGCGTTTTACTTAAGTCATAATCCCAGAACCTGCATGTGCACCATTGAATGTTATTTCCGGTACCCCTGCCCTACCCCTTCTCCATGCTTTCTTTTTTTCCTTGTGTCTTCTGTTTTGACCACCCTCTTCCCACCCCACTCTCATTCTGATGGAGTGTTTAGAAATAGGTCTTGTGGGTTGTTTGCTTTTGGTCACATTTGGCAGGGAGAACCAACATCCCAAGATATTTCTGCAGAAACTGATCCTGATTTTGAAAATCAAACTGAATTCGGAGTTTTCCATATGTTGAAGGATATCTCTCTGGGACGTCGGGTTTCCTGCCAACACGGAGCGTTTTAGGGTGTCGGTGCCATTGCTGCCTCATTTGTGCCTCTTGAGTGCCTTGTAGGGGGGGGTATGTGGGGTATATTCGGAAAGCTCTTGAAAAGGGCTATCACCCCAGGTCTGCATGCTGAACTGACGACATGTTTCCGTATTCCGTCCATTTCAGATGGTGCCTGTGTTGCTTGCTGCCTCATTTTGTCAACAGGCAGCCACATGTCCGCATACAAATTTACACAACGGGCTGTTGCTTCCCCCGATGCACCACAGAAACCTTTGGTGCGGAAACCTGGAGGCCCACCCCGGTTTTGTCTGGGTGAAATCAGGGTACAGTCAGGCCATTCCATGGCGCAAGGTCCAGCTCACCAAACAGCGAAATGTGGACCTCACAACTGACGGCCTGTGGGCCATGCCCCTGAACACAGGGTGGGTACCAGTGAAGCCACGAAGGCTGCAGGATTGGGAAAAACTGAAGAAATATGTTCCCAGTCACAAGCACGGGGATGTGTGCCCCAATGGAGTCCCGGCCCTTGTGGAAAGGGGCAACGATGACGACGAATCGGATTCGGAATAATGAGTGATCCCTGGACCATTGCTTGTGCCCTGTGTGTCCTCCCTTGTACAGCTCTGTGCGCAAAACTGTGACCACCTACCCCCCCCCAACCCATACATTTCTGAAATGGCCTTTTCTCACAGATTTCGAAAAGCATACACATACCCCCCCTAAGGTAACGACATTTTGGTGCATTGGACTAAAAGTTGAGAAAAACCGGGAAAAATGTGAATTTGCTCCCCGTTGGCAGGAACTGAATGTCCCAGAGAGATATGTAAAGCAAGTACTTTTGTTTTGAAATTTGGAGATGATAGGAATAAGAATCCTGGCACCCTCATGTCCACGTGCAATTTCACTCCAAGAAGTGTTGCTGCCCACGATGCATCACAGAAACCTTTGATTCAAAAAATGTTTACGTCCATTGGCTCTTTGAAGGACGACCATAACTGCAGGGCGGATCGAATGAACTGAGGGGACATAAGATGGCAACGAACCACTAGACGGCCATGGTACGTGCACAGTGCGACTCAGAAGGGCACACATACCGATATGACCAACGTAAATGGCGTGTGTGGGGTCGGCAGGAAATGGGCCCTGATTGGGTTCTGTATGCAATGCATACAACACTTTGACCTTATGCAAGCCCACTACTACAGGGGGGGAGGGGGGGGGCTTCGTGGGGGCACAATTTCGTGGGAAAATTTCGTGCTTAAGGAAGGTGGCGAAATTTTCCCCTGGCAAAGTTCAGGGGTGTTGGCAGTGTAGTGCAGGTGTTGGGAGTTCCCAAGGCTGGCGAAATCCCCCCTCCTGAAATTTTCCCCGGCGAAATAATCACTGTACAAAATCCCCCCTTGTAGCCCAGACCTCAGGGATGCCCTTGTTGTCTTCATCGTGTGGGAAGCCCCAAGGTGGAGTTACTTGGGTTTAGAGGGGTGAGCACCAGTCAGCGCCAGCCCTTCATGCACCAGCCTGCCCACGCTCCGTCAGCCCCCAACTGCACCGCATTGCACCGCATCACATTTTACCACCCCCCAACTGAAGTCATCCAACCCCACCACAACACGTTGTTGTTTTCTTCCCACATTCCACTCCATCCCCTTCTGCTGCATTTTAGGTGTATGCATCCACGCAGTCAAGCTTCTTCAAGGTCCTCCTCTTGCTCATCTTCGTCGTCCTCGGGGTTCTCCTCCGGGCCGTCGGTGCTGAGCAATGACAGCCACAACAGCAGCCATACGGGTAGCCCGCAGAACCTCTCGCCCCGGCATGGTGCTGCAGCCGCTGATTTCCCCAGTGCCCAGCTCACGGCCGGCAGCATCATTGCAGCGCTTCCAGCCTCTGCCTTGCAGCGGGATGAAAACCCACACGCCATGAGCCCTGGGAGACCGGTGCCGGATGCTTCGCTGCCCAATGCACGCACCGCCGCGGCGTTGCCCATGGCCCACTCTACCTCCGCCCAAACCCCCAAGTCCTCTGTTGAAGTCGCTCCCAGTCCACCGACCCCCGTCCCCACAAACACAGCCCAAGCCTCGGACCCCTCCTCCTCCACGTCACCTGAGCTTGAAGGCCTGCAAGGAACCTCCGCTGGCCCTTGTGCCAGTCCCGCGCGGAACACAACCCCATCACCGAAGTCCGAAAGCTCGTCCCTGAATTCCTCTTGTCATCTGTCGATCCCGTCTCTGGAGGGTGCCCCCTCTCCTGCCTCTCCTTTTACACCGGGGGGGACCTCTTGGAGCGCCGGTCCAGCCGCACCCCAGGACCTGCCCGCGCTCTGCCCCCCGCCAACCTACGCAGTGTTGACCAAGCCTGACGCGGGGGTGAACGGTGGGGCGGAGCTTGCCTCCCCGCCGACCTTTGACCTCCTGAGTCGCGGCCCACGGCCGACGGAGGATCCGAGCGGCCGCGGGTCGGTGGACGCCGACGATTTTCTGGTGCGGAGGGCGCCCCGCAGTGCGCGGGCGTCCGGGTCCATCGACACGGCCGCGGCCTTCGAGGTTGTGCCGTCGACCATCAACCTCGGGGAAGTGCTGGTGGAGAGCCTTGCGGGGTCGCAGTTCGTCATCTCCGCCCTGGAGCCCGTCCAGTTTGTGATCCTGCAGGATAAGGACATGCAGGTCCACCCCATAGTCGATTGCAGGCCGTGTCACTGGTCAAATGGTAAGAACCGGCGTTTTTGGCGTTTGTTTTTTTGTTGTTGTTGTTGTTTTCGGAAAAAGAAACACCGAAAACCCGCCGCTTATTGGTGTTTGTCAGTGTTTATTGGTGTCTTTGCGGTGTCTCATGACGGTTTATGACGGTTTCTGGGCGGCGGCGGGTTCCAATAAAGGCTCAGTAAGTGTGCCAGTCGGTATTTTCAGGTGTAAACCGGGGGTCCAAATAAGCCCAAAGGGGGAATCATTTCAGGCGTCCTCCAGAGAGATTCCAGGGGGGGATTATTTCAGGAGGCTATTGCAAGAGGCGAACCTGCATGTGTGTGTGAAAATACAAGACTGGATTTGGATCTGCGCGTGTGCGTGCGTTTCTTTGTCTTTGTGCGGTTTCTTTTTGCATTTTGGATTACCGCAGTCTTCAATGGATTGAAGGGATCCGCTTTTGATGCACTTGGGAGCTGATGTGCCAAGTGATGCAGGCAGTGAAGCAGAAGTGGAGCTTGTTCAAATGGGTGTTCCTGTTGCTCCAGCTGGTTTTCGTTCATTGCTTCCATCACTGTGAAGCTTCCGCACCCTGACAGGACCAGTGTTGAAAGGCTCTGTGGGGTCGGTTTACAGGCGGGCGTGGGGGGATGGCGTTTGGTTTAGCGCTTGGACACTCTTTGTTGGCTCCTGTTTTTGTGAGGGTGTCTGATACTTGGATGCGAAAAAAAAGACGCACCCATTTGAATGAACACGAAGAATCTCGCGTGCCTCAACCATCAGAAATGGGTGAAAAAACAGAATAAAAAGATTAGCATTTCCTCGGAGAGGAACATTGTCCACAACGGTATTGCTACTCTGAAATCAAAATTTTGGCACACTTTCCCAACACATACACATCCATTTCAGCGATCTGCAGGCCGTAGCCCAAATTCTTTCTGGACTGCAGGGACCGGTACGGCAGGGGCTATGTAGCCACGCCTCCTCCCCGCTTTAGGGACCTGCATACGGCTGTTGGTATGCAAGGCTCTTGGCTGCTTTGATATGTTTGTATGAAAGAGCAACCGGATTGGAAATCATCGCCGAGAGCATACACTATTTATCGGCCGGATTTGTCCCGGATTTGTCAGTCTCCCCGACGTGAGCAATCAGCACAGGCCTGCGTTTCTCTCTGGGTTGCGCAGGTCAAGTTCAAGTTCGACCCCACGAACGGTTTCTTGGAGAAAGGGCAGTCCGCCACGATCCAGTTCCAGTGCACCGTGCCTTCGCCGGGGCAGTCCCAGCACCGCGTGCAGCGGCACCGGTTCACGGTGCAGAACGCCGGGAACAAGAAGTCGAAGGTGGACGTCCAGGTCACGTTGCAGCCGCTACGGCCCAACCCGCTGGCCTTCCCCGATCTGGTGGACGACACGCTGGACTTCGGGATGTGTTACCTGGGGGACATCAACTACAAGGTCAAGAAGCTGCAGATCGTCAACACGTCTGGGAAGACCCTGCTCGTGTCCGCCAGCACCAACATGCCCATGCAGCTCAGCATCTTCGAGGACGCCGACATGCTGGTCCCCACAGGGAAGCTCTGCATTTCGCCGCGGCAGACCCGGACTGTGTACACCCGCCTGCTGTACCGCATGGACCTGGGCATGGTGGACAAGGGGGAGTGCCGCACAGTCGTGATGGGGATCACGCTGAAGGTGTACGACACGTTCGACGCGCAGCCCCCAGCCCCAATGCAGCAGTACGCGCACACCATCAAGGTCAAGGCGGTGGTGGGGTGCAGCCAGTTGCGTGTGAGCCACCGGGAGATCATGCTGGGCTGCATCAAGCAACTCGGGAAGTCGGTGGTGGGGCATCTTCACCTGACGAACACCAGCACCGTCCTCCCTCTTGGATGGAGAATCGAGCGCGGGGCCCCGAAGTCCCCCAACGGCGTGGGATCCCTTTTACTGAACCTGCGGATGCCTTCCATCCACTCGGCGAAATGCATTTCCTCGATGCTGCCGGAGGCACCAGGCAGCCCACTGCAGAAGGTGTGCAACTCAAGTTGCTCAAGCCATTCACTTGTGGTGTTACCCACTTGTTCGCCTTTTTTTTTGGAGGGTTGGGGCACTGGATACCTCCTTTGCCCCACACCTGCACGGAATCATGTGGTGCCCCTTCGAGCGCAATGCCACACACAATGACCGGCAATGCTGCAGTACAAAAATTCACAGTGGGGCAGGATAATGGGTGGTGCATTCTGTTTCCCGCTGTTCCATCCCTCCAGACGTTGGGCGGCTGATGCCGAGGGCTACAGCACCTGGGCTGCTCGTTGGGCGTCCGGCTTTAGTAAGTTAAACGGGCCCTTTCGTACCCACCGCCCTAATTGTCTCCATCGAAAACGTTGGTGTTTTTTGGCGAATTACGACACAAAGTAAGAGCGTTTTTTGTGGGCCGCATGAAAGGCTATATGATACAACTGTGTTCCACAGTAATCGTTGACAAAATCGGAGACTGTTTCGAGGCAGGGCTGATTAAGGCAATGGTGCCAAAAGGGCCATTCACCTTAGCCTGGGCTATTTTTGGACACAAACTTGGTTCTGAGCCCTTTACCTCCCCCACTCGCCCGAGAAAAAGCATGCCTTTGCACGCCACGATCCATTTGGCTGTAGTTTGGATCAAGCTGCACACGGCTCTTGTCAGTCCCATGCTGTTGTCCCCCCACGAAGGACGGCGTGAGGGTTTGGATGGCAGATTGCGGTCAGCTGACGGCGATTGGCACTTAACTGACGGTGGTTGGCGGTTGGTTGACGGCAGTTGATGACCGACGGGCGCCGAGTGGGTGGTACCCCGCAGCAGGTTATTGGTCCGTCAGTGCTCTGTTGAGGTCCAGGAGTCCGGCAGTGGCGTTGTTGTTCTGCTGGGCTCTTGGTCCGTGCGCGTTCCACATCCAAATCCCCTCGAAGAGAGGTTGTTAGATCAAGCGCAGGCGCGGACGCCATACACCCCCCTTTTTGGGGGGGTCGTTCGCGTAGCATACCCCAAGGCGTGATGTCTAACCCCTTGTAAAATCATTATTTTGCACGACAAGATCCCCCAATGGATTTTTTATTTGAGCCCTCTATCCCCCCGAAACCGGATGCCACGTTTTAGGAGGGTGGGGGTGTTTGTGGAGGGGGGGGGGGGCCAAAAGTTTGTGCTTTGAAGGATTTGAACCAGGGTGGGGTAAAGCAGCTGATAGGCTGACCGACCGGCACCAGCAGTCGCCGGCCGGGATTCGGTCCGACGCTCGGTGAGTTGTCGGGTCGGATGTTCTCCCACTCGACCGCCGATCGCTCGTGCTGAAATGCTGTTCCCCTTTGCTTATAGCTGTAGGCTGCCACCAAAAAAAAGCCAAACTGTGTGTTTCTGCCTGCCTGTCTGCCTGACTGATTGCTTGCCTGAGTGACTGACTGATTGGCTGACTGTCAGCCTAACTGACTGACTCCAGTCTCTCTTCGAGGTGCCTTGCCGAAGGCAATAGAATTTGGGTAGTTGAAATCATTCTTGGATCTGTTGGTGGGTCACTACCTTTGGGCAAGGTGGGGTGCCTGTGTCCAATGTTTGCTGTGTCTACCGCCCTTGTGGGAGATGTAATCTGGGATAATAAGGGGTATTCGACCCAAACAGCCAGAAACCATCCAGAGCCGCATACGACCGGCCCCTGTAGGCACCGACAATTCACTGTTGTTTTTAGGTGTGCAGTCTTGAGGCGGTGGATCAGAGCGACACAACCGAGGCCACGTTTGACCCGGTCTCGCTGGACCGGTACGCGGGATCCCTGGAGCCGCGCCAGACCGCCACCGTTCAGTACGAGATGCGCGCCGCCAGCTACGGGCTCCTCCAGGAGACCTTCGTCGTGCACAACGACTCCAACCCGCTGCAGGAGGCCCGGGACCTCAACTTCTCGCTGTTTGTGGACCCGGGGTGGCTGTCGGTCCTGCCCACCGACGCCGGTGCCTTGGTCGAGCCCGAGGCCAGCCAGACGCAGCTGGACAACATCCCGGTCCTGGTGCACGAGATGAAGGTGACAGTGCCGCCGTTGCGGTACCAGACGCCCCCGACGCTGTGCCTGATGAACACCTCCAACCGGGTCCTCGTGCTGCAGCCCTCGTCGAAACTGGACGTGACCGTGTCCGAGGCTCTGGATGATCTGGCGCACCCCTGGGCCCGGGAGGTGGACTCCTGCGGTCCGGCGTTCACGCTCAGGCCCCTGGATTGCATCACTTTGTACATATGGACGAACACCATCCCGCAGCCAACAGCGCAACAGGTCTGCGGCAGGGGCTGTTCAGGGCGATTAACCCCCCCCCCCCATTTGAAACATGGGACACGGCATGAACGCCACGACCCAAACTCAGTGCGTGGTGCAGAGTGACCTGGCGATAAGGCCCAGACCCCAGCAGCCCAGACCCCAAGCCCAAGCCAGTGAGGAAAGGGAGCAGTGCGTTGGACCGATGGAACAGTCAATGGCCAGTCGCACACGAATGATTTGAGAAAGCAATGGAGGCCGTGTGAAGGCAGGCGTGGCTGGAGCACACCTGACCTATTGCGGCCCCGACTAAAACCCCGAGATGTGCAGTACGCAGTCGGCAGATATGCAGATATGCAGTGGGCTCTCGCTCTGATTGCGCATTTTCGACAGGGCTTTTTCCTCACACCAATTTGCGTCGTCCCTCCTTCCCACTCCCTTTTGAAGTTGTGTGCCTTTGAGCGGTTGCACTCCAGTAGCTCTTGGGGGCTGACGGTGTTACACTGGGTAAGTCTCCCAAAGGTTCCACCGACGCTTTCGCTGAGCTCACCTTAATTTGGTCTCACCCAGGCGCAGTGGTTGGGGCCGTTACGCACGCCGACAATAGTGACGTTGGGGCAAAGGCTCCCATCGGCCGGTTTGCGTTCAAGAGGCACGTACCAGTAAAGCACTTTGCGACAGACAGGCATCCACAGTAGACAGTATCCGCTTAATGGCCGTGTGCAGTGCAGAATTGCCACTAGCGTCTGCCAGCTCAGACACGATCAGATGAAACAGGGTCCTACTGGACGCACCACGTCCCTACTGAGTTCTGGCGGTGCAGGAGGCGGGTATTACTGAGTGGCCTTAGATACGGGGCACTGAGAACCAGTTTCCCTGCCAGACGCTGGTGGCATGTCTGTTGCAGTGTCTTGAGGCTGGGCGAGGTTGCTGGAGCAGCATCCCACTTGGACACCGTGCGATTTCACATGCCATGCAACAGATTGCCAAGCTGAAGGAGGGGAAGAAGATCCGCCTCGAGGGCTCCTTGTTGTTTGAAAAAGTTGGCAGCGCCGGAAACCCGATGAGCGAAGGCGGCAATTGCACTCTGAAGGTTGTGCCGCTGGTCATGCATCTGTGCCAGTCGGAGCTTGCGGTAGTCAACCCTGTGATCAATCTGGGCAAGTTCGGCCTGTATGATGGCTGGCAGGATAAGGCCTTTGAGTGTGAGGTCATCAACATGTCCGAGATCCCTCTTCGATTCACGTGTGCCGTGGCGGCAGACGATATTGTGATCCAGGCCGCAGGCAACCCACCGACCACCCCAGCCTCATCGCCATTGTCGCCCAAGACTTCGCCTCGGGACTTTCGCACCAGGACATCCTCGAGCCAACGGGAGCTGGGCGATTGGGGCGCGGACGGGGTGCGTGTGGTCCCTCCGCTGCAGCGCACCCATGTGAGAGGGTGTTTGCTGGGCAGCCGGTTTTCAGACATGGACGCCTGCAAGGTATGCGGGAGCGACTGTCGAAAGGAGGCAGGCAGGGTTCCATTAGAAGGGAAGGGATGGAGAGGCGGTTGGAGGAGGTTGCCAAAGCGGTTGGGGGCGGTTACTGTCGGTTACAACAACCATGGACGCTTGCACGTGCCGTCAGGGGGACAGCGGCTGGGCATAGGCTGGGCGCCCTGGGGGGGGGGGGGGCGGGGGCTACCTCCCCCCGTTCCAATGGATCCCTCAGGCAGCGTTCCTCGTGCTGTTCCATGTCGAAGGCCGCCTGATCGACAGGTGACTGACGGCGTTGGCAATTGGTCAGCAGCGGTTGATGGTGAATTGACAGCGGTTGGCGGGTAGACGGCCACAGATGCTGGTTGACCGAAGCTGTCTCACGACCGAGTTCAGCAATGAGCACTCAGCACCTGCATCGGCAAACGATGGTGTTGCTGATTTGGGTGTCTCACCTCTGAGGCTATTGGTTTGGGCCCGGTTGGTTTTCTGTCTAATGGGGAAGTCTGGTTTTCAACTTGCGGGGGGGGGGGGAGGGGGGTCAGTAGAGCATCCCAAAACTGGGGGGGGTTCGGGAAAAGGGCCCAATTGACAGGACTATTAATCAGTTATTATGAACTCTGGCGCCAGAGGCGCCGAAAATTTGTTTGAGCATTGAAAATGGTCAATTTTTTTCACTACATACATGGCAAGTGATGACTTCTCTGCATCCCCTCAAGGCGCTGATTCCAGAATCCCATTTCCATTTTTTGGGTCCGGATCACCTCCGGGGCCCGGGGGTCAGTCTTGGTAGGATTCTGAGGGAAGTGTTGCCTCCCCCTCCCCCCCCTGGAGGCCTTGTATAGCACCAGACTGTGTCTTTACCCCGAGGTTGGGGCCACCGTCACTCGCAGACGTTTCCTCAGAAGCGATAGAGACGTCGAATGGGTGCTTGTGTATGGCGACAAATTTGTCCATGGCCACGAATCTGTCAAATGTATTGTGCAGACCACCACGTCCCCCCCAGTCCTGCAGTTTCAGCGCATCAGGTCACGGGAGGGGAGCGCTGGTAGTGCGGGGCGTGCCGTAGAAGATGGAGAGCCCCACCATCCCAATCTCGTCGTTTTGAAACCACCCTGCACACACTAACCGTCGTGGGGGCTCCAAAACCAGGTCATTTTCAAAGTGTGCGCGCTGGAGGGACGTAGCAGTGCGATTCACAGGGCCCCTTTTGTAGCCCTGAAAAGCGACCCCGCGCCCCCACCGTTGCTGAAGACACTCCCTGAACTTGTACTCTTGTACTGTTCCCCTGCGACTGCAGGTTCCTGGGGGGGGGGGGGCGCAGGTCTTTGTACCATGAAGGCTGAACGAGTGGTGTACGTACATGTTTGCCTTTTGAGGAGGGAATCACTCGTGGATAGTGACATTGCCTTAGGCGCCTTTCGTGAAAAAAAAAATTGACACTCAGAGCCCCCTCTGCCCTCCATTAGCTGTTGCTGTTAGGGGTAGCCCAGCGGGCTGCCCACCTCTCACAATTTTTTTGAACTCGCCCTCTTCACCCCCGACGGCTTTGCAGCCGGTTGCAGTGTAAAGGTAAGCACCCAACATCTGTAAGCCTCAGTGGGGGGTTTCTTTGGCTGGGTCCCCCG
Source organism: Eutreptiella sp. 'Long Island Sound 2002' (assembly GCA_964036045.1). Classification (NCBI taxonomy): domain Eukaryota; phylum Euglenozoa; class Euglenophyceae; order Eutreptiales; family Eutreptiaceae; genus Eutreptiella; species Eutreptiella sp. 'Long Island Sound 2002'. Next base: position 17,691,393 of record OZ038390.1, read on the forward strand.
CCCGTATGAGGGAATCGTCCCGCGCGCGGGGGCGGCACAAGGCCTGCAGGGGGAATGCTGACCATGGCCCCTTTGTGCTACACACGATGGCACCTGGCCACGGCATCACCTCCGCTTCTGCATCTTTGGTACAGTGAAATTGACAGGTTGAGTCCGCCCCCCCCCCCTTTTGCAAGAGCAATGCCCCTGTCAGAGCAACGGTAGGTGTTGTTTCCGTCAAATTTTGGGTCTTTAGTGTTGCTCTTGCAAAGTGGGGGGGGGGGGGAACGCCCAGAGTGCACCGCAGGCTGTGCATCCGTCCATCGCACTTTCTGTTGTGGGGCCTGGGCCCGGCCGCCGCATTCCTCGTGTGCAGGTGGAGCGCCGGCTGGTGATCACGAACGTCGACAACCCGCGCAACACCGTGGAGGTGGCCATCCGGGCCATGCTGACCCAGAGCATCTGGCGGTTCGAGGGGCTGCACGACGGGAGGGTCATCCTGCCGGGCATCTGCGTGCCGTACTCCTCGAGCTCCCTCCCGGGGGACGCCAGCCTGTCCATCCACTGCCTGTCGACGGGCATCCCGGTGTCGTGCTCCATGAAGCTGTCCGTCGACGCCAGCGTGGCCGCCTTCCTCAACGTGTCGCTGCTCAGCTTCTCCTCCACGGCGCCGATTGAGCGGTTCAAGTTCACCTCCAGCACGGCGTCGGTGGTGCTCCGGGTGCGCGGCACCGCCACCGAGGGGGGCCGCATCCCGCTGCAGGCCCACGCAAAACTGGGGTTACCGTCGCCGCCGTTCCTCCTCGGCGCCAAGCCTCAGGGGGCGCTGACGTACGACTCCGTCTGCCACGAGATGGAGGCGTCCAGGCAGAGCGTGTCGCCGTTGGTGCAGGTCGGGACCATCGTCCTCGAGGCAGAGGAGCAGCCCAACAAAGAGATCCCCGTGTTGTCCACGCTGGTGCCCAATGACACGTTCTCCTTGTCCTGCCGCCAGCTGTCCTTGACTAAGGTCCGTGAATCCTGCGGCCCGAGGGTGCAGGCGGTGGTAAAAACCTTCCGACAGCTAAAGGCAGAGGTTCTGTTCTTGAATGCCCCACAACCGAACAACTGTGGTGCCATGCATCGCGTTGCCATAACTTGGTGACCACAGCGTTGCGACAGTACGGAACCCCAGTTTTGCTTTGTTGCTTGAGGATCATGCCAAACCGGACCATGCGTGTTGAGTGGTCAACGGTCCTTTGCACCCACTCATGTTTTTTGCATTCAAAATGCTCAGAATTTCATGAGGAACTCAAATCTGCTGAAAATAGAAAAGCTGAACAATCCCCCCCCCCTTCATGTCGCAGGGGTTTGGGTCCAGAACCACCCTGAAACGCCCCCCATGGGTCTACCCCTTCGCCTGCAGCGTTGGATGGGCGGGGTGTCATTGAAGCACAATGCAGAAACCGTGATGAAGGATGCAACGAAGCCACAAAGAGTCACGGTGCGACACATGTTTGCAAGGATTGCAGCAAGACGCTTGAACTGCACCATGAGCCATCATCCGACATCATGACGGCGCTGCATTGGTGGTGTAGAGCCGCTGGGATGCATTGGTAACGCATGCATTGGCAATGTAATGCCGTTCATCCCATCTGCTCCTTTTTTATGCATGGCAGCCCTGCTGCGTCTATGCCTTACCCCATCTGCTTTTTCAACGGCACACTGGAAGCAAATGCGCAACACAGCCACAGGGCAATGGTCTCACACAAAAGACACAAAAGGGTATGCGAAACCAAGAAAGCAACGGATAGGGAAGAATATAGACAAAAATGCACATGGCAAGAAACAAGACACTGGACAGTGAGACATACCACACAACCTTAAGATGCAACCCTTCAACAGAACACTGGGGGCTTGAATACAACCCACAGATCTGCCTGGAAATGACCCTAGAACACTGACATGGGAGGGTTGTCCCGACCAGCCACGGGCGAGTTCCCAGGAGCGAATGGGCCCCAAGGCCAGCCGACAGTGGCTCCTTATGCTCCTCTGATGGCTCGGTACAACTCCTCTTTGAGCCGGAGATATGGCCCCGCCATTATCCCATAGGGGGTCTGGGGCCTGAAAATGGGCTGTTTCAACCCAGAATTACTCTGGCCCAAAAAGTCCAAAAATGACCCCTTATCCGGGCCATATGAGGCGAGACAACCAACCATATACCCTTCGAGTAGAATCCCTCTGGAGGCTCTGTGCAATCTGGCTTCCCCAGATTCTCCGGCATCCTGGAGCCATGGGGTCGCCAAGTGGGCTCAGGGCACTATTTGCATCCCATTACAAGGAGATGAAGGCGGAAATTGAAAGCAAATTAATATAAATTGAATGAACTATACAACATTCAATGTTAACAATCATAATTATAAGTATCTCACATGGGGTCACACAGAATGTATAATCCAGTACCGCCAGATTTGGAACATACCAGAAGAGCCTCAAATTTTTGAAATTGATAAGGGTACACTCCGGATTGAGGTTTCAGGTGGTTTTGAGTCCTTTTTGAGCAAGCAGGCAGACTCTGGGCAAGAGGGCCATGCCCTTAGAACTTCTCCCGAAGCCTCCCCTTCCGAACCATGGTTGAGCTCCAGCAGTGGGGATTCTTCAGACAATTTCATTGCAGTCCTGTTTCTGAAGAAAAACCCATTCATTTCATCTCGCAGTACCGAGTTGAGCAGAAGTGCATTCGCTTTTTGGAGTCCTTCGTGGTCAAGAACCTTGTCCATGGCTCCGACCTCCATTTTGCGATCACGGCTGTTGCTCGCTGTCCATCCGACAACGTGGCAGTGAAGATTGACCCGGAGGAAGCAGTGATTCGGCCCCAGGACAAGTGTCAAGTGCGGCTGATGGTGACGTTGTGGGACCCCAACGACGACGCCCTGGCCAAGGGCATTATGCTGGTTATCCAAGATCTCGTGCATCCCAATTCTTGGCAGACCATCAGCATGAGTGTCAGCAGCATGGAGGTATTGTGTGCACGTGTTTGGGGTGCACCGTGCGTTGTGCCCGCGCTGTGCGAAAAGCAGGCTACTTTGGACCCGTTTTCCCCAATGGACCACAGTAGCTACTGTGTTCCCATACACTGGACTACTCAGATTCTTACTCAGTCCACAAATCCATATAATGAGTCAAAACAGACTATATTTCCCCCTAAAAATGCCAGATTGCTGTCGAAATCTGCTGTTTTTGCTTTTTGGACGTAGCCCCCCCGGTTGTGGGTAGTTTTTGGGGTGGTCAAGGGAAAGCCGAGTTACTTTTGGGCGCTGGGCGCGCGCTGTGCAGAAATGCCCCCGTTCTCTGCTGGCTCGTGGATGGATGCACCACTGGGGATGCATGCACTGCAGGGACTTGCCACTGTCAGACGGGTCTCCCTAGAGCACGGCGCAGTGATGGCCCTCGATAGTGATAGTGATGACCATCGAATGCTGACACTTGTTGACACTCTGACGGACGGTGTTGACATCTGTTGAGACTGCGACGGACGTTGTTGTTGTTGCTGTTGTTGTTGTTGTTGACGCTTGCTGACATTTCGGGACACTTGTTAGCGTTACAACTACAACAGACGATGTTGATTTGTTGACATTTGTTGACTGAAGGGAAGTTGAACCTTACGGTTCGTGTATCATGGTACCGGGGAGGGGGAAATTAGGAACAGGGGAAATTTGGAATGGCAACGTTCGGCACGACGGAAGTGTGCCAAATTATGTCATGGTATTTGAAGGTCGGAAGCCATTTTTCTAGGTGTCGCTTTTAGCTCTCTTGGCATGCATTGTACCCAACAGCCTCTAGGGAATAAGAGCAACCAGCCAAGCAACTATTCAGAAGCTGTACAAAATAACAGCAACCAACCAAAGGCCTATACGAAATAACAACCATCATTCACGGTCTGTGCTTGTTGTTGTGCCACAATCTGGGAATTTGTGCCAAAATTTGCAGTGGTACTTAAGAATTGGTGCCAAATTTTCACTGCACCAAATTTTGCCATTCCAAATCTGGCACGTTTCTAATTTTTCCCTCCCCCGTAGTTGATTGCCTAGGTAACCGTGTTGCGTGCTGAACCTGGAGGTGAGAAACGAATTAAGGACGCGAAGTTGGCGGATTTGGGAGTGCAGGGATATTTGAAAGAAAATGCCTCGTTGGAAGCAGGTGTCATAGACAGGAGCGTGAGCGAGCGCGGACGCAGACCTTGGCTGGGTTCCGATTCTCTGGACCCTGTGGCGCTGGCGTTGGGGTCGCCCTTTGTCTGCACCCAAACCCCACATTCTGCCACCAGGACGCATTCCACCACGGCAGCAATGATAACCCAAGCCTTGGCACCGGCGAATCAGAAGCGATGAGCATGGACGATGAGATCTACAGCAACACGGTGGAGGATGACAGCACGTCCACGGATGAGGTCAGCATGCACAACCCTGCGCTGGATTCCTATCTACAAGGGCAGGGCCTGCTGCCCACGAGGTCGGAGTCCTCCTCCCTGTGCCCCAGCAGTGACTGCACGGGTTTGCGGCTGCATGGCTGCCAGTACCAGAGCGCCGACCGGTACGTCATCAACCTGGGCCAAGTCTGCCAAGACTCAGAAGATGCGATGTGGGAACTGAACATCGAGAACACCTGCCCCCATGCCGCAGATTACACAATCTCGGTCATCAAGAATGGGGACGGGGATTGGGATTGGGTGAGGCTCAGCCGCAGCCAAGGGACCATTTACCGCAAGAACGACATGCAGACGGTGAAGCTGAAGTTCTCACTAGAGCGCATTGGCTTCCGGTCCCGGCACATCCTGTTGCAGAGTGCCACGCACGTGAACGATGTGAAGTCGATTAGGTGCGCTGTGTGCAAGAAAGCGTGTGTGACCGCATGTACGTCAGTGTGCATCGACTGTAGCGTGAGCATTTGGCATAGGTGTGTGTGTGAGCTCTTTGACGCAAAGGTGACAGCTTTCCCAGCCATGACTGTCGGTTGGCCAACGGCGGCCCTTGGTCACCCGACTGCACTCGATCTCCAGCTGCTCGTAGGTCCTGAACAGTTGATTTGCAGTTTGCACTTTGCCAACCAAAATGATTGAGCGGTGCAAATCACAAATATTATTGATCAGATTTCTGGTTGAGTGACGGGAGGGGGTGCCCGTAACGGCTGGTTGGGTACCGTGTAGTACACCCCTGTCCAGTGTCATGTCTCTTATGCCTGCTTTTACTGCTCGAGGTCGTTTGTATTGCTCGGGACTGGGGGGAGGAAAGTGCAGTTTTGTGGGTCAGTCTGCTCACCAATACCCGCCCCTCCCCTGACTTCGATGGTGCGATGTATGAAAGTATGCGAGTATGAGAGTGAATCTCAAAATCACGTGTTCGAAGATGCCCCACCACTGCCCCAAAACCAAACACAATCGAGTGCAGCATGGACTGCCACGGTCATATGCACCTTCAGGGAGTTCCCAAAGAAGTAGAACTCAAAAGAAAATTCAAAAGACACAATCAGAACCGCAGGAGATTGATTGCTTGATTGATTGTTGGATCCCACTGCTCAAAAGCGCGAGAGATTGATTGACTGATTGATTGTTCGATGGATTGTTGGATGGATGTCTGATCACACTGCTACCCATTTTAGCATAATGTGTGGCATCCATTCCCCTGCCGGTGCCTGCACGCCGCACATGCAATACATATGAACATTGGAGTGTGCGCTGGACCATCCTGATCTAGTGTGGGAGTGAGGATCTTATTGCGAGGCTTGAGCAATTGCATGAGATCACAAACACTGGACGCGCTGTTTCTAATGCAGCTTTGATTGACCGCTGCCTGTCAGCCACTGAACGTCGACTTACCGTTAACGGATGATGGAACAGGGGGCGAGACGGAGGCACGACACAACAGACAGTGGTAGTGGACCAACCATTTTGTGAGCGCTTGAGGCCCCCTGTCCCCTCCCGACCATTGCCCTGCTGCAAAGTGCTCGTGAGTGCATTGGTACAGGCTGGCGATTCGGCAATTCGACCTCCTAGGCCATCAGGCCTCATGGTCTCTGGCTATCGATTCCACATCGATCCATACCAATCAGCTGCGCGCAGACTGGAGTGCACTGGAAAGGGTGTTGTCCCGGCAGAGGAATGTAAAAAGGTGTTTTTGCTTATGACAAAGATGGAGCAATTTTGGTACCAAAGCTGAAGATTTTGCGCCTGGCATTGGGTTGGGCCAAGGGTTCCACGTCGCAGTAGTCCTGCGGGACACATTCTTTCCCATTTCATAAACAAAAAAGCTGCTTCCAGTAAACCCAACGTTTGCTACCATTAAGATATTCTACAACTCACCGCTTACCACCAGCAATCAGTGGTTACGTCATGGGCACCGACAGTGCCGATTTGTAATGCCTGATACACACTGCGCAAGGCTGCAGGCATGCGGGCCTTTGCTGAGTCAATGCCCTGGCCTGCGTTTTGGTGACAGGCGCGACCGGAGTCTCTTAGTCGAACACCTGACTGATGTGCGCAACCCTTAACAAGGTTGCTAGGTCTCGGATCTCCATGCTACATTCAGCCCTGCTGATGGCGGTGAGCTGAAAACAGGGTGCCACCAAGCAGCAGTCTCTGTAAGATGAGGGTTTGGCAGCCAAGTCTGAGCCAATCCGTACATCCACAGTGTCCCCAGGGCGGTTTAACTGTAGAACGCATGTGTGCGCCGGCGAAGTGGCTGTTTCTAGACCACGGCTGCCCTCATCCCAACGCACACCGCTACTGCGTGGCAACTGTATTTCATTCCCTGCGCCACAGGGTCACGATGGAGGTAGTGGCCAAGGTGAGTGAGAACGAGGCCAAGAATTACTTTCAGCTTTGGGTGGACCAAGAGAAAAGGAACGTGGACCCCAAAGATAAGAAGAAGAAGAAGATCTCCTACGGAGATGTGTTCCTCGGAAACCGTGTGACACATCGCTTCATTGAAATCGTCAACGTCTCTGACGGCCCATTGGATTTCACGCTGTCCAGTCACAGTCATCCAACGTCACCCGCAGGGGCTGCCCAGGTGCAGTTTTCTCCCACGATGACAGCAACGGCCCCTATGGGCAGCTTCAATCGGGTCATGGTCGCCGCTCGTAGTTCTCTCCGGGTGTTTATCTTCTATTCGCCATTGACCACTGCCAACCACAAGCCCTGCTTGTCGGAGGAAAGTTTTGTCAACCAGGTTTGTGTGTATGTGCGCACGGGCGTGTGCGTGCATGTTTGTGTGTGTGTGTGTGTGTGTGTGTGTGTGTGTGTGTGTGTGTGTGTGTGTGTGTGTGTGTGTGCGGGCGTGCGTGGTGCCTGCCTGCCTGCCTCCTTGCGCGCACGCTACTACCACTGAATGATGCTCGATGCTCCAACTTTGGGCTTTCAGGAACGACAGCCATCGGACAGCCGGCTTGTGGCCAGCCTAACAGCAGCTGCAATCGCAGCTGCACAGGCCGTCTGGCCACAGCCACAACACAGCCGCAGCCGCAGCCGCAGCCACAACCTGCGACTGCGCTTGGCATTTAGTCCGACCCTTTGGCCCCCCAGAACCAATGGAGCATCTCCTGGACTGCTCCATGCTTGCCTTCCAGTGGGCGGGCAAGCATGTGACAGTTTAGGGGCCGGAGAACGATTTTTGCAGCGGTGGGTGCATGCACTTCCCGTAAGATGTTGGGCTCAGCCGAACGAGACAAGTATATGGGGCACAGGTGTGGGCGTTGAAAGGAATCATCGGATCCTGTCGTCGGCGGCGAGTCAGCTCAGCCGAAACTGGTCCGGTGTGGCGGCCGAGCTGCTAGACAGGCGCCCGGCCGGCTGGACCCGAGCTGAGGCCTACCGCCGTGTTCCGATGAGCTGGGGAGGGTGGGGTGGTTCATGGGAACTGCGACTGGGAGAGGTGATGGGCGACATGGGATTCTCGCCCATCCGTGCCCGGAAAATCACGGAAAATCACGGATAATCACGGAAATAGGTTTGAAAATCACGGAAAATCAGATTCGGTTTGATTGACGTGTTGTGATTTTGTATTTTTGTTTCACCTAGTCTCGGTATCCACGGGACTTACCCTATGGGCTTCCATTGTTTGCAGTTACATTGATGCCACCTGTCCTGTTGTTGTCCTGTTGTCCTGTTGTCCTGTCTACAGTTCTGTGCATACAAATGTCCAATTCTGGCACCTCAAGCACCAGGTCTCATGTTAAAGGAATGGGCAAAGGCACAAAAAAGGCAAGGAAATGGACCCATGGTGCAACAGTGACTGCCTTGAAAAGAGTAGACAATTTCATGACGATATGGCGATATGACGGTTTGAGGGACGACACCATGTGGTGTATCTTTTGTGAACAGCCAATTTGTCACAAGGAGAAGAGTACTGCGAAACGACATATTGAAATTCCCCGCACAAGAAAGCGAAGCATGATTACCGAAAATTGGTGAAAACCCGTGGTCTGTCGCACCGGTGGAGCCCAAATCATAGCAGCTTGAGGGTAGCAACAACCCTAGGACAAGCAAGCTAGCTGAAACTAGCCCCTCAAAAACAAGTGGACTTGAAGTCTCTTTTGGATGGTATGAAGCACAAGGAAATGGTTATGGATGATTTTGCTTCAGCCTTTTTGCAAGCAGGCATTCCCCCCAACGAATTGGACCACCCATCGATCTGTGGGTTGTTTCGCAAATGCACAACCGCATTGCCAAAGGGGACACACTGTACCGTAGCATTGATCGTGTGTATGAGTGCCACATTGGGGCCGTTCGCAAAATTGCCAACGGCAGTTCCAAAGTTTGGGTTGGGACTGATGAGTAGATAGACAACTAGGGTCATGCTATCATCTACATTTTGTTGGGTACTGGGAGCTGTGTTTTCGTGGTGACCACTGAGGTGTTGCAGTGCAAGGGCCCCAATGACAGAGTTGAGCATCATGAATTGGGCACAACTGTTGTTAGGGCACTTGGCGAATTGGGGGTTCGTGTTTCAAAAGGTGATTGCCTTTGTATCGGACTCAGCATCAGTTTACAAAAGGCCTTCAATAATGTCCTCAAACCATCATGCCTTACCTCTGTCACAGATGCATATATTGAACACGCTTTCAGTTTGGCAGGTCTCATTGATGCAAAAAACTGGCAAAAAATGAGCAGCAGTCTGCACAAGGCGGCCGTGGGAACGTATTGTAACGGCGATGTGGAATGCCGCTTCACTGAGCCCTGAGCTACCTTTGTGGCCATCAAATCAGTGTGGCACGCCACTGGCCAAATGCCAAATTTGAATGTTAAATGCGCGGATTTTTGGTAAATTTCAGGTAAATGCCCGTCTTTAGGCCACGGCTGTGTTTATGGGTGTTTGTCTTGCAGTTTGTGTTTTTTTTTGTCATTTTGTCAAAAAGTAAAAGAGTTTACACCCAAATTTGCAATCTACGGGCCATTGGCCAAAATCCTACTGGCTAGCATTTATTTACAACTTGCATCAAATGTGTGGTATTGTTCTGCCCACGTTCTCTTTTGTGAGGTGTTTTGTGCCTAGTGCCTCCAATTTTATGGCTCCTTTTGTGAACAAAGGAAACAGTCACAGCCAATCACGGAAAATCACGGATGGATTTTTTGAATCAAATCACGGATGGACGAGAAGCCCTGCCTTGTGCAGGAGCAGTCAATTGCTTAACCACCGCTTGTGTGCTCAAGTCGCCCATGTCGCCCATGGGGGAGGGGTGCCATCAAGGCTGAGTGAGTATGCCGGTTGGTATTTCCTGGTGTACGCACCTGTTCGCCTCTTGAGGAGGATTCCCTCCTCAAGAGGCAGGTGAGAGTGGGACAGTTGTCCTGCTGCTCACAAGTGCTGTTTCTGCTCCTTGGCTTGGGGGGGGGGGGGGTCGGTGGTCTTGGGGGGCGGGCAAGGGGGCTGCCCAGCACGGATCTGTCCCGCATTTGGCCCAGCATGGATCTATCCCGCATTTGTGGCACCAACGCGCCAACACCCTCCACAAAGGTGAAGGACTCAAATCAAACGTGTTGAAAAGTTTTGCAGGTGTAGTCACAACCACCGCTTTCTAGCGGAGTGGGACAAGGGTTTGAAAACGATCCATCAGGATGTTTAGTAGCACCTGAAATTTTTTCAAGATTTGAAATCTTTGACATCTCTTTTGAGATTTCTGAAACCCTTCTGCCGCTCCTGGGATGGGTTTGGGTGATCCTTGGGTCCTTGGGTGACCATACTGGTACTTCAGCACCCATGGGGGCCCACTAATGGCTGCTAGGCCCATATAGCCCAACCCATGGGCCCCCAAAAGCCCCAAAATTGCTGGTTCTTAGGCTATTTAGTGGCACCTGAAAATCTTCGAAAAATTCATTTTTCCCTATCTTCGAGGTGGCTTGCCGAAGGCAATAGAATTTCCCTTTTTGCCCGAGGAAAATTTTCTGATGTGGGTGGATGGGTGCGTCGGCTGGGGCTGGCCAGCTCCCCCCCCCCCCTTGGGTCACTAAGCAATAGCCTGCAGGACAAGCTCATGTTTGGGGGCACAGAAACCCGGTCTCTACGGGGGGGGGGGGTAATTTCGTGCGGCAATTATTTCACCAGGGGAAATCACCTCGAAGAGAGGTTGTTAGATCAAGCGCAGGCGCGGGCGTCGTATACCCCCATTTTTGGGGGGTCATTCGCGTAGCATACCCCAAGGCATGATATTTGATGTCCAACCCCTTGTAAAATCATTATTTTGCCCAATAAGACAATCCCCCGATGGATTTTTTGATTCTGAGGCCTCTATCCCCTAAAACTGGATAACACTTTTTTGAGGGGGGTGGGTGGGGGGGGGGGGGGTCAAAAGTTATCGCTGAGAAGGCTCCAAGCAATGGGACACACCTTTGTGCCACATCCACCCCTGGTCGAATGGTAACGCAGCCAACACAAAATGTTATGTCGGCGCTTCGAATCCTGGTCGGCCGACTGCCGGCGGCGGCGCCGCTGCCGTATTGGCCGCACCGGGGTTTGAACTGGCGACCCAAAAGTCCGCGGCCTGCTGCATTACCATTCGGCCACTGCCAATCCTGAGACCAATAATCCGCCCCACTGCTTGGAGCTGTGTCTGACACTGACAAAAAACCCACAGTGTGTGTTTCTGTCTGACTTACTGCTGGCCTGTGTAACTGACTGATTGGCTGACTGTCAACGTCTCTTCGAGGTGCACTGCCGAAGGCAATAGAATTTCGGAGGGGGAACATTTCACCACCCTTGCGCGTCCCAAAGCTTACACTGCCTCACGCACACACTGCCAAGGCCCCCAGATTTCGCCAGGGGAAAAATTCACCACCTTCCTTGTAGACGAAATTTTCGCACAAAATTATCCCCCCCTCGACCCAATGAAAGCCTCTGTCCCGTCTGCCAGAAAGTTATGAACTCGCTGCGCACGAATTCCGGTGGTTTGAGGGGAGGTGGTGTGTTCCCTGCCTCGAAGTCACGAGTGCCGGGACATGTGGAGAAACAAAATTGTGGGTTCGAGGGTGGGCGATCTCAGTGCCCGCACGTCTGCCTCAGGCCCCTGTCAAGCATAAAGCTGAGGTCCGTGTGCAGTGTCGTGTGCTGAAGGATTATCAGGAGACCATTGTCCTGAAGGCTCGACACCTGCAGCCAGGCCTCAGCGTCAGTCGCGAGGAGATCACTTTTCAGGAGCAGGAGGTATGTGCGTGGGGCAGCATCAGAAGCACGTGTATGTACATGACGTGGCAGGAGTTGTTGGGGGGGGCATGGGCATGATAAAGGCAGTGAAGTGTCACGCGAGTGTACAAAAGGAAAAGATGAACAGGATACAAAAGTTTTTTCGGCCACGCGAGTTACTTGCGTGACACTCGAAAAAAAAAATAGACAATATATTCTTTTTTTTTTTTTAGTGTCAATGCGAGTTCTCACTGACAAGGCACACGTGTATGTGCATTGTGCCATGCTGTAGCCGAAGGCGCATGTGTGTGGGCAGGATGTCGCATCGGGGTTTTCGGACATGGGCATGACGTTGTAGGAGTGGGCAACGTGCATGGGATGAGGGGATAGGCGCGTAGGGGGATGGGAGTGGCTGCATCCGGATAGGCGTCGCCCTGATGCCTGTGCGTGGATCCCCACCGCGGCGGCGGCGGCGGCGGCGTGCAGGCTATTCCGCCAATGCGGCCACGTCCGGCTCCATAGGGATGTCGGGCGGCTTGGTCTCCTCCTCCTCCTCTGCCGGGTCGGTCTGGGCAGTTGCTGCATTTGCGGGCAAGATGGATGCGTTTCTGTGCACCTGGGGGCATATCTATCCGGAACAACATTTGGCAGGAGGCACCCGGGCCATAAGATGCTGCAGTAGGAAGTGTGTGTGGGTGCAGGATGTCGCAGATGGTGTGTGTATATTTCGCAGGAGGTGCGCATGCAGGCGCTTGATGTAGCCGGAGATGTGTGTCTTTGGTCGCCAGGGGTGTCCATGTGGTAGACACCATCATGGTTCTTCTCCACCAACACGTCCAATCCTGGCATCCGGCTTTGGAAGATGCTGTCCATCGGCTAAATTTCCTCAAACAATGGCACGATGACCTGCAAGCACGCAGACACGCATCAGCGCGCATGCCGGTGCAATGTTTGCCATTCAACGCATTCTGACAGGGGTCAACAGAGCAATCGGAGCAATGCATCATTCAAAACCTGTGCCCATTCCCTTTCCGGTACTTCGTGCGGACGGAGTCTGTGAAATTCAACGTCACGAACCTCTCTGCACCAGACAACGCCCTGATTTCTGACAGCCCGAAGAATTTTGTGGTGGTCAGTATTCCCGCAGGAGGCGTGCACCACATACGTGTGCAACCAAATTTGCATCGGGTGTGATGTTTGCTGAGCCCAGCTGCCCTGTGTTGTGGTCGGGTGGCTGGACACCCGGCGCCGGTAAAACTCACCTCGATTTTTTCTCCACCACCACAATGCATACCTCAACTTGACACGCGCAACACAGCCCAACCCAAACCCCCCTCCTGCAAGGGGCTGGAATGGGATAGCCCCCTACCCCCAATCAAGTTGGAGGTGCCCCAACAGGGTAGAAACTCATTGCTGCACATCACACACCCATCCCCTCCTGCCCCATTACATGGGGGGGGGGGGGATCCCATGGCAGGTGGACGTTTGGTTTTGGGGTGGGATGGGATGCCCCCTCCTCCTTCCATAATCAAGATTGAGCAGGTGTTGTTACCTGCTAAGAGACTGCTCTCTCTTTTCTCTTTATATGACTGTGCACAAATATCTTCTTGATATATTTTCATTGCCCACTAAAAACACCACAGAAGCCCCTTCAGCAAGACTGAAGGTAAACAGCAATTTTTCTTGTTCATGCAACGTACATGGGCAATCGGGGAAGCTCGAGTCAACTGTTGGCTGGTCTGGATGGGCCTCATTGAACCCAAGAAAAAAACCCATCAATCTGAAGATTTCCCCCCTCAAGACTAAACAATTTTCAGAGATTTTGGGTTTCTCATGGGTATTTACTGAGGAGTGTGGGGGGATGTGCCCTTCTTGAAACGGGTCGGCGAGTTTGGATGATTTGCTTGTTCAGGTAGGAGCAGGCTCCTTAACAGCCATGCTGAAATGTCTCCTGATTTTTGTGCATACTTCCATTGGATCCACGTGCCTTGTTTCACAAGGCGCACGGCGGGGGGCTGGCGCTGACGAGGTGCACCGCACCTAGGGGGGGGAGGGGGGGGGGCGGGTTGGCGCCAACGAGGGGCATGGGGGAGGGGGGGGGGGGTTGGCGCGGGGTTTGGCGATGAGGCGTGTAGGGCACACGGGCATGGCGGTCTGTAGTCTTGTTGTCTGTAGACACTCTCTGCCCCAAGTAGAAGTGGTCTCCTAATTGTAGACACTGTTGGAATGTAGTAGACGTGAAGTGACAATATTTGGGAAGGGAGCCAAAGGCCCCGTTCCCCCCCCAAAAACGGGCTGTTAACATCGTTTACCCGTACACATGGGCATGTCTGCCGGGCAAGCAAAAGCGAGTGAAGAAGGTGCACACGCGTGGGGTGGGGGTGGGGGGTTATAGGTGCTTTTTGGTGGTTTGGGCGGGGAGGTTGGCGCTGATGAGGCCACGGAAGTTTTAGAAAGGGGGGAGGGGGGGGAGGGGACAGGGGGGGGTTTCTCAGAAATCCGATACCATGAGGGGTTTCAACCCCCCCCCCTTTAAAAATGGTCCGTGGGGGGGTTTTATGGGTGTTTTTCGATGCAAGCACACCATTTGTGCGAAAAAAAATTTGGTGAGATTCTTTTGGGTTGCATATCCATAGTTTTGTCCTTGTCCCCAATGCAGCCACTTTTGATTTTGTCCCCTTGTTTAGTGTTTGGGGCCCCCCGAGAATGCAGGGGTTACGTAGCAATTCCGCCCATTTTATGGCCCCCGAGAAGGCAAGGGTGAGGCAGCCAATTCTGATTTTCTCCCCGTGCTTGGCGTTGGGGACCCCCGAGAATGCATGGGTGACGTAGCATTTCCGCCCTCTTTTGGGCCCCCGAGTAGGCTGCCCTCTCCATCTCCTTCCCTTGCACTAGCATGCACGCTAGGGCTGGAAGGCCCACACAATGGCACAAGGAGGGAGGTCTGGCCCGCCATAGCCTTAAGGGCCTCCCGAGTTTCGTCGGCCAACTAGTATAGTATCACACACACACACAGCCCTTCCTTTATGCCCCCCCAATTGCATTTCTCACCCCATGGTGTATTTCTAACCCCATGGTGTAATTCGAACCCATGACAACCTCGGCGACCTTATGCAGTTCTAACTCCATGATGTATTTCCAACCCCATGGTGTATTTCGAACCCCATGACCGCCTCCCACAGTCCCGAGGTTTGTGGTACCCATTGCCGGAAATACCCAAGCCGATGAAACCCTACCCAATAAATGGGTAGGGGCAGTGTGAATTGTCGGATCACACCCGGGCCGCATACCCAACCGTTCGGAGGTGCCCCACGCTATGTGAGAACAGTAATGTATTTCATTTGGTGTGCATATATGCTGACATCTTAGGCCACCGGGTCCATTTTGGGCCTACCAAGGGGGCTAGGGGGGCTAGGGTACCCTTCTTGCGGAAGATACCCTCGCACAGCGAAAAACCCCCTTAAACCCCCCCCCAACCCCCCCTTTTTTAATTTTGGCTCTTGGGGGGGTTTTAATCAGGATATCCGATTTTTGAGACCCCCCCCCCCTTGGTCTGGGACCCAAAAGTGTGTTCCAAAGGTGGCCCAACAAGATTTTCCCTTTTGTAAATTTTGTTGTTTCCCACGATGGTCACTTTGGTCTTGGCGGTCCAGGAGGGGGGGTGACCCCCCCCTCCTCTGATGGTGTACGGCCATTCTAATCCTTCCCTGGATGAGGCGCACAGGGGGGGGGTGCTGATGGCAGGGGGGGGGGGCGTGCTAACAAGGCGTGAGCCTGGCATGATTTGCGCCTCATGTAACAAGTCGCGCGAATCCGGCAAAACTTTCTTTCGGCGCCAGCCATTGTGCACCATGGGCGCTGGTGTTACTGTGTGGCCCCATTGTCACTGCAGATCCTCAGGGCATCGTTGTGTATTATTGACACCAAAGGCCTGACCAGGTTTTTTCTGTACGTCTGTCTCGGATGGGGGGTGGGCGGTAAACGTTGCAGGTGATATGACCGTGACCTGATATGACCGCGACCTGGCGCGTGGCATTAGCACAGTGATGCATACCGCTGCAGGGGTTCTTAGGGCAATGGTGTCACTCACTTTATATCACAACCCTTGACAAACCGTTTCCTGTGACATAATGCAGCAGCCATCCCAAAGGGGTGAATCAGCCATGAGTGAACCAATGATGCCATCCTGTGCATGAGGGTGCATTGGTTGGGGGCTGGAAGCAGAGTTGTGGTGGCACTCGCATGTGGTGGGGGTGCTGTGTGTGCCGTAGGTTGTGGGCAAGGAAGTCCTGCACTGCAGGTGCAGAGACACCTTGCAACCTGCCAGACAACCATAGCAGGACAGCACTGCATTGCAAGCGGAATGCAGACAATCCCCGAGCGGCATGCATTGCACGGACAGCGCTTGAGTGGCTGAGGTGCAGGCGCCAAGTGTTGAAAGGAATGCGTCGCAGCACAAGAGCAGGAGGATCAAACCGAAGCAGATGGGGCGCATTGCATTTGTCTGGCATTCGTTTTGCGATACAGCACGTGGGCTGCCTGCTGTGCTGGCGCGTGCAAGGGAGCTTGGACCGTGGAGGAGAGGGGTTGGAGGCAGGGGCTGGCGGGGCACCACAGTGGGAGAAGGGGAAACTCTTTCCCGTCATTTACTATTTCCCACAATTTAGTTGTCAGGAACCGGCATAGGCCATTGTGGCCGTCCCCCCCTTCCCAAATGTTTGGGTACATAAAATCAGAATCCAATTTCCGGCTCCTTCAATAAGTGATAATAATTGGATTTCTCCTCTGAGGAAAATGTTTCCAACGCGGGTGGGTGGGTGGGTGTGCATGAAGTGGAATGATACAACGGCCCAGAAATGCCTCATGCGATGCCCTGGGTGGCACAAACAATTTTCCGAGGTATGGGTAAATGCCTGGGACGCGTGTGGCAAGCCCCCCCACCCCCTTTGTCCAAGCTACGGTCTTACTAGACAATGCACAATGCACTGAGAGTCTTCCCGGACTGATTCCAGAGGATGACGAGCATCGTTGATCTATGGCCAGGCTGACATCCTGGTTAGTGGGTCTGGTCGATTTGCCAGCCCCCCCCCCCCCCTCCCCTACGGGGGTGTTTCAGCAACGCCCTGGGCCCGCATACCTCACGCCTCAGGACAAAAATCGCGAGATGTTGAGCCTTGGGGACCATTTCACGGTCTACAGCCTCCTGGATGTGAAGGAGAAGCACTATGTTCGCCTTCAATTCACAAATGACGTGCAAACCATCCCCATCCGCCACATCCCTCTGTCGCATGCGTACCTGCGACTGGAGGAGTACATTCTCCAGCTTGTCCGAGGCTTTAACCAAGCAATGACCCCCCACATGGAGTTGTTCGCCCGCACGCTCCGTCAACATCAGTCCCACAAGAAGCACGAGTCGGATGAGGAAGAGGAGGAGGGCGCCGGCCCCCTCAGCCCTAACCCGCACAGGAAGCGATGTTCCACATCCCTCTCCACATCAAAGGGCACAGATGAACTGTTACAACATCTCTTGGCTGAAGTCGTGCCCTTTGATTCGGACTCTATTCGCTTAGAGCGCACTCTCAGTGATACAACATCCCGAACGTCTCGGACAGAAGTGGAGATGTCGGTGTGCGCCTGCTTTCCCCCCACCTGCGGCTCTGTGCCGGCACCTTGTGGTCGACGTCATGGCACCCGCACCACATGACCTCATTCACTCGCTTGGCTCACACAGTACATTCGGGGAATAAAGCCGGTCGTGAACAATCGTTTTGTCGCAGATTTGGCAGCGCTGCACATTTTGCACTGAACATGAACCTTGCACATCAGGTGGCGGGGTCCGGCCAAGGAGCCCCATCCGCTGCCCCTTCCCACAACCCACAATCCGAGAGCCCCTCAGGCAGTCCAGTCGCGTGCTGTGCACTTTTGCGTAAACTTGCCATGAACGAGCCCACACCACTTCAGCTGTCGCCTCTTTTCACAGAATGTGTTGGACACAAGGAGATTGTCGTGTGCAGAGCCCCATTCATGCAAAGGATCGGTCGAGCACACGTTCAACTTCATCCTGGGCCAAGAGGAGGTCCAGAATTTGTACTACGATTTCCGCTACATCACCGATGAGCTGGTGTACTACGGGCTTCGGACCAACGCCGGGCAGTCCTTCGAGAGCCTGGCCAGCATGCTGTTCACTGCGGTCTTCAATCACCCCATGTTCCTGCTGTTCGGCAACACGGCAGAGAAGCGCCGGCGCAACGCCCTCTTCCCCAGTATTCTGCTGAAGTGGGAGGGGCAGCAGCGGTACTTCGCGGCATTTGACGTGTGCTTTCATGTATGGTCCAGTGGAAAACTGCACGAGAGGTAGGAAGGCGTGTGGACCGGGGGGCGCGGCTTTTCTGTTGCAGACGGGGGGCGGGGGGGGGAGGGGGGAAGGGGTCGGGGCGGGCAAACCCGCCAGCCGTGTCGTCGCCAACAACGTCCGCTGGGCCGCAGCCTGGTCGTGTAGTGCAAGGGGTAGGAGAGCCAGGCACTGGACAGTCGAACCGAAGCAACAGCTGAACGGTGTTGTGCTGCACCTGCCGTCCCGACCGGCACACCTGCCTTGCAAGACTCGATTGCTGCAATCGCCATGCCGCGACCCGTGCGTGTCTGTGTGAGCCCCCCCCCCCCCGTCGGTGGCACTCCTTTTGCCAGTTCGGATGCGTGGCCATGTCTGTGGGCGCGTGAGCCACTCGAACCCTAACCTCGTCGTTTGCACGGCCTGGCGTGCCTACATCAGCCAACGTTTGTTGCGCCACCTCCTCGTGGACCACTGCGCCGGTGCCGTGGCCCATGAGTAGTTTCTGACCTGTGCTGCAGCCCTTGTCATCTTCATCAAAGCCATGTCACTGAATCAAAACTATTTCACTGACCGGCTTTCGATTGTGCTGAGCGCGTGCGGTTTGTCACCGTATTTGATTATCTCGGAACCAGGAAGGCGGTGTTTCATGGGGTCACCCTGTGTCCACCACACAAAAGTCTGCTGTTGTTGTGTTTTTGATGATGTAGTAGCTCTCCTTGAGTGTGCTCTGCTCAATGTCTCTACCGCGACCCATGCCATTACCAGACCCCTGCGAAAGGTGGGTCCCACAGAGGTGGGGGTGAGGGGGGGCCGGGGGGTTGGTTTTTGGGCCTGTTGGTACATGGGGCACCCGTTTGTTCCAGTGCGACCTCCATCGCCGTCCCTCTCGGAGGCCCCATGTCCCCCTTCCCCAAGCGTCTGCGGACCCGGCCGCCTGGCCGCTACCAATATCACGCACCCCCTCCACGGGACCTGTACCTCCGGTGCACACCCCGTTTGTGGAGTCACCCTCCATTCCGTGCGTGGGCGGTTGGGTGGACGGGGGCTGAGTCAGAGAGCCCTCCGTAGAGGCTCAGCAATGGTCTGGTCAGCCGATGGTGGACCCATCCACCGCTGCTCTCGGGCCCAGTCACCGCGGTCATGACTCATTTTCCGAGAAGTCCGGCCGGTTCCTGTACACCGCCAAAGAGGCACATCGAGGCATTGGAGTATCTGACGGCTCGGCAGCCCCGTTCCGTTCCGACACCGCCGACAGGCATCCATTTTGATTGTCCCCACATCACTGCGTACATGCGACTGCCTGCCGCCCACCGGGGATGCTGCCGGCAGGCAACTCACTGCTGCGTGGTTCGGTGCGCTGATCTCGGTACGCCCTGTGTCTGTCTGGGTTACCTCTGTCACGGTGTGGACACTCAGCCTCTTCCTGTGGGTTGCCCGAAGGCTCCTGGAAACTAATCATTCCTCCCCCAATGCCACAGCCATCAAAAGGTCGCGAGCACGGCCCTGTCTCCGCACGGCCGTGCTCGCGTGAGACGGCAGTCAGACGGCGACCCCGTCTGACTGTCGGGTGGCGCAGCTCAAAACGACAAGTTGACATGTGAGCCCGTTGTAGTGGGAAACAGGGGCTGGGCCAGGCCTGCGAGGACGTGTGTCGGGTCATAACAACATTCTGCCTGAGACTGCCCCCCATTTCTGTGGTGTTTCGGTGTAACTTCCAGCGCACGTCGGTGTGATGTGACCCGAACCCTCCAACATCCGCCGGCCTGTGGGCGGTGCTGAAGCACGGTGTTGGTGAGGCACGGGGCCCCCGTCTGACCCTCGTTGCCCCTTCTCGGCCATGCGTGCGCCATCCGGAGGCAGGTGGAGGAAGGGCTCCATTTCTCTTGACATGAATGACCCTTGGCGCACCGCATTTCGCACAACTGTTTGCACTGGAGTAGGGTCCTTCAGTGACGGGTGCACTTGCCTCAGCGGTTTACAGTTCAAGTTTAAAGTTAAAGCGGTTCAAAGTTTAAAACGCCTCCGCACGTGTCGTCTCCCCACGCCCCGTTTTGGACTGCACATCTGTTGCGTCCCCTTGCGCAGCTTGTCGCACGGCTGTCCGCGCCCCGTTTGTGCGGGCACTGACCCGTGAAGATCTTTACGGGGGGCTGGTTCATCTCGATACACCGTCTTTGACCCATTCTCCTTTGCTCACCACAGTCCACCGGCGCTGTCTTCATCTGCCATTCTACTGCCCTACTGACCTTGCCAGCGCCAGCACGGCCTGCCACAGCATCCGTCTCCGTGAAAGTCTACAACATCCTCCCTACAATCCTTGACCTGTCCCTCTTCGTTCAACAGCACATTCCTGACCTATCGTTGGCCGCTAGTGTCAGGACATCGGATTCTGTGCGGGTTGGTTCCACGCAGGCGTTTCACACGCATGGGGCATTCTTTCTTGGGTTCTCTTTTCCGCAATGAGTTCCCCACACGTCACAGCATCATTGCCACACCGTAGTGCATTTCTACGACGGTTGTTCGAACACTCAAGGCTGGAGTGCCTGTGCCATTGTCGTAGTCATTGTTCCGCTGACAACTGTTTTTCAAGGGGGGTGTTGCTTGATCCGTGCGCGCACCGTGCATACTTTTGGGTATCGTCTATTACCCAGATCCAGAACGCCTGATTTTTTCCACAAAATTGGGTTCTTCATGGGTTGTTGTGGACGCAGGACAGCTATTCAGCTGTTGGTTGACCATTGGTTGCCCACTTTTTGAAAAATTCTTTTTCCAAAGTTTGCTTTCTTTCTATTAAACGGTGCATTCTGTTGGCTGAGTGCTCCGGTAAGAGGGGAGGGGTTCTTCGCCCAGAAGGGGGGGCGCGAGACGACGCCATGGCACTCATGGGGTCTGAGAGAGCGTGGTGGAGACTGCACTGAAAATAAACCCCTCTGTGCGCGTCTTGGCCCCTCCCGCTTGGGCACAACCCTTCACTGTGCGGGGGAAGGCTTTTATGCATCAGGCCAGGGCATATTTCCCTGCTTCTATACAACCAGATAAACCTAAAATGCTTGCAACCCGACCTTTGGAACGCCAGGTCTTCGTGGAGAATTTCAGTTCAGAAAGGTGCAGAAATTAGGACCCTGGGACCTGTGACAAGCATCAAAACAAAAAAAAATTTCCTGGTATGCCAGCAAGGGCTGCAGGGTGCAGAAATTGGGACCCTGGGTGTGGTTCTGTGGGGGCTGTTCAATGGGGAGCTGGGTGAATATTCCAAAAACATTGAACCGTGTGCGCACCGTGCGCGCACCGTGCGACAACTCCCCCAAGGTCAGGGCGACTCTTCCAGAGCCTTGCTGCTGAAATGCTGTGAGGGCCCCTTCCTGCGCCAGGCATGGTGCGTCAGGCTGGTGTGGTTTGGAAAATGCAAACACCCGGTGCTGAAGACCTGCAACGCTGCATATGGCAGATTGCTCAAACGAAGCCTTGCTACAGTCGCAGGCACTGTGCGTGTACGGTGCACATACGGTGTGCGCACAGTGCGTACTCCCTCGGGGTTCTGACCATGCCTCGCAATCACATCGGGGTTGGTCAAGAGCCCACACACCCAATTCTTCTGCGGCGGTCATGGCGCACTCAATGGGGCAGTATTTTGAGGGCCTACGAGGACAGACCATTGGATGCGGTTTTGGTCCTGAGTCCCTGCACGGCGCGTGCGCGGTGTGCAGACGGTGCGCGCAGTCCAAATACTCCCTCTATGAATAGGATAATGTACTGAGTAAAGCCTGAAGATTTTGCATACCCCACCCCCCACCCCACCCCGCCCGATCCACCCTGGGAACTGCCTTTTTGTGCTCTGCTGGAAGAGCTGTTTTAGTCTTGCAGCTTTCGTTTTTCATGCAACGCGTTGGCGAGCGGCTCGGGGGAACGGCGTCCCCCACCCTGCCCCTTGCTGCACCAAACCACCACTTCATATCGCTTATTCCCAAGGCGGGGGTGCGCGTGCGTTTTGCGGCATGTGTTTTACGCGGGTAGTGTCACACATGGCACGGCCATCACACTGAATCTCTGCATAGCAAAACCCCCTGCCCCCCTCCCTCCCCAAGTAAAAGTCCGTCCACCCCAGCAATGAGGCACCACCGCCATGCGAGCATTTGTGGGGATGGGGAGGACCATTGCCCCCCAGCGCCCGTTTGCGCTTGCACGGCTTTGTCACTGCACGACAGCCTCAACCCCCGTCTGACCGTGTTTCTTTTTTTTATCGACACATTTTGTGGTCAAGGACATCGGATGACACGTTTGCGAGGCCATAATGCCTGTCAAGGATTGTTCCTGCCCATCACGGCCTTTTGTTTGGGACCGCAATCGTCTCTGTGCCTTGATGTGATATGCGGCGAATGTTGTTTTGGAACGCCAGGGCCCGTGGACCTGGAGGAAAACCTTCCCTGCTGGGAGGCTGCGTGGCGGACGCTCCGACAACAGTGACACAACCCCCCGACCCCCTCAACAGATGCGTACCCCCCCCCCCCTTTTGCAACCCCCCCCCCATTGGGGAGGACCGTCACTTGGCCCAAAAAGCATAGGAAACACTAGGCGCCGAAGGCGCTGAAGAAAATTTTCTTTAGGTTACTCTGGAACTGGGGTTGGGGGGGACCGTCACTTGGTGACCCCCCCCCCCCCCATGGGGGGACCGGTCTGACATTAGGGAGGGGGTTACAAGGGGGGCGGGGGTACGCTGTCGGACGGCCTGACCGGAGCCCCCGACTAGCAGGTCTTGGCTGGAGTGGGGACTCAGATGGATCAGGAAGTAGAGTTTGGGGATTCAGCCGAGAGGCTTCTAGCCGTGCCCACGAGACCGCAGCCTTTGTACAGCACACAGTACCATTGGGTGCTCAGTCCGCCATTCAGTGCCGGTCTCTTTTCTTGAGGTCGGCACTGCATCTTCCCGTGTGGTCCGTCACATGACCAGGACCACGGCGTGTTTGTCAGCCTGTTTTCTCGCTTTCTGCCCCTGTCTGCTTCCCCAAGGGGGGGACGTGCGCTATCTGCGCAAAGCCAACGGCACTGACACCAGGACTGTACATATGCTCTGGGCCGAGTGCGCACGTGTGCAAGTTGGGTGTGTGTCACACTCAGCCGCCTCGCGCCGCCACACACACAAGACAAGAGGTGTACAGTGCATGGTGGTGTGCTGGGCTCCAACCCCCCCAGGAATTGCTTGCCTGTTAGTGTTGCGTGCCTAGGGCCTTGTTTCCCGTTTATAAAACTCTCCAATGTCTACATCCAAACTCGGCATCCTTGATGGCATAAACACATGGGGGTGAAAATCCCATGACGCATGTCAGCAAGGACTCCCTCGCCCTGTGACAGTTGATCTCACAGCCAGTGCAAGCACCGGGGCAAGGCACTCTTCTCAGATTTGGCGCCGATACATTTCATCGCCAAAAAAAAAAACAGGGGGTGAAAATCCCATATGTTTCCTTTGGGCCCTGGCGCCACACTCCGATTTTCGGCTGTGGGTTGGGTCCCGCAAGCTGGATAGGAGAAGATCACCGACAGATCATTGTCTTGCCTGACTGCTGCGGTGCCTGTGCAAGGCCAGGCCATCGGTGCGCCGTCAGCATACTCAAGGGTGCGGATTTGGTACAAGACCCCTGGGCCACACCTCAGTGTGTCGGCTCCGGTGTGCATACCGGCTCTAACGTACCCGACCAAGGCCGTGTCCACTTCATCTGGCCACCTGCCCCCTCCCCCAAGCCACGTGGACGGCAAGCCCATGAGAACTCAGGCGGAAGCACCGGGGCTGGTTGTCATACAGGCGTAGTGTCCGTCCGGCCATCATCATGGCAACTCATTAAGAGGTGTTCGGCTGGAGGTGCAAGGCATTCAGCTCATGGGGTAAGCTCCTAAATGATGTCCTTCCTTCCTTCCTTCCTTCCTTCCTGTTTAGCTTACCGACCATTTCATGCCAGCAGTCACATAGCAACCGGACAGAGCTGTCCAAGAACAGTGGGCACGGAATCGGCTTTGATGCGTAAACCCCCATCCTTTGGTCTTCTGACTGTTTCCTTGGGGGTTGATTTTTTGGTTGCAACTCCCAGATGGCAGTTGTGACCGTGGCAGTCCAGACTGTGTTTGGTTATGGGGCTTGGGCAGGGTCTCCCGAACTATGTACTTTACTCTTCGACCACGTGATTCCAAGATCTGGCATACTTCGAACCATCGAAACAGCGAAGCATGAAGTCAGTAGGAAAAAAAGATCCAAACAGACCACCACTACTCCTGATCCAAACCCATCATTTTACTGTCCAATCTCCAACATATTGTTGTCTCAATGCTCCACTGTTCTTACCTCCCTTTGACAACTGCTCTCGCTGGCAGTGTGTGCTGGGCACAGTGGCGTGATAGGTGATAGGGCAGCGTAGTGCAATGGCACATTTCTGGGGGCGTATTGTGCGTCATGCGCGCGCTGTGCACAAAGGTTGTTCAGGACCATACGCAAGGTAGGTAGGGAGGCAGGCAGGTATGACACCGATCCGGACCCAGAGAAGATTGGGGCTAGGAACACTTCCGTGTACTGGCAAGTTGGTGAAAGATGGGAAGTATTTCGTGCCAATTGTAATTTTGACAGAGGTTGTGGTCCATTTTCATGAGCATTTCCATATTGGAACACAAGGTGTTGACAAGATGCTGGCCATATTTAAGGCATGGGGCAGCAGTTTGGGAAAGATGTATTGTTGGGTTGGAAGATGTAGAAAAGAAGAAGGCCAAAATCACCATCATTCCAGGACAAGTTTTCATACATATAATTCTAACCTATGTGGACAAGGAACAGGTTGGCCCTGGTTGTACCATGAGGATTGTGGAATTTGTGGCTTCATGATGAGGACATGTCTCCGAAGGTGGCAGACGTCAACCAAAGCGTCATGCAGCACTGGTGCATTACTAGGCCTACAAACTTTGCAAGCAGCATGATTTGATGGATTTGGGCAACAACATTGCTAATTGCCCAAAAATGTCCCAATTTTGCTCAATGAAATCCGCACGCCGGGTGCGTGCTGTGCACAAACACTACTTTTGTTGTGGATTCATCTTGTGAGAGAATCCAGCAAACCACAAACATGAAGGAAATGTCCGCAATTTACCAAGCGAGAGAGGAGTCAAAGTGCTGCATGACAAACAACCAGAGCAAACATGGTATAGCTGGACGAACAACCATTGATATCGGATGTGGATTCAAGGGAGGGTCCGAGCTAGAGTCTAGTCACCAGGACGCTATAAACAGTGAAGGGGAGGCGGAGGGAGAGTTTGACACAGATGTCAGATGACACGTGCTTGAAGGCGTGGCGGGTAGTGCTGCATAGCAATGGGTTTGGCACGGATGTAAGCATTATTTGCAAATGCACACATAGGGAGGGTAATCAAGAGGATTTCTAATAGGTTTAAAGGCATGAGTTGACCTGCAACCCTAATCCATGGGGGCGCTTTGCTACAGAGCACATTGGATTTGTGGCAACACGTAATGGCACTTTGCTGAATAGCGCACTGGACGTGTGGCGGTGTTGGATGGCACTTTTGTGGACGGTTTGGAGGATATGTGTTGTCGCTACACCGCTACGAGACCTGTTGTCCCATTTAGAATACCACAGTGTTTATGGAGGGATGCAACCATCGCTGATTTATGGCCAAAGAGACGCGTAGGTGAGTGGATTGGAAGTTTATATTTTTTTGCATTTTCACAAAAATCGTTGTTTTTAAGCGGATAGAGTGCAAAAGTAATTGGTTTCACACATTTGTGGGCATGTGTGTTTTGCGTGTTTTTCTTTTCTAATGCGCTCTTGACCGCATTATTGATCAGAGGTACGGCATGTGTTCTGTTTGCTTTTTCTTCTTTTGCAAAATGAAACATGGCCCCAGTTGCTGGGCTGATTATTTAGGGGAGAGGAGTGGCAAAGGGTTGGGAAATGGTTGAACACAGTTGTTCGCTGGGGCTCAAGAAAGATTGTTATGCTTTCAATGATTGTTTTTTGTGTTCATGTGTTCCTGCTTGTATTCTGCTGAATGCCTGGTCCTCTCGTTTTTGTATTTTGGAAACCAAGGAAAAGACCCAATCTAGAGTCCAAGTAGGGCACAATTCAGGATCTTAAACTCCAAACATGAAGGGCTGTAGTCAAAGAGAAAAGGATGCACAAAGTATTCACAAAAATATATCAAACTCTGACTGCTGATTAGAAAAGATAGTCAGAAGACAAACTAATCAAGATAGAAAACTGCCCTCATGGGCACCGTCTTTGAGGCAGGGTCACTCTGAGATGTGTACCCTTTGTTTTTGGTCCCTTAGGTGCTAAGGTGGCATGGCTTGTGGCAATGAGGTCACTGCCATGTCACCTAGGATATTCCTACTTAGTTGGGCTGACTGAGAACTGAACCCAGGACCCCTCAAAAAGTGCTAAGGTTTCAAGCAGCAGTACAGCAACGAGCGCGCGATCGCGCATTGAACACGCGCGAGTCTATAGATGCTAATATGGAACATCGATACATGAGAGAACGGTGCATTGATTTTTGTAAGATACTTCGATGTCTTCAACTGGTAGACAAGATACGTCTAGCGGAACAGCAGGACTGCTATTTGTGGAACAGCTTATACAACACGTAAGAGTTGTTCCAGAAGACGTACTACATCTAATGAAAAGTATGACAAAAAGTTACACGTAGGATCCAGCTCTTCCAACCAACCCCAGCCCAGACCCATCCAGTATGTTATATTATGTTATCATGTGTTATGTTATGTGCCACCATGTGCCATCGACATGTGTAATGTGCGTTGTTTTGACATATGTACGTGTCTTCATGTGATTGATTCAACAACCCGAGAGCTACAAGAAATCCGGCGGAATATTTTCTCACTACTTCTGTTTGTTCTGCAAAGTTGCGACCTGCCGACCGTCGGCATTGCTCTCCCGTGATCCGTCATCAATGATCCATCCCACAGTGAGTGCATGCATTCCAGACAATTTCGTTTGGTGGTCATCTGTTGAGTTTTTTTAGGACGAAATATTGTTTTGCTGCAAGAGATCTACTCGGAGTTGGTAGGACTATTGAAGCACTGAATCAAGGCACTGATTGACTTTTACGCCAAATTGTGCCATTTTTGTTTTCAGTAGGTCATGATGCTTTAGCATAGTTTAAAGTGCATTTTTTCCATGCTGGGTTCCATTACAAACGCCCCCAACCTTCTTCCACGACAAATTATGCCCATCAACAACAACAACAGATTTGGTCACTGTGGTAGACACCGTACAGAATGCGAGGCATTCCCACGTAAAGCGCCCCCAGGATCGGTTGGGGTTCAGTTGGGCCGATGTGTAATTTCGGCAAATTGCAACCAATGGTTGAATTCTCCTTCCAATATGATGCCACCGCCCCTAGCCTAACGAGTGAGTCCGGTCGCGTCATTGGTGTTGTGCTGTGCTGCGGTTCGATTCGCCGGACACCCAGCGTTTTGAGGTTGTTGTTGCATTGCTTGACCACCAGCGGGCGCTCATCAAAGCCGTCAATAGCGTGGCAAAGGTGTTTGCATGTGTACGACAAACCTGGTTTTAGTGTTGAATTCAGATGGTTTTGAGATTCTTCACACAAGATTCCGTAGTTTCAGTACTTCATTTCATCATTTACTTTCACGAAAATGAAATTGCGGAGGAGCAAAGACAGGCAAACCGCGAGGCACGCCAAATACAAGCCCAGGGTGAAAAGAAACGGTACACGGATGAGCATGAGCGAAAGACTGCTATTGACGGCTTCGGCAAGGAACAAGATTGCCGCCTTGAAGCGATACGAAGAGCGGCTTGAGGTCTCTGGGGACAACAAACCACAGATCACCGCCCTTTTGCAAAAAAATTTCTGTATTCGCTGATTCGTATTCTTCACCTGCCTTGCTGGCAAACAAGAATTATTTCCGAACAAGTGCAACGAACATATTAAAGCTCCAAAAACAATCAAGAAAAAGACGAAGCGCAGGAGCGGCGGCGGCGACAAGCAAGGCCAGAACACGATCTGGAAATTCAAATAGGTCCAGAATCATGAACAAAGGGTTGCATGGTTATAATGATATGGAAAAAATGACATAACAACAAATGAATCGACCTCATACCACATGCACCATGATTTCATCTTTTTATACATCTTGATGTGTCGGTTGACTTGGGTAGGAATTACCCATGCATGCCTGGCAATAGTTGCCACCTATAGGAGTGCACATGTGCTCCACTAGGGCCTGTCCATCTACCATATATCATAACATGTGCATGCTTGTATGATATTGTCATGTCATGTATGTATTGCCATTCCATTCCCATATATGCATCCATTTCTATGCACGCCCGCCACTCACCATTGGCATGAGCAACATTGCTCCACATTTGCCATATATCTCTCACATCAACAGAACAACAGTAGTGGGATGAATGTTTGGTTGCGGCACAACTTGTAAACTTAAAGGTAATAGAAATACTGCAATCAGTTCCCAATGCGTTGGAGCACACACCACTCGCCAAGCCCGGAGCTTGTTCACAAACGCCCTGAGATCTGTGGTTCAAAGCACGCGAAGATGGTTCTCACAAACAGTAAGGAATTGCAACCTATCAACCGCGCCGCTGCACGGACCCAATGTACCCGTCGTCTGCAAGCTCCCTACTCGCCCACAGGTTTGCATTGCAGAGTAGCTCCCTCCTAAGCCAGTAGATCCTGGGAGAAGGTGCATCGATGTGTTGGAAAGTGGCATGAGGTAGTCCCAATATGCCACGGATTGCACACAACACCCAAAGCACTCTGTTTTTATGTATCTCCACAGCTTCGCAGTTTCCGAAATCTGAAGTTGCCAACTCAAGCTTCAAGGCCTGGCGGACCGATTAATTCTACTATGGTCACTCACGACGGCAAAATCACTCATCGCAACAAAGGTTGTTGGTTCAACAACACGCCACTGTGTGAAATGTATTTGAAGGCATGGGGGCAATTGAAAAAGGTGGCTTGAGGTGGTGGCACTGGGTGAAATGTGTTTTGAAAGCATGGGGGCAGTTGAAAAGAGAGCTTGAGGTGGTGGCACTGGGTGAAATGTCTTTTGAGGGCAGGAGTGCGGGTGAAAACGGAGTTTGAGGTGGTGGCACTGGGTGAAATGTGTATTGAGGGTATGGGGGCACTTGAAAAGGGGGTTTGAGGTGGTGGCACTGGGTGAAATGTGTTTTCAGGGCATGGAGGCAGTTGAAAAGGGGCTTGGAGGTGGTGGCAGTGCGTGAAATGTGTATTGAGGGCATGGGGGCAATTGGAAAGCGGGTTTTGAGATGTCGGCACTGGGTGAAATGTGTTTTGCGAGCATGGGGGCAGTTGAAAAGGAGGTTTGAGGTGATGGCACTGGGTTAAATGTGTTTTGCGGGCATAGGGGCAGTTGAAAAGGGGGTTTGAGGTGGTGGCATTCAGTGTAGGGATTTTTGAAGTGTGCATATAGAAGGAGTTGCAATAAAAGAAATCAAAATTTTGCTTGAAGGATGTGAGAACCTATTCCAGGCGAGTCAAATATTGTTTTTAAGAAGTTGAAAATTATTTAGGGAGATGCATAGGAAGTGTACGCTCCGGTACGAACCACTGCACGGCCACACTCTTTCTCTTTTTTAGAGCAATTCATGAAACGAATTTGAGAACGAAAAAAACGAATGTGGGGAACAAATGTTGAGTGACCGCCTTTTTTTCAAAAAAATTATGTAGAACTGAAGCGGCATTTGGAGGCAGTGAGTCAAAAATCGATGATACATCATCATAAAAACTATTTGCAATCATAGATTGATTGAACTGAATTGAAAAACTTGATATCTTTTTTGAAACAAATGAGGGAGCACTATAAACTATTGGAAGATACTAACCGTTGGAACAGAAAAGAAGTCTAAAAGAGTTCAAAAATTGTCTAACAAATGACAGCGAGGGATGGAAACTCTATTTGGAAACTAATTTGAAATAAGAAGAAGTGATTTAGATGGAGTACAAAAGCTAGTACAAAAAATGGTATCCCTACATGACAGTTGAATGAAGAAATTAAAGATTTCCAAAATAGAATCTCAGCAAAGTTGCTTATGAAATGAAAGCCGAAAAATGAACAAAAATGAAAATGTACAAAACAATTGTCTGGATAGTAAATGGTGTGTCTAGTGGAACTATATGTTGCGTGTAACATTTTGCCATACTGTTCCGACAGACATATTACGTCTTTTAGAACAGTATGGAGTGTTCTACAACGTCTAGCAAATTGTCTTACTGTTCTGGTACACGTGTCACATCTTCTGGAACAAATCTCGCGTCGTCTGGAACAGTATGGGATGTTCCAGACTTAATAGTCTTACTTTTCCGCTAAACGTAATTGTAATTTGCACTAACAAAGCATGCTTGTACCTCACATTGTGTCATCTTTTTTTTTTTGAAACACAGCAAATTCAACAAAGTGAGCGGCCTGATTACGGGCATAGTGCTCGTGACGAGCCGAAGTTCATCGAAGGACAGCCGCTCTATGTACATACAGAGGGTGGTCATAGTTCGTAAGTGTAAAGGTTCGTTTTGTAGCAGTTCGTTTGGGTGGCGTTCCGAACTGCTGCATGTAGAAACCGCCATGTGTTACGAACCGCTGCGGCAACGAACTAAAACCGCGCAGATGCGTTCCAGTTTTGGTCAAATTTGGGAAAGCAGAACAGAGGCTTTTGTATCGTGGTCAGTTGAGCTGTTGTGGTCATAATAGTAGTAATAATGATGATAGTAACAATAATGATCAATAACATTAATAATTTTTCTGTCTTCAGTCATGCAGCGCTTCCTCACAAAGGGAGGCCAGTCCATGAATGACGCTCTGGCCGCAGTCGTAGAGGCTCAGAGCAAGAAGGTGTTCTGCAGTTTTAAGGCCCGTCAATACAAAAGTTCAGCGCCGAGGACTTGGCTGGAGTGGACGCCCGCGCAAAGGTTTCTTTGTGTGCAACTGTTCCTGGAAGGTAACTACAACCACATTGTGCTACGTTACGGGTGTCGAGCGCCGCCCCTTACCCCGCTTATATATATATATATATATATATATATATATATATATATATATATATATATATATAAATTGGAACGAAGGAAAAGACGCACCAAAAGAAAAAATAAACACAGAAATCGTTTTTACTGACCTCAAATCCCCCCCATGAATTTTTGCGCCGCTGTTTGACGAGGTCAGCAGAGAAATCCATACAACCAGACCACAACGAGAACAGAGGGGAGAAACAGACAAGCCAGTGCAACCCGTGCGTGCCCCAAAACACCTAGCAAAGTGCGTGTCGTAGGACTAGTCCAATGGAGCGTGGACACGAAGAGCAACGACGAAGAAGACAAAAGGTATGTTCCGACGCGGCGAGGTATGGAGCTGCCGAAAGAAGGCCGCGCCCCAAACAACTACCAAACCAAAGCAGCACGAGGACAACGCGGAGAAAGACAAAGTGAAGACCTCATGACTCAACTACGGGTACGGCACGGATAAACATGGTGAACAAACACAAGTAAAAGCGCTTACTCTTGGGCGCCGCCAAAACCAAAGAGTGGAGTCAGCAAATGAAAAGACGAACTCAAGACTAGACTAGACTAGGGTGCGGCAAGGACAAACAAAGTAAACGCCAAACAAACACAAGTAAATGCGCTTGCTCTTGGGCGTCGCCAAAACCAATGAGTGGAGTCACAGAATATAAAGCATAGCACGCTAACAACCGAAGTAGCCTCTCCTCTCCCCTTGTCTATTTATGCCACATGGTGCCTACCTTGAACACGGAGCCAACCGACATGACCAACACCACGGAGCGGAGCAAACACCGGACATGATGAAGAACCGACAAAACAACACGCCGCTAAACAACACGCGGCAACGACACAACACCAAAGAGACACGAGAACACCGCGGAAAACGACTAAAGGACGAGTACAAGGCCACGCTACGACACCGGCAAGGAGGCACAAGGCAAACAAACACCAAACAACCACACATGAAAGCGCATGCACGGGGGTGCCGCCAACAATCAAAGAGTGAAAACGCCAAGTGTAAAGTGTGACACATTAACTACCGGTGCAACCTCTCAATCCCATATCCATGGCCAACATACCAAGTGGTATGGCACGCCCCGCGGAGCCCACCGAAGTGAACGGCATCAGGGAATGGAGCACACGCCGAACATGGCGGAGAACCAATGGCACAACCCGCCGTGAGCCAACGCACGGCAACAAGACATGACGCTGTGTGTCACGAACACACATACACGGCTCAAACAACCGTACAACGCCACAAAACAATGCAACAACACCATGTACCGAGACGAAACACATACCCAAACACCACACAACACCGATCACAACAACACAACGCGGCACAACAAAACACCACAACGAACACGCCACCACAAAAACGCGGGAGAACCACGACAAACCACGCCAACGACATCACCCAGCATAGCTACATGGCACCACAATGGAGCTACGTACCGCAACCAACAAGACAAAACCACAAGACCACGCAACACCGAGACACAACACACGACAACAAACCCGACAACACGGAACACAACACCACAACCAACGGCAAAACAACGGTGCGCAACACAACGTGTTATACAACGCAACCAACCGACAAACAACAACACACAACACCGAACAACGGTACCTGACGCCACACACCAACGTCCAACCCAACGCACCAAAACACAACGCGACAACACAGCACACCACAACGCAACGCACGCCAAGACACATAACGCAACAAGACAAAACCCAACACCAAAACAACCCCAACGCGACAGGCGAAAACGAACACCACGAAACACACAACCCAATACGCGCACGCAACGACACACGGCACAACACAGCAACGCAAAGGTGGGCGCAACAGGGGGAACCCACCTGGAACCAACACAAAACACGACGCGCCACCACGCACTACAACCGCACACTACTACACACAACGTCAACACCACCACCAACAACAACCAGACGCAACATATGCCACCACCACGACATGACCCGGCACAGCGCAACACACTGTGACGCGCCACACAATACCACGGCAACACGCGGTACCGTACCACAAGACGGCACTGGACAAACACCGGCGTTACCCAACAACGGCACACAACACGCGACACCACAACCCAACGGCAGCTACACGACACCACACAACACAGCGCAATGCTACACAATACGACCAACAACAAAAACAACGTAAACCGCGGCATGGCACAGCCAGCGCCCGGCACCGCAGGACACCACCTAACGCGACACAACGAAACAGCACAGCACACACTGCGACACGACGCAACGCCACGACCACACTACGCCGCACAACCCAACGCCAGCCAACACGGCGCGACAAGGCAACATGAATACACAGCGCCGCGCCACAAACCACAATAAAAAAGGCCGCGACCCAACGTGACCTGACCCCACATCTTATTTGCCCCAGCACCTCCACAGGGCTGCTGCTGACCG
The DNA here is from genome assembly GCA_964036045.1 of Eutreptiella sp. 'Long Island Sound 2002'. Classification (NCBI taxonomy): domain Eukaryota; phylum Euglenozoa; class Euglenophyceae; order Eutreptiales; family Eutreptiaceae; genus Eutreptiella; species Eutreptiella sp. 'Long Island Sound 2002'. The sequence continues at coordinate 17,724,873 of OZ038390.1, forward strand.
ACGATAAAGAGCGCCATTTGTGCCGTGCAATACAGCCGACACACCCGAACCCCGGGGGGGGGAGACAACACGGGGGGGAGCGACACGACGCCAACTAGAACCGGAACCAGACCAAACCCTATCACAACGTACCGACTACAGTGCCACAAGCCGGACCGCAAGTACCGTGACACGCCAGCGTACCCCGAGCCAGGACCGCACGGAGTATAGCCAAAACACATACTACAGCCACATAACACGGGGAGACGCCTACGACCCAAAACAAGACCCGGCCCCGTTACAACAAACGGACTACAGGGACCGAACCACGAATCAATCCACAAACGCCGCACCGTGCAGGCGTACACCGAGCCCCAACCACACGGAGTACAGCGCCCAAGACACGGACCATTGCGGCACGCCTCACCACGAGGCGCCGCACTGCGACAACCGGGACGATTCCCCGGGACCAGGGCCACAAACGGAGACGATGGCCGCGGAGATAACACAACCAAGCCCACCGGAGGACCACACACACGAAGCACAGCTATCCGTGTCCAGTGGCACCTCCGGCACCGCGATGGACATCCACTCCCAACTACCCACCCCTCCTGAGGCCCATGACCCACCCCTGGAGTCACTGCCCAGTGGCCTCGACATCTCCACGAACCACGACCCCATGGACCTCGACAACGACCCACTGCAGGACAGCATCCAACGCGTGCTGCAAGTGGCAGCCGACGCGCACCAACAACCCACATGGAGCCTATACCGGGCACTCAACGAAGCAGATCAACAGATAAGAAGCACAGGAAGCAACCGAGACCCAGGGGCATACATCTGTAAAGGTGAGGACAAGCATGAATGCCCGTGTCTTCTCTTGGTTTACAATTTATTATCTTTATTGCTATTTTTTTCACTTTGTATAGTGTTCAGTACTTGGTTGTACTGACATTTGTATGTTACATAAACCCATATATTATGCTGTTGGCGTTGCGGTGCAGATGCCGCTTTTTGGGCACTGCAGGGCACGCGTGCGCACTGATTTGTGCATTGTTTTCTTTCTGAGAAGCACTGATTTTTATTATAAAAAGATCTGATTTTGTAGGATTTAGCGTGTGTTAATGTATGTAATGCATTGCTGAATGTCTATTGTTTGTATAGTGTGCAATGGGATCGTTTGATCTCAGTATGGACACACTGACGGATCTGTGAATACAGTGAAAGAGTTCAAGATTTCAATCAGTCTTGGGTTTGTATTGTATTCCCTCGTTGCCGTGTCTGCTTGGGTTTTCAGTGACGAGATTTTGAAAAGGAAAGCACACGAGTTCAAAATTGGAGGATATTGGAAAGTAGATCAAACGTCCCAAAAGATCGTCACGACCGCCAAACCCAAGGTTACTGCAGATCACACCCCATGGCTCTAAAGGCGCCGTCAAGACCAGCCCCTTCACCGCCGCCAAGACCATCGCAGCCACTGCCGTCTCTTTCGTTGCAAGAGTTCGAAAAAGAGGAACTTCGGTTGAGAAATGAGCTCAGGTACACTGCCGACTTATTCCGCGCACGACTCTTTGCAAACTGGGGACATAAATTTCAAAAACTCTTCCGTCAACTGTTTTCCAACCAGCCCCCTTGCGAAGTGAAGGAATTCAAGGATGACGACGCGCAGTCCACTGAGGAAGTGCGCAGGTCCACGATCGAGATACGAAGAATGCTGAGTGACTTCGGAAAAAGGGTATGTGCCTTCGAGCAAGAACTGAGCCGTCATCAGTCACAAGCAAGCGGCATGGAACAAATGGGGCATAGAAGACAGCGCAAGCTTGAGAACGCAAGTTTCTCCCATTCTTTTGTAGCTCCCGAAAAAGTGAAGTGGGCACCAAGGCAGAACGAAGTCAAGGTGGAGAATGCAACGAGAACCGAAGTCTCAGAGAAAGAAGCTTTGCGAGGCCAAAGGGAGGAGTTGCAACGTGGGAGTTCCAAGAACGCGTGGAGTCGAAGTCATCAAGAACGAGACCAAGCAAATGAACGTAACCTACAAGGAACCGCGAATCAAACAAGCAAGTACCCGAACACGGAAAGTGCGAGTAAAAGGTGGCGCGGCCAAAGAGCAGGACGTGCTGTGCAGCGGCGCCATGCAGCCGTCAAGCTGCTCGAGCTTTTTGAGACAATGGTGGGACCTAAAAAGTGGGACTTGGCTGTATCAGGGCAAGAGATCCAGTTCACAAGTGGCAGCGTGCCCACCACGCGAGACGTGGGGCCAGGCTGTACAACCACGAAGATGCGAGGACACGAATAATCCTTTCTCGTAAGGAGTTGGCGCTGACAGCGCTGTGTTCTTGTTCTTTGCACCCTTGGACGCTTCTAAAAGCGCGCTATTTTGAGCAAGTGTGGCGCCCCCTGCGAGCCCTTTGTGGCTCTTTGTGTATCTGGAGCGCTGACAGCGCTCAACTTTGACAGCTTTTGGCGCTGCGAGCGCCTTGTTATGTTTTGTGTGAACAACTGTGCTTTGCACAGTGTACAGCCTTTTGGGCTGCATACATGCAGGTGTCTGATTTAGATTCGCTGGCATGTACATTTTCAGTATGTCAACGAGGTCTTTTTTGACCTCTTCGTGGGCGCCGAGCGCCTTGTTTGCTGGCACTGACATGTGCCTTTGCTTTCTTTTTCGTTGTAGATGCTATTTTGAATCTGCAATGAGCAGTGGTGGGGTACACCCTGCTTGACACTTTGTGTGAACTCTGGTTTACTCAGTTTTTCAATTCTGTTTTGCTTTGCACCTGCCTGCTTGTGAGCAGAGTGTCTTTTGTTTTTTTCAAAGAAAAGCAGAGGAGGTTTTTTGTTTTAGTATTTCAATACTAATTTTTTGGGCAGTAGCCATGGCACTGCTAGTCTTGTGCCATGGCACTTGACAGTTGAATACCCCAGTTCAGGATATGGGTATAGGTATAAAGGACTTGATGACTACCGCCCCAATGCTGATTGTAGGAGCACGTTTTGCGGTGACAGAAAACCCTTTGTAGGGGTTTAACTATCTATGGCACCATGGTATTCCACTGGTTAGATAGTAGCCTTTTTACCTGGAATGGGTAGAAAGAGCCAGAGCACAACGCATCTACATGTGTATACTATTGTAGGTTTATAGCCTGCAGGTTTCATTATTTCTGTGCGGTCAGAGCCACCCTTGGGAGGGTAGTTCTGAGCCTGGGGGGGGAGTGTAAAACCTTGCAGGCTCATTTTGGAGGCAAAACGGTTTTACACCCACCCAAAGCAGTGCTTTTTGACCCACCCAAGCCGTCTTGCCTCACCTTTGGGTTGTTTTGGTTCAGCCACTCTGGGGCAGGCCCTGTGTGGGCTTGGGGGGGGAGTGTAAAGGTGAGGACAAGCCTGAATGCCCGTGTCTTCTCTTGGTTTACAATTTATTATCTTTATTGCTATTTTTTTCATTTTGTATAGTGTTCAGTACTTGGTTGTACTGACATTTGTATGTTACATAAACCCATATATCATGCTGTTGGCGTTGCGGTGCAGATGCCGCTTTTTGGGCACTGCAGGGCACGCGTGCGCACTGATTTGTGCATTGTTTTCTTTCTGAGAAGCACTGATTTTTATTATAAAAAGATCTGATTTTGTAGGATTTAGCGTGTGTTAATGTATGTAATGCATTGCTGAATGTCTATTGTTTGTATAGTGTGCAATGGGATTGTTTGATCTCAGTATGGACACACTGAGGGATCTGTGAATACAGTGAAAGTGTTCAAGATTTCAATCAGTCTTGGGTTTGTATTGTATTCGTTCGTTGCCGTGTCTGCTTGGGTTTTCAGTGACGAGATTTTGAAAAGGAAAGCACACGAGTTCAAAATTGGAGGATTTCGCAAAGTTCATCCAGGAGCTGCGGAGGGACATACACAATGCCCAGCAACAATCACCGGAAGGAGTGCTGGTACAGGGACGAGAGACCAAAACTGGAGCGTGGACGAACCTCACGCGGGCCCCACACGCGGAGAAAGCCCTGGATTTCATCCAGGAATCCGACGCCCCGCCGCCAGCAACCCTTGAGGAAACAGCGGAGGCTCTCGTCCTCACCCTACACAGTTGGACACGGGGCCACACCATCGTCCTGCATGACAAGACAGGGCCCCCCTACGCACGCACCGCGACATGACGACCGAGCATTGCGGCCACGGGAGAAGCCCACCTGGAATGAAAGCCCGAGCGAGAAGATGACTAGTACACCCTGGTGCACGCCACCCGGCACGGACATAGGGAAGAGAAGGAGCCTACGCCCGAGCCCGCCGCGACCCCCCCACCGAGACCAACCCCCCGACACTGGACCCTGTACCGACAGCTGGCCCATGCCTGCACCCTGGCAGAGCACAGTATCCGGCCGTACACAGAGGCTGCATACGTGGAACGCATGCTACAAGACTGGACCAAGTACGAAAAAGAGGTCCTGGAGGGACACACGGGCCCGCCGGGCGCCACGTCCCGCACAACGTGGGACGACATAGTACCGGACGGAGACATCGGAGCGCTGGCTACGACCGTTCGAGCCACGTTCGGAGACGGCTCCAGACCCGACCACCCGTTTGGAGACAACAGAAACCCCGCCATCACGAACGCCATCCTGGCCTACCACAGCTGGTCCACTCAGCAAAGCATCCACCTCCACACCCCGCACGATGACCCACGCGAGTGGCACCCTATTGGGCCACCAGCGCTGGAGTTCTACCTGCACGAAGATGCGGCCACCGGAGCACACAATATCACCAGCCTTCGACCCACAATGCCACAACCGATACCGGAGCCACAAATACCCCCCAGTCCTACGAAACCCCAAACGCCCACGCGACACGAACACAGGCCCCCCCAACAAGGACACAGCCCAGCATCCCACGAAAAGGCCGAACCCCGCAACGCCACCACAACCGTCCAACAACTCGACAAGCCTCTAACCTTGCGTCACGTCCCAGACAACTACCAACTACCCCGAGGGGGGAACCACACAAGGAGCACGGCAGCAACATGGCGACTACCGACAGGCACCATCGATTGGAAGAAAGTCCTCCCACGGATAGCAACAATGGCATCCATGCGCCTCCTTACGCCACACCAAGTACACCTAACGCAGGCCACGCACCTCTTTCTAACCACCCAGGGCACGGCGACCATGGAAGGCACGGCCCTGGACGACGACGACCAGACGCCCCAGGCGAGACCCACACAAGCAATCTGGATAAACGCGACAACGGGTACCGACATTACCGTGGACCCCGACCCGGAGTGGATGGCTATCCACTGCACCCTGGACTGCACCAAAGACGACCCCACGCTGACGGAATGGCAGACAAGGTGGGCCGCAGAAGCCAACCGCCTCCACGAGGTCGCCCTTGACGACACCCTCACGCCGCAGACAATGGAACCCGCGGGACGTACCGCCCAGACACACCGGGACCCCACCAAGCACACCCTCTGGCACTATCCCACTACCATACACCAAGAGGCGGTAACCCAGATCAGAGGGACGCTCTCTCTGACCCTCCCGGACACCCACAACGCCCACCAGCCGGGGAAGTTCACGATATACTGGAACTTCCCAACAGACACCGGCATGGTGCCCCAGGTCGCTGAGCCCCCACTGCCCCCTACCGTCACGGCACTCGCCAAGGCGGCTCAAGCCATGGCGCACAGGAAAGGTGCCCCACAGGACTGGACACCGAACGTCCTTGTCGAACAACGCGCCCACCACAACGCCAACAAAGCACAGCAGGCTGGACGCCAAATACACCCGCCATTGCACGACAAAGACGGTAACCTCCAACCCCACAGCCCATGGATGGTACACTTCATACTGGAAGACCTTGGGGACAAACAAAAGGGCACGGAAGTACAAATCACTCACGCCCTGGCACACACACACCTCAACTACACCGTCCCCACCTCAAATGCACTAGTCACCTACGGCGAGGCACGGAAGTCCACGTACAGATTGCAGGCCAACACCGAGGGCAAGGCATACACAGTGTACACTTGGGCAAGGTACGGGGACCTACCGGCCCCCTTCTGGCACCCGGACCTGTCCTGGCACCAACCTCTCCACAGGAGACGAGTACCACGCCAGAGCGTCAAGCCAGCGGGGAACACCGCCGCCGGCACCCACGACAACCCACCCCCCCTAAACATCATAAACTCCGCCCTCGCAAACGCCAGAATGCCTCTCATAGACACGGGGTGCCCTACCCCAGCTGACACCACCCACCGCCGAAACGTGGGGCACCATCAGAAGGACCCTACACCACGACATCGACCGCGACCAAGCCACCTGGATCGATCAGGGCTCTGTCACCATCAGGGTGGGGGGGTGGTGGAACACCCTAAGCCCCAACAAACTACGCAGGGTGGCGGGGCCCTACGTACTATATCCAGTACCACACGGCATGGATGGCCCCTGCCCGGGACTGCGACCCGGGGACCCCCCCTGCGGCCACCCCTGCCCCCACGCACTGTTCCAACCATTGCCCCCACAGCCCGCCCCACTCCCAGGCATATACCTAAACACGATAACAGGCACCAAAGGAGTATACCTCACGACGGGCGACACCACGGGCCAAGCCGTCCCTCTCGATCAGGTACACCACATGGCCCTGGGGCCACGACTACCCAACACCGACAAACCGCGGAACCCGTTAGCGGGACGCGGCGCACGCCAACCCAGACCAGTGGACCCAAACGCCCCAGGTCCCAACAGGGCGCTACTACACCTCACCATGAAACACACGGCCCAACTCCCGACCACCCTGGCGGGAGAAAAGTACTTCATCGTGGAGGGACTGACGGACGATGTCATCACCCTGGCAGCCAACACCCTGGCGGCCACCACGGACCTGTGGGACGTCGCCGTGGGCCACCCCACGGCGCGTAAGGACAGGGTACAGGGCACAGAAGACACCCTGACGCCGGACCTTATGAACCACCTGGTGACCCTGACCAGTCCACCAGAACAACACGACCGGAAAACCGAGGGTCCGAAGGTCACTGACTGGGCGGCCTTTAATGACAAGCCCCCGGATACCCCCACGGTGACACTAACGTGCCACCAACACACATGGTGGGTGGCACGGTGGAACGCCACGGGCACAACGGACAGGGTCCACACATTCACACCGGCAGCAAAGCCGGCGACCCCACTGGCACTGGGGGACCGTTTTAGCCACTCCATCCACCACACCAACCACCCCAGGGCGCACTGGCTAGCCCTCAAAACGGCGATGCACTGGACAGTGGATGCCCCAGCCACGGACACCACGCTACCCAAGACATGGCTTACACTCACACGCAACCTGGCGGCCTATGTGCGGAAGTACGGGACAGCACAGGCGCAGCGCTGGATGTCCTGGCCCACGGACACGGAACGAACTCTCAAACTCCGCACCACCGGCCTACAAGAACACACGAATCGACTTCGGGGTATGCACAGGCCGCAGGAGGGACAGGGACCGGCGTACAGCATATTCCGCCGCGACGCACCGAAGCCAGCCCCCAAACCGGCGCCAAAGCAGCCCCAATCCAAACCGAGGCCCCGCCCGGGGGGAGCAGACGCCTCAGCCTGCAGGGCCAAACGGCCCAAACCGGAGCCCAAAGTGGCCCCAGCGCCGCCGCCACCCGATCCACAACCAAAGCCGAAGGCCCCAGCATGCGCACTTTTCACACCGGCGGAACGTGCCGCCATGCACCCCGAATGACCAGACGGCGCAGAAGTACAAGGAGTATACGGAGCCACGCTTAGAAGACAACCGAAACAATTTGTATGGTTCCGGGGCAAGATACAGGGCACACTGGCCACACCGGGCCAACACGGCAACCTACAATTGAAAATCAAGTGGCACGCACTCCCAGAATGGGGCGAAAAAGTGGAGACCTCAAACCTCGAACTCTGGGACGACAGACAATTCCCGGAGTGCCCGGTGCAGCTCCGCACACCCGCCAACCAGGTACCACCGAGCACCGTCTGGACAGGTGACGTGCCGCAGACATGGCTGGAGGAACCGGATATACCGGAGGAAGAGAGGATAGCCGCAGCGATCAACCACAAACTGCGACTGGAACAATGACTACTTCCACGCCGCGCCAGGGACCCCCCAGGGGCCACCAAAACGCGCGCCCACGAGGTCACAACTGCGCTCGTCACTCTCATGTCCCTCAACGAACCAGGCGCCCTGTACGACGCGACCAAAGCTCCGGACCTACAAGACGTGCCCATCATGGCGAAAAGAAACGTTTATAGTGTTTTCAGCACTGTGTTTTTGCTTCTCCTGCTGCTTGCTGTTGCTGTAGGGTTTCCTGCTGCTTGTTTTGGATGAAGAAAACCTTTTGTTTGCAGAAATAGAGTCAATAGAGTCAATCCAGGATAACCCAAGCCAGAAGTATGCAAGGAGAAGAGGATTCAGGATCAAAGCATGAAGGGCTGCAGTGTACACAGTGAAAGATGATTGAATATTCACAGAAACTGCAACTCAGGTCACATATGAATGCATATTCACAAAGATAGCTGAAATGTTTTTGGAAAGAAGTTAGAAAACGGCCCCATGGTCACTCTCTCTCCATAGTGCCATCTCAGGAGATGTGCACTCTTTGTTTTGGGTCCCATATGTGCTGAGGTGGCATGGTATGTGGCGATGAGGTCACTGCCATGTCACATGGGATCTTCCTACTTAGCTAGGCTGACCAGGAATTGAACCCAGGACCTCTCAAAAAGAGGTGCCCAGCCCCCTAGGGTGCATACCACTAGGATAGCTAAGAATTCATGGAAAAACATAGATAAATTCATAGGCTCTACTTTAGGTATGTCAGTGCTCAGTCAACTCAGGAAAAGATGAATAGCTTCACATTGAAAGGGGATTAAGGGGTCCACTCCATATCCTGATTGGGTGTTTGGTTCCATAGGTCAAAATGTGTTATCACCACTTTTGGTTGGACCAATACTAAGATAAAAATGCATGGATGCTCAGTGCATCTCTAATACAACTAGAGTATGCCTCAAAGCAATGGAAAAGCACTTTTTCTTACTCCCCCCTTGTGCTGTGGTGGCCACCACTGTCGCATTTTAGGAAAAAGGGAATTTTTCTTGGCCTTTCCTTGGTTTCCACATCTACTTTAAAATACCTACAGTTTCCCTCACACTGAAAAATGGGCGCTCACCATGGCTGGCGCTCTTTTGCTGCTTTGTATGTAACATATCCTACAGAAGACTCAGCGCTCATGGCGCTGCCGGGGCTCCTGTGGCTTGGTTGGGTTAGTATGGGAGCATGCCAAAACATGTGCATATGCATCCCTCCCTCCAAGACGCAGCGTCGACAAAACCCAAACGCAAGAGACATTATACACATTCGCATGGGTTCTCGTAAACCTGCTGGCGACCTGTGACCTGTCTTAGGGCGAAGGGAGTCTCAAAAGAAATTAATTTGCCCCTTGGTGGGGTCTTGGTTCTGCTCAGTCTCTCCAGGCACCTGCGTTTCGGCCCGAACACGGCCTACTCAGCGAGGCTGCGCGTGGGTATCTGCAGAGGCAGGAATGGGAGAATTATGGACGAATCCACGCAAAAACGAAGCGACGTCACCAAAATCCGTCAAATGACGGCGTAGAATGTTTCTGAAACAACACACCTGAGCAGAATCCAATTGTGCATCAGAAGCACATTTTTATAGAAATTATAGTCATCTCTGGATTTTTTAAATCCAGAAATTCATACGCATAAAATGGCGGCGCGCAGGAGCGGCTCCTAGCGAAGCGCCGGAAAATGGAGAAATAATGGAATTATAAACGTATGTCTCACGTCGTCTTGAAAATGACGAGACACACATTAATAAATAAACATACAGATTCCACCCACACTAATACAAGCTTCAAAAATTCAAGAATTCGAAAATGAACGAAAAAGACTTCAATGAATCAGGTATAAACTACAGGTATGCTCGTCTCGTATGCCGCATACACATTGCTCGCTTCGTGTCTCTGTGAACGAGCCTTGTAGCAGCGCTAACAACGACAGGACGCGATAGAGGGATTGATTAGAAAGATTGCAGTTGATTAGCGGTCAGATCAGGGTGATTAGACATACACACAAGTGCATAGCAACGTTCTTCGCGTGCGCCCCTCACTTGCTCTCTCTCCCAGCGGTAGGTAAGGTGAGTAAGCCCAGGCGGGGCCACCCCCTGGTGGAGTTCGTGATTGGCGTCCAGATGGGCAGGTTTGCCCACGATCTCGGTGCATACACGCGCATGCACACACGCATTAAAGGGTAGGCCACGCGAAGTGCGCACGGTAAACCTTGTTTAGGCTACCCAGGGGCTCCTTGGTACGTTCTTTACGAGAACACGAGGAGTCCCTTAACGCTTGCTTGCTTGACAAGGGTAGCTGCTCTTGCAGCGTGTTTGCGGACAGTGTATTATAGGTCACACTGAGAAGGGTATAATACCTGGAGTGTGGCTTGGTTCCTCCGCCGCAAACGCCCTTTCATTTGCCTTTGTTTTACAGGTGGGCAGGTAGGGTGATTGGTGCAGCAGCATTTTTTTATGCCCTGCTAAACAACGGCGCAGATCACACAAACAAGTAACTCCGCTCCGCCTGTGGCTGAGCAAGGAGTCCGACTTCATCGACATCTGCGCCTTGCACGCGAGAGCACTCCTTCCCTCCAAGCCCTAGCAGGGGAAACGCGTTGTGGCGTCCCCTGTTAGGCCACAGTTGCTTAGCAGCGCTGTGTTCTCTTGTCATTTCACAGGAGGGTCGCTAGGACCCACGAGACCTTTGCCTTCGCAACGCCCAGTAGAGTGTGCGTGTAGGAGTGGTAGTCCTGCGTGGGGGCTTGAGCCAGTTGCCCCAGTGCTCGCCCACCAGGATGGTGCCACTGTAGGGTGTGTAGGACCTGTAGTGCGTGTGTCACTGTCCCACCCGTTTCCTGCAATTTTAGCAGGGTTGGTGGGCTGTGGCAGTGGTTAGGTCAGTGTTTTGGCCACATAGCAAAACGGCGTTTTCAAGCCTTCATAGCTTTTGGCCAGCCCTCCCTGTAGTAGACAGATAGGTAGGGAAAACAATACCTGGATTAGCACGCTGGGTATTCCCCCAAGGTTTTGCGCCAGCACAGAAATTGGGCGCATAGGGGAGGGGAGACCCGGGGCGTACCCCGTGGCATCAATAAGCCAACCCTCCAGGTTTAGCAAGGGCGCAGACTTGGGTATAATTAGGACACCACTTCTGCGGCTTGCTCTCAGGACCTTAGGAATAGCACACTCACACATACGCTTTGGTAGGTAAGGGTAAGGTTCAGTCCCTAGCTTTAGTGTTGGAGGCAAGCGTCTCAGCGAGCCTCAGCAACTCACCAAGGCTGTTCTGGGACAAGTAGTCAACCAGAACTGAGTTTAGGCGTCCCTCCGGTAGAACAAATGCAGAGAAGGGCTCCCAGGTGGCCTCTTCGACTCCAAACCCTTCCCAGAGGGTGAGGAAGCGCCAACCCTGGCGATAGCGGTGGCGTAAGACAGACTTCACCAGGTAGAAGCCCTCCTTAGCCATCTCCTCGGCGTTCATGTCGGGGAGTTCACCTTCAACTTCCATAGGGCTGGCAGCCCCTTGTAGGTCCAGAGCGGCGATTTCCTCGTCGTCCAGCTCCCACTCCTCCCCACAGAGGTCTTCAGGATCATGGTAGCGCTTCAGGTATTGAGCGGCGCACACCAGGGTCCCCCCTAGTCGGGGAGAACACCGCACAGTGATACGGTGACCATCCGGAAATAGAATCTTGTACGGCCCGAAGTATGGGTCATCGCTGGTAGAGCGTGGCCAGGCGGGTAGTCGACTGTGGTGCACCAGCACCCAGTCCCCCTCTTGCTAGGTGGCCGGTACTCGATGCTTGTTCTTCTTGTTCCACTGACGCTCCCTCACTCTCTGGAGCATAGCCTTGGCCTTGTCCACCTTCGCTTGTTGCTGTTGGACCCATTCACCCACAGAAGAATGGGTGTCCTCTGGATAGGGGGCATGTAGGAACTATGCCGGGCGCCCCATGAATAGCTCATGTGGCGAGTAGCCAGTAGCTGAACTCTCTTGGGAGTTCATCATCAAGGATATGACGGGGAGTAGTCTCACCCAGTCTCTGGTGCGTTCAGTTTTGCACCATATCCTGACGTTCTCCTTCAGGACACGAATCTGTCGCTCACATAGGGGGTTGCTCGTGTGAGAGTAGGGAATCCCCGTAGACACCTGGCCATTGAGGGATCTCAGGACCCTCTTGTACCAGCCAGTATCTGAGCGTACTCGTACGTCCTCATCGGAGTTGATCTCCTTGGGCGCCCCATAGACACAAAACCACTCCTCCAGGAGTATCTTGGTAGTCTCCTCCCCGGTAATGTGCTTGGTACAGGGGAACACCCTGGTAAACCTGGTCAACCCACAGGTTACCACGAGGGCGAAGTCATAGCCCCCAAACTTCGGCATCTCCGTGTAGTCCACGTATAGAACACTGTTAGCACAGTGAGGGATGGGCAGGGTCGAGTAGAGACCTCTGTCCCTGATATCCCCTGGTTTACAGGACCTGCACGGGCACTTGTCCACGATAGGCTGGAGTGTCTTCCGCAGTTGGTCGTCAGTCCACGTAGTGTGGAACCACTGCTTGAACAGCCTCAGGGTACGGTCAGCACCCACATGACCACTGGACTCATGGGTCCACTTCAGCAGCGCTGGGACTCGGTCACTAGGCACCACGATGCGGTCCTCGTGCCAGAGGTAGCTCTTGTCCCTCTTCCACTGGTCCTGGTTGACCAGGAGGGGTTCAAGGCGTTTCTCCAGGCGCTTGTAGATATCCCCAAACTCCTTCAGGTACTCCGATTGTTGGAGTCCATCCAGGGGGCGTATCATGGTCATGTGCAGGTCCAGGTGTACGTCCATACGGCTGAACGCCTCCCTAGCCAGCGCTTCAGACCGGGCACCAATCAGGGCGTCGAAGTTGTTGCGGCTGATGTAGTCGGCGCACTCGTTCTTCACTCCCTGGATATGGTGTACCGTCAGCCGTAGTTGACTGAGGTAGGTCCACCAGCGATGTAGCTTGGCCTTCTCAGCCGGGGGGCCCTTCTGGAAACTGCGGACCGGTTCTTGGTCGCACAGCCAGACCACAGGGTTACTCCCCAACAGTCGTGCTTGTGAGGATAGCACCAGCATACCCGCGAGCAATTCCTGCTCATAGGTGGAGTAGTACCCCCTGGCCTGGTTCCACTTCCAGTTCCAGTGGCCCAGAGGTACTAGGACCCACTTGTCGTCAGGGTAGCTGTGCTTGAGGGTTCCATCTCGGTTGAGACCTTCCGTCCCCCATTGGGAAATGGCCGAGTCGAACTCCTCCTTCTCTAGTGCTTGCCATTGGAACAACGTTCCACCACCACCCACATTGCTGGCGTCGGTCACCAGGATAATATCCCCTTGTGCCCTAGGCACGCCCAAGCACTTAGCGCTGGCTACCTTGTCTTTGAGCTCGTCAAACGCTTGTTGCTCTTGTGGGCCCCAGCGCCAAGTAGTACTCTTCTTGATCAAGTCCGTCAGAACGGCGCTGGTGTAGGTGAAGTTCTTGATGTGGCGGCGATAGAAGTTGCACGCCCCAATGAAACTGCGTACATCATGAAGTCCTTTCTTGGGGTCTTCGTGTCGTACCTTGGCATCCATCAGGGGTTTGACCTTAGAGGCCGCTGGGGTCCACCACCCATAGCCAACGTCAAACCCCAAGTACTGCATGGTCTCCTGCATGAACTCACACTTCTCCAGCTTGAGTCGAGTGTGGTTCTCCTGGCAGACCGCAAAGAACTCACCCAAGAGGATTAGGTGATCTTCCTGGGTATTGGTACCGAGGCATACATCGTCGATGTGAGCCTCCATCTGGGCACCATGGGATATGAGCTCCTGCACCTTAGGTCTTCTTCGTAGGATGGACAAGATCTTGTTCATCAGCTCTTGGAACAGAGCGGGTGCGTTAGCCACGCCAAACGGCATGACCTTCCACTTGAACACCCTCCCCTGAGGGGTGATGAAGGCCAGTAGTTCCTGTGCGTTGGGCGTCAGGTCCACTTGCCAGAATCCGCTTCGCTTGTCCATCTTGGTCTTGTAGCGGCAGGAGGCTATCTTCTCCAGGGTAGACTCCATATTGGGAATGGACCCTGAGTGGTTCAACGTCTTCTTGTTCAGCTCTCCATAGTCCACTACCAGCCGTTTGGCTGTAGACCCAGGTTTAGCCACCAGGAAACAGGGGCTGCAGTGTAGGGGGTAGTCCCCGTCCTTGTACTCCAGGACTAGGCCAGCGTCGATACACTCTTGTATCTGTCGCTCAATCTCGTCGGCCTGCTCTTTAGGAGCTGGATAGGGTCTCCTCCGGATCTTGTGACCCAAGAACTCGGGTTTCAGCTTGAGGTCCATCTGTACCAGCTTATCACATGAGGCTGGAGGGGGTAGTTCTCCGAACACCTCCAGATAGGTCCTTATAAGCTTCTGTACCCGCGGGTCCAATACCTTGATCTTGTCCTCCATGTCCTCGTCGGAGTGTAAGTTGCTTGCCCCTTGAATAGACGCCGGGAGGTGGTCCTCCACCAACTCTTCGCCCGCGGTAGCATCCTTCAGCCCTTGGTAGGCATATAGAAGGTCTTGCTCAACCATCTCCGGTGGACGATGGCAACATAGGCACGCTCGGGGGGGTTCACATACACATTCCTCCGAGAGGTCGTCCTCCTCTGGGGTCCTCACATGGGCGCCCCACACGCTCTTCATGAGCTTGAGATCTACCTCCCTTTGCCAGGTGGTGATCTTCTGTTCGAGGTCCTCCTTCAATTGGGATAGGTCTCCCATACGTCCTTGCTTCAGTGGCCATGAGCTGCGGGTAGGCTTCGCGTAGCATAGCTTTTTCGCCACCAGCTTCCTCTTGGAATCCACATACTCCCTGAGCCTGGATCGAGGGTCCAGCTCCTCATCCACGGGGTCTTCCACCCTCATGGAGAGTAGGGGTTTTAGTGGGGCGACGTACTCGGCGTTCTCCACTTCCTCCACACAGGTCTGCATGAAGAAGGCGTCGTGCTCAGTTTCGTCTTCTGAGTGGATAGAGCTAGGTAGCTGAGATAGTCCACACTCAGAGACTCCATCAGGAACAGGTACACGGCAGGGAGAGTTGGGGGTGTTGGTGTCAGTCACGGCGTACTCATCTCCTCCGGGTGTAGTCTCAACAGCATCTTGAGGTCGTAGGCGATCCTTCAAGTCACCCAAGGCGAGTCCATCGCTTTCTCGCTGTATAGCCTGGACCAGAGTCGGGTCCAGTTCCTCCCAGGGAATGGAGGTAAGACCTCCGTCCACCACGCTAAGCATACTTCCCCATCCGGGTTTCCCAATAGGCGTCTTGCGCCCCAGAGGCACGTAGATGGCCTCATCAGGCAAACGTACAGAACTGATAGTCAGCCTGTCCAGGAGGTTTCGCCAGTACTCGTTGCCCCCACGGGCTCCCCAATCGGGGGAACACAGGACCATACGGGAACGTTCCAAGGCCACCTTGGTCAGCACCTTCCCCAGTTCACTGAATCTGGGGTTCCCGTAGGCCGTCCCGAAAGAGGGCCAGTAAAATTTGTAGCTGCAGTTCTTCCCCTTGCTGCAGTAAAGGTCCAGTACATGTTGCTTGTCGCTGGCGAACAACTCCACACTCAGGTCTTCTCGAGAGTAGCCCAACTCCTTCAGACCTTGGTCTAGGACTTCCCCCAATAGTTGATAGTCCTCAGTTTTGGAGGCCGCCATCATGTTAGAGGGCTCCTCCTTGGATAGCCTCAGGTAACTCGAGGTATGTTCCGACTGCTCCAGTGGCACAGACTCTCTGCCACTGCCGTGGTCCACATAGAGAAGGTAGGGCGCTTGCAGCGTCAGGGATTGTATCTGGGAGTGCTGCACGAAGAAGTCAGTCCCCAGTACAAAGTCGAAGGCATCAGTGTCCATCACATAGAACCGATGGGTGATAGTCCTGGAGCCCATAGGTACCTCCACTTCACAGTCCCCGCAGCTGTGCACCACATGTCCATCCCCCATGCGTATAGCGGCGGTGGTCATGGTGTTCTTCAGGCTCCCACAAGGTAAAATTTTCTTGGCCACTATAGATATTGTGGCGCCAGTATCCAGTACCCCCAGGTATTCACGTCCCCCTAGTCGGATACGTACCCAAAACACCAGGTCTTGGGTGCCACCAGAGCGTCCCCGTCAGAACTCCGCGGGACAGGTCACCTCGAACCCCTTGTTCCGCAATTTGCGGGCCATCCTCATGAAACGGCTCCTCTTCTTGGCGTTGCCGTCGTCACCACCTTCATGCTCACGCTTGGCTCCTTGCTCTTGCTGGGCCTGCGTCTGTGAGCGTGTGGTAGGACCAGATTGCCCTCCAGAGGGCTCGGAGTTCCCCCCTGGATTAGGGTTGGGGTTGCCTCCGTTCTTGTCCTTGTTCTTGTTGTCGGTCTGGCGGTTAGCGCCTCCTCCTCGTCCACCTTGACCCTTGTCTTGACCACCTTGACCACGTCTTTCGACTTGCCCTTGCCGGAGTCGTTGCCTTTGGCCTTGCCTCCACCTTTGCCTGAGCCTTTGCCAGGATCTTCCCCCTTAAGCTTCGCCGATAGGCGTTGCTTATGGTAGCACTCATCCTCGTAGTGCTTCCGCTTACCGCAGAATGCACACGTGATGGTGCAGCGGTAATGATCCGGCAGCTTCGCTTTGGCGCCGGTGTTCTTCTCCTGCTGCTTCCCCTGGACGACGAAGCAGTCTCGCTGCTCGCAGTCAGAGGCGTGCTGCAGGTGGCCCTGCTCATCTCTGGCATCACACCAGAATAGCTCCTTCACATTCTCCATTAGACGGGCGTGGGCGTGTTTGGGGGTAGTCCCCTGCCCAGGTCGGGACCCTTGGTACCCTTTGCCTCGAGAACCTCCACCACCAGGACGGTAGTTGTTCAAGTGCTGGTCGCTCTCCTTTTCCAGCGCCATCTCCAGGAGCAGCACGCATAGATCCTCGTAGCGGAGGGATCTAGCCTTGCGCTCAGCCGTCAAACGGCACTCGTCCCATAGCTCTCGGGGGAGCTTGGCGCACAACCAGAACAGCAGGTCGTCGCTGCTGTAGGAACCGGGCGTCAGTGGTCCAGCCCAGTGATCCAGGTCAGCCAACAGCTCGGAGACCCTGCCAGGTTTGGGGTTGTTGGGCAGCACGGGCAGGTTCTGGATCTCGGCCCTGATGGAGAGGTCGGTCTCGTAGGTCGGGTACTGCCTCTCCAGGGCAACCAACACATCGGCAAAGGTGGCGGAGTTAGTCACGATCTGCCTGACCTGCTTCTCCAGGTACTTGGTCTTGCAGCACTGCAGGAGCAGATCGCACTTCACTCGCCCACTCGCGTGGGTTTGGCCGGTCAGTCGTAGGAACCGGCCAAAGTTCTCAGCGAACTCGCTGAGGTCCTTGCCTGTGAACTCAGGCAGGTTGACCACTATCTTGGAGGTGGCAATAGCCTTCGCCTCCTGAGCTCGGCGTCCTTCAGGGCGTCGGGTCTTCTTCTTCTTCTTCTTCTTCTTCTTACCCTTGGGGTCCTCGGGGTCCTCGTCATCTGAGGGCGAAGAAGAATCCATCGACGGCGGCTCGTCATCAGAGGGGTCTCCGCCAAGATCACTAGAGCCATAAGGCTCTACGTCCACCATAGCCCTTAAGGCTGTCAGCCCCAGCTGGTCCAGCTCGGCCCTCGTCGAGTTCGTCACGTGGCTGTAGGGCGGCTGGGCCGTTCTCGGGACGAATGGACTTCTCGGTACTGCTGCAGGAGTCGGCATCGGTCTGCTCCTCAGGCTCCCCAGGGTATTTGTCAACCCTGCCGCCAGGTGGTTAGCCTGTACTCGGTGGGGTGACATTCCCACCGTCGTAGGTGACGCATGGGACGGGATCATCAGAGGCTCCAGTTTCTCACGGATCTCTTGTGTGAGGTCGCCCACGATTTTTGAAGTGGCTCCTCGGAGCACCTCGTTGATCTCCGACCGCGTCAGGGACCTGTTGGAGGATCTTCCCGATCCTCTACTCCTGCCTCCCAGAGACTCTGGTCCTCTCCTCAACCCACTCAAGGGTGCATACCCAGGTGCATACCCAGGAGCATACCCAGGAACATCTATGTAGGTTCCCGTGGCGTGGAGTGGATGGGGATAGTCAGCCGCATACCATCGCGGCGCAGAGCTGGAAGCCACCGGCTCACTGGCAGTAGTTGCCTCATGGAGCGCAGTGGTAGGTGGGCCCATACCATAGGCGGGGTAGGGAGGCATGCCAGTAAAGCCTGTGCCCTCTGCCATAGGCGGGTTGGTTGTGGAAGTGGATGTTGCGGCGGCTGGGAGTGTGGTGGTTATGGGAGAGGGTGATGCATGGAGGCCAGAAGCGCTTGGTGCGCCTTCGAAGGTAGGGACTTCCGTCGGGTCTTGCCCTTGCTCCTCTCCTTCGTCTGCTCCGTCTCCAGCATCCTTCTCGCTCTCTCTCTTCCTCTTTGCAGGCTGCGTCACCACCTCCTCGACGGACAGGGCCCCGAAGGCCGTCTGGAGTCCATCCAGGGAATCCTCAGCTGCATCCACTGGCCCATGTAAGGGCTCCGCCGAAGGTACAGCGCCAGGTGCCGGCCTTGCCGGTGCCTCAGGCGCTGGCGCTGTCTTCGCATCAGCGTCCACCTTTCCTGGATCCATCTTCTTTCACCCTTCAGCTTGTATTTGCCCGTACTCGGCGCACTGGATGTACGGCACGGGGATGCTGCCGGTGCGCAGAGACAGGCTGCCTCTTGCTACCAGAAAAGTTTATAGTGTTTTCAGCACTGTGTTTTTGCTTCTCCTGCTGCTTGCTGTTGCTGTAGGGTTTCCTGCTGCTTGTTTTGGATGAAGAAAACCTTTTGGTTGCAGAAATAGAGTCAATAGAGTCAATCCAGGATAACCCAAGCCAGAAGTATGCAAGGAGAAGAGGATTCAGGATCAAAGCATGAAGGGCTGCAGTGTACACAGTGAAAGATGATTGAATATTCACAGAAACTGCAACTCAGGTCACATATGAATGCATATTCACAAAGATAGCTGAAATGTTTTACGAAAAGAGTTAGAAAACTGCCCCATGGTCACTCTCTCTCCATAGTGCCATCTCAGGAGATGTGCACTCTTTGTTTTGGGTCCCATATGTGC
Organism: Eutreptiella sp. 'Long Island Sound 2002'; assembly: GCA_964036045.1. Taxonomy (NCBI): domain Eukaryota; phylum Euglenozoa; class Euglenophyceae; order Eutreptiales; family Eutreptiaceae; genus Eutreptiella; species Eutreptiella sp. 'Long Island Sound 2002'. The sequence goes on from OZ038390.1 coordinate 17,744,060, forward strand.
TGAGGTGGCATGGTATGTGGCGATGAGGTCACTGCCATGTCACAGGGGATCTTCCTACTTAGCTAGGCTGACCAGGAATTGAACCCAGGACCTCTCAAAAAGAGGTGCCCAGCCCCCTAGGGTGCATACCACTAGGATAGCTAAGAATTCATGGAAAAACATAGATAAATTCATAGGCTCTACTTTAGGTATGTCAGTGCTCAGTCAACTCCGGAAAAGATGAATAGCTTCACATTGAAAGGGGATTAAGGGGTCCACTCCATATCCTGATTGGGTGTTTGGTTCCATAGGTCAAGATGTGTTATCACCACTTTTGGTTGGACCAATACTAAGATAAAAATGCATGGATGCTCAGTGCATCTCTAATACAACTAGAGTATGCCTCAAAGCAATGGAAAAGCACTTTTTCTTACTCGAAATGCGACCCGGACGCCATGGTGTGGCAGGAGCAGGCCCTCAAAACCCAGACAGCCCACCCCAGCTTAACCCCCATCCTCACCAGGACGGGACACCAATACCGCACCACATGGGTCAAGGGGGTTCCCATGTCCCACAAAAGTGAAGTCCAAGTACACATCCACCACCACCTGGGGGTGGAAGGCCGCCTAGCGGCATACGAACTGGTAGGCCCAACGTGGCAACTGAATGTCATCAACGTACACGTCCCCTTTGGGGACGCCACAGAGACGTTCCTCGAACATCTCATGGAGGTCTACCGACAACTTGCCATGATGGGCCCGACTGTCATCATAGGAGACTTCAATGCAGCCCGATCAGCGGACGATCGCGGAGGACGACCGACGCCCGAGGACGCAGCGGTACAAGTGGCCATGCAACATCTAGGCCTGCAGGACCTCACCGCCTCTCTACGAGGCCAGCCCTCACACAGACCAACACAACCTAGCGCGGCAGATTCCCGCATCGACCTCTGCTACGCGGACTGGGCACACGTCGAGGTGACGCGGGTGCAATACCACGACCTGCCATCCAAGATCACCGGACACCGACCCCTGGAGGTACAAATCAAGGTGCTTCAGGTACCCCCGGCCTCCAGGGATGGCATGGACCACGAAGAACAACCACCCATCCAACCGCCAGGAGAGCACGACACCCACAGATGGGTAGCATACTACTGCACGGTACAACGCATCCTAGGCCAGCAAGACAAAACGGACCTCAACCTCGCCATGCGACAGGCGGCCACGGCATGCGGCCTCAGCGGGTAACGCATAACACAGGACGACGCCACCCCGCATCAAGACCTACGATCCCTGGTCACAACCATATGGCACGACAAGCGAGCACTGCACACGGCAATGCACTCACATGACCTGCAAGCCCAACATGACGCCCAGGAAAGCGCAGCACGACTGGAAACCGCACGCCGGCAACTCAGAGATTGGCACGTCCGCCGGGCGAAGGAGCTGGCGCAAGAACAACAACGCTACTTTGAAAACCCCCAACCCTACAAATCACTGAAACACGTGGACAAGGTCCTGGGGGAGACGGGCCACCGAGGCATCAAGGCGGTACGCCTACAGGACGGCACAGTGACCAACGATCCCAAGGTGGTCCTGAAAGAAGTCCTCAACAGCTTCCTGCGCCAGCACAACACTGAGGATGGCGAACTGTCAGCATACACAGAGGAACTGATATCCCACCTGCCGAAACTCTACAACCGGACACAGCGACGAGACATGCACCGAACCCCGTTCACCATTCGGGAGCTTGATGAGGTGTTGTACAAACTACAACCAGGGAAAACTCCGGGAGTGGACGGACTCCCGGCGGAGCTCTACCGTAGACTACCACTGAACCTGAAGAGACACTTAGCCGCGCGCCTGTGGGATATCGCCATCGGGAAAACGGACGTGCCACCCGACTGGGCGAACCTAGTACACCCGCTCTATAAGAAAGGCGACTGGGCGAACCCCGACAATCGGAGACCCATCGTGTGCGCCACCACGGAGGCCAAACTCGTATGGACGCTCATCCTCAAACAGGTGGCCCCGGCAGTGTACCGGGCTGTACCGCCCACCATGTGGGGGGCCATACCGGGTAGATCACCGTTGGAGGCCATATTTATGCAAGACGCCGTGGTGGACATGGACCCGATCAGCCTCATCATCACATCCCTGGATGTCAAGGGGGCCTTCCCCAACACCCCGCACCGCCTCCTACGGGCCGTCTGGGAAAACATGGGACTCCCCTTCCAGGGCTTCCTACAGGCGTACCTCGCCACCCGCATGTACGGCATAAAAACCGACGTGGGCACCACCCCATGGATCCAACCCGCCAGTGGGGTCCCACAAGGGGGTGCGGAAGGCCCATTCCTCTTCCTACTCGTCACCCTCCCGCTGGCGTTTTACATCCGACGCACATACCCGGACGTGGCACCATATCCCCTACGGACCACGCTCCTAGCGTTTGCGGACGACATGGCGGTGGTGACCGCCACCGCGCGTCAACCCCTGCCGACCACCCCGGACCCCGCCAGAGCAACCAGAGTCCTCCACGTCGTCACCACCTATCTGGAGGGCAATCAGCTGCTGGTACACAACGTCAAATCTGCCACCATGGTACACAATGCACCGCCGCCGCCCCTCCGCCCCGGAGACCTGCCCATGGACCCAGTAAACACGGCCACCTACCTGGGAGTCCAGCAAGCGGCCACCGCAGGCGGGGTCACCCTACCGCCAAACCTGTTACGGCAGCTGACAAGGACACTGGTTATAGCACGCATCACAGCACTCTCCACCCAGGCCCTGGCATACTTCCTACAAGCCGTGCTCAACGCAGCTATAGGATTCCAAGCCTTGCACCTAATGCACCCCCAACACATGCTACAAGCGGCCACCACCACAGTACGACGAGCGTGGACCATCCACGGCCACCGGCCCACGTCACTGCCTGCAACGGTGCGTGCGGCATTGCCGCCGTACTACGGAGACAACACCGACCACCTCGTCCACAACGCGTACACAGCTCACACTGCGGCCCACCTGCATCGTCTCATGCACAATCACGAGCCGGAGGTACGGGAAGTCTTCACGCTGACGCTGCGGGAGGCCCAGTACCACCGCAACACCTGCCCCCAATACATACTTCACCAGCGGGGTCTCCCCACCAAGGTGGGGACCCGCATATGGAACCACCTACAACTCCTACTGCCCCACCACAACCACGTCATCCAAACAAACCATCGGTGCAGGGAAACCGGCCCTCTGGCGGTCCTTCACACCGATGTGGGGGGGGGACCAACGGGTAGCACCACCACTCTGGGCCTGGTGGGCACCACCCTCCACCTTGTACAGGTCACCCCAAACCAGATGAAAGCCCTCCAACGAGTGGGCACACACCACGTCCCATTCCTACAACACCCGGAGTGGCCCAACAAATCACCCCTGGAGAACCACATGCGCAGTGCGGCCACCCAAACCGGGCACCCCCAGCCAACAGATGGGGAAGTACGTGAGGCGTACAACCTGTTTTGCAACACGCACAAACGACCACTGCCACCGAGCCCACCGCAAGGGAACGAGGCCCACCACCGGCCACCGGAGCAAGTGGAATATGTACCCGGCGCCACGGTACCAGCGGTACTCCTCCTAGCACCCGACGGGCTAAAGACCACGTTGCGGCCGGGCAAAGCGGGGGGCAACCTGTGGATGCTACCGCCACCCACGGCGCGCCCCTTCTGTCCGCCGCCACTATCGCAAGACAAGCTGACGGGCACCCCCACCACTTGCTGGCAATGTGGGCCCCACGCGCTGGCCACCCCATGGCCCCTCCCCCAGTTACTGGCGCGCTACCACCCCATGCCAACGGCCCACGCTACCCCGGAACAGCACCGGTGGCTACGCACGCACTTGGAACAGGCCGCAGAGGGTGACACGGCCACAGTGGCGTGGGACCCCAGCGCCAAGGCGGAATGGAGATTCCACAGGGGCACGTGGAACACCCAGCACCCAGCCATCACCTTCCCGGTGATAGCCAAGCACCGCAGCGCCACGCCGGAGGCCCCAGCCTACCCGGTCAAACACCGATGCTCCCAAGTACAGGACTGGCAGACGGTCGAGTGGACCACATTCCACCCGCAGACAGCATACCTACTCCAGTACGTGTACGGCTACCTGACACAGGGCCATGAAAGGAACAACGACTATGTCCGCATGAACCCGGCGGCAACCGAGATCATGCGCCAGGGGATGGGGGTGTATGCTACCCGGAGACTCCGACCGGACACCAACACGCCGTGGGCCACCACGGAACGGGGGGCACACATCCATGCCTACCAGGTAGGTAGGTAGGTAGGTGCACTCGGTCGTGGAGAGGCGCCCAATGGTTCCCCCTGGCGTCGCCCCTGTGACGAACAGGAAGAGGCTCCGCGCGTGAAGAGGGGAGGCGGCTTACATCCCGCTAGACCTGTCTGTTGGCCCCCAACAAAGCGGCCCCGGGCTACACCGGGAGGGCTGATCGCCGCCAGCGTGACATGCTTGTCTCGCCGGGAGGGTGTGCCCCCGTGCCTGCGCACGTCCCCTCCTTTGGGCGGAACCCTAGGGGTTCACCGGACTTCCTGGCGTATCCCGTTCCCAAGGCATGCATGCATGTTCTTGGTACTAGGGTTCCGCGGCGCTTGGGTGTCGCACGCTCCGCCTCGAGTCCCAAAGCAGCGCTGGCCTCAGGATGCAGCCTTACCCCCGGTCTCCGGATCTCGTTTGGCCGGGTCACCTGCATGGCACGGGCTGCCTCAGTGCCCGGGCTGTGGGCACTGGGTTTCCTACTGTTGGCTTGCGTTTGTGGTTGGGTCCGGGTTGCGGTTGGTCGTGGGTTTCCGTTAACCCCTGCCCTTCGTGGCTGGGGTCTTGGGTGGGTGTGTTTGGGCTCGGTTTGTGGTGTTGTCCCTCTTTTGCCGGCTGTTTGTGGTGTTCGTGGTTGGGCTTTGGTGTCGGCCTGCTTTCGGGACGTGTGTGGTTTCGTGCGTGTTTCCGTTGCCCCCCGCCGTTTCCGGTTCCGGTGTGCGGTGTGGGCGTGCGTGCTGGGCCCGGGTCTCGGCTGTGCCCCGCGTTTCTTGGCTGGGGGGTCGGGGTGTGTTTTTTGCGCTTTTCTGTTTTTTTTTTTCCGTTGCTGGGTGTCCCTGTCCCGGGCCTTGTGGTCTCTCCCCCCGTCTCCTTTCTTTCGGGCTGGGCTGCTGGCTTTTTTTTTTTTGCTTGTTTCGGTGCCCCTTTTCCCGGTGGGCCGCTGTTCCTGGCTTGGTGCTGCCGGTTTTGGCTGGGTGGTCCCCCTGTGCCTGTTCGGGGTCCTGTCTTCGGTGCCCTCTGGGTGGGGGGTTTGGCCCCCTTCTGTGTTGTTGGCGGGCGGTTTGGTGGCTGTGGGCTGTTTTCCCGCGCCCCCCCCCCTCCACCCCCCCCTTTTTTTTGGGGGGGGGGGGGGCGGCCTGGCTGTTCCTCCCTTTGCCTTCCCTCGGCTGGCGCTTGCTCTGTGGCTGGTTTGTGGTGTGGTTGGTCCCTCGCCACTCCTGGCGGAGGTTCCTGTGTGCTACTCCCCGCCACTCCTGGCTGGGTTTCGCTGCCGCTGGTGGTGGGCGGTCCCCGCCACTCCTGGCTGGGGTCCGCTTGCGGCGGTGGTGTGTGGTGTGTGGTGTGTGGCGGTGGTGTGCTGGTGGGGTTGTGGCTGGTGTGTGGTGTGGTTGGTCCCTCGCCACTCCTGGCGGAGGTTCCTGTGTGCTACTCCCCGCCACTCCTGGCTGGGTTTTGCTGCCGGTGGTGGTGGGCGGTCCCCGCCACTCCTGGCTGGGGTCCGTTGGCGGCGTTGCTGGTGGTGTGTGGTGTGTGGCGGTGGTGTGTTGGCGGGGTTGTGGTTGGTGTGTGGTGTTGCTGATCCCTCGCCACTCCTGGCGGAGGTTCCTGTGTGCTACTCCCCACCACTCCTGGCTGGGTTTCGCTGCCGGTGGTGGTTGGCGGTCCCCGCCACTCCTGGCTGGGGTCCGCTTGCGGCCCTGGTGTGTGGTGTGTGGTGTGTGGTGTGTGGTGTGTGGCGGTGGTGTGTTGGTGGGGTTCTGGCTGGTGTGTGGTGTGGTTGGTCCCTCGCCACGCCTGGCGGAGGTTCCTGTGTGCTACTCCCCGCCACTCCTGGCTGGGTTTCGCTGCCGGTGGTGGTGGGCGGTCCCCGCCACTCCTGGCTGGGGTCCTCTGGCGGCGGTGGTGTGTGGTGTGTGGTGTGTGGTGTGTGGCGGTGGTGTGTTGTTGGGGTTGTGGTTGGTGTGTGGTGTGGTCGGTCCCTCGCCACCCCTGGCGGAGGTCTCTGTGTGCTACTCCCCGCCACTCCTGGCTGGGTTTCGCTGCCGGTGGTGGTGGGCGGTCCCCGCCACTCCTGGCTGGGGTCCGTTGGCGGCGTTGCTGTGTGGTGTGTGGTGTGTGGCGGTGGTGTGTTGGCGGGGTTGTGGTTGGTGTGTGGTGTTGCTGGTCCCTCGCCACTCCTGGCGGTGGTTCCTGTGTGCTACTCCCCGCCACTCCTGGCTGGGTTTCGCTGCCGCTGGTGGTGGGCGTTCCCCGCCACTCCTGGCTGGGGTCCACTGGCGGCGGTGGTGTGTGGTGTGTGGTGTGTGGTGTGTGGCGCTGGTGTGTTGTTGGGGTTGTGGCCGGTGGGTGGTGTGGTTGGTCCCTCGCCACTCCTGGCGGAGGTCCCTGTGTGCTACTCCCCGCCACTCCTGGCTGGGTTTCGCTGCCGGTGGTGTTGGGCGGTCCCCGCCACTCCTGGCTGGGGTCCGTTGGCGGCGGTGGTGTGTGGTGTGTGTTGTGTGGTGTGTGGTGTGTTGGTGGGGTCCCTCGCCACTCCTGGCGGAGGTTCCTGTGTGCTACTCCCCGCCACTCCAGGCTGGGTTTCGCTGCCGCTGGTGGTGGGCGGTCCCCGCCACTCCTGGCTGGGGTCCGTTGGCGGCGGTGGTGTGTGGTGTGTGTTCGTTTGCGTGCTTTGCTTGGCCGGGTCGGGCGGGCCGGCCTCCCGGGCGCGTTCTGGTGCGCCTCACGTTGTCCTTTGGCCGCTTTGTCTTTCTGCTTTGCTTGGCCCCCTCCGGGCTGGGGTTGCCCCTCTCTCTTTCGCTGCTGTTGCCGTTCCTCGTTGGTTGTTTTTCTCGGCCCCCCGCTGCCTGGCTCTCCGTGCGCTCGCGCCTCGTTTGTGTCTCCCCCTTGGCCGTTGGCTGCTCTTTGGTGGTTGCTCCCCCGCCCCCCTCCCCTTTTGCGTCTCGCGGTTTTCGTCGCTCCTGCTTGGTGCCTTGGTGTTTTTTTTTTCCTTCTTCTTCTTCCTCTGTGCGCCCCCGTTGTCTCTGGCTTTCTCTGGTTTCCAGCCCCGGGTGCCCTGGGCCTCGGCGCTTGCGTTGTTTGCTTTGTTGGCCTTCCGGTTCTGGGCTCTCCGTGCGCTTGTCCCCCTTTCGTGCTTTCCGCCTGGTTGTTGGCTGCTCCCGCGTGGTTGCCGCCCCCCCCCCCCTTTGTGTCCCGCGGTTTTCGTTCCTGCCGCTCGGTGCTGTGTGCCGTGTTGTGCTGTGCGTCCCTGGGTGCGGTGCTGCGCCGCGCTGCTGCGCGTTGTGTCGCCCGGTGTTGTGCTGTCGTGTGCTGTGTTGCGCTCGTTTGGTGCCGCTGCTTGTTGCGCCGTGCCCTCTGGCGCTGCCCGTCGCCCTGGGGCCCTGTGCTCTGCGGCGCTGTGTTTTGCGGTGTTCTCCCGCGTTGTGTGCTCTGTGCTGTGTGTGTTTTGTCGTGGCGCGGTGGTGCATGCTGTTGTTCGCCGCTTCGCCTTGCGCTGTGTGTGTCTCGGGGTGCTGTGCTGTGCGTTCCCTGTGCTCTCCGTTCTGTGCGGTGCTGTGCTTCGCTGTGCTGGTGCGCCCGCGTTGTGCTGTTCGTGTGGTGCGTGCTGTTGCTGGCGCCTGGTGTTGTGGTGCGCTGCTGTGTGTTGTGCTGTTTCCTGTGGTGTCCCGTGGTGCGGTGCTGGGTCTGGTGGCCCGTGGTTGTCTGCTGGTGGCGTGTTTCGGCGTCGGTGTCCCTGTCTGGCCGCGTGGTCTGCTTCCCTGTGGTTGGTGTGGTTTGCTGTGGTGCCCTGCTTTCCTGTGTCGTGTTCTGTGGTGCTGTGCTGTCGCGTGGTGCTTTGCTGTTGTCCTCTGCTGTCGCGTTGCGGTGCTGTTGGGGCTTGCTTTGCCCTCCTGTGGGCTGTCGTGCTGTGCTGTGCTGTGCTGTTGGTTGGCTGTGCTGTTTTTGGCCCGGCGCTGGTGTCTGCGTGCTGTGGTGCTCTTTTCCTCGTGCTGTGCGTTCCCTGTCTTCTCCGCTCTGTGCGCTGCGGTGCCTTGTTGTGCTGGCTGTGGTGCCCTGCTTCCCTGTGTCGTGTGCTGTGGTGCTGTGCTGTCGTGCTCTGCTGTCGTTTTGCGGTGCTGTTTGTGTTTGCTTTGCCCTCCTGCGGCCTGTCGTGCGGCGCCAGTGTGGTCTGCGCTGTTGTTGGTGCCTCGTGCTGTGGCGTGTCCCTGTGCGTTGTGGTGTCTCCCCGGGCGTTCTGCGGTGTGGTGGTGCTGCTCTGGTGTGTTGTGGTGTCTTGCTGTGCTGTGCGTTGTCCTGCGTTGTCCTGCGCCCTGTGCCGTGTCCTGCGGTGCCGTGCTGCCCTGCGGTGCTGTGCTGGTTGGCTGTGCTGTGCGGTTGTCTGCGCTGCTGGTGTTTGTTTTTCCTTTTGTCCTCTGTTCCTTTGCTCAAAACCCCTGCTGTTTTTCCGTGCCTTGGAAAACTTTCTGAAAACCAAAAATTTAAAATGTTTCTCTTTAGAAAATCAAACTCTACGCAACTCACGCACGCAGGCAAGCAGCAATACCAAGATGTTTTTTCTGACTTACGCGTTGCCACGCGCCCACGAAGATGGTGGTCTTGCTTGCAAGGGGTTGACCGCTTTTCCCCCAGGGCCGGTCGCCTAAGCTGACGAAAAGGAGTGAGGGGGGGCACGGGGGAAGGGGGTTGGGTGCATGGAGAAGGAAAGAAAAGGAAGGGAAGCAGGGCGAAGGGACGCGGCGGCTTTGAAACAATTTTTTCGAGTTTTACGCGCTGCTCGCGACGCGTTTTTCTTTGCGCCTACAGCTAGTTAGACGACGAGAGGGACGGCGTTAGGGTCCTACGAGCGTTATGGTTGTTACGGCGCTAACTATTCACGTATTTCACGTCAAAAAATTTCTCGTCCCGTTTTTACGTGTTTCGCAGCGCGCTTTTTGGCATAAGCGTTTTTTATGCTAATTAGCTTTAATTTCAGCTATTTAGAAAATTTTTTCGTCGTGTTTTACTTATCTTTTAATTTCATTCTGGCGCCAGGCGCCAGCGCGCACGACCTCCAGCGGTATATATATCCATGCCTATATCCATGCCTACCAACCAACGATGCCGTGCCGCCTACCGCACCCGGACAACCACAACACAATCATCTTCGCGGATGCCTCCGGCACTACAAGCCTCACCCCAGCGGCCGGGGGGGCGGCTTTAGAGTTGGAAGTGGACACGACAAACCGACTGCACCAACGCCACCTCACGGGGGCTACCATCTTCGGGGCCTCCTCTCACGGAGAACTAAAGACGCTGGCGATCGTCGTGGACGCCGTCAATGACTCCCACCAAGCGCCGCGTGACCAGACGCACACTGTGTGGGTAGTAGTGGACGCAGCGGTGGACTTCCAAATCGTCCGCAGGCTGGTGCGGCAACCCCTGCACAAGACGACTGACTCTAGCCTGGGCACCCAGGCCCTACACCTCTGGACAGCCCTGAGGCGCCTCCCCAAACACGTCGTCCTGCATCTCGTCAAACAAGAATCTCATCCGTATAGCCTGGGCAACGGACACATAGACCTGCACGCCCACAACCAGCTTGCCGAGCACATGCCGGACGGCGAGGACCCACCGCTACAAGACCACATGCACACACACCTCCAGCACCTGCCACCCATCCCACGCCCCGGGGAACCACCAGCCTGGGTGCCAGACGATCGCATCTATAACGACACGGGGGGGGCATACTACTACCCACAACCCATCCGCACCATGGCGCACATTTGGGGCAGTCAAGCCGACAGCGCCCTTTTGAGCCGTCTCCAACACGAAATGCGCACCGCATTGTACTTCTCGGCTCTTGACCCATCCCTAATACCGGTGCACCTGCAGACACGACGTGCCCAGCTCTTGCTCGAGCAGCTACCCCTTCTAGACAGGGTGGCACGCTGGTATGCCCGGCGAGGTATGGACATACCCCCGGAATACACCATATGCCCCTGCCATCTCCAACAGCCAGAAACATGGGAACACTTCAAACGCTGCCCATTAGCCGAAGGAAACAATCACCTGGTCACGTGGGCACCGGAGAACACCATCACGCAACACGCCGGATGGGGGCGGCCACGCCACCGGCAAATGAGGTTCGACGCCTGATGCGGCAGCCGGAAATCAAGGAGGCAGTGCTCAGAGGAGCGGTGCCACTCCAGCTTTACAGGGTCGTAGCCGACCACGCCCTAGAACTCAGGGCCACAATACGTCACATGCAGCTCACCGCCGTCAAAAGGGCGGACGCACAGCTACAGCACCGCGTCCAAGTATACACACAGGAAGCACAACAAACATCCCACGACCGCCGCACGTACTATAATCTCCTCATCCACTACCAACATGCGCAACCTAGCGACTAGCCACACGCACGGGCCCGCGGCAACAGCCAGGCACCTACCGTAGCACCGCCCGGAGCGCGCGCGCCGCCTCCCCTGTAGTGGCCCGATCGTCCTGCGAACGACACCTCTCCTCAGGATGCCCGAAGGTGAAGCCCCGCATCCACGGCCGGGGAACCCATGCGAGGTCTGCATGGGGGTGAACGACGACGACGGCAACCCCCTTCGCGGGCATGACCTCGGCTGCGGCGGCACGGAGCAGCTGCACTGGTTCTGCAGCCCGTGCATCGCGAACTTGTGGTCGTGCCCACTCTGCCGGCGACCGCACTGACTCTGCACAGCTCCGCCGCCGCGCGAAACGCAAGACGAAGACCTCACACTCCAGACGCTGCGGACTCTCATCCGGCAAAACGTCTGGAACGACGGCGCGAGGGAGGACAGCCCCGACGTCGAATGGTTGGACGTCCTCACCGACGAGGACCCAGCGACACCCCCCCCCCGCCCCCCCTGGCGCGCAGCAACCTGGGCGCTGCCAGACCCGGACGCGGACCCCACGGTTTACGTCCCCGACCACGAAGACTACAACGACGCGCCACCGGGCAGTCTGCCCCCCAATGGCAACCTGCCCGACAGTTGGGGCTACGTCAGCCCCACGAACCAAAACAACTACCGCAACATCGTCGTCACCCTCACCACCCGCCTCCCGATCGCCTTCGGCTGGCTGGTGGGGGACGCAGAATGGGCGATGGGCATCGCCCGCGGCGCCCATGGCGCCCAGTGGGGGGACTTCTTCCACCGCGGCGAGGCCATGACCCCGGGGGCGACCGAGAGGCTGATGGCGGCCTACCTCACGTGGAGGGGCATTCCCCCTCCATGCAGCCTCGAATCGCTGATGCAGCGCACCCTGCAGCCACACGTCCACCACCAAACCAGGCACATACGGCAATGCAGCGGTGGCCAGGATGATGGCCAGAGGTACCCTGCTCGACCGCTCATCCTACTCCCCCCGGAGAACCACCGCAACCATCACCACCCCCCCGCCCCAATCCCGCGCCACGACAGCGACTAGGGCCACGAACGTACGGGCCCGAACGTCGGCCGCGACGTCCTCCACATCCCCCAACCCATCCACCTCCGCCCCCCCCACACCCGCCGCCCAACCACACCAACAACACGCCGCCGACGCCACGTGGACTACAGGCGATCCGGCACCATCTAGGGCCGGCACACCACAGAGCCCCCGACAAGAGCGTGCGTCCAAACGGGCGGCGCAACGACAACCAACACAACACCACGCGGCCACAGGGAGCCGGGGACACCGAGCATCTCCTGCCAGGAGCGAGCCCTACCCGGCCGCACGAATACAGGGGCTGTGGGTACCCAGCCCGGGCAGCCCCCAGGCACCGCACACCCGCACAGGGTACCGGCCCCGAGCCCCACAGGGAGCCCGCAACCCCTAACACCACCTGTCGCGCCTGCGCACGGCCCACGGCTGGCAGCCAGCCAAGCGGCAACAACACAGGCCCACCCGGAACCCCGCCCGCAGCATGGCACACCTGACCGGCTGGCAGCGGACCCAACGTACACGCCGACCGGCAACCTCCCCACACGGACACACACCGCTACCCCGACCGACGCCACCGCCGCCCGGCCCTCCGATGCCGGGCACCCCCACACCCACGGCCCCACCGGGGGCCTAACCCCCCAGGCTTCGGCAACGTCGGGCACGGAGGACCTACCGGCCACAACGCACGGCGGGCCGGTGCCCCAGCGGCACCACGCCCCACCAACCGGACCACCGGCACGGCCGGCAGAACCGTCATCTCCCGGCCGCCCGGCCCCTGGCCCAGGCCCCGGCCCGGATCCGCCACGCACCGCCGCCCCGGCGGACGCCCCGCAGCCCGCGGACTCGGGGAGCCTACTCAAGCCGCCACCCGTGGCGGGAGGCCACGCCCGGGGGGCACCGCCACCGGCGGACGATGGCGCCGAACCGCCTACACCGCCGACCCAACCGCAGCGCGACGCGCCCGTGGTGGGCGCGGAAGGACTGCAGAGACCCCCGCAACGAACGCCGACAACAGGGCCAATGGGGGAACCTGGCGGGGAAATGGACCAGCCATCAGTGCGGAGTGCCCACCTGACGAACGAAACGGCACACGGAGGCGACGAGGCATTGGCAGATGGCCAGCCTGACGCGGAACCCGAGGGGCCAGCTCCGGACACCGGGTGTGCGGACAGCCCCCACCGACCCTCGGCCGCAAATCACGCGGGCGCCGCCCCCCGGGCGAACCTGGCGACCCGCGCAGGCACAAGCACGCCAGTGGAGGCGCTGCAACGAGATCCACCGGAAACCAGCGCGGGGTCAGAGGCCCGGGAAACCACGCCCGACACGCCCCAGCGCGCGGATGAAGGAGGAACGTCACCCAGCGGGTACAACCGCGACGACGACTCCTTCGATGCCTTCATGGACTCCTGCAGGGATGACCCCCAGGCCGTCCCAGCACCGGAGACGCCACGCGTCCACCCGCAGCCGCAACGCGACCAGGCGGACGATACGCCCCTCACATTGCCACGACAAGCGCACCTCCAGCGCGACTACAGCACCCTGGGGCAGATTGCCACTACGGGCGAGGGGCAGGCGACCGCGAGCGGCGCGGCGGACCGGACTACGGACGAGCGCAACGCCCCAGGTGAGGGCACGCGCGTGGAAGCGGCACCAACACCGCGAGTGAGCCTGTCGCCCCACCGCCGGGGGCCGCCCCGCCCTGGGGGCGGGGACACCTGGACTATGCACGCTTGGAGGGTGACGCCAGCCACCCCAGCGAACAAGCGGAGCAAGAAGCGATCCAAGACCTAGGCTTCTGGATCCCCAGGCTTGTCAGAGGGGAGCAGCTCGAACTGGCGGTCCGCATACGATGGGTACTTTCTTCGCGGTCCCGCCACCTCGCGGAGGGAACACGCACCATGGCAGACGTCACGTTTGGTCATCGGACAGGGCACACGCCCCCCGCCACCATGGACCACCCCGGCCAATGGCGCTATGTGGCCACCCGGCTCATGGCGCATATGGGAGCCTACAGCCCAGAAGAAATGAACGGACTGCACTGGCGGTGGCACCAGCGCGCCGCCCTGCGCATCCGTACGGCCATGCAGGACCATAATATCTGGGACATCCCTGGATCACCGGGCTACCAGGGACACGCCTCAGGCCACCGGCGGCCGCGGTCCCAAGACGTCCCGGAGCCCCCCAGGCAGGCGGCGCGCCGAAACTCACCGGAACACCCACGGGGTCCACCACCCGGTAGGGGTTCCCCCCTCTGGCACATACAGCAGCCCCCTGCGGCCGTTCGCCCCACGGAGGAGCCCGGGCAGTCCCCACGCCTCGAGGGTGCACGGGGACACGCCGGAGCAGCGCCAAGAGACGAGGCACCCTGGCCGATCCCGTCGCCGCAGCCGCACGCCGCCCCCCGCAGCGCGACGAGTCATCTTCAATGAGGATATGGACAGGGACCACAGGGGCCCCCGCGACCCCCACGCTCGGCGAACATCATCGCCCTCCGACCCCAGACACCGGTCCAAGAGGCCCCGCACCGAGCGGACACACATCCCCACCATTCTCACGCCGGCCGAGCGCGAGCGGCAAGCAGCGCTTCAAGCGGACCCTCACCAGACGGCGGGCGTAACGTCCAGCTCATCCGCCGCCTCCCTCCCGGGGTCAGCGGCCGATCCGCTACCGAGAGGACCACACGCCACGGACACGCGACCAAGGGAGCCCGCGCCCGACCCCAGCCCTACGCAAGGGGCGGGGGGGCAGCCCTCCCCGCAGTCCAGAAGCCGCCAGGCCACGGAGGGCACATCGCGGCAGACGGGACACGACGCGAGCGGACCAAGGGCGGACACAGAGATGACAGGGACCTCCAGCCCCCAGGAGCCCGCTGGCTCACTGCCCACCGCCACGCCCTGCTCGATGCCCCGGCAACGGGAACCCCCCACGGAGTACGTGCCTGGGGGACACCCGGGCGCCACCTCACGGCACCCCTCCCCGGCTGACGCGGCACTGGACCAAGACCGGGTGGCCATGCCCCCCCCGCCCCTCCGACCACCACAGCAATGGGGCACGGGTCCCTTTGACGAAGCGTAACTGAGGGCACTCTACGACATCCACGCTTCCACGCCCTCGAGCGAGCTGGTGGCCACCCTCCAGGAACACCTCCGTAACGTCGACCCGTACAGGCTTTTCGCCGTAGTCCCCCTGCCACATGCCCCGACAACCCAAATCTTTGTGCGACAGCTCCAGGCGCTCGTCACCCCCGGGACACAGGTCTCTGACGACCTCATTGAAGCGTGGATCTGGTGGTTCAACACCCACCAACCGGCCCAAGGGGGCGTGTGGGTCCCACACGTGGGCTGGGTACACACGCTCATAGCGCCGCCGACGGACCCCAGGCCCGCACCCACCACCGGAGGCCGGGAGCGGGCCGCCCCACCACTGAGACCCGACAACCTCCGTATCCCACCGCACGGGGGCCTGGAGGCATGGGAAAGCGGGACCGCCCGTAGCAGGGGGCACAACCTCACGAACCTGACGGCGCACTACCCGGAGACGGCGCGCGCAGCGCCCCGCCGCGCGAACGTGACCCCGGTACCATCGCCATGATCGTGTTGGAGAATGGCTACTACTACCAGGTGCGGATCATCCCACACCCGCAGGACAACCATTGGAGCCTGGAAGCCGTCAACTCCATGCTCCGGGCGACCACGGACTTGCCAGACAACCCTACCCCCCTGCTCCCAGACCAACCCCCGGACCCCCTGACGGCCATTGTGTCGGGGACGGCAGGCACCTGGCACCCTGGCCACGCCCTCTACTGCCTCTGGCGGTGGGCGCGGCGCCGCTGGCCGCACACCAGGGCGTGGTCAGCGGCGTGGAGATTCTACCTCGACGGCCGGCAGCAGATGGAGGCCATCCCGGAACCGACGGCGGAAACCCCCACTGAGCCCAACCTGTGCCCCGTCTTCGCGATCCACCAGATCCGGGCACTGGCGCTGGGCGGGCAGCTGCAGCCCGTCATTCGCACTGACACGGAGGCCTGGGCGGCGCACGCGGCCCTGGTGCACGAAATCTTCAGTGCCCTCCGCAGCGCCCTTGTACGACGTGTGGGTAACTCCCCAGGGCCCAGACCCGCGGCCGACCACAGGACCTGCAGCAACGACGCACGGCCGCACGCGCACGGCACGAGTCCCACATCGGCCACGCGCAGGGAAGAGACGGCGCGGCGGACCCGGGACCGCCTCCTCCCGCCAGAGGACCGGACCATGACCGTCACGCCAGCGGCAGCGGGGTCGGCCATGAATCACAACGACCCCGGCCAGGCAGACCTCGCCCAACAAGACCCCTCGTACAACCCAGCAACGCGCCGCCGCGCAACATGCTACGGCACCACCCGTCGACCGGACACACCAGCGGGGACGGCGTTCACCTGCCCGGCACGCACAACGGACACCCAAGGAGTGGAGGCTAGCCTTAGCAGCCCACCGTGTCGGACACAAATACGACCCCAGCGACCTCTTCCCACATGCCCCGGACGGGGGCCGCACTTCCCGGACCCCAGCGACCCGCCTGCAACAAGGAAAGGGGGCAGCGCCACACCCGGGGCCGCCATCCCACCTGACCCTCCTCTCCCACGTAACGGGTCCGCGAGGGGCCGGGCAAAGGGGCCAGCCAAACACGCGGAGCCCGCGGCCGAACCGATGACCACGGGGGCGTTGTGGAACAGCGCACGCCACCGGATCCGGGCGCTGGCGCTGGGCAATGGATGGCAACCCGCCGTCCGCACTGAGGCGGAGACCCGGGCGGCACGCCCAGCCCTTGTGCACGCAAACTTCAGTAACCTCCACGGCGCCCCGGTGCGACGCATGGGACGCTCCCCCAGGACCCTGAGCCGCGCCTGGCCACAGGTCCTACGGCGACGACCCAGTGGCACACAGCCGCGCAACACACCCCAGCAACACCTGACGGTCCAACAAACCGACGAGACGGACGTCAACCTGCCCGACACATGCAACAGATGCCCGGAGAGTGGAGGCCGGCCTTCGCAACCCGTGGTGTCAAGCACGCACGGAAACCCCACGACTTCCTCCTACAACCCCCCGGGCAAGGGCCACGCTTCTCGGACCCCGCGATCCACCTGCAGCAGGGAACGGGGCGGCGCCACGCCCGGACCCGTCCTCCCGCCTCACCCTCCTCTCCCGCGAGCCGGATCCACAAGGGGCCGGGCAAAAGGGCCCGGCCAAATACGCGGAACCCGCGGCCGGGCCGACAACCACAAGAATGTTAACGAACCACCGGCCAGAGTATTACCGTCCAGGGCGAGCATCCGGAGATAAGTGCACCGCGGGGACCAGCGGGCACCTCCTCCGGGGAGTTGAGCGCCTGGGACGCGCAAGGTTACTACACGTATAACCTATGCGAATGGTACGGGGGGCACACTCCCCGCAGACAGTTAACAGCGTCCATGAGAGGGAGGGGGGCTGCAACACTGCCCGGTACGCCTGCCCTCCACAACCCTACCCGGGGCATGCGGGGGGCCACAAGCTCACCACACGGGGCCACGCCGACCCCCCTGCCAACAGGCACGGGTGTGTTACGCCGAGACCAACCCGCCACGTCGGACGGAGCGTCCCGACACCACAGCACAAGCCGAACCACCCTAACCATCCTAGCCACCACACCCAGCACCGTGACACAGACACGCCACCCGAATGACCCGCAACGCACGACACGAGAAGGCGCACGGCAGACAAACAGGCACGAGCACGAGCACAGCACCACCGAGCTGGAACAACACCCTGGGGCTCCCATGGGGAGCACAGGGACACACCGAGGGGGACCGGCGGGGCCTTGCCACCGACGGGGGGTGTACATATGAGTGGCACAAGCGAAACTGGAAGTACGGCTACGGAGCACCACGAAATACCGGATAATGGATTGTGCATGCAACACTGCCAGGGCGGGGCAGGGAACAGGGCACCGACAGGGGAAAAAAATTTTTTTTACAGCAGTCCGACCACTTGTCATGGCTTTTCTCCCCCGCGGCGGGCGGGCGGCGCACAGTACAAACGTACCCTGCCGGCCCCACACACCTGGCACCGACCAACATCGCAACAAGCGGAACACCTGCACACAACAAATCGGACTGCGCGAGCGCCCGCTGCAACGACAAGGAACGAACGCCGAACAAACCAACCAAGAGGCGACTAACACGACCAGACACCGCCAGAACCACTACAGCGGACGCAACGTGACCGTGAACAGACCGCGCGCACACCGACCAGCGCCGAGCTGGCCGGGCGTGCATGGGCCGGTGCGAGAGCGACGTCCAACGAGCTAGCGACACCGTGGCGAGCCGCGCCCCCCTACCACCATGGCCACAAACACAGAGGAACACTGTGACTCTACCGCTGCGGACGCGGCCCACGAACGTTCCCAAACTACACTACACGACACTTGTACAAATCAAGACGCAACAAACCGACGCAGACACAAACGTGCTGGCTAAACAGGCAGGATTCGTCGATAAGATCACCGGCAGCAGCGCAACGGAAGCCACACCAACCCAGCCGACCATGAGGCGGCCACGACAACCGCGCACCAACCACACCACAGCTGCAGCCACCACTTGACCGTAAACAGACCACACGCAAGCCCGCCAACGCCGAACCAGCCAGGCGTGCACGGGTCGAAACGGAAACGGCGCCCAACGGGTTGGCAACACCGTGGTGCGCCATGCCCACCGACGACCGTACCCGCGAACACAGCAGAACACCGCAACGCTGCCAATACAAACGCGACCAACCAACGGTAACAAACTACACACCACTACACTTGGACAAACCACGACGCCACTGACCAGCACCGACACGGACATGCTGGCTGCATAAACAACATTCGGCGGAACGACCACCGGCAGCAGCGCAATGGAACCCACGCAAACCAAGCCGACCATGAGGCGGCCAAGACGACCGCGAACCAACAACACCGCAGCTGCAGCCGCCACTTGACCGTGAACAGACCACACGCAAGCCGGCCAACACCAAACCAGCCAGGCTTGCACGGGTCGAAACAGGAACGGCGTCCAAAGGGTTGGTGACACCGTGGTGCGCCGCGCCCGCCGACGACCATGCCCACGAACAAAACCTGGCTCTACCATCACGCAACCGACCAACCTACATTAACAAACTACACCGCAACCGTACCATACGACCAACCAACCGGCCACAACCACCTACTTCGCACCCCCGGCCCCCCGGGAGAGCGCAAGCTCGACCGAGTCAGGAGGTGTGAGTGTGCGCCACGGCATGCGAGTCCTGTAGCACATGCTTCTTCAAGTCGCCTCACACCTACTGAAAACGAATCCAGGTGGGGGTGACTGCAGGACAGGGCCTTTGGCCTGGCTCCCGGCCCCTGGGCCCCAGAATCCGGAGGTTGATGAGGATGTGCGGTGGGACCCTCCCCCACGTATCATCCGCCCGAAGGAGAGGAATGTGAGACTTCGGTGGAACATGGGTTACCTCTCTGGGCAGAACCCGCTGTAGGGTACTGCTCGCGGCGACCGCGCACTTCCCCCATGTGGGGGAGCCGCTTTGTGGGGGCACGTGCAGTAGGGCCGTGGGTTGGTGAGCAAAAGCCCCTTGGTAAGTCCCCCTGCGGGGCAACCCCAGTCCCGAGTCGACCTACCTAGCTACCTTACCACGCTTCGCACCTGGGCTGGCAAGGTACGGGAGGGTGAGCCACTGGAAGGGTACGGCACCAACTCAGTTCTGAGCCGCACAGAGGAGGAGACCATTCTGAAGTTCATCAAAGAGTTGAAGTATGAGGCTGCCGTGATTGACCTGGACACCAATGCGGCGCTTGGAAGAACAGTCCCTGAGAGGTCTCATGGGCCCGGTCTTGCTCCTGTTTTGGACCGCCAATGCGCTGCAAACTTCCGTCGCAGGCACAAGATGGGTTATCTCAAGACAATCGGGACTGAGCGGCTGCCTTCTACAGTGTCTGACTTAGCGCTCGACAACAAATGGAGACGTGACCTCTTGGACCTTGTTGAGCAGCCTCAAAAGTATGGTGTGTGTATCCCTGAAGATGAACCCCAGTCGCTGCCCGCGTGGGGGCAGTTGGGCTTGGACGAGACGCCCCTGCAATACGCCCCCAAGTTGCGTGGAGGGTATGCAGCCGGAGAAAAACTGGTCAGACACTACAGCAGCGCTGATAAGCGACAGGCCACGGCCATGCCTGTGGTCAACCGTGAAGGCACCGTAAAGGTGCTACAAGTGTTGCGCAGAGGAAGGACAAGTTGCTGCCATGCGCGTCTCCACCCGCCTTAGGGCCTGCCATCCTACATGCACGAAGACGACGCGGAGAAGAAGTGTCAAACTGGCGACACATTCAAACGCCTGATGATCAAGGTCGACACTGAAGTGGCGAAGGACAGATGCGACCATGGCGTCGCGCAAAATTACCCGTGTGTCGTCATCATGGACCGGGTTGGAAGCCATCTCGATGATGACGAGTTGAAGCGCGTCGACGATGCTGAAATCAAGTTGGCCAACTTATACTATTTTGTGGCGCGGCCACACATATGTGTTTTCTTTGGCCGCGCTCGTCGCAGCCATGTCAGCAATGTTGGCGATCAGGTCATCAATCCACGCATGAGAGCATGGTTGCGCGACAGACTAAAGCGTTGCCACATTGACCATTGCCTGAAGATCCACAATGGACTGCTGCCAAAGCCACAAAGCCAGGGAGCCAGAGAGCCAGGGAGAACAGGCAAAGGGCAAGGGAGGCCCGGGATGCCGTGCAGACTTCGGATGAGGAAGGCAGTCTGAGCTGTGCAGTGTTGCTTACCATGAATGAAAGAGAGTGGTGTTTCCTCTTGAATAACACCGAATCAAAAGAATGTGTGCTTCATCCTTTGCAACAGCGACATGTCCTCCAAAGGGCAGTGGGGTGGGTTGATTTGCACACGAGAGCAACTTTTTTTTGGCATTTTTCCTAATTCACGCGAGTTGCGCACGGCACTGTCAGTAGTCCGTAAAAAAGCAAAAACTCTGGCCACTTCAGAGAAGAAAAACAATATTTCAGGAGATAAAAAAAAAGCAGGATTTTCAATATACAAGTGAGAGTAAGAAAAAGTCACTGCCATGTCTTTCTTGGAGGGCTTGATCCAGGCCAAGCTCCCCTTAAAACCCTTTTGTTGATGCTAAGACTAACTTAAGTATTTTTATCTCTTTTTTGAAGCCAAAAGTACACTTTCTCAAAGTAACTAGGGTTGTAACCCTAGCCCCCCATGAAGTTCACCCCTACCACTCAACTGAGCGGAGGTATCTTCCTTCATGGAGGATATACCGAAATAAAATAGGCATTTCATGCTTTAGGCCTTGGAGGTTAAGCCTAGTGGTCTCCCACCCAAAGACCCCTATACTCAATTGTTTCTACCACTTATTGTGGTTCTACTTTTTAACTGTTTCTGAATTCAGTTGCTTGGCCAAGTCATATTCTGTGTCTGGCCTGACACCTATGCCCCACATTCCTAACCAGCACCATTACACCCGAAAGAGTGCACATGAAGTGCTTGATGCTATCTTGGAGGCTAGAGTCAGTCCAGTTTTCATATAAAATCTTTTGTATTATCCATTTGTGATTGAATCTTTGTGTTTATACCTGCTTTGTCTATCTGCAGCCCTTCTGTGTTACACTGGATTTCAAACTATTCATTGATTCGATCCACATCCTGTTCTTGCTCTACTTGCTCCTTTGGTTTTGGGATTTCACCATCAAAAACCTGCAGGATTTCATCAAAATCTATAGGGCACTAATCAAGGACATCTTTCCGGTAGCAGAGGCAAACCCTGAGAACCTTTCGAACCGACTCTGAGCAGAAGCACAAGAAAAGCACACTGAAAAGCACATTGAACATGTCCACTCAACTGTCCTCCCGAACCTGGCCGATCAGAAGTGTACAAGTGCAACATGGCAGTGTAGCCCACCAAAAGAGCAAACCGCCACTCAGAGCAGCATCTGGGTCTCAGGAAGATCCAGAGCACAGAAGGGCGGAACTAAATCCGCCCAGGACAATCCCATTAACCATGGAAACCTTAGCGGCCCATGGTGAAGACAGCCTGCAAAGGCTCCGCAGGCGTGTGGAAGCTTCCATCGCCCGGTCGGCCTGTCCGGCCTCGTTTTCTACCGTACTTGGAGTTGGTCCTGAAGAACAAGAGGACCTACGAAGGAGGATGGACGAATTCATGCTCCAAGAAGAGTACCACAAGTCCACCGTAGGAGAAGATGGAGAAATACCTCTTGATGCTCTCGGGTCGCCGAGATGGGCTCCTTCCTCTATTCTGGGCCATCTACAGACATGGCGGACACAGTATCACTACCAAGACGACCGAGAGTACACGAACACCCGAGAGCAAGGCATCCAGACCTGCCGATAATGGATCCTCTTCGCCCAGAGCCCACCCATGGGGCTCTGGATCGTACGGCCGAACTTTTGGCCAAACTTCTATCCGGATCAGAAGACCCGGATGTGACAGCTCTGTCAGAGGCTGTCAAGGCTAAATTGGGTATCACTGACGCCCCGGATTGGAGCATCCGGGGCGCAATGAAGCACGGCACTAGCCCCCGGACTGGATCGTCCGGGGGTGAACCCGGTGCCACGGACTGGAGCGTCTGAGGCAAAGGAGAGAATACGACAAAAAGATGCCCCGGATTGGAGCATCCGGGGCGGAGTGGAGCACGGCCCAAGCTTCCGGACTGGATCGTCCGGGGGAGAACCCGGCGCCATGGACTGGAGCATCCGAGGCAACGGAGAGAATACGTCAAAAAGACGCCCCGGAATGGAGCAACCGGGGCGGAATGAAGCACGGCACTAGCCCCCGGACTGGATCGTCCGGGGGTGAACCCGGCGCCATGGACTGGAGCATCCGAGGCAACGGAGAGAATACGATAAAAAGACGCCCCGGATTGGAGCAACCGGGGCGGAATGAAGCACGGCACTAGCTCCCGGACTGAATCGTCCGGGGGTGAACCCGGTGCCACGGACTGGAGCATCCGAGGTAACGGAGAGAATAGACAAAAAGATGCCCCGGATTGGAGCATCCGGGGCGGAGTGGAGCACGGCCCAAGCCCCCGGACTGGATCATCCGGGGGAGAACCCGGTGCCACGGACTGGAGCATCCGAGGCAACAGAGAGAATACGACAAAAAGACGCCCCGGATTGGAGCAACGAGGGCGGAATGAAGCACGGCACTAGCCCCCGGACTGGATCGTCCGGGGGTGAACCAGGTGCCACGGACTGGAGCATCCGAGGCAACAGAGAGAATACGTTAAAAAGACGCCCCGGATTGGAGCAACTGGGGCAGAATGAAGCACGGCACTAGCTCCCGGACTGGATCGTCGGGGGGTGAACCCGGTGCCACGGACTGGAGCGTCCGAGGCAAAGGAGAGAATACGACAAAAAGCCGCCCCGGATCGGAGCATCCGGGGCGGAATGGAGCACGGCCCAAGCCCCCGGACTGGATCGTCCGGGGGAGAACCCGGTGCCACGGACTGGAGCTTCCGAGGCAACGGAGAGAAAAGGACAAAAAAACGCTCCGGATTGGAGCATCCGGGGCGGAGTGGAGCACGGCCCAACCTGTGTGCTATGGGAGGCGGCACAGGAGTGAGGGGCGGGGGCGGGAGGGGAGCGACCCGTGCTAGGCGCACAAAACGGTCCCCGGATGGATGAGGATCCAGTGGGCCCGCGCCACAGGGTTGCTGGCGGCCCGGTGGGGTATAAACACGGGATGAGGGATGGAGTAGGGCCGCACAACAGCCCAGGGGATTAGACCGGGGCCGCGGCACAGGGGAAAAGATCGGGAAGGGTGCGACCCGTGCTAGGTGCACGAAACGGTCCCCGGATGGATGAGGATCCAGTGGGCCCGCGCCACAGGGTTGCTGGCGGCCTGGTCGGGTATAAACACGGGATGAGGGATGGGATGGGGCCGCACAACAGCCCAGGGGATTGGGCCGGGGCCGCGGCACAGGGGAAAGGGACGGGAGCGGGAAGGGAGCGACCCGTGCTAGGCGCACAAAGCGGTCCCCGGATGGAAGAGGATCCAGTGGGCCCGCGCCACAGGGTTGCTGGCGACCCGGTGGTGTAAACACGGGAAGATGGGACAAGGGGACGGGGCGGGGAAGGGCGTGTGGCTAGGGCGGCACAACGGCCCGACGGAGTAGGGAGTCCATGGGACGCTGGGAACGGGCCGGTGCCGGGATGAGGCAAAGGGGAATGGGACATGGGATGGGCAGGGAGACCGAAAGCGCCAAGCAACAGCCCCGTGGGATTGGGAAACCAGTCGCCATGGAGTGGTGAACCATGGGCCAACCATGGGGAACCTGACCACGGGAAGTCGGGAAAATGCCCTGAGCTCCAGGACGGCCGTGAGGTGTCCGCAGGGGTGAGGGTTGACCTTGAGATCCCCGGGTCAATGGCCTGAGTACACGTAGGTTAACGCGTGAGCGGGACCAGGGGGAATGTGGAAAGGGTCGCCCCCTGGCCTCCAGCCGTGGATGGACGACACCCAAGTGCATCCGTGAGCCGAGTGGGTACTCCAACCCGTGAGGGATGGGGAGTGGTGGAATGTGGTTGACAGAGAGAAATGCTCCGCTGTCGGCGAGGGCTATCCACAGGAAACCCGCCTGCAGGCGCCCAATAGGCTGTGCTAGGGGGGGAAGGCCGGGGGATCCTTCAAAGGTTGACCGAAAGGAGCTGAAACCGTGAGGGCAGCGACTGAAGGGAGCCTACCGCCGGTCATGCCCCAAGGGAACCTGGTTGAAGTTCTCGGCCGTGAGGTGAGACAGGGGTCGCCAGGGGAACTGATGGTGGAGAGCTCTCCTTCCCGCCAGAGGCGGCCACCATGTAAAACAAACAAGGAGATGTCAGATGAGGCTGCGGACGCGGCCGCCCTTACTTACTTACCTACTTACTCTGTCAGAGGCAGTCAAGGCAAAATTGGGTATCACTGAACCCTTTTCCAATCCAGCGCTACTCTCACCTTCACCAGGATTGAGCACGTTGGCTGATGATCTCAAAAGATCAAGGGTGTCCAGGTTGCTACCCAAGGTTACTTACCCCAGCTCTTTTCATCCTCGCGCCAGGACAGTCCCTATTGCTGAACTACAGGACTTGCCGATGACGGAGACTGAGAAAAGAGGGCTGTCAGCCCTGGCACCTCTTGCCAGCGTATCTCCTTCTCCTTCTGGCCTAACCCCTGGGGGTGGGAAGATGGGCAGACCTATTGCCCAGGCGAACATCCAGCTAGAACTGCCGGATTTCGACCCGAAAAATTTGCCTGAATGGGCAGAAGAATTTGCTGAGTTTCTTTTGCTCACTGGCCAATCCCATGTGGATGTGGCCACCAAATGCTCCTTGCTCGAACGCTCCTGCAAAAAGAAATTTTTGCAAAAACAGGTGAAACAGATTGTGAAAACCTGTTCAACCTGGGTAGAGGTACTCCAGAGGTTGGAGAAAACGTTCCCAGTCTATGAGACTGACCTCAGTGTGCGCACACAGATAGAGGGACTACCTATGCTCCCTGAGTTCCGTTCCGCTGCGCGAATCTCTGAATACGTGTGCGACCTGGAGTATCTGTTTTCACGGATGAACGTGGGCTCCTACGGAGCCAATGAGCCCCACCTGTGGCTCATGAGGAAGATCCCCCAACGTACGTGGCATGACTGCCGCGCTACCTCTGAGAGTGAAAGCGGGACCCACTCGTACGACGAACTGTTGGACCTGCTGATTGAGCTAGCTCTTGAGAGGGAGAATGACTCCCACATGGAGAAATTCCTCAAGAAGCACTTGGGTCGGGGTGGTACCCCTAGCCCCGAACGTGGCGAAGGGAAAGGGCCTAAAAATCCCACTAACACCAACCAGGGAGGTGGTAAAGGGAGGGGTAACCTACGTGCCATGAATGAGGTTAAACCTGATGCAGGTACACCCCCTTTGTTCTACTGCAAACCTGTCAATGACAAGGGGGGGCCTTGTCATGCCCCTGACTGCGATCAACGCAGTAGCTGTATGCTGCAGATGAAATGACAGCAGAATACCAAGGATTGGAAACCTGTGACCCATCAGGATCATTTCAGGTGTACCATCACCTGTGGCTATTGTGGCAAACGTCGTCACTACGAGGACGAATGTCACATAAAGAAACGCGAGAGTGATAAACTCAAGCGGCAGGAGGCTGAACGCCAGAAGACCACAACACCCACCAAAAACCCTCAGAATGGGGATAAAGGTGGTAAAGGAGGTGGCAAGGGGGGTGGCAAAAGTTGGCCCCCCTAACCCCCAGAGGCGCTCATCAGCGCCCGTTGCTACACCCCCTCCTGCTGCTACACGCCCTCCTGCCGCAGGTGATCCCAAGAAGCGCCCACAGGGGGATAACGCTACCCCTGAGGGGAATAACTCCAAGAAGAGGCGATTGGCCTGGATGGCCAGGTCCCTCATAGCTGCAGGGGTGGATGTCAAGTTCCCTGATGAGGAGTAGGGGGGCGGCTCCGAAGAGGAGGACTTGGTTTTATGGATCCTCGTGAAAATCGAGGATCAAGTTTTTCGAGCGGTGCTTGACGCCGGTGCAACACTTTCCATAGTGGCCCGGCGCCTGCTAAAGACTTTCAAGAAAACTAAGACCGTGGCCATATAAGTAGGGGATGGGCATACCATCCATTCGTTGGGGGGGGTCGATGTGACCATATGCCTGGGCGACAAAACCGTGACCCAACACTGCAGAGTGCTGGACACCAACGCCTTTGACATCATCATTGGTACAAACTTCCTACGAAGAAACCACCAGGTAGAAATGCTGTCTCTCCAGCGCCCCTATTCTTTGCACTGCGACTTTGGCAGTGGGCTGTTCTCCGTACCTTTGGAGCTGTCAGGACGAAAAGAGTCTGTGCTGCGCTACGCATCCAAGACTAACTATCGTACTGGAAACTACCAATTGGCCCGTCACGTTCTTGAAAATGGACTGGCGGCCCTTCAGGTAAACCTGGATGAGATCCAGGTGGAATTGTTTGCGAGCCAACAACAGCACATCATGCAGTTGTACTGCTCGAAACAATTGAACAATGCTTTCCGTTTCTTCTGGAAAGCAATGGGCCTAGCGTATGCTAACCCTCCCTTCTCCCTGCTCGCGAAGGTTCTAACCAAAATCGCTTATGAGGGAGGAAGGGTTGTCATGTGCACCCCTGACTGGGGCTGCTCTGGTGAACATGCTTACTGGTGCCGTATGCTAGATCGAATGACCGTGGGAAGAGAACAACTCCCCGACGGCCCCATCTATGTGCCTGAGGACTCAGACACAGCTATGCAGGCCCCAGAGTGGGCCAGTTTCCTGTCCATCGTTGATGGATCTCTCAATCCTGTACCCCTGTGTGACCTAGACCAGGT
Organism: Eutreptiella sp. 'Long Island Sound 2002'; assembly: GCA_964036045.1. Taxonomy (NCBI): domain Eukaryota; phylum Euglenozoa; class Euglenophyceae; order Eutreptiales; family Eutreptiaceae; genus Eutreptiella; species Eutreptiella sp. 'Long Island Sound 2002'. Next base: position 17,771,216 of record OZ038390.1, read on the forward strand.
GCTACTGAAAGAGGTAGGTAGGTAGGTATCTTCGGGAGCTCGGGTGCCTCCTTTGACATTGCAGGAAGAAGGTCTTACCAAGGGGACGTTCTGTCCCTCCCACTGCCCTATGTCAGGTGCCCCTTGAGCCGCTCCCGCATGTGCTTGGGAAGGCATTGTCGCGGCCACCCGGTCCATGTGTCCCAGGTGGGAGGGTGTCCCCACATGTGTCCATGGGTAGGGCCACATGCCCCCTCCTTTGGGCGGCAGCTCTGGGAGCTGCCCAGGCGTGTGGAGTATCTCTCACCACAAGGGGTATTGCTCCCGCTAGTCTACGGTACGACCGCCTCACCCTTGTGGCTTGAGTTGCGGGGCCACTCTGCTTTGCAGGCGACCCCCTGCTGGACTGTGTACCGGCTCGCCTGTCACCGGTTGCTTCCATGGCTCCGGGTGACGTTGGCCATGGTCCCCGATGCAGCCTGGCCGGGCTCGGACCAGTGGCCTTGGAGTACCGCTCCTGCCACTGGCCCGGTAGGTCGGCTGGGTCGCCCCAGTGCGTCCGACCCATGGGGTGTTGGTTCTTTCCTGTCCCTCGGCCGCCCTACGTGTGTGCAGTGTCCTGGGCCGCTTGGCTCCTGTTCACCGGTGTGCCCGCGCGGTTTGTTGTGTTGCGTCTGCGGTGTCCTGGGCCACTTGGCTCCTGTTCACCGGTGTGATCGCTCGGTGTGCTGTGTTGCGTGTGCGGTGTCCTGGGCAACTTGGCTCCCACTCACCGGTGCGCCCGCTGGGTGTGTTGTGTGGCGTGTGCGGTGTCCCGGGCCACTTGGCTCCTGTTCACCGGTGTGCCCGCGCGGTTTGTTGTGTTGCGTCTGCGGTGTCCTGGGCCACTTGGCTCCTGTTCACCGGTGTGATTGCTCGGTGTGTTGTGTTGCGTGTGCGGTGTCCTGGGCCACTTGGCTCCCACTCACCGGTGCGCCCGCCGGGTGTGTTGTGTGGCGTGTGCGGTGTCCCGGGCCACTTGGCTCCTGTTCACCGGTGCGCCCGCTCGGTGTGTTGCTTCGCGTGTGCGGTGTCCTGGGCCACTTGGCTCCTGTTCACCGGTGTGCCCGCTCGGTGTGTTGTGTTGCTTGTGCGATGTCCTGGGCCACTTGGCTCCTGTTCACCGGTGTGCCCGCTCGGTGTGTTGTTGTGCGTGTGCGGTGTCCTGGGCCACTTGGCTCCTGTTCACCGCTGTGCCCGCTCGGTGTGTTGTGTTACGTGTCCTTCTGCTCTCCCAGCGGTCTCTTCCTCTGTCTTTCCCTTGCTCCTCTCTTTTCGCCGGCTTGTTTTGCTTTGTTTTTTTTTCCGGGGGGGGGGGGTTGGCTGGGCTGCGGCGTTTTTGGTGCTGTGCGTGGGTGTGGGTGTGTGCCGGTTCTGGTGCTGGTGTGGGCGTGGGTGTCGTGGGGGACGGGGGTCCGGTGGCTGTCGCGCTCTGGGTTCCCTGTGTGTGTGCCGGCCCCCAGGCTTCCGGTTTCCAGGGCGCCGGTCCGGGGGGTGCTGTCGGCGGGTGGTTGGCAGCAGTGGTGGCGTGGCGCTTGCGTGGGTGGTCGCGGCTCCTGGGTAGTGCCTGGGTGGCGTGGCCGGGTGCGGGCGTGCGTGTGGGTGTGTTCATGGCGTTGGCTGATGGGGTGGTGGGCAGTGTGGGCGTGGCTGGTTTGTGTGGGTGTCGCGCATGTGTGCGCCGAAGGCGCGGTGGGTTGGGCTGGGGCACTGTGGGCGATGCAATGGGTGGAAGAGATGATGGTGACGCCTACGGGGGGGGTGCTGTAGGCGTCGAAACGGGTTGGTGTTGTTGACTTGGGTGCTTCAGGTGATGCGCCGGGCGCCGACGGGGTTGGTGACGCTGATGGTGTCATAGGTGACGGGGCGGGCACTGGGGGGGGCCTGCGGCTCCGGTGGTCGCTGTAGGTGGTGCAGTGGGTGGTGGCGTAACTGGTGATGTTGGCGGTGAGGGTGCTGCAGGTGACGTCGATGGTGAGGGCGCTGCGGGTGATGTCATGGGTGGTGGCGATGTTGATGTGGGTGTTGCAGGTGGTGTGCCGGCTGGTGGCGCCGCTGGTACTGTCCTTGCGTAGGGTGGTGCTGGGGGTGCTGTGGGCGGTGGTGTCGTCGGTGGTGCCGATGGTGAGGGTGATGCAGGCGATGCACCGGGTGACGGTGAGGCCAGTGTGTGCCGTAGGTGACGCGTTGGGAACGGGTGGTGGGGGGCTGGAGGGGGGTTGCCGTTGGTGCAACGGGCGATGGTGGCGTTGGTGCCGCAGGTGGTGGATCGGGTGATGGTGTTGTTGGTGATGCCGACGAGGTGGTTTGTCTGCCTGTCTGCCCGTGGAGTCGGTGCCGGCGTTGGGCGGTTGCCTGTGCGTGTGGTGGTGGCGGTGGGGGTCGTTGCGCCGGGCGCTTGGTGGGCGTGGTTGGGTGCGGGTGCGCGTGTTGGTGTGTACTTGGTGCGGGTTGCGGGGGGTCTGTGGGCGGCGGGTGCGCTGTTGCCGTGCGTGTGGCGGTTTGTGTTGTCTGGTGGAGCGTGGCCGGCGTGTGCTTTGCGTGGATGGTGTGGGGTCTGGTCGACTTGGGTGGTGTCGGTGTGGGTGTTTGGGGTTGGGTGCTGGTTGTGGGCGTGTCGTCCGCGCGGTGTGGTCGGGCGTGATGGTGGTGTGCAAATTGGTTGGGTGGGACGGCGATGTTGGCGGTTTCTGCTGTGGGTGCTGTGGGTGGTGTTGAGCGTGGGGGTGTTGCAGGTGTGGTGCTGGGTGGATGGTGGTGTGCCTGGCGACGGCGTCGTGAGTGCTGTCGGGGGAGAGGGTGTTGTAGGTGGTGCTTTGGGTGGCGTTGCCGCCGGTGAGAGGCTGGCGGAGAGGAGAGGGCGGTAGTGCGGCCGGGCGCGATGTTGGGTTCTTTGGCGTGGGTGGTCAGCCGGAGGTGGGTGCGGCTGGTGGTGTGGCTCTCGGTGTGTGTGGCCTGTGCCGGGTATCTTAGGTGCGCTTGTTGGTGCGGGTGTGTTGATGGCGGCGGTTTGTCCGCCTTTCTGCCCGTGGAGTTGGTGCCGGCGTTGGGTGGCTGCCTGTGTGCGGTTTGTGCCGTTGTGTGCCGCGGTGGTGGTGGGGGTCCGTGCGCTGGGCGCTTGGTGGGCGTGGTTGGGTGCGGGTGCGCGCGTGGACGTGTACTTGGTGGGCAGCTTGTGTTGTCTGATGGTGCGTGGCTGGTGTATGCTCTACGTGGATGGTGCCGGTGTGGGTGCTTGGGGTTGGGTGCTGGATGTGGGTGCGTCGCCTGCGCGGTGTGGTCGGGCGTGATGGTGGGTTCTCTGACGTGTGTGGCCGGCTGGTGGCGGGTGTGGTCGGGCCGCTGTGGGCTGGGTGGTGGTGGTGGTTGTGGCTGGACTGCTTGGTGGTTGTGGTGTCGGTGGGCGGCCCTGATGATGGGTCTTGGGTGTGTGGTGGCGGGTGGGCGTGTATGGTGGTGGTGATGGTGTGTCATTGCGGGTGGTGTTGGGTGTGGTACCGTTGGGCGTGTGGTTTGCGATAACTGAGCACTCACCCCTCCGGGTGGCGCGGGCCCGGTGGTCCGGTAGCCCGTCCGGCAGGCAGTGCGTGCCCGCCGGGTGCTCACGCGTCCCTCTGGACGGCGGCTGTTCCGTAGCCGGCAGGGGCTGGGTTCACTGCCGGACGCACACACGTCCCTCCGGACGGCGGCTGTTTTGTAGCTGGGAGGGGCTGGGTTCACTGCCGGGCGCGCACACGTCCGTCCGGACGGCGGCTGTTTCGTAGCCGGCAGGGGCTGGGTTCACTGCCGGGCGCACACACGTCCATCCGGACGGCGGCTGTTTCGTAGCCGGCAGGGGCTGGGTTCACTGCCGGGCGCACACACGTCCATCCGGACGGCGGCTGGTTCGTAGCCGGCAGGGGCTGGGTTCACTGCCGGGCGCACACACGTCCGTCCGGACGGCGGCTGTTTTGTAGCCGGCATGGGGTTGGGTACCCTGCCGGGCGCACACACGTCCATCCGGACGGCGGCTGTTGCGCTGTGAGGACTGCGGGGCTTGGACTTGTTCTTGGCGGCTTGTTCGTCGTCCAGCGTGGGTGTTTGCCGTGGTTGTGTCATGTTTTGTGCCGTGGTGCGTGCTGGCGTGCGGTGCTGCGCGTGTGCCCTGCTTGGCCTGCGTGTGGCGCGCGCTCCTTGCCCGGGCGTGCTGTTGCGCAGGCGCGGGGACACACCCTCTCTCTGGCGGGCCCGTTTGGCTCCATGGCGGGCCCTGTTGGCGCCCAGCTGCGGCCCGGTGCGCGGCAGTGGGGTGTGTGTACGTTTGGGGGCGGGGGGGGGTTTGGTTGCTCTCCCCTCGCCTTCCCCACCTTGTCCCTCTGTCCCTTTTCGCCGGCCTGCCCTGCCTGCCTACCCTCTTCGTACCCGCTGGGTTGGCCTTGGCTGGGCGGTTGGTCTTGGTGGTCTGACATGGTGTTTCTTTCCTGCAGGGCGGCGTGGGCTGGGTTCGTTTTGGGGGCGGGTTGCTCGTGTGCTGTGCCGTGCCGCGTGTACGGTGTCCTGGGCCTCCTGGCTCCTGTTCACCAGCGTGCATGTCCTGTGTGTGGTGTTGCGTGTGCGGTGTCCTGGGCTGCTTGGCTCCTGTTCACCGGTGTGCACGCTCTGTGTGTGGCGTTGTGTGTACGGTGTCCTGGGCCCCCTGGCTCCTGTTCACCGGTGTGTACGCTCTGTGTGTGGTGGTGCTTGTACGGTGTCCTGGGCCTCCTGGCTCCTGTTCACCGGTGTTCACGCTCTGTGTGTGGTGTTGCGTGTACGGTGTCCTGGGCCTCCTTGCTCCTGTTCAACGGTGTGCACGCTCTGTGTGTGGTGTTGTGTATACGGCGTCCTGGGCCACCTGGCTCCTGTTCACCGGTGTGCACGCTCTGTGTGTGGTGTTGCGTGTACGGTGTCCTGGGCCTCCTGGCTCCTGTTCACCGGTGTGCACGCTCTGTGTGTGGTGTTGTGTGTACGGTGTCCTGGGCCTCCTGGCTCCTGTTCACCGGTGTGCACGCTCTGTGTGTGGTGTTGCGTGTACGGTGTCCTGGGCCTCCTGGCTCCTGTTCACCGGTGTGCACGCTCTGTGTGTGGTGTTGCGTGTACGGCGTCCTGGGCCTCCTGGCTCCTGTTCACCGGTGTGCAAGCTCTGTGCGTGGTGTTGCGTGTACGGTGTTCTGGGCCTCCTGGCTCCTGTTCACCGGTGTGCACGCTCTGTGTGTGGTGTTGCGTGTACGGTGTCCTGGGCCTCCTGGCTCCTGTTCACCGGTGCGCACGCTCTGTGTGTGGTGTTGTGTGCGTGGTGTCCTGGGCCGCTTGGCTTCTGTTCACCTGTGTGCCTGCTCCGGTGTGCTGTGTCGTGTGCCCCCAAACGTGGCGAAGGGAAAGGGCCTAAAAATCCCACTAACACCAACCAGGGAGGTGGTAAAGAAACGGGTAACCTACGTGCCATGAATGAGGTTAAACCTGATGCAGGTACACCCCCTTTATTCTACTGCAAACCTGTCAATGACAGGGGGGGGCCTTGTCATGCCCCTGACTGCGATCAACGCAGTAGCTGTATGCTGCAGATGAAATGACAGCAGCATACCAAGGATTGGAAACCTGTGACCCATCAGGATCATTTCAGGTGTACCATCACCTGTGGCTATTGTGGCAAACGTTGTCACTACGAAGACGAATGTCACATAAAGAAACGCGAGAGTGATGAACTCAAGCGGCAGGAGGCTGAACGCCAGAAGACCCAAACACCCACCAAAAACCCTCAGAATGGGGATAAAGGTGGTAAAGGAGGTGGCAAGGGGGGTGGCAAAGGTGGACCCCCTAACCCCCAGAGGCGCTCATCAGCGCCCGTTGCTACACCCCCTCCTGCTGCTACACCCCCTCCTGCCGCAGGTGATCCCAAGAAGCGCCCACAGGGGGATAACGCTACCCCTGAGGGGAATAACTCCAAGAAGAGGCGATTGGCCTGGATGGCCAGGTCCCTCATAGCTGCAGGGGTGGATGTCAAGTTCCCTAATGAGGAGTAGGGGGGCGGCTCCGAAGAGGAGGACTTGGTTTTATGGATCCTCGTGAAAATCGAGGATCAAGTTTTTCGAGCGGTGCTTGACACCGGTGCAACACTTTCCATAGTGGCCCGGCGCCTGCTAAAGACTTTCAAGAAAACTAAGACTGTGGCCATAAGAATAGGGGATGGGCGTACCATCCATTCCTTGGGGGGGGGGTCAATGTGACTATATGCCTGGGCGACGAAACCGTGACCCAACACTGCAGAGTGCTGGACACCGACGCCTTTGACATCGTCATTGGTACAGACTTCCTACGAAGAAACCACCAGGTAAAAATGCTGTCTCTCCAGCGCCCCTATTCTTTGCACTGCGACTTTGGCAGTGGGCTGTTCTCCGTACCTTTGGAGCTGTCAGAACGAAAACAGTCTGGGCTGCGCTGCGCATCCAAGACTAACTATCGTACTGGAAACTACCAATTGGCCCGTCACGTTCTTGAAAATGGACTGGTGGCCCTTCAGGTAAACCTGGATGAGATCCAGGTGGAATTGTTTGCGAGCCAACAACAGCACATCATGCAGTTGTACTGCTGGAAACAATTGAATAATGCTTTCCGTTTCTTCTGGAAAGCAATGGGCCTAGCGTATGCTAACCCTCCCTTCTCCCTGCTCGCGAAGGTTCTAACCAAAATCGCTTATGAGGGAGGAAGGGTTGTTATGTGCACCCCTGACTGGGGCTGCTCTGGTGAACATGCTTACTGGCGCCGTATGCTAGATTGAATGACCGTGGGAAGAGAACAATTCCCCGACGGCCCCATCTATGTGCCTGAGGACTCAGACACAGCTATGCAGGCCCCAGAGTGGGCCAGTTTCCTGTCCATCGTTGATGGATCTCTCAATCCTGTACCCCTGTGTGACCTAGACCAGGTGCTACTGAAAGAGGTCATGGCCGAAAATCGTGGCCTGACCCTTTCTGATCTCAAAAATCGATCTCCTGAGCACCTATCTGCCACACTTACAGGGTGTGAGTCTCCCGATGGCTATCTGGAACCTGCAGCTGTAAAGGAGGATGCTGACGACCAACTGCCTGAGATCGCCAGCACTTTTCCTCCTGTTGATCCCAGCTGTGTTGACCTAAAACATAGTGCCTTCCTAGCCCAGCTGTTGCTGGAGGAGGTAGATCTAGAGTCAACCTCTGAGCCCGCTTCCCCTGTTGGGAAGCCAGTGCTACACATGCAGCCTATGCACACAGGTGAACCCGTGGCCCGGATTGCTGATGCTCTGGCGCGGCCTGCTTCTAATAACATGCCATTGTCTGAGCATGACACTCAGGAACTCCGGCGGCTGTTGTACCTGAAGGCCGAAGGTATTGAGCGCCAAGAGCGGCTGCAATACCTCAGACAGACCTGGAAATCCTCCATCTGGTCTGAGGAGGATGATGAATCCTATACGCTGCCTGATCCTGAGATAGCGCTAGTGTATTCTCTGCACTATGGGCAGCAATGTCCCCCTGAGTGGGACGATGGTTCTGTGCCTGCCGAAACTGCTGATCGGCAGACAAAGAAAGAACATGGAAAGAGCAACCTCAATGTTGAGGAGGATTTCCTGCAGAAACTTGAGAGTCTTAACCTTGACCCCCGACTGAAGAAACTGCTGATAACCTATGAGGAGGTATTCGGCGCCTTGCCGCCCCCCCTCTCTTGTAAAAAACTGGTCCAGATGGACCTGAAACTGAAACCTGAATTTGAAAAGACGCGAGTGAGGCGTCGTCCCTATCCCGCTCCACAGGAACATGTTGATGAAATCGAGCGCCAGATCCAGGAATGTATTGATGCTGGCCTCGTTGAAGAATATAAGAAGGGGGACTACCCCCATCACTGCAGTCCCTGTTTCCTGGTTGCCAAACCAGGGTCGACTGCCCTACGACTGGTTGTTGACTATGGTGAGGTCAACAAGAAAACCCAGAACCACTCAGGGAGTATTCCTAACTTGGTAAATACCCTGGAGCGTATTGCCAAATGCAGGTACAAGACCAAAATGGACAAACGCTCTGGTTTCTGGCAGGTGGACCTAACCGCCGCAGCTCAGGAGCTGCTGGCTTTTATAACCCCTAAGGGCCGTGTCTTTAAGTGGAAGGTTATGCCTTTCGGGGTGGCTGATGCCCCAGCGCTTTTCCAAGAGCTAATGAACAAAATTTTGTACATATTGAGGCACAGGCCTCTAGTACAGGAGTTGATTTCTCGAGGTGCAGAAATGGAGGCCCACATCGACGACATGAGTTTGGGTACTAATACCCAAGAGGACCATGTCCTTCTCCTCCGTGAATTTTTCATTGTTTGTCAAGAAAACCATCTCCGAATCAGACTCGAAAAATGTGAGTTTATGAAAGAGGAGATGGAATATTTGTGTTTCGACGTGGGGTATGGTTGGTGGAAACCACCCGCGTCTAAGATGCAGCCCCTACAGGACATGCAGATCCGCGATGACCCTAAGAAGGGTCTACACGACGTGAGGAGTTTTGTGGGCGCCTGTAATTTCTATCGGCGTCACATCCACAATTTTACTTACTCCTCTGCCCCCCTCACTGACCTAATCAAGAAAACTACTCCCTGGAGGTGGACCGCCAGAGAGGAAGAGTGTTTCCAGGAGTTGAAGAAGAAAATTGCCTCCTCCAACTGCCTGGGAGTACCCCGCCCTAAGGGCGAGATAGTCCTGATCACTGATGCCAGTGATGTAGGGGGGGGTGGTACGATCTACCAATGGCAGGAGCTTAACCCCGCTGAACTAACCCACTGCCATTATCGTACTAGTGGACTGAACCGTGATGGTTCGTTGAAACATGACTATCCTACCAGTGAGTGGCGGCTGGTGCCACTGGGACACTGGAATTGGAAATGGAACCAAGCGCGTTCCAATTACAGCACCTATGACCAGGAACTCCTGGCCGGTATGTTGGTGCTTTCGTCACTATCCCGAGTCCTGGAATCTAACCCTATTGTCTGACTGTGTGACCAGGAACCTGTGAAGTCTTTTCAGAAGGGCCCACCACCAGAGAAAACAAAGCTAAAGCGGTGGTGGACTTACCTGAGTCAGTTCAGGCTGACAGTTCATCATATCCCCGGAATAAAGAATGAACTGTCTGACTATATATCGCCCAACAACTTCGATGCGCATATAGGTGAGAGCTCTGAGGCGCTGGCCAGAGAGGCTTTCCAGCGTATGGATGTCCAGCTTGACCTGTCCATGCAAACTGCTGGAATCCTGGAGGGTTGGAGTCTAACCGACTATCAGTCAGAGTATAAAGAAATACTCCAAACCCTCAGCACTGGTCTCGAACCCCGTGTCATTGACGGGCACCAATGGTATAAAAACAATCAGTATCTCTTCTACGAGGACCGAATTGTGGTGCCTGAGGCACAACTGGATGGGTGCCCACAGTGGTCCCATCTCAGTTCTGGTCACACTGGCGCTAATCGCTCAGTGGACTTCTTCCGTGAGTGTTTCTACTCTAGTCTAACCCTGACTGAACTGAGGTCGCGTATGCAGACCATTGTGGATGCTTGTGGCTGTCATGCCAGCAAGCAGAGCGACAGTAGGGATAGGTGCCTGATCTCCAGCTTACCCATACCCTATTGTGCTTGTAGAGTGCTAACTCTCTTCTCTACGTGGATTTCATCCACGGCCTACCACGCTTCGGCGGCTATGATAGTTGCCTATTGGTCACCTGTGGCCTATCTCGCTTCACCCGTGTGTTCCCTTGCAATAAGAAAATCACAGGTGAGCAGACTGTGAAACTGTTCGTCGAACAATGGTTCGAACCCTATGGAGCACCTAAGCAGGTGCACTCTGATGAGGATGTACGCATCCGCAGTGACACTGGGTGGTACAAACGAGTGCTAAATGCCCTCAACATGGAGGTAACCACAGGTGTGCCCTATACCCACACGTCTAACCCTCTCTGTGAGAGACAGAACCGTGTGTTGGAGCAAAAATTAAGAATCCTGATGAAACAGGAGCGTACCAAGGACTGGGTACGCCTACTGCCCTGGGCAGTGCTGACCATGAACTCAGAGCGGAGCTCTTCTACGCGTTTCACCCCCCACGAACTGTTCCATGGAGGACGACCTGCATGGTTCTTCAAAACCCCCTTTCCTGAGGACTTCAAGAGCCTTGTGGGAGATTGGCTGGAACACAAGCAGTCTCTGGCTAACCAGGCAGGGACTAACCTGAGACACATTCGTGACCGTGAACTGAGCCGACGGAACCGCCTACAGCGACCTGCCAGCTTCAAGGTTGGTGACCTTGTTTTGGTTCACCATTCACGACTACCCTCCTGGCCACGTAACTGCCTACAGAACCCTTATTTTGGACCCTATCGCATCATCAGGAAAGATGGATCCAGGATCCATGTCAGGTGCAGTCCACGTCTAGGTGGTGAACTGCTGTGTGCACCTAAACAGTTGAGGCACTATCACTCCCCTGACGATTTGTCCTGGGATGAGTGGCGCCTCAGCGACAGTGAGGTCGAGCGTATAGACCTAGAGAAGTCCAGAGGAGGCAGACGAACTCGAAGAGATGACTGCCGAAGAGATGGCAGTGGATGGTTACTACGTGGTTGCAGGTATTGCTCGCCACGAGTATAAACAGGGCTGGAGATTCCTAACCCTGTGGGATGGCTATGGGTTATCTCAGGCGACCTGGGAACCTATGTCAGCCTTGATACAACCAGATGGGACTATCAACCCTATTTTCCGCTCCTACCTCGTTGAGAACAACGAGGGGCAGCTACTAACCCGTGCTGAGACTATGTCCCAGCGTAAAAAGCGAAACTAATTTCCCTGTGTCAGTCTACTGACTGTGTTCTAACCTCACAGGTGCAGCGAGCACTCATGTGCAGACGTGCCTGTGTATGGGTGTAAGAGCAGTTGTCACAGTTGCCCCGCATTGCATCGCAGGACAGGACCGTTAGCCCCCCGTGACAACCACTCCCTGGCCGAAGGCCATTGGTTTTACACAGACTACTGCTTACTGAGCACTGCACTGACCCTGTCTGTGCCCTGCAGACCCATGCCTATGGTTTCCAGCGTGGACCAGGTGGCCGCTTATCACGTTTGCAGCCACCCAGCGAGTGTATGCCTTGTTGACGATGTGTTGCATGGGGACTGCCCTGATGTAATGACCTTGGGGAGCCAACGAAGAACGGTGGCTTACTACACCAGGGGGGAATGACAAGCAAGGTGTTATGAGGCAAGGTGTGCCTTCCCTCCTTGGGGACAAGCGGGCCCACAGTTAGGACCTCTGACTGGTCCAGACCCATGGGGTTCTACCCTTCCTTACTGGATTTACCTTACCCCTAAGTGTGCTACGTATGTCTGTGTGTGTCTCACTTCTCTCCCGGTTGTGGCTCCCAACTCGATGGGCTTCGCTGATGTCGGACCGAAGGTCCTAGTCAGTTACTAGTACCACTCCTATGGCGCCCGGTTTCTGTGCTGGTGCCTATCCTTGGGGGAAGACGGCAAAAGCCCTACCTACTAGAGGGGAGGGGTGGCCAAGTGTGCTGAGGGCATACAAAACGCCCATTTTTGCTAAAGGCCAAAAGCTAACGCACTCCCCTGCCCACGTGGAAAAGCACGCGGGACAGGAGACACCACTACACTACACTCACTAACGCCAGCACCGGCCTTCGAAGGCAGGGTGAGCACTCATCACCTGCACTCAACTCCTGCCAGGCCTGCGGACCCTAACAACTACACACGCTACTTGGTGTAAAAAAGGTCCCTACCAGGACCGGCCCCTGCTGTACCCCTTCCACCATTTCCTGTCACTCCTATGGTCTTGCTTCTCACCAGGTTCTGCATGATCTTGCCCTATCCTGCACAACTTCCCACAAAAAATAGTAAAATATGGCTCCTTCACACAAATCCTGATCCCTTGCAATAACCAACTCCCAAGTACAATAGCTCAAATCCAAATAATCCACACTGATGGCTTCCAAGGGTGTTTGAGGTCCCGCGTTGACACTCAACAACTCCTTTCAACACACCGGTCGTCTCACGGTGCACACGGAGACACGGGCGTTGGGCATGTACATAGAATTGCACCAATAGAATAATGGAAAAAGCCCTGAAATTGGCATATGAACACAAATCAAGCAAAATTGGGGAAAGATGGAAACATACACAATCACAGCCATAGACCCCTCATTCCCTGGACTCAGGACCTTCCCTTGACTCGCCAACATGATGCCCTGAACCAAGTCAAATAAGATGGCTAAATGCCATGTGTCAAAAGTCACTACACAAACCCCAAAAATGTGTTCACTCCCAAGCCTCTAAATCCTAGCCCGATAGGGGAGGTGGCGTGTCATGGCCTAGAGTGGCAATCAGGACCATGCCCTACCCTGACATAACTTTGGTTGGACTTGGAGTCCATTGGGCTTGGAGAATTGCCCTATGAAGATGACCTCACAACATAGCAAAATAAGGCAAATCACACCATAATGCCCAAAATTCAATTATATACTCAAAAATGCATACGGCAAATGTTCAAATGCTCCATGCATGTGTCAAACCGGAAAGTAATATACAAGAGTGATATAGACCAAAGATCCATGCCCTAGGAATCATATATCTCTTTTTCTGCATGTTTTCTCCCGTCCCCTAGGGGTCATCTATCTCTTTGCACCTGCCTACATCACTGCCATAGCATCTGCAGGCCCCACGACTCACTTCAGGCCTCTGGTGCATAATTTTGCAGTGTTTTCACCCTAAGTAAGTCTGTAAATACCTGCAGCTGTCCGTCGGTGAACTTCGGCTCGCCATGAACGCTTGCTATGCCCGTGGTCAGGCCGCTTCAGTGCATTGTCTTCGGCGGGGGACCGCCATGCCCAAAAAAAAAAAAAAAGATCCATGCCCAAGAATATCCCAACATTGGCCCCCAAACCCCTCCATATATATACATGCCCTGCTTCACAAGTCAACTCACGAATTTGAGACCTAATTTTGTGAGGCCTCATGTGCCACGCCAAAGTGACCACGTGATTCGGCATATGGTGAGGTGCAACACCGAAGCATATGCCAACATATAAGCAACATATCATAGTTCACGGATCACTAGGCACTTTACTGTTAGCCGACCAGTTGAGCACATAAAATACAAAAATGAGCACAAAATGAGGTCAAAAACATGCAAATGTTGCTAAATTCAAGATAATCACAATAGTATATAACTTCGCTCATCCATGGTATCAACATATGGTTCAACACACTATTGCTTCGAACCATTTGCGAACAATCCCCCCACTTGGATCCCCAAATGGACGCATGAAGAAACCTTCGAACCTCCTCTCGACATGCACCATGAAAATGGGAAAATTGGCAATGGCGCTTATGGGTCGCTCCGTAAGGCTTCCCACGTGCACTATATGTGCGGTAGACTTAGTCTAGCGCTATGGAGCTCACCATTGGGATATGGGCGAAGCCCTTACCACGTATGACTCCTCATATCTTCCTACAAATGGAGATATATAACATGGGCGTGAGCATAGCGAAGCACATACCATCCATATAACACATACCCTTAAAAGTGGCTCCCACCATGGTATGCCATGCCCCTCCATGGACATAACTTCACGTTCAAAATACTCAGGAACCCAAGGAAAGTTTCTATGCAACACCAACACTCATGCGGTACACTCGGAAATCGCATTAAAATATTCGGTTGCATGGTCCAAGAGTTATAAATCATTTTCTACCCTGTTGACAATTATCCCTTGCTACACCGGGCATATGTACACATCCAAGGCGTTTGACGCTTCCTAAATTAAGTTGAGACCAAGGCGATTCCAGCCCATATCTCAAAATTGAAACACCTCGCAGTGAGCCGGAGATATGATGTTTCAAAGTGGCCTCACGAATCAATTTTGTTTCGCCTATATCTCCAAGAAAAATGAAGGAGACAACAAAAGGAAGGTTGATTCGTGATTGGGGAAAAATGTAGGACCACTCGAAATACATCATATCCAGTGCGGCAACCTCGAAATCAAAAATCTGATTCTGAATGTCTGAAAAAATCGGATTAATTTTGCGAGTCTATAACATGAAAATTGCGGAAGCAACGAACCCTTTTCTGATGAAATTTAACCCTTCATCGGGGTTTTCGCTAAAATATCTGGAAATAACAGTTAACCAATCGGTTACCGCAAAATCGCGGGCGGACTGACAGTCGCCGATACATTGACAATCAGAACGGATAGCTGAAAAATTACGGAAACATTATGATAAAAAAACCCTGTTGATTCCTGACATTTTGATATATGAATCTCAGCCGGCGGCGCCTTGGTATTGAATATGGCCGCTCATAGCTGGAATGGCCAAACCCATCACACTATCACATCAGGTTAGGTCAGGTGGATGGGAGGGTATGATATCAGCCCATGGCAGCTGGCCGGCCCATAGATACACACCCCAAGTGACCCGAAGATGGCCACGGGGGTCCGAACCGGCTTCACCCTCCTTCTCACAGTGTTGTATCCGCTCGGAGATCATTGAAGGGAGGACGGGAGGACCCCAATGGGCTCCAATCCCCCCCCCCATGTCCCAAGGACACATGGAGGCCCCACATACGTCGTAGGCGTCCCCCATGCCCCAAGGGAGGGGTGAGGACACTCATAATCGGTGCCCTCCGCCATATCCGGTCTTCTCTTGATCTACAACATGGACCAAGGGGATAAAAGATAGAGAAACGTCGTTGGTCGACCTAAATATGTATACCACAATGAAATATATATGTGGAGATCGAGTGAAGGGGGTATATGGCCAATCAAGGCCCAAAAATCCCCGGATGAACGCCCTCACCCGTCTGCCAAACACAAAAACAAACAAAAATGCCACGGTGGATCCATCACGGTGCTGCTGCAGCCACCAAATGGACCAACACGTCCTTGACATCCAAGGAAATGTTCTTTTTCCTTAGATAATCCATCCAGATCGTGGTATACCTCGGCACAAAACTGCTCGGAGGCTCCCACGAATCTCTGGATGCGGCAAACCCCTTCCAACGGACTTTATAAAGCCTCCCCCTGGGCGTCCCCGGGTCTGGCTTGTCCATCAGGATCTTCTCGGCGGTGAAGTCGTCGTCACCACCCTCGTCATCCGAGTCCCCATCGCCGGCTGTGAACTCGAAGGTGACGGGACGTCCGCTGGGGTCTGGTGCTCGGGGACGAAGCTGGGTGTGGTTGCGGTCAAGGACCTTGTTATCCCCCACACGAACCGCATACACATCCTGTCCGACCTTCCGAACGATTACCCCCGGCACATACCAAGATGCCTGCCGATGCCTGGACAGGACATCCTTGTGGTGCCGCTCCACCCATACGGTGCCTCGGAGAGCATATTTCTGGACTTTTCCCTGCTTGAAGTACTTGGCCCTTTTCTCATGCTCGTCCTGAGGTGCTTTGCACACCTTGGCCGCCGTGTCGTCCGCCTCAGCCATCATAGCATTCGCATCCCGGGCCTCTTTGCCATGGTTCAACCACGGGAGAGTGCGTGACACTCCATCCTGTAGGAACAGGATACGATGGGGCGACAGTCCAGTGGGCCCCGGAAGGTCGTTGTACGCCTGGAGTACTCTCCACAGCGAATAATACCAATTCCGGCCCGGTTCGTCAATGTGCAACTGGCGGAACTTCTCGAACATCTGCCGGCCGGCCACCTCAGCCCGGCCATTCGACCGGCTGTGGTACGCCACGGTCTTGGCGTGCCGAAACCCCATGTGCTTGCACATCGTCTTGAACCACGTCCCCACAAATTGACTGCCCCGATCGCTGCAGATGACAGCTGGGACATCAAAAATTGTCAGCCAATGCCTGATCATGGCATTAGCGACGGTCTTGGCCTGCAGACCCACTCCATGCTTGTCCTTCTTGTCCTTCTTCTTGGATTTCTTGCCAGGGACCCCCACGATATACCCGCTGTGCCTATCCACCGCCAGGATGACACAGTTGTAGGTCTCTCCTTCCACGGCGACCTCCGGCATGGCGAATACATCCATGGCCACTGACCGCATAGGGGCCTCCGGTATAGCCGTATAAACCGGGTCGCCAGCCGTGGACTGGTTGGGGCTCTTCGTGGCCCGACACACGGCGCAGTCGCTGCAGTACTTGTCCAGGATGGCGTAGTACCCCGGTGGGAACTTGAAGCGCCACTCCATGTCCTGCTGCATCTTGTCCCGACCAGGATGCATGAGCTGGGCGTTATGCCAGAGGTCAATGAGCTCCTCCATTTGGTTCTCAGGGACCAATAGCTTGTCCTTGAGGAATCATTTGTCCCCATCCTCGGTCAAGCCCTCAGGCCATTCGTCCTCCGACGGGGCGCTCATGGCATTCCAGTACCTGCTCCAGTGCTCGGATGCCGCATAGTCATCCGACCAGTCTTCTGTAAGCACCGACCTGACTAGCTCTACAGGGGCCACCATCCATTGCTCGAGGGTTTCCTCTCGAATAGCTTGGACTCGGGCGCCCCGGAACTTGGCCAGGTCTGTACGGTTTGCCATCACCACAAAGCACTTGACCCCTCTTGCTCCATGGCCTTCTCCATCTCAATGATGCGCTTGGCCTCCTCGGTCTCCTCCGCGTCCCCATGGCTGGATATGTCCATCCATGCCTTGCCCGCGGGGTAGGCCCATCGACTGAGGCAATCTGCCAAAGTGTTGTCCTTCCCCGGGACATATACGACGCTGAGGTCGAACTTGCCGAACGTCTCGTGCCACTGGGCCCTCCTTGCCGCCGGTCCCGAGGGGGTGTCGACGTGCTCCTTGTGCCAGCTCTGTAAGGACTGATGGTCCGTGCAAACCACCACCGGTTGTAATCCGATGTGGCCAGACCACTTCCTGAGCGCACAAACAATGGCGTACGTCTCCTTCTCCCTCGCGGTCCAGGTTCGACGTTGGCCCTCGGCCAGGATCCGGCTCCAAAAAGCCACGGGTACGTGCGACCCGTCGTCCCAGACCTGCTCGAGGACTGCCCCTACGGCATAGTCCGAGGCGTCCGTCCGTAGCACGAATCCCTTGTCCGGGTCCACCAGGAATAGCCCCAGCTGCCCCAGGAGTCGCTCCTTCGGGCGGCTGAACGCATCTTCGGCCTCAGGGGTCCAGGCAAGCTTCTCCTTGCTCCCCTTCCGGCCATCGAACTTGCCCACCTGCAGCATCTTGTGCAGCGGGCCCGATAGTTCCGCATACATTCGGACATAGCCTGAATAGTAGTTGCAGAACCCCATGAAGGATCGGAATTCGCTGATGGTCTCGGGCTTCTCCCACTGTTGCAGGGATGCCAGCTTCCCAGGCATGGGACGGCGTTGCCCGTGACCAACCACGTGACCCGCAAACTCCACTTCCTTCACGAAGAGCGAGGCTTTGGTGGGCTTGCACACCATGTTGTGCTTGTCCAGCTCGCTGAGCACTCGGCGCAGATCCTTCTCATGCGCTTTGATGAGCTCGTCCTCAGTCATGTCTTCCGTGCCGGACCCGATGATGATGTCATCCACGAAGGGGTCGGCACAGTCCCGGACAGGACCGAGTAGGTCCTCCATCATGCGCTGGAAAGCGGCGTTGCCATTCTTGGCGCCCATAGGCACCACTTTCCACTGCATGGGCCCCAGCGGCATCGACATCGCTGTGCAGGGCCTGGAGTCCGGGTGCAGCGGCATCTGGTGATAGCCGTGTTGCAGGTCTAACACCGTGAAGATCCGCTTTTTTTGTTGTTTTTGGAGGATGGTGTCGATCAGAGGAAGCGAGTACGAGTCGTGCTCGGTTTGCTCGTTCAAACCGCTGTAATCAACCACCAACCTCCACTCGCCCTTCTCTTTCTTGGGCACAATAAAGGCTGGGCTGGCCCACTCACAGTCGGAGGGTTCGATCCAGCCCCGCTCAATAAACTCGGCCAACAACTTCTTCATGGCCTCGGCCCGATCGCCCTGAAGTTGGTACTCCCGATGACGATAGATCTTGGGGTTCGGCGTCAGCTTGGTCCTCGCTGTGCCAAACCTCCCACGATCTGGAGGGTTCTTGTTGGTGACGCCACTGAATAGCCGCGGATAGGCATTTATCAGCCTCTCCTTAAGCTCCGCAACCTTCGGGTTCTCCTGGGCCTCTTCAGCCGCTTGCTTCGGTATCGATACAACCGACCGCACTGCGGTATAGGCCTCTTCAGGGTCCGAGGCCGACTTCTCCTCGTCCGATATGCCGTCTTCATCGTCGTGGGGCATGCTTCCCACCGATAATCTTCGGAAATTTGCGGCATCAGCCGAGTTCTTGTCGCTACCGGCCCCCATTCTTGGAAAATCCCACGTCGGCGGGTCCGACCCAACCGGACCATCATATTGGTCCGCGATGTGATCCATGACCCTCGCCACGAACTCATCCTTCTTGTACTTGCCGGTGACCAACATCTTGTCATCCCACCAATGCGGAGATGTGACCATTGCTCGCCCCTTCTTGGCTGCCACACGGTCGTGCATCCCCATCCGCATGTAGTTGACGGCGTGGTCGATCTCCGCGTGGGATAGGACGTCAATGCCCACCATTGGCTGATCCGTCCCTTCCTTGGGCTCAAACATGACCCGCATGGGCACCGCCTCAACCCTACGGATGAATGCTTCATCACCCGTGGGCTGGGCTTGCGCCCCATCCACCAGGAAAGCCTTGGTACCCCACGCTTGACCCGGGGAGGGCATTGATAAACCCTTGGCGTCGATGAACAACTCCTCCTCTGGCCCGAATGACATCTCGTTCAGGGTGATGGAATCCAGCGTCGACTTGAGACCTTCCAGCGGACACGGGGTGGATCCTATGCCGGTTATGACCAGGATCCCCTTCGCCCTATCCTCGACGATCTTCTCCACCATACATCTGGTAATTTCCAGGGAGCCATGCCAATACATGGGCCCCCACTCCTTCAAACCCCAATGCCTGTGCCAGGCTGAGTCTCCTCGATGCCAATGCCTCCTACACTTCCTCAAAAGTGGGGCATCCCGGGAAGCGAAGACGTCCGTCTCGGGCGCTTTGGCTCCCAGCGTCTGAATCATCCTGGCATACACCTGCGGCGCCATTCCATACTCCGTGAGCTGAACTCCGCGGTCTCCTCTGGACTTGGCACCCACAGCTTGCACCGCTTTGACGATCCGATCCTGTTCCTCAGCATTCCATTGGGATGATCCGCATGCATAGTCCGTGGACAGCCATGTAAGGCATTCATTATCCTCCCGGACCAGCGTTGCACGATGGGGAAGGGCTCCGATGGCGTTTCCCACCATGAAGTCATACCCCATGGTCATATCCCAATCTGTAATGTCGGCCACATAGAAGTTCCCGGATGGAGTGCTTCTCTTCGCCAAATCGGGGCGGTTCAAGCGCTCATGCTCCCAGAATTCCATACTGATAGTGGCCTCATGGGTGCCACCACCCATAATCTCTCCATTGGCCACCTTCAGGCGTACCGGTCTACGGCTGGGCTGCAGGGATTCCTCCTTGAACAACCCTCTCTGGACCAGGCTCACCTGGGCACCCGTATCCACCAAAACATCCACCACCAATTCCTCTTGTCCGCACCGTACACGCACCTTCAAGTGCAACTGCCGCTCGTCATCCTGCGGTGTATGGACGACTCTCACGGCATGCAACTCTAGCACATCCGGGTGCATCAGGACTTCGAGGGTATGGTCACGGATGGTGTAGATCCTGGGCTGGTCCTGCCCGTCCACGGGGCTCTCCGTGGTCACTCCTTCTTTCTTGCCACGTCCCTTGCCCACATACACTTCCCTTGGCAGGGCGCTCCAGGGGTCGGGAGTGGCGAAACTCAGTGGTTTGGCTCTTCTGGAGCCTTCTTCGGCACCCGATGTGCCTTGGCTTTCTCTAGGATTCCACTGATTTTCGGAGGAGAGGCCTCCGGGGTCCCACTCCCGTGGGGGCTCCTCTAGACGTGACCTGCCGCAGCTCCCCCCTGCTGCGATCCGCTCAGACTTTGTCCACCACGTTGCTGGGCTTTGAGTTCCTCCAACGTGCTCAACATGTCCTCAGCAACCTCCTCGATCGACCTCACGCGTCGGTCTGGGCCGGGTCCTCCACCATAGCCTTTTCCTCCGCCTTTCCCTTGGCCCTTTCCTTGGCCTTTTCCACCGTCTCCGACCTTTGCCTTCCAATCGGCAATACGTTGCTCCTTGGGCTTCTTGTCGGGATGGGCGGCGAAGTAGGTCTTCTTGTCATCCTCATATACCTTGCAATGCCGGTGGTCATGTGCATGGTTGTTCCCCTTGCCGTAGCAGCCCCAGCAACCGTCGTGCTGTGATCTGTACTCGCGGAACGAGAGCGGCGGGTTCCCGATCCTCCGCGGTTCCTTGCGGTTCTTGGTCCTTGGGTCCAGGCGGTTCCACCTGGACCTGTCCTGCCCATGCTCCTTCATGTTGTGCGCTACGAACGCGAAGAAGTGGGCTTCTGCATGATCCTCTCCGGTGGTCGCGGTCCAGAGATCTTGGGCGCTTCCACTGCCTTCCTCCGCGGTGCCGACCGTGTCCTCCTTAACTTCTCGGTGTTGGCGATCTTCCCGATGACCTCGATGTCCATGGCCCTGTTGATCCTGCACGTGGGCCTCGTTCTTGG
The DNA here is from genome assembly GCA_964036045.1 of Eutreptiella sp. 'Long Island Sound 2002'. Lineage (NCBI taxonomy): Eukaryota > Euglenozoa > Euglenophyceae > Eutreptiales > Eutreptiaceae > Eutreptiella > Eutreptiella sp. 'Long Island Sound 2002'. Next base: position 17,791,896 of record OZ038390.1, read on the forward strand.
CGTTGAGTTTCAGCTCCACCGTGATGTACTTTACGATCTCGTCCAGGCTCATGCGGGCGAAGATGACCTGCATCCTCAGCGGCTCTCCGCGCCTCCACTCCGCGTTGTTGAGGCGCATCAGCCTTTGCCCCAAGGTGTCGCTGAATACCTCCACGTAGACGGCGTTCTTCAACCCCAACATTCGACTGGGCTCGCCGAGATTTCGCCGGAAAAACTCCATTATTCCGGCGTGGGTGTCCTCCGATGCCATGATCCGTACGGCCACGCGCTTCTTTGCTCTCTTCTTTTCCTCGTCCTCCACTCTCCTCTTTCACTGGCCGGGGAGGACGTCCTTCAGCAGGTGCCGGATCTCGCTGGCCTCATTCCAGTCCACCACCAGCTTGAGGCTTCTTCGGTACTTGCGGATGTACCGATTCCATTCCCAGACCTGCAGCTCCCCGCGCTCCAGCGGCAGCAGAATGGACCACAACTCCTCCAACTTCTGGTTGGGGGCGTCCACTCGCTCCTCGTCCTCCAGCCACTGGAGGCAGGCCTGCTCCGTCTGGATCAATCCCTCGCGGATCTGATCCCTGAGCTCCTCCCTCAGGTCCTGCGCCAGCCTGTGTGGGAATGTCCGACATACCCACTTGTCCCTTGGCGCTCCCTTCATCTCGCCGACGACCTCCTCAGCGAAGTCCTCCCAATCCAGGATGAAGTCATGCAGGTTGGAGGGGTTGCCATCGTAGTAGGGGATTTTGCTTCCCCTGAGGTCGTCAATCCTGATGGCGTCTCCGACATCCGCAGCCACCACTCCACCGAGACGGATACCACCTGTGGCCGGGGGGTGTGAGTACACTCCCCGTACATCCCTCTCCTCCATGGAGTGCGGTCCAGTTGGGCTTGAACCCATGGGGTTTGGGATGCGGGAAGGACTTGCTCCACCGGCTGTCCATATCCCCGTAGTGGGGTCCTTCAACCACAGGTTTCCGCCTGGATGGCCTCGACCATGTCCCTCGGCCCTTCCCATGGTTCGCCCCTGCATGGTCTGGATCTCCTCTTCCGCATAAACTGCATGGGCAGTCATAGCGGTCGGTGGATCCTGGGCGGCATGGGACATCTGTACCGTCAGGCTCCTCAGGTCCGTGGTTGCGTGCTCTTCTGGCATGGACCCAGCCGGTGCCGTATGCTCCCCGAGCATTATGGATTCGCTGAACATGGGAACAAACGGCAGCGCACCCAGGTCAACACGCGGAGGCGCGTAAGGTGCCTCTGCAGGGCCGCCCGTGGGCTTCTCCATGGCGCCCCTGAGGGTCTTGACCCGCTCCACCAGCTCTGCCGTTGCCGGCCTTGCTGGGAGCTCCGGACCCGAGGCGAGGGGTTGTAACTCCTCTAGCCTTTTCAGGCGTCCCGACATGTCCTCCACCAGGTGAAGGAGGCTGTCCACAACTCGCTGCTGCTTCTGCAGGGCCATCTCCAGCTTCTCCCGGTACCGGTCCTGCTCCGCTCGCAGCTCCGCCATGTCTCTCTCCGCTTCCGACTGGTCATCCAGGATTCCCGCGATGTCCTCCTCTAGGCCTTCCTTCTGGTTGTCCAGGCGGTCGAGGTGCTGCACGATGGCGTCCATCCCCATCTTTGGGTACTTGCCGATGAGGAAGGATACATGCTCGCAGTGGCACTCAACGTGCTCTCCACCTGATCCGGCGCATCCCACGGTTCCCGGCGCCTCGGACTCCTCAGCCATGGGTGTGTCGCCCATGTTATCCCGCTTTGGCTCCGTGTGCCGGGCCACAGGCGCCGTTCTGGCTCTGGTAGGCCTCTCCAACGCCTCGGCGTCATGCTCCAAGCTGGGTTCGGGGGCCATGTGCGCCCTTGTGGGCGGTATGGCCATCTCCTCCGACTCCGAAGGGAAAGCGGTCCGATAGCCATCAGAATGCCACTCGGAATCTGCAGCTGACCACAGCCTGACCGGGCTGGGATCCGTCTCCATCGCCCTGGCTTCCGCCGCGGGTTTTGGGACCCGCACTTCCGGTAACGCCGAGCCCTGCCGTTGCTGCCAGTCTCCTCCAACTCCTCCGCAGCGGAGCGGAGATTGCAAGCCTTGCGACATTGCCTTTCACACATGGAGGCCAGGTCCTCCATGTCTACCCCATGTCCTACAAGGGCTCTCCGTCCTGAGCATCTTCGCTCTTCTCGAGCTTCCAAGTCCGGCGTCGACTCCACGGACTCAACGATCTGCACCCGGGGCATCCTTGGGCAGGGCTCATGAGGGCCCAAGTCACCGGTGCGGCAGTAGGGGGCAGGTACTCCTCTGCTACCATAAAGAAGGTCCCTACCAGGACCGGCCCCTGCTGTACCCCTTCCACCATTTCCTGTCACTCCTATGGTCTTGCTTCTCACCAGGTTCTGCATGATCTTGCCCTATCCTGCACAATTTCCCACAAAAAATAGTAAAATATGGCTCTGTGCTTCACACAAATCCTGATCCCTTGCAATAACCAACTCCCAAGTACAATAGCTCAAATCCAAATAATCCACACTGATGGTGTAACCGCTGCATAGTGGTTGATCTTTGTTGTGTCTGCGAAGCCTGTAGCCTTGATGCCCCAGGGGTCGTAACGCCCGACACTGCCCCTGATATCTCCGAACCCACATAACCCTCTTCGGACCCATATCCAGCCTCTGGGAGCGACATATGCGAAGCACTTGTAAGTCCAGTGAACTCCATGGTGGAATATGAAGAGTACGAAAACCCGGTCTACAAAAATGGAGCAGACATAGAATCTCAATGCGCATTCATCGCAACTAATGACACAACGTGAAATCATTCGAAATAATTTAAATAAATCCGATTGGGAAATCACGAAAGACAAATGCGACTCGACGCGCGCTCACAGGCGACATCTGGCGGCGAACGGAAAACATGAAACTGAACGGAAAATTTACTGCACTAATGTACATCTGAGAATCATTGGAATTCTGATCACATCAGTGTATAATTGAGTGCTGTCACTGCTGCCGTTACACTCCCCCTCTGAAAACATACGCCAGTATGTCAGGCTGGGTCAAGTGAAGTAAACGAAACGGCGAAAGTGACCAAAAACTGCCTAATCTAAGGCAAAATGTGTGAAATTGAGCTGAATTGAGCAAAATTGTGCTGAGATCTGTGATTCGCGATGGCCATCGACTTGAATGAAACGCATAGGTACCTTAGGGCACACAGAAAAAGCTTCGTTCAAGCTCGAAAATTCGAAAATTGAAAGTCTGAGTGAAGAATGTACATGATGATCCATGATCCATGATGCATGATGCAATCAGGATCTGACATCCCACTGCCAGAAAACAGAAAACGAGCGTCGCCATGTCGTCGAGCGTCAAAAAAATAGGGTATCCCTTCATGGAGTCCAAGATGTGAGAAACTGGCTGGTGTCATTTGCAGTCATGAGACCAGATGCCAGATTATGGTACAAAATGTGCCTGAATTGAGACCAAAATCAGTGAATCGCGCATGGATTCAGGGTGGCGAAACTCACCGCAAGCCAAAATAGGTCCAATTCAATGTCGATAGACACTGTGTGTAGTGTTGAACGGAAATCCAGTTCTCATTCATAGCCAATCCAGGTCAAATCCTCATGATGATGATGAATCCCATGATGGGAATCCAATCATTTAGTAATGATAGCCAAGAAAACCCAGTGCGTGCACCACACTGTCAGTATTGTCTCCAGGGCTTCATGTTTAATGCCAGTATGAGCCAGAAGTGGTAATTGACTCGTTATAGTCCCAGAATGTATAAGCATCCAATGCTTGGTACTGGGAATTTGCCAAAATTGAGCTGATTCTGAGGGGGATTCCAACACAATCCACAGATGAACAGCGAGTCGACACAAGTAAGAACACCATCGTCGTCACTTGGTCTATATAAGCCCTTTGACAGTGGTCTAGTGGAATACGAACCAACCTTCTCAATGTAAGAGCTGATGGAAATCAAATTCTGAGCAGATCCGTCAAACACATGAAATGGATCAGACTCAGTCATGTGCCAGAATCTCTGTAATGAGCACGAACTCGAACGAGCCCTTCCCAAGGCGAGTAGAGGGGTCCAGCCGACAGCAAAGGGTGATAGTGTCGTCGTGGTTGAGGATAATGGCCTTTCGGATCTTCGGATTGGAATCATCTGAGATGAAGCACATGATTCACATGATGACCATGATGGGCATGATGGATGGAATGACCAGGATGACCCCAGAATGTCCCATCATCTGTCCATCGAACCACACAGACGATGCGTCAGGACTGTTTTGTCCCCATGCCAAGGGTATATGTCGACCGTAAACCTCTTCGAAAGTTTCGGCGACCCAAATTCTGATCAGATCTTGTCAGGGATGGATGATGCCACAATTGGAGCTTCTTCTTGTGCTTGTAAGTCCTCCTTGGTGACACAATCCTTGATCAGCGAGAGCTCTTTGTCAATCTCAGGGTGTTTCTTCAGGAACTTGATGAAAGTATCCGTATACCCATGGATAAAACTTGAAGCTGGCTCCCATTTGTCTTCTTCTGGACCGAATCCTTTCCATCTGCACAGAAAGTACCACTTGCCTCGAGCATTCTTCTTGTACTCAAGAATCTTCTCCAACTCGAAACTGCTTGTGACCATCTTCCTGTCGCTCAGGTACTTCGAAGTCCAGTAGAGAGGCTTGAACCTTCCTTTGGGGCAGGGTACTTCGGCCTTCAAACGATCTCGATGTACTTCTTGATGCCTGCCTGGCTCAATCTCAATGTTGAATGTAGTCTCACTTAGTTGACTTTTGACTTGGAATGGGCCATCCCACAAAGGTAACAATTTGTTGTTGTCCTTCAGGGTCTCGTCTGACTTACGAAGCCAAACTTGCTGGCCTTTCTCGAAGGGTTTTCCTTGCGTTCTTGACTTATTTTTGAAATTCAACCAATCTGCTTGACTTTCCACTTTGGCTTTGATCCACTTGGACTCTAGATCCTTGATCTTCTCAAACCATTGTGATGCGTCGTAGCACTGCCTTGGATGATGCATCACTGGTCCTGGACCCATCTTCTCTCGACCAAAAACCAGCTCATTCGGACTTAATCCAGTGTAATTCTTGGTACGATGGTATCTTCTCAAGACACAGTAAATTGTCTCCAACCAATTGTAGTCTTTTTCAGTCGCCAGAAATTTTCTCAGAATGGAGATAAGAATCCTTCCAGCGCGTTCAGCAGGGAGAGCTCGATGGTCGTAGACTCGGGCACGAAGGTGATGAACTCCCAATAGGGCACACATGTTCTCCCACCAAGTCCCAATGAACTCTTTCCCACTGTCCGTCAGAATTTCACTGGGCACATCCCAGTTACTCATCCACTGACTTGCAGTCCACTTGGCAGCCATTTCAGAGGTGAGATGCTTCGTGTTGCAAGGGAGGACTTGGATGTAGCCACTGTGGCGGTCTTGAATTAACAAAACCCCATCGATAGGCTTCCTCGTGTAGAGACATTCCTCTTGGATTTGTCCCAACTCGAAGACATCCGCCGTCACCTTGTCGAACAGCCTCTCAGGAATTGGTAATCCCTTCAGTAGTCCTTCTGCCTTTTGATTCTTGGGGATGGTCGCCTGACATTGCTTGCATCCTTTGGCAACTCGTTCACAGGCACCCTTGAGGTCCCTTGTGTACACTCTGTGGCGTAGTTCCTGCTCCAGCACACGAGAATGTGTGTGGGCTGTCTCATTCCGATGCCAATGTTTGACATATTGGTCAATCAGACAATCAGGAACACAAATCCGTCCTTGCCAAAATAACTTGTCGCCTTGGATTTTGAAATCAGACGTCTCTTCAGAGTCGTAAGGCTTGTCCCCTTTCAACTTGTCGTATACAGACCCAAAGAACCTGTCCTCCTTGTACATCTTCGTCCAATCCACATAGAGGAAGGAAGTTTCCTTGTCCTTTTGTTGTGGAGGGAGCGTGGATTTCGCTTTGGATCTCGTCAGAGGAAATACATTAAGGAGTGGCAGCGACGACTCAGAGTCAGAGTTAACCCTTTCAGTCTGATCTGCCTTGGTAATCTCCTTGCATCTGACCAAATCCACCTTCATCCGATTTTTAATCGAACATTGGAGACAATGTTTCTTGATCAGTGCTTGTTCTTCCTTGTCGAACTCGATCACTTCAGCTTTATCCGTCGCTGTCCCATGAAAACTCACTTCAGAGTAAGCCTCAGAGGCTGGGTAGGCCCAGCGACTCAGGGCGTCCGCCACTGTATTGTAGCGACCCGGAATGTAAGTCACATGGAGGTCAAATCTGCTGAGAGTTTCATGCCAACGGCCTCTTCTCCCAGCTGGTCCACCAGGGGTATCCACATGTTCTGTCCTCTAGCTCTCCAGTGACTTGTGGTCAGTCAGTACCTCGACGCGATGGCCCAAGATCCAACCTTCATAGCGCCGTAAGGCACAAAGGATTGCGTAGGCTTCTTGTTCCCTTGGACTCCAATTTCGCTGCCTTGTTGTAAGCTTGCGAGACCAGAAAGCCAGAGGATGATGGTGACCTTCGTCGTCGACTTGTTCAATCGTAGCACCAATGGCGTAACGACTGGCGTCTGTACGAATATAAAAAGGTCTTCCATCCAACCACGGAGTCTTTAATGTAACCACATTTGCCAGTGCTTCCTTGAGACCAGTAAAGGCTTCTTCACATTCTGGCGTCCACTTGAGCTTGACTTGAGATCCCTTTTTTCCTTCTATTTTCCCAACCTTCAGTAACTCTGTTAATGGACCAGAGAACTTGGCGTAGAGAGGAAGGAACTCCTGGTAGTAATTGCAGCAGCCTAAAAAGGCACGAAGCTGCGTAATGGTTTTAGGCCTTTCCCAGAGCTGCAGGGCAGCCATTTTTCCTGGGGCTGGTCTTCTTGTCCCATCTTCCAAAACAGAGCCACAAAATTCCACCGATTGGAGGAACATCTTGCCCTTCTTGGGTCCACACACGAGCTTCTCTTGTCGAAGGACTTCGAGAACTTTTCGAACTTGTTCTTCGTGCAACTTCAGGCACTCATCAAAGTTGTTTCCCAACGGCGTGGCAATCAGAAGGTCGTCGATGTAGGTGCTGCAGAATTCTTGTAAATCCAGATCTTTGTGCTTCTGAAATAAAATAGTCTCCATCATCTTCTGGAACATCGACGGCGCATTCTTCAGACCCATCGGCAGTACAGTCCACTGGACAGTGCCACAGGGCGTGCACATTGCCGTCAAATGCCTATCCTCCTTTCGAAGGGGCATCTGATTAAAGCCATGGCGCAAATCCAACACAGTAAAGAGCTTGCCTTTGGCTCTCGCAGCGATCTCCTTCTCGATTAGAGGAAGAGGATGCGCGTCTGGTACTGTGGCGGCATTCAGGGCTCTGTAATCCACCACTAGACGCCAAGCATCTATGCTGGATTGGTCAGCAGGTGGGGGTTTTGGCACAGTAAATGGTGCTGAACACCATTCAGAACTCATGCAGCCCTCCAACCAACCGAACTCATAGAGATTGCGCTCAATAATCTTTCGCAGGGCATCTGCTTTGGTGCCGTGGAGATAGAATGGACGTTGTTTGTGAACCTTGGCGCCTTCGATTATCTCAATCCTGGCTTCCCCATTTTCACATCGATTTGGGGGGTTTTTCCACAACTTCCCACTCAGCACGTCATCTTGATAATCTTCGAACACTGCGTCCCTTCTTGCAGATATCTTGTCTCCGTCGACCTGATTCCCACATTTAATCACCGACATTATGTCCACCAATTTGCGAATTGTTGGTCGTGGTCTCATATTCTTGGCCACTTCATTCCAAACTTCTTCGTCGCATTGCTGGCGGATGAAGCTCACCTGAGCTCGCTCCTCCGTGGGATCCCACCAATCAAAGGGGTCCACGAATGTCTTGAAGGGATGGTCGGACGAATTCAGCTTCATTCCTGTCAATTCAGGCGAGATTCTTGGAGATTTGTCTTCATTCTTGCTTGAAATCTTGACTTTTTTGGCTTGATTCTTGTCTGATGGGGACGAATTGTAATGGATGGAGGCGTTCTCTTGAGGGACGCCGATTGTCCTTCCCTCCTTCCGCGACGATACGTCGGGATTCTGCGCTCGATCGTCTTCATCCACCTCAATTTCGTCGATTCTTGAGGATTGTGATATAACCTCTTCTGTTCCCATTTCACTGCCATCTTGCCAATAATCTCCCAGATTCCCGTCAACTAAGCACGCCAACGTGCTCCACGAACGCTGTGGTAAAGGCTTGCCATTGTCTTCGCAATACAGCTTCACGCCCTTGTGCGGAAGCTCGACAATGTCGATTGAAATGTCCATAATGTCCTTGAACCACTCTTGTCTTGGCCAATTGGGGACAATTAAAATCGCCTTTGCGCCGGATTGCTTCAGCTTCTGCACTACACGAGGAAAAACGTCGAAGGGCGAATTGATCCAAAGAGGTTCAGACCAGTCCTCACTCCAGGCATCGTCGTAGAACTTCGGAAATCTTTTATTCTTTTTGTTTGCAAAAGCATCAACTTCAGGACGAAAATTGTGGTTCTTTTCGAAATAATCCACCAGAATGTCCCGCCATTTGTCGACTACTCGATAGCAAACTGACTTCCACTTCTTGCTGTTCAACGAATCCACCTTTCCTTCGTCGAAATCTTTTTGATTCCTTGTCCATTCCTGCCCATCTTGCTGAAAATGCAGCTTATTTCTCTCCTTGAACTGGTGGATACTCTTGGTATATGGGTGCAGATAATACAGTTCGGACGGATTGTTGGTCGACGGATCTTGGAGGAAGCACGTCCTGTGTCCCATGGGCGACACACGATGAGCGTGAAGCCATGGTTGACCCAAGAATAAATCGTACTTTATGCTGGCTTCATAGAATTTTCCAGCAAACCACTCCTCAGTGACCGTCTCTTCCACACTCCAGACTGATTGTTTCACCAATCTGACCGTCAATTCTGCTTCTCTGTCGCCACCGTCAAGGCGATGTCCGCTGACTCCCTCCAGCTGGACAGGGGTGGAGGACATCTTCGTCTCATCCTCCTGCAGAAAGCCTTTCCTCACCAGGTTCACCTCTGAACCATTGTCGATCAGACATCTGGCAAGTTTAACCTTACCATCCGTCGATCTGACCTGGATCCAGCAGACAAACTGGCGCTGCTTGCCTCGCCGGACAGCGCACAGGACCCAGGCAGGGTACAGGAGGCCGGAGGACCGCGCCAGTCGATCCCAGCAGCGTCCATCCACCGCCCCAACTACCCTGATGGGTTTTTCCTCCTGCCACTCAACCCCAGTGTTGGGATTTGGGTCAAGTTGGCTTCCCTATTGCCATTCTTCTTCTTCGTTCGGCTGTACGTCCTGTACTTGTCCTTCGTCAACCCATTCTTCTCCTGCTTCGACGGCATTCACTCCTTTTCCACGTCCACGACCTCCAAATGATTTCCCCTTACCACCTTTCTTACCTCCTTGACCTTTGTTGTTGGAGGTGTTGGAATTGGGGTTGGATTCGTTGGATCCGCCCTTGCCTCGACCTCCAGTATCCTTGTTGTTGCCGAAGGTCTTGTTCGCTGGCGTCTCCGCGTACAGGGGGTTGCCATTCACCTTGGAATCATCTTGATTCCCGGACTTTCCCTTGCCATTTCCACCTTTTTGGCCATTTTTTCCACCATTTTTTCCACCAGCATCGGTCCATCTTGAGTCGCTTGGATCTCCGCCTTGCTGCGAGTAATCTTTTGGTGTCCAGTCTCTGTTCTTTCCTTTGGACTGCCCTTTACCCTTTCCCCTTCCATGCTGGTCAGCATCTCGTGCTCAATCCTGCTGGGGATTTTTGGGAGAATTTCCCTTTCCATCCATTTTGGACTGAATTGTCTTGAGATCTGCGGGCGTCCATCTGTGATCTGCGGTCGTGTGAGTCGCCGCTCGACCTTCTTTTCCAAGGGCAATGCACACAGAGCATCCCTTCTCACCAACGGCGTTGACCTTGCCTCCGAAGCCATGTGCATCCTGGGACTTCTGGCGTTCTAAGTTTGCATACTTTTCAAGTTGGTCCCAGATCTGCTCGACTCCATATGAGAAGATCCACGGTCGTACCTTCAAAACTGTTCCCTTATACTTCACTTTTCCATCCACCATGCTGCAGAAAAACTCCGACTGTTCAGAATCGTGGAAACCAACTCTCCATCTGCCCTCACGAATAGTGATGTCCTTCAATCCAGTAGCACTGATAGAGTGTAGCAACTCACGAACAGCCATTTTTCCCATAGTTTCTGGTAATCCTCGGACTTCAACCCAGTTGCCCAGGACTTTTTGGTCCGCCTGAGAGTCCCTGATCTTCTGCTTGGTCTCCGGCGTCAGCTTGCTCAGGAGGATCTTCTTCATTTCGCCTTCAGAAAGTCCTTCTCCAGAGTTCTCCGCCTCTTGCACCAAAAACTCCCAATCTTGCCTTGCAATTTGGATCTCTTCCAGAAATAATTTCTTGATCGCCCTGAAGTTCTCCAGACGGTTCCTGTAATGATCTTCAGGTAGTCGTGATCCTTTCTTCTTCAGACTGCGGTACAGCTCCTCATACGTCAGGGGATTCCCCTGATTTTGCCTCTCCACATACAGATTGTATGTGCTCTCTCGGAGCTTGCCCGTCAAGCAGTCCATCAGCCCAAGGATCCAGAGCTCCTTGTCCAGCTTCTCGGTCTGCCGCCACACCACGAATTGCCTCTCGAAGGACGCCCAGTAATTTGGGTGTCCTGAGAACTTCGGCTGCTTCATTACTGACCCTCTCAGCCTCATGTGCAAAGGGTTCAGCAAGTGGTCCAGGTTGAAGTTGGTGGCTGTGCCGACCGGATTGACGAAAACTGGATTGACTGCGGCGCCTCCCATGGCCTGTGCCTGCGCAATTGCGGCCGCCAGCAACGCCTGGTCCACAGTAGGCTGCACGAACGGCGTTGGTTGAGCTTGATGCATCCTCATCTCCTGCAATTTCTTCTGCTTTTCTTTGATTTTTGCCTCTTTTTCTTTCTGCTGCCGGTCCTTCTTCTTCAAGGCCATGGATCGCTCCTTCACAGTGGTCCTTGCTTCTCCATCAATATCTCCGACAGTACCCACGGACAGTACAGACTTCCCTGACGAAGATTCTCCTCCTTCAGTACCCAGATTGAACCCAATTGGACTTGTAAATCCAGTAGGGGGGATACCAGAAATTCCAGTAAAAGCTGGATGGTGGCCAGTAAAAGCTGGGGGTGCTGGAGAATGTGGAGCGCCGTAAGGCGTGGATGTGGGTGCAGCTGAGGAGGTAGGTGCTGGGTGGCTTGCCATCGTAGGCGCTGGTCCAGAGAGCCCAGTAGTGCTCAGATTTTGTACCAGATTTGTAAGCTTCTCCAGTTTCTGCTCCATGTCCTTCCACTTGCTGTCATCATCCCTCTTTTTCTCCTTGGCGGCCTTCTTCAGCTCCTTCACCCTGTTCTCCAGCGACGAAATCTGTCTTCGACAGGAGCAGTCCTTGGCGCACTCGCCACAGGAAGGACATCTCGTCCCCTTTCCTTTGCTTCTGACTTCATCAACCCAGCTGTCAACACTGGAGTTGGAGTCAGGAAGCTTGGACAGTTGCTCCCTGGAGAGGTGAGAATGTGTCGAGTCACACCTCATTTCGTCGACCTCTTCGTCGTGTCGACCCCAGACGCCTAACGGACCAGCGTGCTGATGCACATTCTGCCGTCGTTCCTCGGCGATGATGGCCATCTGCACCATCACGGCTGCCTGGTGGTCGAACTGGTCCATCAACTCCTCCCAGTCCTCTTGCTCCTGCAATGTGGCGTCAAATCTTGACCGGCCTGTGTCCCTGATGAACTGGCACGACGCCCTGAACCAGTCCCTCAGGCGGCCACGGTAGCCCGCCTCCGCCAGCAGCCAATTCTGGCGTTGCAGAAATTCTTGGTTCCAAATATCGTGAAATTGGTGTTCCCAGTATTCACCAGAAATCTCATCCATTCCAGTATTGGATGGCTCTCCTTCGCTGCTGCTGTACTCAAGATCAGGCAAAGCGTGGGAGCTGGAACCAGATTCACTCGAGGAGGGAGATTCTCGACCGGGTTTAAGGTTGGGTGGGGCGTTCATGCAACACTCAGCACAAGTGTGAACACCAGGCCAATGTTTATGGCCACAGTAAGGGCACTCTAACGGATGATCCTCGGTTTGTTGGGGAGATGCTACGAAGGTAACCTCGGGGGGAACACGCAGCGACCCAGAAGGAGTAATAGCCCCGCTAAAGTTCGAAGATCTCAGAGTATCCGTGGAGATTCCAGAAGCAGAGTCATGATTTCCTCTGCTACCATGTAACCGCTGCATAGTGGTTGATCTTTGTTGTGTCTGCGAAGCCTGTAGCCTTGATGCCCCAGGGGTCGTAACGCCCGACACTGCCCCTGATATCTCCGAACCCACATAACCCTCTTCGGACCCATATCCAGCCTCTGGGAGCGACATATGCGAAGCACTTGTAAGTCCAGTGAACTCCATGGTGGAATATGAAGAGTACGAAAACCCGGTCTACAAAAATGGAGCAGACATAGAATCTCAATGCGCATTCATCGCAACTAATGACACAACGTGAAATCATTCGAAATAATTTAAATAAATCCGATTGGGAAATCACGAAAGACAAATGCGACTCGACGCGCGCTCACAGGCGACATCTGGCGGCGAACGGAAAACATGAAACTAAACGGAAAATTTACTGCACTAATGTACATCTGAGAATCATTGGAATTCTGATCACATCAGTGTATAATTGAGTGCTGTCACTGCTGCCGTTACAGATGGCTTCCAAGGGTGTTTGAGGTCCCGCGTTGACACTCAACAACTCCTTTCAACACGCCGGTCGTCTCACGGTGCACACGGAGACACGGGCGTTGGGCATGTACATAGAATTGCACCAATAGAATAATGGAAAAAGCCCTGAAATTGGCATGTGAACACAAATTAAGCAAAATTGGGGAAAGATGGAAACATACACAATCACAGCCATAGACCCCCCATTCCCTGGACTCAGGACCTTCCCTTGACTCGCCGACATGATGCCCTGAACCAAGTCAAATAAGATGGCTAAATGCCATGTGTCAAAAGTCACTACACAAACCCCAAAAGTGTGTTCATTCCCAAGCCTCTAAATCCTAGCCCGATAGGGGAGGTGGCGTGTCATGGCCTAGAGTGGCACTCAGGACCATGCCCTACCCTGAAATAACTTTGGTTGGACATGGAGTCGATTGCGCTTGGAGGATTGCCCCATGAAGATGACCTCACAACATAGCAAAATAAGGCAAATCACACCATAATGCCCAAAATTCAATTATATACTCAAAAATGCATACGGCAAATGTTCAAACGCTCCATGCATGTGTCAAACCGGAAAGTAATATACAAGGGTGATATAGACCAAAGATTCATGCCCAAGAATATCCCAACATTGGCTCCCAAACCCCTCCGGATATATACATGCCCTGCTTCACAAGTCAACTCACGAACTTGAGACCTAATTTTGTGAGGCCTCGTGTGCCACGCCAAAGTGACCACGTGATCCGGCATATGGTGAGGTGCAACACAGAAGCATATGCCAACATATAAGCAACATACCATAGTTCACGGATCTCTAGGCACTTTACTGTTAGCCGACCAGTTGAGCACATAAAATACAAAAATGAGCATAAAATGAGGTGAAAAACATGCAAATGTTGCTAAATTCAAGATAATCACAATAGTATATAACTTCGCTCATCAATGGTATCAACATATGGTTCAACACACTATTGCTTGGAACCATTTGCGAACCATCCCCCCACTTGGATCCCCAAATGGACGCATGAAGACACCTTCGAACCTCCTCTCGACATGCACCATGAAAATGGGAAAATTGGCAATGGCGCTTATGGGTCGCTCCGTAAGGCTTCCCACGTGCACTATATGTGCGGTAGACTTAGTCTAGCGCTATGGAGCTCACCATTCGGACATGGGTGAAGCCCTTACCACGTATGACTCCACATATCTTCCTACAAACGGAGATATATAACATGGGCGTGAGCATAGCGAAGCACATACCATCCATATAATACATACCCTTAAAAGTGGCTTCCACCATGGTATGCCATGCCCCTCCATGGACATAACTTCACGTTCAAAATACGTAGGAACCCAAGGAAAGTTTCTATACAACACCAACACTCATGCGGTACACTCGAAAGTCGCATTAAAATATTCGGTTGCATGGTCCAAGAGTTATAAATCATTTTCTACCCTGTTGACAATTATCCCTTGCTACACCGGGCATATGTACACATCCAAGGCGTTTGACGCTTCCTAAATTAAGTTGAGACCAAGGCGATTCCAGCCCATATCTCAAAATTGAACCTCCTCACAGTGAGCCGGAGATATGATGTTTCAAAGTGGCCTCACGAATCAATTTTGTTTCGCCTATATCTCCAAGAAAAATGAAGGAGACAACAAAAGGAAGGTTGATTCGTGATTGGGGAAAAATGTAGGACCAGTCGAAATACATCATATCCATTGCGGCGACCTCGAAATCAAAAATCTGATTCTGAATGTCTGAAAAAATCGGATTAATTTTGCGAGTGTATAACATGAAAATTGCGGAAGCAACGAACCCTTTTCTGATGAAATTTAACCCTTCATCAGGGTTTTCGCTAGAATATCTGGAAATAGCAGTTAACCAATCGGTTACCGCAAAATCGCGAGCCAACTGACAGGCGCCGATACATTGACAATCAGAATGAATATCTGAAAAATTACGGAAACATAATGATAAAAAAACCCTGTTGATTCCTGAAGTTTTGATATATAAATCTCAGCCGGCGGCTCCTCGGTATTGAATATGGCCACTCATAGCTGAAATGGCCAAACCTATCACACTATCACATCAGGTTAGTTCAGGTGGATGGGAGAGTATGATATCAGCCCATGGCAGCTGGCCGGCCCATAGATACACACCCCAAGTGACCCAAAGATGGCCACGGGGGTCCGAACCGGCTCCAGGTGTTGCTGTCAATGAGGTCTCGGGTCCTATTGACCCTCCTGTGAGAAAGCAAGAGAACACAGCGCTACTAAGCGGCTGTGCCCTAACAGGGACGCCACTACGCGTTTCCCTGTCAGGGCTTGGAGGGAGGGAGTGCTCAGCGTGCGTGCACAGCGTGGATGGCGATGAAGTCGTACTGCAGTCACCACTCTTGGTTGAGTTGCAGTTTGTTGTTTGTGATCCGCGCAGCATAGTTTAGCACTGCCCAAGTGGGACTGCACCAATCACCCTTACCTTCCCACCTGAAGAGCAAAGGCGGATGAAGGAGCGTTTGCAGCGGAGGAACCAAGACAGACTCCACGTGTTATGCGCTTCTCAGTCTGCCCTATGATACGCTGTCTACAAACGCCCCTGTCAAGCAAGCAAGCTTAAGAAGCTCCACCCGTTCTCTTATAGAACATGGGGTGGAGCCCCTGGGTAACCTAAACAAGGTTTACCGTGCGCACTTCGCGTGGCCTACCCTTTGATGCGTCATATGCATGCACATGTATGCACAATCTCTCCATTTCCTGTTGTTTTTACCTAATTTAACCCAACATAACCAATCACAAGCGTGACTCAACCAGGAGGTGAGCTCCTCCTGGGCTTACCTACCTTACTCACCACGCATCATGTGAATGCCGAGGAAAACACGAGTGCCAAACAACCCTACGCGCTTAAACAAACCTACGGCGAATTATAAACCACCCTAAGCGATTGATGCACTGTGTGTCATGCACGTTTCCCTTGTCTTGTTTCCTGCAGAAAGAGGGAGAAAGTGGCGCACTGCACAGCGCAAAACAAGCCTAAGTGTTTTAAGCAACCCTACTTTAGCGCTACGGCTACACACGAGCAAGCACATTCTTGTCTTACCTGTGAAGAGAGAACAAGGGTGAATTGGGGTACAAGGAAAGCGCCTCGGCGTGTGAATGCCTCGATTAGGCACATGCATCGCGAGCACAGCGCATATTTTAACCCTACGTGCGCGCTGCGCGCTCCATTCGCATCGCATACCTTTCATTCCTGTTTTTGACCTGTGCAGAGCAAGAGGGAGGAGCACCCGAGCCCCCAACGAACACAGCGTTGACAACCCTAACGTTTTAACGAAGCAACCAACACGAACGCAATGCATGCGTGTGAGATGACACTGGCATACCTGAGAGGTGGGTTGTCTACCTGCTCTGTGGTGTGGGTTGAGTTTAAATACTTTTCCCTAAAGTTTATAAAAATTTTGATGCAACTGTGCAAAAATTTCCTTTAGAACTTCAAAAACTACGGCTCATACCTTCTTTTTCAAAAGCCGTTTACGCTTGCGCAACCTTGTTTTTGAAGTCCGCTTCCGTTGCGCTTGTCTGCGACTTTGAGTTTTGGTGTAAAAATGACGATTTCTCGCGTGCTTTCGTCAATTTTTAGCGATTTGACTTCTTAAATCGCTACACCTTTCGCTAAACCGCAGGAATCACTCTCTGCTGGTTTATATTTCTATTTTTTTCAGCTCCTGGAGATTTGTGTCCTCCATTAGGAGTATTGCTCCGCCCTGGCCCTTGGTCGGGACGTTTACTAAAACGCTGTTTATGCAGCGGTGGCCGTCCGCATTAGAGCATTCGACTGTACCCTAGTGGGCAAGCATATGTGCTCTAGGGAGGGAGTCCTGGGTTCAAACCACACTACCCCCAAATTTTTACCAAAAGTTTTCGTCGCACACTGGCGACTTTTGAGGAATGCCCCATCGAAGGGACACCATTCACGGTACATTACACTGTTTTTCGAGGGTACCTACAGTGTGATAGGCTTCTACGAACTGATGAGGATGTTTTTGGTAAGTTTAATGCATTTTCTGAGGTACTTTTGGGGATATTTGAGCCTTTTTCCTTGGTCCTACTAGCTTAGCTAACTAGTACTCAAGGGGGGAGAAAGAAAAAGTCACTGCCATGTCTTTCTTGGAGGGCTTGATCCAGGCCAAGCCCCCCTTAAAACCCTTTTGTTGCTGCTAAGACTAACTTAAGTATTTTTATCTCTCTTTTGAAGCCAAAAGTACACTTTCTCAAAGTAACTAGGGTTGTAACCCTAGCCCCCCATGAAGTTCACCCCTACCACTCAACTGAGCGGAGGTATCTTCCTTCATGGAGGATTTACCGAAATAAAATAGGCATTTCATGCTTTAGGCCTTGGAGGTTAAGCCTAGTGGTCTCCCACCCCAAGACCCCTATACTCAATTGTTTCTACCACTTATTGTGGTTCTACTTTTTAATTGTTTATGAATTCAGTTGCTTGGCCAAGTCATATTGTGTGTCTGGCCTGACACCTATGCCCCACATTCCTAACCAGCACCATTACACCCAAAAGGGTGCACATGAAGTGCTTGATGCTATCTTGGAGGCTAGAGTCAGTCCAGTTTTCATATAAAATCTTTTGTATTATCCATTTGTGATTGAATCTTTGTGTTTATACCTGCTTTGTCTATCTGCAGCCCTTCTGTGTTACACTGGATTTCAAACTATTCATTGATTCGATCCACATCCTGTTCTTGCTCTACTTGCTCCTTTGGTTTTGGGATTTCACCATCAAAAACCTGCAGGATTTCATCAAAATCTATAGGGCACTAATCAAGGACATCTTTCTGTGAGTGACAAAAGAAACAAACAATATTTCAGTAGGTAAAGAAAAACAGCATTTTGAATGCACAAGTGAGTGGCAAAAAGAAACAGTGTAGGTTTTTCAACACAAAAAGAAGTGCAGATTTTGAAAACAAAAAAAAGCAGGACAAAACATTTTACAAAACTAGCAATAGTGTTGGGTGTAGAAAAAAAAGTGTAATGTTTTGAAAACAAAGGAAGTGCACGTTTTGAAAACAAAAAAAAGCAAGACAAAACATTTTACAAAACTAGCAAGAGTGCAGGGTGTAGAAAAAAAAGTGTAATGTTTTGAAAAAACGGGGACAGGGGAATAGTACCAGTGTTATACAAATGAAAACCCTAGGAGTTTTGGAAGAAGAGATCATCTACAATAGAAGAATAATCCCTATAGAAGAAAAAGAAAAATTCAACCAAAAGGAAGCATTCTGGTTTTTCAAACGGGACATCATAATGCATTCGAAATAGAAAAAATAAAGAAACATTAAGGTAAACAAAAGACGAGGATGTTGGTACCAACCTTTACATGGAAAAACACCAGCCTTTTACCAACCACTGCATGAAAAACACATCTAAAATCACCTTTTACCAACCGCTGCATATATGAACTATTACCACCCCCTGTAGGAGGTCATGCACGCCGACGGTTCCCGTTCACCACTTGGAGCTTTACCCACCTAGCCTCTCACTTCATCAAACTAATTACCAGCTGCAGGACTGATTATCATACAGGTACCCTGGGGTGCAGAAGCAATGAGCCGACCTGTCCCACATTGTGTCATCTTTCCGTTATCACAAATCTTGGGTGACCCCTACCACCATATAACCTCCAAGACCATGCTGTCATTTAAAAAAAAATCCCCCCCCCCCGTGACTTGCTTAAGCGGGGGGGGGGGGGGGCTTGCCGGAACATACCCAATCCACAGGGGACAGAGAAATTATTGGAGAATGAACAACTCAGCACGTGTAAATACCATGTTGTCGGCCGTGAACAAAGAAAATTCATCATTGAGTGTCAATTTAGGGTTCCCACGTCGCACCAATACACAACAACTACAACAAAGCGGGATATTCACCATCTCATGCCAAATGACAGTGATCTTTCTTGTCAGTCAGACCTGGACTCACTTGAACTAGAGCCCCCATCAGTCTTGGAGCTGGAACTAGAACCTGATGATGATGGCGAATCTGAATGGCTGCCTGGATAGGAGAAATCAGACAAATTATCAGACAGCGCCTCATCATCCACTGCCTCAGTGATCAGAGGGGGTATCCTTGCACTGTGCGCTACTTTTAGACTATGTTCCCCCCGAAGAGCCCCTAGGCACGCCCCTTGGAAACACCCTTAGAATTAAGCGACCCAAACTAGACCGGAGGGGACCTTCCTGGTTCTTGTGGCATGGTGAAAAACCAGGGGGCTTTGGGGGGGAACTTGACTATGTGTTGGGCAGCAGAGATGGAGGGCAATCAGGTGGCGAGTCTGGAGTTGGGATGGCAAAGAGATGGACTCCTTCTTGCATTGCCAATTCGCCACTCTCATCCCATCTTGGTAGTATTCCCAATGGAAGAGTCCATCTTCAGCCGTCCCAACCACCGGGGCAGGAGGTCATAGGCCATTGGAGCGGGTGTAGAACACCGTATCCCCACTGAGATCCATGGAGAAAATGGGCCTGAGAAATGAGGAGGGAAATATGATGTCCTTCAACATGCACCCTCAATCACCATTTCAATCAACCGACAAAGAGAGTAAATGTGGTGAAAATGGACAAAAAATGTGTGCAAAAAAGTAGAAATGGGTGAAACAGGTTAAACATCCAAAAATGCCAGATCCCCGATGCATCAAAACCCACTACCAAACAACAATGATGCCCAAAATACCACAAGCTATGCATTTCTACTACGGCCAGACGCCCAAATAATTGCACTGCGCGCACACTGCGCTTAATCCGCCCCTACAAGGTACCTCGGCTTTTTGTCTGTTATGAACTGTGATCCTATCTTTAAACCTAAAATAGAGCAGCACGTTAATTACTTTGCGTTTTGCACGTGGCAACGGTGGGACCGGGGAGCTGAAATACACTAACAGCGAGCGTTGGGGCAAAGTAGTCTAGAAAACAAGTTATATGGAGCACACATGGAGCAATATGTACACAGTATGGCATGCGCCGAAGGCAGCAAAATTTGCTTTCCCATGACTAAAAAATGTTCCCCAAGCCCAGGAATGAAAATTAAAGCAAGCCCCCCCCCCCCCAAACCTGAGCCTGATAACGAAGTGGCATGTGCCAGCATGCACCAATTTCCTACCCGGAATCCTGTCTTGTGAGGATCCCTGCAGCAATGAAAAGAAATTTCCTCCCAAAAATCAGCACCTGTGGGATGCATCCCTTGGCAATTTGTTTGCTATCTTTTTTTAGGCATGGCGCAATCTTCCATTGCAGGTGCTGACAAATAGGAGTGCCTACCAGATGCTAACAAATATTTCAGCACATTGAAGACTGCATCAGAAACACCTGCTCGGCCTCGCACATACACTGCCGCATGCACATACACTGCCGCATGTGGTATCTGATCTCCGAATCTTGCTGGTCTCTGTAATGTGACAGTCGTTGAGCTGATGCAGAAATATCATTGCATTTCCAATTTCAATCGCGACTTCCAGCACCAATGAGGAAGAGGGCGAAAGGGTACAGTGTGCGTGTCCCTGTAAGTATTTACAGAGACTCTATGAATATTAAGAGGTAAACAGAAACCGTCCCCTCTACCATCAAATGTTTTGTACAGTGAACCAGAGATGAAAACCATCTATTAGATAATGGATGAACCCAATCGGACGACGACAGTCGCTGGGCTGGAAAGGAAACGGTTTAAAGGTCAGTACATGGGGAACATTCCATGCAGGTGACTATCCTACATGGGGAAAAGTTCTCTAAGATAAGGTGTGGCACACAACATCTCCATTCACAATCGAATGGCACCCAGTGTTGGTCGGCCGATTCCAGGAGATGCATGCATGGAACACAGCACCAACAGAAAAGAGGCCTGAAGAGTGACAATGAGGGCTGCCAAAGGTCCTACCATTTGCATCGTCCCCTCGAGCGACTTGGCCACTGTCCTCTCCACGGACAACTGACCAGAACGAGATCTTCGTAATCCCGAGAAAACACCCCTGCACCGCACTTTTCGTGGAGCCCTTCCCTGCAATAGTTTCGAGCCCGGCACGTGCGTGCGTGCATCGGCCTGCGCGCATGCAACCTCCCCCCCGCCCCCTCCGAGTGGCAGGACGCCAACGGGCACCGCCAGCTGCAGACAGCAGCACAACCAGATGCCAACACCCCCCCCCCCCCCCCACCCCTCCCAAATTTCTTGCAGTCGTCCTTTGGAACCTGCACCTTGAGTGTGAAAACAGTGAGAAGCGTCGAGCGACACTTTCAAGACACGCGGTAATGCGCGCCAAGACTATGCAATGTCAAAAAACAACTGCGTGCGAAGCTGTGTCGCCAAAACATCGTTACGAAGGTTGAATGCGAATGCATCAGTGAATCGAGTACACCAAAACCTCTCGTAGGGGCGCAAATGTTGTCGAAACGCGAAGTGGAACGGTGTCGACGTTGCCGCCAGCTGTGCCTGAAAAAATAAGTACTTCCGACAAGGATATTTCACAAAACTTGGAACTCAACGCACCCCACAAAACAAGGCCGTCGAAACCAGGAAAGAAGTCCGCCCACGTCCTTCGCCAAAGGTGGAGGCTGTGCTTTGCAGACTGTTGGTTAGACGCATATCACTGCGTGCTGGGTTAAAAATCAGAATCTGGGGAAAAAATGAGATTACTTGCATGGGCAACACTTGCCCAGCTTGGATTCCGCGCTTTGGAGTTTTGTCGTGCTATCCTTCAGAGCACTCTGAAGTTTGGCGATCTCACTTTTTTGTTCCTCGATGAGCGCGTTGGCGATCGCCAATTCCTTGCTCTTGCATGACTCCTGTGGCTTCTCTGCGAACACCTTGGCTCTGAGTTCGTTGAGGACGTCAAAATTCTGTGTGTGTTTGCGCTGGTAATTCTTATACTGGCTCTCGGTGTCTCCGAACCCGGACATTGTGTTGGCCAGCTTTGTACGACTGCGGTCGCGACTGTCCACCTTCTTCTCCAGTTCGTCGACGGCGTCTTCCAGCCTCTTCATGGCGTCGTGCTTCTTCTTCTTCAAGTCGTCAACCGTTTTGTCATAATTTTGGAACATCACGTCCTCCTCTTCCAGAATCTTCGTGTTGTCTGCAATCCGTTGCAGCACAATCTTTTCCTCCTTTTGGTGGTTCTCCAATTCCTTCTGCAGCGTGCTCAGCTTCTCCACTTCGTCAGTTAATTCCTTCTTCAACCGCGGCAGGCTCTGACTGTGAAACTCACGGCGCTCCTTCCTCGCGTCGATGTCACGCTCAATACCACGAACCTCCAGCTCTATGCCCCACTTCGCGTTTTCCAACTCGCCGATGCGTTTCCTGATATTATCCAATGCTGACTCCTCAGAACTGGCCGTTTCATCGACCTCCTGCAATTGACGCCGATACTCCTCCAATTTCTTCTTCATATGGGTAATGTACGTGCTGCTGATCTCCAACTGACAGTCGTGCGTGCAAACTGTTCGCTGCAAGGCATCGATTGAATCCGAACCGAAATCCTCCCCAGTTCCCTTTGCGTCCTCGATCCACTGAGCCCGTGCTTTCTCCGCCTCCGTGGTGAGTTGCTTCGCTTCTTCGAATTTGAGTTTGAGGCTGTCGTTCTCTTCCAAAACTTTCTCGATTTGTACGATCTTCTTCCTAATCTTTTCCTTATCAACACCGGTTTGGGTCAAACTGCCTTTCTTTCTTTGCTCCTCCTTTCGGGCCTCTTCGATTGCTGCGTCTTTGGCTTTCATTTCATCCTTCTTCTCCTTTTCCTTGGTCTGCGCATCCTGGATGGCCTTGTCGATCTTTTGGACGTCATCCTCTGCTTCGTTGTGCTTATCTTCCACCCGACGCTTCGTCTCTTCCAACCTTTGCTGCTTCAGTTTAGCACCGTCAACCTTGCCGAGCAGGTCATGTCTCTCTCGCTGGGCACTTGACAGTTTTAGCTTGATAAGCTCCTTCCTGCGGTCGTGCTCTTGATAGTTCTTCTCGGCGTCCAGCAACTGGTCATCCCACTGAGCGACTTCCTGTTGCAAGGTGCTCACAGCATCAGCCAGCTTGTTAATCCCTTCTTGATCTTCGTCTTGGATTGCCTGAAGTTCTTTTTCCAGCTCTTGCAAGGTCTTCCTTTGCGCTTCGAGGTCTTCTCGCGACTCTGCTTCCGGCTTCATACGTGCGTCTAGTTTGTTGCAATCCTCGACCTTCTTCTTCAGGTCTGGATCGACGGGCTCGGGAATTCCGGTTGCCAGCAGTTGTGAAATTCGTTGTGCAAGTTTGGCAGTGTCTACGGAGGGAAGGCAGAAAGGCAGCCGCGGGCGTAACGCGACACTCAACACTACTGCAACGCGTCGGCAAAAGTGCAACCACGTGCTATCGAGCAAAGGCGCATAACCACAGGTCCGACAACACCAGACAACACATGCTAGCTTTCGGGAAACCTTCTTTGGATGCAGCACACCTGTCGCCGCAGCACCTTTTTCCGCTGTTGTTGCCTTCTTTAGGATTGCGCGTGCTCTGCTCTGCTCTGACGACGGTTTGGCGGTTGCTGGGAAACTCCGTTGCCAACTCCGTCCCCTGCTCAGTTCTTCGTCGACTTCCTTCTTCCTGAGCTGAAGGCTGGTGGGTTCAACCCAGAGGATATTCAGGTCGTGGTAATATTTGGAGTAAGACTCACTTCCCCCAAACAAATATATAGGCTTTCCTTCCTTTCCAGGGTGAAGAGCAGCACAGTGGCCTTGACGCTGGGAATATTCTCCATCAACCTTGACAGAGAGCTTTTTGTTATTGGCAACATCCCAAGCGACGACGTCCTTGAAGAACTGTTTCTCCCCGCTGCGGCCACCTGTAAGCCAAATTGTCGATCCCACAAGAGTGGCAGTGTGGCCAGAGCGGGGAAACTTGAACTGTGCCTTCGACCACGAGTTGGTTGCCAGGCTAAACTTGCTTACTTCAGAGTGCTCGGCTCCTGTCCCGTCGTGTCCTCCAATAGCATATAGGTAACCGTCATACGCCACCAGCTGGTGACCCATTCTGTTGCCAGATGATCCCTCTTTTATCTCCACGAGCTCCCAAGTGTTGGCGGCAATATCGTAGACGAAGAGCTCCCCAACAGTTTCGTTACCTTTGAAGTTTGTTGCACCCCCGTGGACATACATTTTGCCATCCACCACAGCAGAGGCATGTGAGTGTCGTGGCGATGGAGGAGTTCCCTTTGCGTTCGTAACGTTTTTGACCAGTTTTGGAGCGATGGGGTCAAGGATGAGAAGGTCGTTGGTGACTGTGAACAACCCTGGTCTTCCTCCAAAGAGGTAAATGTTTCTCTTGTACGTCACTGCGGTGTGTGAGCTTCGTTGGATTTTGCTGACGGGGTATTCGTTCCACTTGCCGTCATAAACCCAGAAAAGGCTCTCCGACCACGTGTTCACGCCGACTCGACCGCCAACCACGTAAAGGGATTCTGAGCCCTCTACAAAAGTGCAAGCTGCGCCCTCCAAATTTGAAGGGAAAGATATCGGGCGCTTCTTCTCAATAAGCACCTGGTCACTACTGTGGGCCAATGCAAGGCCAATTGCCAACCAGAAGAGCAACACTCTTCTCATCCTGCGACAGAACTGCAAAGGTGAAATGTAAAAAGGTATCTAGTCACTGATTGTAAGCCATTTACAGATCACGCGAATGTAGGCATTTAAACTTTTCTTTGTCCCAAGATTTCGGCCTACAATGTACGGTATGCCGCCTTGGGCGGCTTCGGATTGCGCATGAGCGCCCAGCACCAAATTGCAAACCGCACGACGGTCCAGACCCGGTAGCTGATTCCGCGACTTCGATTTTGATGCCTACAGAATCACTCAGATGGCCCAAACGAGTAGGAAATCGGAATTTTTTGGTATACTGGAACAAAATGACATGCGATGACCTAGGGGGGGTCTGTCTCAGAAATCCCCGCCCCCAACCCTCCGGGTCCAGGTGTCATGCCACATCCCTTGAACTACGCAGAACGGCAAGGGTGCAAGGGGCAAGGGGAGGGGGGGGCACGTAGGGCTGAATTGTACACCATTGGGCAAACAGGAAGCCAAGGGCCGAAAAATAGCCGATTTAAGAAATCCAGTGCAACGACCGGCATACGGGTCGGTTTCCCATGGGACCTAGCGCTTATTTTGCCCATCAATGTGGGTGATCAAGGGGAGCAAGGCTCGAGGAGTATGCACACACTGGTGGTTTTTGGTAGAATTAGTACTGTGAGAATCGCTACAAAGACTTTTTGGACCGTTGTGGCGCCCACCTGGAAAACGCTTCATTGTAGTGTGGTTTTGTGCTGCGTGCTCGGCCATTCCCTCGGCACGATCGCTAGAGGGATTCATCGCAATTGGAACGTCGCTAAGTGACCGATCGTAACGCTACGGTACTGTAAATTTCACAGTATTTAGGAGAACACGGGGGGCTGGTTGGAACCATTTGGGATATTACAAGACTTTTTTCTGGGACATTAACATACTTTTTTGTCGAAGATGGAAAAATTTTCCTCCGGGCGCGTTGCGCCCGGTTTCTCTCTACCCCCCGTGTTGACCTGGATGCTGTTGTTTTTTGGGAAAGATTGTCTTTCAGGTGCTTCGTGTCCCGGGTCCCGTGTTCATGACATTCGTAGACTTGTCCCAAGACGTCAAAATCTGAAGTCTTGGGACATAACGAGGGCCATTTGGGACATCACCGATACTTTTTAGGACATCTTTGGACGTTTTACTGCAGTACATAAGCAAGTCTCGTAATGTCCCAAATGGGTGGCCGAGAAGCCTTGTAATGTCCCAATTGGCTTGATTTGGGCCGGTACATTATTAGACATTTTACTTTTCCTGGGAAAAGATTCACTCCCCAACGGCCATCGTATACGGATGATAGAGTTTTGCAATTGGAATGTTTGGGCAAGGCGATTTTTCAGTGGTCGGGTCGGACGTCCCTTTTGAGCTCGCGAATTTCGTACGATCAGGCAAGCGTTGACACCCACACGCCGGTGGATGGCGATGAATCTACACCACCAACATTGTGCAGAGCCATGTCGAAGCGACGTGAATATACATCTGGGACAACGGAGTATGCCCCAGATGACTGGTACATCATCGAGAAACCGTACAATGATACCTCACACAACAAGAACGAAACTATTTTTTCCGTTGGAAACGGGTATATCGGAATGCGGGCAAGCTTTGAAGAGGGAGATGACGGCCCAGCAAAGTCCACGAAGGGGACTTTCTTGAACGGCTTCTACGAGCGCCACCCAATACAATATCCGGAAGGAGCTTTCGGCTACGCGAAATTTGATGACACTATGCTCAATGTCACCAACAGTCTCCCGATCTACTTAACAATCGAGGGCGAGACCTTTTCGATGTTTAGAGGGACCGTTCTTGACTACAATCGGTTGTTGTGTCTACAAACCGGAAAAATGATCCGTTCGTTGGTTTGGCGGTCGGGGAAGGGGCACGAAGTGAAGATCAATATCACTCGCATGGTTTGCCAGATGAACAAACACTTGGCTGTCATTGAGTATGCGGTAACGCCAATCAATTTTGACGGTAAAATAGAGCTTTGCTCCGGGTTGGACGGTAATGTTCGCAACATGTCGGCGGCTGATGACCCGCGGGTTGGCGCAGGTGTGTCGGGACAAACTTTGCAAACGATATATGCCAAGCAAGACCAAACGTTTGCAGCTTTGGAGCAGCGAACGCCCACCTCGGGATTCTTCATGGTTTGCGCGATGGAGAACGTGATCGAAGGTGCAACATACACCACGGACGAGGTGGAATACACCATTTTCGACCAAAAGAAGGAAGTGAGGTTCACTATCAATGGAAAAAAAGGAGAGAAGGTGGTGCTCACTAAGTACATTGCATATGTCACGTCCCGAGACTATGATAAGGATGAAATCCATCGTCGGGCCCGTGAAGTTGTGACTACAGCCAAAGCAACAGGGTGTGCAAAACTACAGCAAGAGCAATGTAGCTTTTATCAATCCTTTTGGGAAAGAGCGGATGTTGAAATTCGAGGGGATCCCTATCTTCAGCAAGGCATCCGCTTTAATTTGTTCCACTTGGTGCAGTCGGTGGGACGCGATGGAACGACAAATATTGGCGCCAAAGGACTCACAGGCGAGGGCTACAATGGACACTATTTCTGGGACGGGGAGGTGTATGTGACGCCTTTTTTCTTGTACACGAATCCTTCTATGGCAAAGCCGTTGCTCCTGCATCGGTACCATACTTTAGACCAAGCCCGCCGCCGAGCACGTGACCTCAATATTCAACGGGGGTGCTTGTTTCCATGGCGTACCATTTGCGGGGAGGAATGCTCTTCTTTCTTCCCCGCGGGTACAGCACAAGTACACATTAATGCCGACATCGCATATTGCTTCAAGAGCTACATTTCAGCAACTCACGATGTGGAATTCATGATCCAACATGGTGCAGAAGTCCTTTTTGAGACGGCTCGGTCTTGGATTGAGCTCGGAACGTGGCAAAATGGTACGTTCCAGCTTCATGGTGTCACAGGCCCAGATGAGGTATTCTTCCAAAATTTTCGTCTCCTTTGCTTTGTCGGGTGTTGCGGTGGCCTCGAAGGTTGAGGCGGTGGTCCCTTTCGAACGATTAGCTTGCTTGTGGCGTTGAGCAGCTGTCAAACGCCATCATCATTATTGCTTTGCGCAAGGGACGCCCAACTATGATGTTCGAGGTGACTTGCATCGCATTTTGTTGATGCTTTGCCACACTTTTTCATTGTACAGTACACTGCGATTGTCGACAACAATTTCTACACCAACAGTATGGCGCAAATGAATTTGCAGTATGCCTTCGAGCTTTATCAAATCTTAACTAGTGAGCATCCGGAAGAGCTGAACCGTATCAAGATCAAGATTGGATGGCAAGATGGCGAGGAGATGGAGTGGGAAAACGCGCACCAGAAGATGTATCTTCCCCACGACAAAACCTCCAACATCCACCCTCAAGACGACAGTTTCTTGAAGAAGAAACCATGGGATTTTGAGAATACGCCGACTTCAAAATATCCGTTATTGTTGCATTTCCATCCATTAGTGATCTACAAGCACCGGGTGTGCAAGCAGGCGGACTTGATTCTTGCACATTACTTGCTCGGGGATAAATTCACGTTGAAGGAGAAGAAAGCAGACTTTGATTTCTACGAGCCTTTGACCACTCACGATTCTTCGCTTTCCACATCCGTCTTCAGCATCATGGCTTCTGAAATTGGTTACCATACCAAGGTCCCGATCTTACCCCGTTTCCAAAGTGCTCACTAGCTTGCTTTGTCGCTTTTGCGTGAGCGGAGCAAGTGTGGCAGGGGTCATGCAGCCATGCCATTCCTCTCTGCTTTGTCTATGTGTTTTGCTGTCCGTGCCTCCTGGTAGGGCTCTTAAAGAGGTTTGTTTCCCGGTGACAGCTAAGCATGCGTTGGTGATAACAAAATATACAACAAGTGTGGCTAGCGTCCCACAAATGGTTGTAAAACGACAGAGTGGGAGGATGTTCCATGAAGGCCGGTTCCGTGTAGCACAACCCGTGTCGTGTGAAGGGTATTTATTGATAGTAGGCTACCGCGTATTGGAACCGGCGTCCAGGTGTATGTGGGGAGGGAAAGGGCAAGTGAGGACGGGCGGGGGGGCGGGGCTAGACACAACATGAAGGTGCACTTTAATCGAATTGGTTCACATGCTTCCAGCTTCCCCTCCCGGACCACGCGGTAGCTCACAGCTACAAAATGGCTGCCCGTACACCTCAACTGCTAGAAAAGGCACAATGCGGAAAAACAAATCATTCCTGCCTTTGCTCTTGACCAGGCCTATGAGTACTTCTTGTGCACTGCTCGGATGGATATCGATGACGTGAACAAGAACGTTGCCCATGGGATCCACACTGCGTGCATGGGAGGGGCGTGGTTGTGCCTCGTGGCTGGGTTTGGGGGCATGCGAGTTTACAACAAGACCCTGCACTTCGACCCGTATCTGCCCACAGAATGGGACAGTTATCTGTTCAGGGTCACTTTCAAGAATGCGTTGCTGAAGGTCTGCTGCGTATGCTCTCACCAAGCTCTCACCATGGTCGAACAATCTGTCAAGCTTGGTCCTTAGATCACAGTCCTCCTAATCAGCCAGGACCCCAAGTTGACCTTCGAGCCACTTACACCCCACACCCAGTGACCCAGTCCAACCGTCAGATTAAACAACGTAGGAACACACCCAACTGTGTTGCTGATTTTGAGTCCTGCTGGGGAGGGAGGTGGCGTCATTTCATGACCCCTCCCCCAAGGGAGGGGATCGTCGCGCGAAAAGGGCAGGGCTTCAAAGGGGATATGTTGACCAGCCTGCACTGCACATTTTGCACTCACCTTCAATGACAGCGTTGGGTGATAAGACCCCGTCGTCTCTGTGAACCTGGATTGTTATTGGCGCCACTCAGATCAATTGTCAAACCACACTTTTGGGGTTCTCTTTGGCTGTTGCGATGTGAAACACACCGCGGTCGAATCGCAAAGTGCTATGGAATCTTGTGATGATGTTTGTTTTTGGGCAAGTTGTACCTCGTCAAGGCGTGCGGTACGAAGCCACTTTTACAGTCGCTTGGAGGAGTAGGACATATTCTTGATTCTGCAAGAGATATGACAGTGATTGGGGCCAGGGGTGCTGTCCTTCTGCCTTTCGAAGAAATGGACGTCATTGTTCTGAGTCCTCCTGACACTATGCTGTAGGACGCATTGAGAGCCAGGCAGGAAGACCAACACTGGGGTTTTCAAGCAAGCTCTCCTTGGGACCCCGTCTCGCAAGCGTGACGCAAGGATTTTATATGAAATCGTTGCGGAATTTTCCGTCGACCTGGCAGTCCCGTATGGTACGGCCCGCTTCTGGTGCAACGGCCCCAGGCTGAGTTTTGCACTCCCAACCTCCCTACTGATCCCCCATACTCCAGCTATGGCTCCTCCCGAAGCTTGCAGTTGAATGTGGAAACAGTGGTTCGGGAACTCCCCGTGCTAGTCCGCCTCTCTTCCAGTGCACCCCCTCCAAGTCATGTGAAAGTCAGAGTTCACTAGTTGGGCACTTGAACCCATCTCCAAGCTCACTCCTCGGGAAAATAGGCTGCAAGTCAAGTAGTGCAGCAGAGAGAATTCAGCTGATGCCATGCACTGAACATCACTTGGCCAGCAAAACACCTGCCGCAGTACCAAAATCTGAGCATTGGAAGAGCCGTGAGTTTCGGGTTCCAGTGCACTGTTGGGGAAGTCAGAGCCAGAACGATTGCCATGTGAAAAAGGGCTGTTGGGGCACGATGAATAAGTGGGGATTGGCTGTGGCAGCGCACCCTCTGGGGAACAGAAGTCTGATGGGGTCGCATTGTCACGTTTTGCGGTTCGCTCCCTATCGTCATGGCGTTGCATGCCCCCCTGCCTTCAACAGGTTTTGTGCATGCACAACCGAAAATGCTCTGTGGTCAGAAATGGTATTTTCCTCAGATGATCAATCAAGAAAGAAGGCAATGATCACAGTTCATAAAGAGGATGCCTGTCATAAAGAGTGTGTTCAGCTGCCCCCTGTCTCACCAAAGCCATCAAGATGCATCGGTGTAGATAAGGCAGCACTGTGGCCCCAAGTGGATGGTGTGCCAGGAAAATCAATACCGTGGGGTGTAGCTCACTCCAGTCCAAGAGACCACTGATTTTTGTGGGTGATATTGGAATCTCCGGCCCCTGGGCTTACGTCTAGTCATTCTCAGACCAGCTGCTCTCCACCACTGATGTGGGAGGTTGCAACGCAGGAGCTCGGGGTTTTGCGTCTCCAGGTGTTGCACAACCCTCGGCTTGATGCTTGGTGTTCCTACTCCATCCAGCATCCAGACCAGAGACCCATGTTTGGGTTTGCTCCGAGGCAGGCTACAAGCATGCCACACATGTCTTGCATTGTGCACATTGGTGGGGGTATCCTTGGTGTCCATTGGTGGGGCTGTCCATTGTGGGGAGTTGGCGCTTTGCTGTGTGAGTTTTGGGAAGGGCGGGACAGCAGCATGCCTCAGTCTATTGCCGTTGCCAGGTGGAAGTCTTAGACAAAACTGTTACCTACACTCTTGTAGAGGGGCAGTCCCTCCGCTTTATTCATTCGGGGCATACGCGAGTCACATTAAAGGCCAACAAGAGCGTCACATTGAAGCTGAAGGACAAGTTCACAGATATCGCCACACTCGAATTCGACGGTATGTGTGCATGTGCGCATCATTTCAACGCGAACTGACCTACTCTCTGTGCTTGTTGGACTTGCGGGGACGCTTGGTGATGACCCCATTGGACCGGACACATAGCGTTCCTTGCAATGGATGGGGGGGCAAACGATGGTGCCGGTTTCGGGAGTTGGTAAACCTGCCCGCCCAGGAACATGACCACACCACTGATGCTGGGGGGATGGGGGGCAGCCCTTCGCTACGATGTATGTTTGCAACCAGGTCACACCCGCCCTCTCGCAAGGGCTTGCCCCTTGGGGACCCATCCCCGCTCCTCAGAGTTGGGGTGGTCATTCGCTGATTCTTGTGATTAGGAATTATCTTTGATATGGATCTGTTCACCAAAGATGTGGAGACCTACCACATGCAAGCCTGGGTCGCTACGCTCAACGATTTCTTGCTGCTGCGAGGGACTCAGGATAACACAACTTATCAACCTGTCACAGAGGTGTGTCTTGGGCACATTGTGTCGGAGTTGGTGCGGGCAACTGGGCAAACAGAGGTGGGCAGTTGAATGGGTATGGTGGTATGGTATGGTGGTATGCATTCACTGTTATACTGCTACTTTGCTGCCCATGACAGCCACGGCAACAGCCGCAGGAACATTGGAGGCTGAGGTTGGTTTTTGGCACTTGGGGAGAGGACGTGTTTCTTTTATTCACCATCAGGCTTGGGGGCAATTTTTAGGATACAGGCGGTTTCCAGTGTGTCAAAGGGGGTCGTAATGAAGCGGCAAGGGCTTTGAAACTTCAGCAACACTCAGGTCACCGGTTTGAGGGCGGCAACCGAGACCAGATGGCACTGCATGGATTGGGGCAGCGGGGGGGGGGGGGGGGCGCAGTGAATGTCGGATTCATGGGCAACCCAGTTGTTGGTGGCCAGTCGTTTGCCCCAGGGTCGTTGTGCCCCCAGACATGGTTGTACCTACCTGCGGGCACTCGCGAGGGGCAGATGGTGTTTGAGCCCGGTGGCAAGAGAAGACATCGGAAGGAAGGTGCAATCAAACCCGGACCTGCACTGCTGATATGGCGCAGACTGCCAATAGACGAGCAGTCACCGAAATGTGCTTGATCAGTACCCATTCACCGCCCTTCACCTGCGATCTCCAAGTTGAGCATTGGTGATTAGTACCATCTTGGACAAATCCGACCAGCAAAATTGCACAAAGACATCGTGTTTGGCAACACACGTGTCCAGCGGCAGGATTCCAATGGCAGCATGGCAAACCATGCGGTCCACGCTTCAAAAGAGCCAATTTGCCGCCTACAGGCATTTGTGAGCTGCAACGCGGCAGTGTGGCAGCCTGGCAGCCGCTACGAGGCCCAGACTCTGGGACTCACATCTGAATGATTTTGTCGCTCCGTCAGTGGTCACTGGTCGGGCCACAGTCGCTTTTGTTGCTCGCTCCATTTTTGTAATAAGTGTGTCTGTGCCCAATGCGTCATGTATCGCGATTGTCTCAGTGTTGTCACCAGGAGGGGGGCCGCACACAGCGGCTTGTTGTCACTTGTTAACACTGCGAAGTAGGAAGTTTGGCACTTTAGCCCCCCACCTGACATCACCGCCAGCTCCAGGTCCGTGATCAGCTCCCAGGCAGGTGAAAATTGGCTTGTACGACCCCACGAGAATGGTGTACGGGATGCAGTTTTGGCAGTCTGCAGTGCTGGTATCAGCTCCAAGGGCTCTCCTTCACCAGCCTCCTTGAAAAAAGGTCCCCGGTAGATCTCGGTTGGTGATCAGTACAAAGACAAGGCAATCGGTGCGCATTTTCCCCCATGAACTCAGTTTGATTGTTCCGACAGGGTGGTTCACACAGCATGGCACAAAAAGCCAGATACAACGCCGCAGAGCCAAAGGCTTCCTGTCCCGTGACTTTGAGCGTATTGTTTGGACGACAGCATTGAGTGTGCCATCACTTCTCCCCTGACCGCCCGTTACAGACAGACTTGACTTGACACTGGCAGAGCAGATCCCCCTGGAAATGAAATGAAGATCGACATCACGTGGTTTGAAACTGGGGCAGGGTGGGGGTGGCGGGCATGGGTTACGACCCACGCCACACGTGCATACCGCGTGTCGGGTTTGTCAGGATTGTATTGCCGCAGGACGTTCAAAATCAGCATTCCCAATTCTCCTCGCCTCCATGCACTGCGCAAGCTTTGTATCCTCCCAGTGGAATGGACCCAATATGCATGTCCCTGGCATGGATGGCATTTCGGGAATCAATGAATTGATCAATCCATGTATTTTGGGAATGCCCAAACCTATGATATCCCGTCTCCCAGCCGATGACGGCCTGTTTCTCGCAGGAGGAGTACACCCCATTGAAGCATACATGGGTCACCGGAGCAGATAGACACGCCGGCCTGAGGATGTTCTTGGAACAACGCGGATTGAAGCTCGCCCAAGGGACAAGCACAGACCCTCCAACGGAGCATACTCTTTCAGGCCTGGGCAATGCCAAAAGAGCCAAGTTCCGGGAGATTGTCAGCGAGGTGACCATCACGCCTTGTAGCGACGTTTTGACACTGCTGAAGGACCTTGCGGAGGAAGGTATATCTGCTGAGGCGATTTGGGGTAGGGGTTGTTAAGATTAAGGGCAGAGCTGCACCCCCCTACCCCCCTCCCAGAGACACACCGAGGAGGGCAGTTGCCCTCCTCTGTGTGGACTCAACGCAGTGAAAACAGGGACAGCCCGGGGGCTTCGTTGGCATAACCTCCCAAGGAAGGGTGAGTAGGGAGGTGAGGATAGGTCAGGCAGGGAGGGGGAGGGCACAAGGTGGGGAGAGGCGGATGGGCGCGGCCGCCTGTAGAGGGAAGGAAAGGGCAACGGTACGTGGCGAGAGGCCAATAGGCACCGCCGGCTGCATACAGCAACAAAACCATCATGCCAACCCCCCGCCCCGCCTTCCCTCCCTCTATCCGGTGGTCTGTCAGTGAAGGCGTTGGGTGGGCTTAGCAGACGGCGCTGCAGGCACGGCTATCCAGCGCTTCGACCACGCAGACCGGTGGATTCTTTTTTCGGCGGGGGGTCGGGCAAGG
The DNA here is from genome assembly GCA_964036045.1 of Eutreptiella sp. 'Long Island Sound 2002'. NCBI lineage: Eukaryota > Euglenozoa > Euglenophyceae > Eutreptiales > Eutreptiaceae > Eutreptiella > Eutreptiella sp. 'Long Island Sound 2002'. The sequence continues at coordinate 17,826,045 of OZ038390.1, forward strand.
CAAAGGGAGGGCGGTTCCAATCGAAGGTATGACAAACATCTGTCAGGGACGTGGCAACAACCCCGCGACGCAGTGTCGTGGTGGGGACTGGGCTTGGCGATGCGACCATGTCCTGAATTGGGGCCATCCAGGTGAGTTTCTGGGCAAATGGATGTCTTTTGGGTCATTGGCTGTCGTCGCAGAGTCGAGCAATGGCACGTGATGATAGGCACGTTTAGCGTTGCATGTGTGCTCTGCATGCAGACATTACATGTTGTAAATGCAGCCACTGCTAATGCGGCACGGCCGCCCCCGCTGGCTTCTGTGCATTTTGTTGTAGGCATCCAAGTGGGGTGCGTTTCATATTCCAAGAACTGCAAATGGCTTTTGGAGAAGGCGGGTATTGCACATCTGTTCCACAGCATTGTCGGCGGGCAAAAGTTCTCCTCGCTTGGCCTGAGGGGCAGACCTGACGTATGGTGCTTGATTCAGCCTCCCTGTCAGTGGCCTGCCCTCGCACCCAAAACCCATCCGCGAGCACAATCCGACCCTAGTGTACTACTTCCTGTGCTTCGCTCCTCCGTGACGTTCTGCCGGTTCTGGTTTGGGTCGAGCGCATGATTTTCCACAACGCGAGAACGCTTTGTGGCTCCGCACAAACGGAGGGGTTGGCCGAAGGAGGACATTCATTGGGCTGGCCACAGACGTCCCATCGGACATACACAGCGCATGTGAACCTGGTTTGGTGAGTTAGCCGGTTAGGAAGCAACCCCCCCGGGTCCCCTCGACTGCGGTTGTAGCGACTGGGTCCTCGGCGTGATTCCGAGGCACTGCGGATCTGGCCCGTCCCGAACAAGGGACTCCCCACAGACCACAGTGCCAAACCGCGCTTGCTGTCCCCCAGAAAGGTACGACACCCGAAGAGACTGCGCACCACTAACCCTGTCTGCCCACCCAGGCCCCTTCCCTGCACACAAACTTCACGGTGCATGGCAGCGCCAAGGGCACACCCTGCAGGGACGAGCGTGTCCAGAGCCTAGTCTTTGTAGCCCCCCACTGTGCCACTGGTGGGGGGTCTGCGTCTCAGGTCGACATGGCGTGCTGTTACAATTAAAACAAAGGCCGCATAGGCCCGGCAAAAACCCCAAGCCGGGTGGCCACTCCCTCAAATACACACACATTCTGGCACTGACAAGATCAGCAAAAAAGGGCTCCAACCCATAATCAATAAAAGTTCCAAACAGGCAGCTCGCCCAAGGATGATACCAGTAAACTGCCGCAAATACCCCAACCACACAAGGCGCCGGAGCCCATCCAACACAAATAATCTTTCAACTGCCATGGAACATGCTACTTGCCCCCTCCCCCTCCCAAGGCCGACATGTGTGTCTCTGCTTGCTTTTGCTCGCCCCTTTGTGGCAGGGGCTGCAAAAGAGGATAGGTGGGCAGGGATTGCATTCCGAATGCGACGCTGGTTGGGTGCAGTCTTTCGCTTCTGGTGTGCTCAATCCCACGAGAAACGCGGGGGAGTCTCAGCCCGGTGTGCATCTGCAGGCACACGGGTGCACATGGTATGGCAGGTGTAAGGGCATGGGCCGAGGTGGCCGAATCAGAACACAGCCGAGACTGCTCGCAAACCTACCGCGAGGGCGGTGCAGAAAAAGCCTGAGACTGCCCACAAAGTAGCCCATAGAGGCATGCATATTTGCACTTTGACTTTGCACGTGCAGATTGCCAAACACCCCAGGAAAGTCAAGGATGCCAGGCTGGACACAGTTGCCAAGTGGTGCTTATAATTTCGGGGGGTGGACCGGTATTTCGTCCATGAACCGGTGTCAACTGTTTGTTGACAGAGCGGGAAAATATTGTCCTGGAGGCAGGGGTGTGTTAAAATTTTCTGACATTGGCACCAGAATGGCTATCGAATGCAAGTTGAGTTAGGATCTATTTTGACTGACATGTTGAAGTTCTGTTTGCTGCATGATCCAGACCCCTGGTCACCGACTGGGCTCTGGCATTGGCTATGATGACCACATCTTGACCTTAAGGTAACAGGAACACCCGCTCCACGGGCTGCCATTCGGTGAGATTTTTGGGGTTTTTGCAAGTCAAACCTTTGGGTCTCAGAACCCTCCGTCGTTCTCTGAGACACCAATCTGTACCACTGATTTAGTGAACCTTCCATGATTCATTTGCAGCATGGTCCCTGGTTTTTCTGACTGAACACCAACTCTCCGTCTCTTTTTGAGCAATTCCCCAATTTGCAAGGTAAACATTTTGGGGAGGGGGGCCCGTGACGTCCTTGCAGTTTGAGCCCGTTTGGCGGCAAAAAGCGTCATTGTCCGGTGTTTCGTCGCAGGCAGATTTGTTCTATCGCTGTGCTGAAGAGATGAGCACACAGCCCCGACGCTGTGTGGCCGTCGTCAACGACATCAAGGGCTACGGTGAAGACGCTTTTAAGAAATTCAAGTTAACGGTTGCCAGACACAACCCGCCAGTTTGCACCGCCGATCAAGCTGAACCTGACAGGTACGTGCTGAGTAGGACGGATTTTGCTGCTGCTTTGAACAACGTCGAAGTTGACATCTTTTTATTTTTGGTCATTTTTAAGAATTCAAACGGATTCCCCAGTGGGAGCATTTGCAAAGATAAGCCTGCTTTGTCCGGCTATTTCAAGGAGTTGGACATCTTGTAGTGTCAGATGTTACTGCAGCACGTTCCTTTACCGACTATTTTTCATCGGCCCATGCAGACCGGTGCTGCTTTAATGGCACAACCCCCGACCGCTCTTTCTGTGTGCGTAAATGTTCCCATACGGACTGTGTAATTGTGTTTGTGCACGAGTATGTGCCGTGGCTAAGCCTTGGCAACGAGAAAGAGAGTAGGATACCTCCTGCACTATTCAAAGTACTGCGTTGTGCAGCACTGGGATGGTGGCCAACAATTTCCCAAATCTCCACTTCCCTTCAGGGCCACAGACATCAACGCCATGGCGTCGGGAAACAAAATGGAAGCTAAATTTGACCCTGCCCCCCTCCCCCCCTCGTCTGAACAAAGTGCCAACCGGGGATCCCCCCCCCCCCCCCCAACATTGTTTCCCCGGGGGGGGGGAGGGGGCGGCTCTTCTGTCTCAGCAAAAGGCGCCTATGACAATGTCACTGAAGAGCTTTTTCTTCTGAATTTGAGCCTTTGCAGCCTTGTGCTTTGCAGCGTCAAGGTTAGCATTCAACATCTGCAGCCCAAAGCAGGGGGCCCAAAAGTTTGTTGTGGGAAATTACCTGCAAAAAGTCGTTCTCCACAGAATTCTCTTGCCTTTGGCAAGTCCACCTCGCAGATAATTGCTCTTTACAAGATACCAGAAAGTGGGCCCAGTGTGTGCCTGACTCGAAACAAATGTTTTGATGTCCAGAAGCAGGCTGTGACAAATTTCTGGTACTGCGAAGCTGCCAAGTAGGCCGTTGACCAGTGCTTGTGTTGCAGTTTGTTGTGTTGCCCTTTGCATTCCTGCAGTCATCCAGCAGTGAAAAGATGTTGTCAGCAAATAGGTTTTCTGGAATTTTCAGAAGCCCCCAGGAAAAAAAGCAGACTCCGAGAAGACTCCAGGAATCAACTAAGCCCCTCCACTTCTTTTCCAGTAGCTGTGGTGGGCCTCCTTGGCAAGCCCCCGCCCCCCTTTCAATGCCCCACCCCCAGTTCTAATCCCCGTTCCTATCCTTCTGGTGCAGCACTGCCCTAATCCATAGTGGGGAGCCCAGGTCCCATCTCTGGGCACCCCAAATTACCCGTTGCCCCCCCCCAACCCCCGCCACCCCACCCCATGGGGCGATTTGGCGCTGTTCTGGCCGGCATGGATGCTGAAAAATCTGTGACCAGACTCTCTTCATGTGTCTTTGCCCTATTCCTTTTTGGTCATACAGGGCTTGGCCATGCGGGTGTTCTGTCATCTTTGATCCGCACAGCGTGCAGCACATTAGAAGAGGAAGTTTTCTTGAGTTGTGTTAAAGGAAACCTGCAATTTGTGGACACACAATTTTGCAATTCCATTTCAGGACTGGTGCCCCAGGTCTCCAATATGCATCCATCTGACCATATGTTGCGTCACGTGCCAGGTTGTCCACACCAGATTGATTTCACATTATTATGCACCCAAGAATCGTGTGGTCAGGCAGCCAAGGGGCCCAAGGAGAAAAACCCACAGCGAGCGTCTAAGAAGAGGTTTGCAGAGAATTTTTTTTCGCATCTTGAATGAAATTGCACCAAGTGTGTTGTATTCCGTCACATGTTTTGTGCATGTGCCCAGCTGGGATCTGGTTTCCTTCTGCATGTCACAGGGTGATCCAGGGTTTTGAAGGTGTGACCACGAGCATCATTGAGGAGTGGGTTACAGAAGAGCATTCGCGATCAGGTTTCCAGCGCAAGCCATCAAGTCGCTTTGCAGTTCCCCAAAGAGTGAAGTCCTCTACACCAGCCAATGCTGTACCCACACACTAAAGAGCCCCAAAATGTCCAAAGTGGATACGTGACACCCTTCTGAAGGCCATACATACGCTCTGATTGTGCATTTCACTTTGTGATCCAGAAGGAGTGGAGAAGTTGTATTGGGGGGGTTCATCTCATGTATTTCTTGGTCTTGGTCTTGGTCTTGGTTTATCACATCTATTTCTTGGCCTGCTATCTTTGGATCCATATACCAATTGGCAGTCTGTGCATTGATGCTGCCAGAAAAATGGAGGGTATGTATTTTGTCCTCTGTGTTTTGTCCTCATCTGTAAATTCTGTGGGTCTTCGGTTTTGGTTGCTACGACAGTCAAGTTCTTTTGCTTTTTTGTTTGTTTTACAGCAAAGAATCCAAATGTGATGCCCTTGCACTCATGTGCAAGGGGTGTACAGTGCCACACTGCCATGCTGAAACTCTTCATTCAAATGCACTCTTTTCAGGGACTTTGCCTGTGACTGGATAGGGCAATTCCTTTTGCATCAGTGAGGTGCTCTTTAATGTGCCTTTGTGCAATCAAGCTTCACATGGCTAGCTTAGAGCACATCACTGATTTCGACGCGAGTCTTTTAGTAACCTGCAATCAAAAGTTATTCTACAAATATTGCAGTGTTTTATTTCTTTGCCTCTTGGATTGCAGTTGCATAACAAGACATATTTTTATTTGACATCATGGATTGTATGGACTGAAATTGAACAATCCTGATATGCGACGCAGCGATTTATTTATGAGTTCTTTGGCTTGTATTGTGTAAGCTGGGTTGGTCTTGCATACCTTTTTGTTCTGATTCAACCACTCCACAGCGCAGTTCGGAATCATCACATCATGTCAAGTGTTTTCAGCAACACGTGAAAGGTTGTCATGATCTAGAGGGTGGGTGGGAGTGGCGGAAGAGAGAGGAGCAGAAGCAGCACATGCCATTGGGTTTCTTTGGTTTTTCCATTTTGAACACGGCCAGGAGCTGTTTTGAGTCAATTTGGGTGTTTGGGGCCCATGCCCTGGGTTGCCACTGGTGAGTTTGAGATTCAGAACTCTAGAACATGGAAGGGTATCCATAGAAGCAAAAGATGGTCAGAGTAGGGTAGAGCCCAAGTGGTATTGAGTAATGGCAAAACTGGAAACATGAAGTGGTTGAGAAACACGATGCGCGAAACAGGGAAGAGGCATTCGGCCGCAAGTGAATGCATCCATTGCCATGGACGTGGTTGACTGACCTCAGTGTTGAAATTGGGAAGCTTGGTAATTGGCACAAAGCCTGCTCCACTCCTCCCTCCAGCCGCCCGCTGACTACCAGCGAAGCATGGGGTGCCTGCTTGTAACACTGAAGGTAGTTATTGGGTCATAACAGGCAGCCTTTGTTGAGCCCACCTCTGGTGGATGGTATTCTACTGCGGTGGGTTTCACTGTAATCTGAAGTGTTTCTTTTCATCGTTTCGTGCCGAATCAGTTCAGCAGTTTTTTGGAGTTTTGCCATTTCATCAGAACAATTGGTGATTGGGCTAGAATCGTACAGTTTGTTTCGACAAGGAACACAACACTTTATTTTGGATGTGATTCAGCACTGTGTTTGGGCACAGTTTATTTTTGAAAAAAAAAAGACCACTTAATTGGAGTGATTACAAAATTCAAGATTGTTTGCAGTGATGTGCGATGTGCATTTGCTGCAAAAAGAGGGCATGGTGTCAATAGATGTTATTACATTTCAAATCACGGTTTTGTTGAGACTTGAGAGCCCACCCCCAACCACCCAGCCATCACATACTCCAAGGACACCCGTCACCGCCCTCCAAGAGCTCTCGATGGTGCAAGGTGACAACTTGGTCCCACACCTCTTCACGTTCCAGGAATAGGCCCTCCAACGCGACGACACCCCAGAACCCACCCCTGTGGGGTGCATACACGTCCACTTCGTCCACAACCTCAGCATCCTGTGGCAACTGAGCGTCTACGAAGTCGTCGGAGACGGATGGCAACTAAATGTCATCAACGGCCACGTCATTTTTGGCGAGGCGACTGAACCCTTCCTCCAAGCCCTAGCCGAAGCATACCGCCAGATGGCCATGCTCACCCCCACCATCATCATCGGCGACATGAACACCGCCCCCACCCCGGCGGACCGCGGGGGCCACACCACACCCCAGGACCACGCAGTCCGGGACACCATCAACATGCTACGGCTCGTGGATCTGACGGCCAACCTAGAGGGCCAACCATCCCACTTCTCCCACCAAGCGGAGATCCCCCCCCCCCCCTTATAGAGGTGTGCTACGGTGACCCCACCACCATCATCCGGACGGAAGCCCGGTACGGCCCACTCCCACTAGGACCAACGGGCCACCGGCCTTTACACATCCGCCTCACCATCCCCAACCTCCCCCCCACCCCCCCGAGAAGATGCGGACTAGGGCTTGCCGTTCCCCCATGAAAATGCCCTCACGGCACGACAAACAAGCCTGGTCCCAATACTACAGAGTCAATGACCGCGCCCGACGCATGCAACAAGACCCGACCGACCCTGCTGACAGCCATGCACAGGGCCGCTGTCGCCTGCGGCTTCCAACACAACGCCCAGAACAAAGACGACAAGGCAACCACGGCTCTAGGTAACATGCTCCATGTGCTCTGGCATGACAAGCAGTACCTGGTAACCCTCCTCCACACGGACACCCCACAAGCCCGCCAGCACACACACGGCTGCCGGAAGAAGATAGCCCGCATCAAAGCAGACCTACAACAATGGCACACCCATAGACAGCAACACATCGCCCAAGTCATGAGCCATATGCATGCCACGAACTCCCCTACAAGGCCATACGCCACCTCGACCACGCCTTGACCGACACGCGCCACCGCACCGTCACTACAGTCAGCCGAGAAGACGGCTGCCTCACTAGCGATCCGGCCACGGTGCTCTAAGCCACCTAGGACAGCTTCCTCCACCAACACACCTCCACCCAAGAGGCACTGGACCCGGAAACACAAGACAAGATAAACTGTCCCCCCCCAAGTCCTCAACCACGCTCAACGGAGGCAGATAGAGAAACGCCCCTTCACCCTCCACGAAGTGTGGAGAGCCATCAAAAACCTCTGGCAACACAAACCCGCGGGCTACGATGGCCCCCCTGCGAAGGCGTACTGCCACCTCCCCGCCCACCTCCTCCGCCCCCCGGCCCAATGTGTGTGGGACATCGTCACAAGACGGACCCTCTTGCCACCAGGCTAGGCCAACGTTGTTCGCCCCCTTTACAAAAAAGGGCACTGGGCCGACCCGGACAACTGGCGCCCCATAGTGTGTGCAGTCATGGAGGTAAAGATAGTCTGAACTATCATCCTATGCCGCATCCGCCCCCACCTAGACCTCCCCATACCCGCCAGCCTCTAGGGAGCGACCCCGGGCAGGTCTCTACACCAAGCCATCTTCCTCCAAGACACCGTCACCGACATTGACCCGGTGGACCTCATCATTGCCTCTCTAAACGCCAAAGGACCCTTCCCCAACACCCCCTGGCTCCTCCTAGAGGCGGTATGGAAGCGCCCGGGCCTGTCCTTGTACAACCTTACCTCCAAGTACATCCGCACCCGCAGATTCGCAATCCGCATCAGAGCGGGCCTTACCCCCCTTTTTGGAGATGGGCAGCGGAGTCCCCCAGGGTGGAGCGGAGGGGCCTTTCTTGTATCTCCTCGCAACATTACCCTTGGCCTTCGCAATTCAACACGACTACCCGGCATACGCACCCTACCCCCTATTCTCCCTCCTAGTAGGGTTGGCGGACGACCGCCATCTCACGGTCGCAAACTCCCCGCGTGAACCCCGCACACCAAGAGACCGACCCACCATCGCCCAGCAAATAGACCATTTGCTGACGGTGACAGCCATGTATCTCGCCCGCAACAACCTCATCATCCATCCTACAAAATCGATAGCCCTGGTCAAAGAAGCGGCCACAGCCCCCACCCTAAGCCCGCAGGGGCCCGCCATGAACATAGTGACGGACACCACCTACCTTGGGGTAATCCAGACCACGGACCCCAACGACACCACCTTGTTCCGCAAATTGCAAATCACACCTCGTCCGCCTCTCACAATATGCGTCCCCGCCCATGAAGGACCGCGCTCTATCCCACTAAAGCATGGCGTATTACCTCACCGCCGTACTAAACGCCGCCATAGGCTTCTAAGCATTCCACCTCACACATCCCAACACTGCCCTCCAGCCAGCCACATGCGCAGTTACCAAAGGTGCAATACGGTTGGTGGTGACTGTATTATTTTCTCCGTATCCATTTCAGAAAAATGAACAATCCAAAAATATTTGACTATTTATGGAAGCACTTTTCCTTTATAGGAACCAAGGGGACATGATCAGTGTTTTACCACCAAAGAAGAAAACGTTTTGCAGAATTTATAAAAAAATGTGCCCTATGCTTGTGGATGGGGTGGGGATCTCTGGAAGACCTTCAGCACAAAGACACAAGGCAAATGCACAAATGCAATGGATGGATGTTTGGGTTGGTGATTTGTTGAGTGCCGGGTTACCTTAATGTGTTGAACGGCACAACCATGTCATCAGGCCTGTAGCCGAAGCAGACATATGATCTGTTAAAGATCTGCAAAGTCTTGTCAACCCCTGGATGGGCATAGTCATGGCACACCTTGATTACTTGCTTGACACAAGCAAAGGGAACGCATATACGGCCCTCCGTGCGCACCTTACCGTGATGCAGAGTATGTGACTTACCTTTAATTTCAACGTATTTATTGACTCTCAGCTCATCCCAATGGGTTTGAAAGTGTGGGTCATTCTCAAAGTGGGTAGTCCAATCCTCACACAAAACCTGTGCAGCGGGGAGAATGTTGATGGCTTGTACATCACTAATCATAGAAGTGGCGAGACCAAGTGTATGCCAACTCATGCTAGAGGCTGCCTGGGCGAATGTGAATGTGAACATCCATGCCTTATGCTGAGTTTTGGCTTTGCGATTGAGCTCCTTCTTTATAGAACGGGAATATTGGCGCCTTGTGAATTTGACCGCTTTCATCACTTCGGGTTCAGGGCTTCGAGAGGTCCAAATGTGACACCGCATGAGCGAAACATCCAATCCGCGTGTCATATGTGCCTCCATCTGCCCCAACATACCGCAGTTGTGCGTCCACTTGGGACATAGACCGAAGTGCTTCAAGAGCAGCTACTTTGGCGAATCCAAATTGTTGCAACATGTTTTGTTCCTTCCTAAAGGCGGCAGGCTGTGCCGTTTTGAGGTAACCCCGCACCGTTTGTCACTCCTTACACTGCGCTTTTTCCTAGCCCTACAAGTCCTGATTGTCTTGGGACTCTCCGGCCGGATAGGCGAACCTAGAGAGCGCATCACCAACCTAGTTCTCCTTACCGTCACTGTACCTGTACACTACACACCAGAGGAGGCTCAATTGACCTTTAAGCCTCCTAAAGTCCACCTGTGCAAGCGGGTAGTCCAGTATGGTGGCCACATGTTGAAGGACGTCGGTACGTTTCAATCTCCAACAAATTTTGCGGCCATTAAGGAGTGGAAACGGGAATCCATTGTCACAGCCAACCACATGAAAAGCTTTTTGGGTCTCATGGGCTGGTATCAGGTATATATCAAGGGATTCGCCGAGTTGGTGGCACCTTTGATAAATGCTTTAAAGAGCAAGTACCAGTATGAGCCCAAGGATGCCAACGAGCTTAAAACCGCTACAAGGGTGCCCAAAAGGCATAAGAAGATCAAGTTTTCGCCAAAACAAGCTCCTATCCATTGGACGGATGAAATGAAGTAGAAACTTGAGCTTCTAAAGAAGGCGTTAAATGATCAATCGCACTTGTACTTACCCAAGCCACGGTTGCCATGGCGTATCATCACCGACGCATCTAATTATGCAGTTGGTGGCCTGCTGGAGCAGAGACAAGAGGATGACAATTGGCATCTTGTTACTTTTTACTCCAGGAAGCTACAAGGCACCCGAGCTCGCGTAGATGGGTAGAAAAAGAACAGAGGGCAGTTTGCCTAGACTCCAAGGGAGCAGGAAACCTATGCCATTGTGTGTTGTTTGCTGAAGTTTCAGTCTTGGGTCGCCAACGCAGAGGTTAAGATCCAGACCCATCATTCGGCAATCGTGAAGTGCTACAAAGAGGACCTATGTACCATTTCCGGACCGCTTGGACGGCAGGGGCGTTGGCATGAGTTCTTGAGCAAATTCAACTTGATCATCACTTAGTTGGTGAACGATGCCCATATTGGAGGATTTTTGGAGGAAAACCCAGTCAAACTACGGCAACGTGACGTGCAACAACAAATGGGACTGTCTTTGCCCCTGCAGGCTAACGAAAAATTGTTTTGGTCACAGCTGAGCACGCATGCAATCTCAGCATTAAGCTTGAGTCTATTGCACTCCCTTCACAACCTATTGCAGCCGTTAGGGCAATGGCTGAAAAATCAATAGATAGCCTTAAGATTATGGGGGGTGTTCACTACTGTAGTCCCACACCCACACCCACTGCAACGCCTCGACCCGCATTGCGGTTGGCCGGAGCAAAGTGTGGGTATGATGAAGATCATACAAGTGCTTTGGCACAATAGGGCACCCTCACACGTGACAAGGAAGCCGCCTAAAGCATTTCATGATACACGACTTGCGTCAAGGTGAAAGGCAGAGAAGAAAAATATAGAGAGAAGAGACACAATGCAGAGGAGATGAGAGGACCGACACAATGCAAAACAAACCTGTATGGGGGAGGGAGTTTATGCTCTCCTATAGGCGTGTCTCATCCATCCGCGCACTTTTTTCAAGGAATCACAAGCGCGTTCTCTTTTACTCACTCCTGCTTCAAATACTTCACTAGGTTGAACCGCAATTCAAACGGCATGAAAGCACTACCACTGCATCACCACATCCAACATAGAGCACTGCATGAACTGGTTGCTAAGCTCTGTTTCTTTCTTCCCCGCTGCCACTGCGGTGATGTCCATGCCACGCTAGAACTTTGCGAAGGAACTGAACAAAACCCCGCCGCGCACAACGCAGCAACTACAACAGCCAACACAACTAGGACTTCGAACTCCAAAGGTGAATCCACCTAGCACCTTTTCGCCTGCCATTCCAACCGAGCTAGCTCTCACCACCAGTTGATGAGGGCTGCGCCCAAATTGTGCAGTTTTTGCTCACCATACAACTTGTATTGTTCGCGATGACGTCTTTCGAACCCTCACGGCAGGAGCTGCTCAATGATATTGTTTTTACCTGCCAAACTTCGTAACCTACGGGCATTCCGCAGCTCAGGAGGGGGCCGTTCTGGCTCTTTGCATGCACCAAGTTTAGCAACTCCGGCAAGAAGGAAATACTTGGTACATTTGGTGCTCTTCTACGCTTGTGAACTTGAGAATCTCCGACGGCGGACACGGTTCAAAGGCCGATGATAGATGGCACAAGATTTTCGTATTCCTCAATTGATGTGGAGTATCTATCATCCCAAACCTTGTTGATGGAGCAGCAAAACAGTCAATCTTGAATCTTTCTCAAAATCTTGTAATCCTTCATGCCATCTCACAGTACAATACCCTGCATCAAATGCGGCAAAAATCCGCAATATTGGAAAAGACTATCACGAATCCAAAGTTGCCGTTTTTCTAGAGCGCATCGCACGCGCGCACATTCCTGCTGTGGGCAGCCCCGGCCGGGCATGAACCCCTCACACAATGCCGCCTCAAACTGGTCGCGCGCCGCCGCCCATGGCCACTCTGTTCGTGGGTGCTCTGCCCTCTCCGACAATCGCAGTCGATGGGCTCTTCTTGCACTCTTCGACGCCAGTTCTGTCAGCCCTTGCAGCCGAACTTTTCCCTGTCTAGCCATCAATGGTGTCCATCACAACCCGGGTAGGCGCTTTTGGAGGGCCCTTCGCAGCATACCTCGTCACCCGACTTCTTGCTTTTGAAATGCTTTTTGCGGTCAATCTACTTGAACTTAGGGCGGTTGGTGCCTCTTTGTCCACCTCTCCCCTTCTTATTCCTAGAAGACATTCCTAACGATCCTGAACTCCCAAACGACGAGGAGTCGGAGTCACGGTGTCGGATGATGAACCCGAATCCCAAGAGCTCCTCCTCTCCTTGTTTTTTCTTGGAGGACCGCTTGACCTTCTTCTCTGTGCGCCTTTCCTTCTTGCGTTGCCTCTTTTCTTTTTGCCATCTTTTTCTCACAGAAACAACAAAAAACTGAGGAGGGAACGGATAGGGGGGGGGGGGGAGTAGTAGGGCCGGATACTTGGGAGGGGTTGTGGTGGGCCCCGGTGGCAGAACTCTCGTTACCTCCGCGTTGCTACATTAACAATAGATGTCACCAAGGTTGCACATCAACACACATTTTCTCCAAAAGATGAGTTTTGCCATCTTGCAGCATCTTCCTCAATCTGGACACCTTAGTTGCTGTAAAACATGAAAATTAGGCACATGGGCTCTTGCCAACGTGGTGGAACACCCGAGTTTACAAAATCACGGCAGTACGGATGATCCTCAAGCGAAGAAAGATCCCTATTCCTTGAACACATAAAACTTGGGTGCCTCTATGGTGTGCAGCCATTGTAATACTTCTTTGGAGGACCCCCAATTGACCCCCAATTGCATCACAACGTTGGCTTTTATGCCACATCAACCCCCCTCCGACCAAAACTGTCCTCAACGCAGAACAAACAACCGTGGAATCTGTAATCTTGGAGATCTGCTTCGCTACATTCAAAAATGCCTTGAAACCGTGCACACATGCACATCGGTGTTGTTATTCTCGCTGCACACCTTAGAAAGATGTTTTACAGCACAACATCTTTTCAGCATTTGAGACATACGGCAGCTACTCTGGTTCCTGGTTCATATGGATATGGGCCATAATCCCCCCTCCCCAATGGGGTGACAAAACCACCCTCCTAAAAGGGGTGATAAAAAAATCTCAGGGGTCCAGAATGGCCAAAAGAAGGCTGGGGATGCTTTTATCACCACGACCACATTGGCCTCATTTCCGTCAGCGCCAGTGCTTCCCATAGCCCCCCTACTCCTATTCTGTCCCGTTCCTCATTCGACGATGAATCTTCCGGTTTGTCATCCGACCCGACCATGTGTCTGGATCCGTTTCAGTCTCTGAATCTGAGACCCCTGGATACCCTAGAAACTCATCCTGCTCTCCCCTGAATGGTACCCTTGCTGGTCGTTGGGACAACCTCTACTTAGGATGTGAGCACATTTTTAAGCTATTTCCATCCGTCCTGCCCACCAAACATGCAAAAGAGAGATCTGCTACCACAACAGCACTTGCATGCCACCCAAGCACCAGTATTGAAAGCACTGAAAGATATAACCAGGCACGTACAATTCAGCTCAAACATGGCAGTATACCCCACCCTGGCCCAACGAAACCCTATCAGCCAAAAGAGATGACAATAGCTGTTTGAAACCTCTGTTCTTAACGCAGAACATCATAACGTCCAGTGCCAGTGCCTCGGCCGTCGTGCACTCAGGCATGTGGACCGAGTGCCCAACATACACGAAGGTGATTTGCAGGTCCGGTGTCCATACAAGTACAGTTACTTTTTCCCACAGTGAGAGATTGGAGAGAGGACCCGTGGAGCTCATCCATTGTGGTTTTTGCCATAGAAGCATCCCCCCCCTCATTGGTGCGACAAACTGGAATCTCGCAAAGATGGTAATGCGACATGATCCCCCCGAATTCCACTGCGTGTCGTGTTTGGGTGTACTGTCCCGGGACTGTTGCTGACAATGAATCCTCAGGCCGGTCTTGGAAAGATGGAGAGAATATCCCCACGGCTGCAACCTGTCCCACCTTAGAAGAAATGAAATATGTGGTGCCGAACAGAAAATATGCATTCACTGATTCATTCATTCTGAGGCGGCTTTTTCCCCGCCTGGGCAAGTCCGTGTGTGTTCGTAACAATTTAGGAAAAGCGGGTGTAGTTGTAGCATGGGAGGCTAGATGGAGAGCGTGGCCCGTTCTGTGCTCAGAGTGGTCCACTTAGTGGGAGCTACTCTGGTTCTCAACAAAAGGGCCTGCTTCCATTTGCGGTGTAGTACACTTCTGGGCTGATGCACTGTTGATTGCAAAGGAAAAAGTAGAGACATATAGCGAGCAGGTCGTGTATGGAGGATAACGGTGGTGTTGTGTATGGCATCCTGAAGACAGGGCACTTGGTGGACAGGGCACATGGGTAACTGGCATCATGGTGTAGCCGAAAAGGACATGGCAGGGCGGAGTGTCACAAGCAGTACTGCTGCAGTGGTCGCGGGTGGTCCTGTGTGCTGCCTGTATCCTGGGGATTTGCTATATCTCTGATTGCTTAAAGGGGGGGGGGGCGGGCGAAAAAGAGAAACAGAGGTAGTCTGCAGACAGATTTTTGACGGCCTGTTCTGGGCAGTAAACATGCTCAAGAGACGAGGGTTGGACCTAAATATGCCCTATCCCCCCAATCTTTGCAGCGAGATTGCAACTGTGGAAACTCCTCGATACTAGTGGTTTGTCGTGGCTTTTTGTGTGCTGGTTCCTCGTCTGGTTTGAGTCCAGTTGCAAGCACGTGGAGAAGACGTGTCTGGTACCTATCAACCCCCCGCAATGTACCAAAAAACCGCTCGACTTACCAAAACCCCCCTGTTTTGTACCAACCCCCGCCCCCTGATTTGTATGCCCCCCCGATTCTTACCAAAAACTCCTACCGAAGGAATCAAAAAATTTACCAGCCTCCCCCCCATTTCTTACCAAAGAACCCCCCCATCCCCAATTTCTTTCCAAAAAAAGCCCCAAAACTTACCAAAAAAAAACCCCGCCATTTTGTTCACCAAAAGCCCCCCAAACCCCCCATTCCTTACCAAAATACCCCCGGAACCTTCCCCAAAAATCCCGTGCACGACCCAAACGTTTGCACAACCCTGCAAAACCCTCAACAAAGACTCTTACCAAAAAACGCCCCAATTTTTACCAAACCCCCCCATCTCTTACCCAAAAAAACACCCCCTTTTACTAAAAAAACCCCTCAAGCACCTCCATTTCTTACCAAAAGAACCGCCAAACCTTACCAAAAAACCCCGCTTTTAACCAAACGCCCCCCAAAGCCCCCCACTTCTTACAAAAAACCCCCCAAACCTTACCAAAAAGGCTTTTGCACCACCCAAACGTTTGGACAACCCTGCCACACCTTGCACCCACACATACTTTTCTAGGCACTTAGTGCACCTGTAGTCACTTGGCTGCACCACACGAATATGTTATGTTAAGACAAAGGTTGTGCACCTGAAACAAGCAGTAAAAAAATTAGAAAAAAGAGCAATGACGTGCCAAAAAACTAACTGGTCGGCGAAAGATCGGTTGGTGTCATGAAGGGGATGCCAGTGCATGTGAAACGGCTCTCTGTGCAGCACTCACGACCACTACAACCAGCTGGCAAACACACGGACAAATACTGCATACTCTTTGCTTTTGTGCGCCGAAGCCTCTACCTTGGCTTTCACAGGGTTGGACATGCATGCCATGATCTCTTTGCATGTGCGACTTTTGCAAATTGTCCACATAATATCATAAGTCTCTTGGTCAGGCTTCAACCTACCACCATAGCCAGCAAGATTTGGAAACTGCTTCCTCTCAATTTTGACAAATGCGGGAGCGAAGTGTTATCAAAAACCTCCTTATTAGAGGCGGGCTGCGGCGCATCCTTGATGGGGGAGCGGGTGCTATCCTTTTTCATTGCAACAACTGATGCAGCCAACTTGGATGCATGTACATCAAAACCGGAGTGGGCTTTGACCCGGCGCTCAGCTTCCCAACGCACATCCACTTGATCGCCTTGCACTGCCACAATGCGACCACGATATAAATAGTGCTTTTCACCGCCTTTGGTGGTGCAATTGAACACGGCAAAACAAACAACCCCTTTCTTCCATGCCTCCGTCCGAGACACTTGCAATTCATAACTTGATATGGCCAAGCCCTCAAAAACAGGGCAAAGTGAGAGGGGTAGATTGTAAAGAAAAGGCAAATGCAACAACAAGGTCAAGATGCATAGCATTTTGCATTAGCATATCCTTTTGCACATCCTTGACCCGCAAGGAGGTCCAACACAACACATTCCATTCGTCTGGGTTGCATGTTGGGATCATAATCCCTTGGCATGGTGCCGGCATTAATATGAATAGCAAGATAAAGCTGTCGCCACAAAGCAATACAACCACAGTGCCACACATCAATCCGAATACCCGAAAGCCAAACAATTGCTTCCCAGAAGAGATTCAGAAGGGCTTGTAAACAACCCGTATGGTCATAGGCACAACCTCACAACGAAACGACCCAATGCACCCCTGCTGTTGTATTGTTGTTGGACTGGGGTAGCAAGACGAAGCGTGGGAGTCCATATCCCTAAATCGAGGGGCCACACCGAAGCGTGGTAGTCCGTACCCCCAACTTGAGGGGCCACACCGAAGTGTGGGAGTTCATATCCCCAACTCAAGGGGCCACAAAAAAAACCCCACCTAAAAATGTCACCACCCCCCCCAAAAAAATACAAAAAAACCCCGAGTCCCCCCCCCCCCAAGGGCCTTGTACCAACCCCCCCCCCACACGACCCCAATTCTCACCAAAAACAAAATCCCAAACCTTACCAAAACCCCCCAAACCTTACCAACCCTCCCCTCCCAAAGCCTTACGGGGGGGGGGGGGGGTTGGTAAAAAAAATGGCACAAATGGGCGGTTTTTAGGTAAAAGTTGGTACAGATTGGGTTTTTTTTGTAAGAATTGGTACAAAGGGTTTTTTTTGGTGAAACATGGGGCGGGGGAGTTTTGGTAAGAATTGGTACAAATGGGGGGGGGGGGTTGGTAAAATATGGATGGGGGGGGGGGGGGTTGGTAAAAATTGGTACAAAGTGGGGTTTTTTTGGGTAAAAAAACGGGGAGTTTTTTGGAATGCACCAGAAGACATGTCACTCATGGCCCCAAGGGCTGACACACATGGTGAGGGTTTGCTGGTACTACCGAAAAGTTTTAGCTGACTCAACAACGCTGACATGTTGTAAGAAAACTTCATGCGGCCGGGGAATCACCTGGCCCCAAACCGTGAGCGCGTGGATCCAACATGTCAGAAACGTGTCAAAGTTGGGTCGCATATCATGCTTATTTTTTGGTCATTTTCTGGTGGGGTTTCATTACTTTTGGCCATTTCGAGAAGTAATGGTGCAACTTTATCATTTTTGGCCGTTTTGCCCGTGTTCGGGTGCATCATTTAACAATTTTCTACCACTTTGGCCATTTTTTTGGGGTGCACGTTTGTTATTTTTGGGCCTTTTGGCCACTTCCGGGTGGGGTGTGTGTGCATTTTTATCATTTTCGATTATTTTGACCAGTGCGGCCTGAACATGGTCAACTTGGTGTGGCCGAGTGCAGAGTGCCGACAGCAGCACGTGACGGGAATGACCGCTGACCCGTATGTACGCCTAATCCTGTAGAGTCCACAAGGCCAGGAGGGCGAGCAAGAGCAGGGAGCAGGGGTGGGCAAAGCCCACGAGGTGCACTGTGACCAGTGCGGGGGGGTTCCTTATTTTTGGCCGTTTTGGCCATTTTCGGGTGGGTGCATTTTATCATTTTTGGCCGTTTGGGCCATTTCAAGGGGGTTCATTTTCACTACTTTCGGCAATTTTGATCCTGTGGAGGGGTTGGGGTGTGTAATTTTCTGCCATTTGACCTTTTTCGACCCCCTCCAAATATGTCAAAATGGCCGAAAAAAGAAAAAAATCTTCCCCCATAAAGCCCAAAATGAACAGAAGAAATAAAGATGCACAATCCCATAGACAGAGGTTGCAGTACTCATCATGCATTCTAATCTCTGTTCGACCGATGCACATTCTGTATGCCTGATGCAACCTACTCCCATTACAGTCCCCGCACAGGACGTTGCTCCCCTGACAGCGCACAGGCATGCGTTGGCACCCCTGAGAAGGCTGACAAAAAGCTTATCTAGGATTCCGCATGCCCATTACAGCCCCCCCCCCCCACCCAAACCATGAGCTACCTGGAAAAGGGGGGGAACCCCCCCCGCCAGTGCACCCCCCCCCCTCCATCTGTAGACAAACCCTCCCCCCTCCCGATGTGTGCGAAAACCCCCACAGATGATGAGAAAGAACCCCGCGAGGGGTGGGGGGTTTGTCCAGGGGGGGGGAGGTGTAACCTACCACTTAGGCCATCCTCGTCGTTGTAGCAGTGGAGCGGTACACAGCAGCATAAGGGCCAGTCTGGCATGCACCATCCAGCAGATGGTCGTTGGAGGCCCGGTGGGCTTCATTTTCATTGGGCATACCCGTACCGCATGTGCTCCGCATGCTGCTGCATGGCACTTGCTCGCAGCTCCGGGCCTGAAACCCGAAATGGGTCTCTTGCAACTGGAAGTCGGGCTGAGGGACACCCACAGCCCTACGTGCACAGATACCCTCTGCAGGTCAGAGACATGGAGTCTTGCATGAATGCCTCATGCAATCATGCACCGGGCAGTGCAGGCACAGCCCCGTGAAAATAAGTTTACAGAAGAACCTCAGATAGTATAATATAAATAGCAGGTGCCGGGTGGCCGCGGTTTGGACTGGTCCCCTGGCCCCGGGGGGGGGGGGGGGCGACCCCTCAGGTTTGGACGCAGACCCCCCCCCTCCCCGCCCCACAAACTGTTGGCTGGAGGCCCCTTTGTGGCGGGGGAGGGACCCCACTGTTTTCTCAACAAAAGTCACCTTGTCCTGAAGCACCTGTGCACTTGCTTGTGCATTGTGCATAATGGAATCTAGCAATCGCAGTGTGGGCTTGATCCAGCTTTGCTAGACATGGCCCTGCCAACTGGCAGCAGACTGAAGGGGGGGGTCCAGTAGGGGCGATGGGGGGGGGGGGCGTCTGGGAGGGGCAAGGGCCCGCTTCATGCCGGTTGGTAACTAGTACACTGATTGATTGGTGACACAAACACCAAAAAAACAAACCGATGACATCCGGCATCCCATTCCACATTTAATCACTAGAATACAACAGACTCATCTTTTTGGAAGTCTGATCTCTTGGAGGCAAAACAATGGCCCAATCCATCAACGGCGGCTGGACAACGGCCAAAACATCCGGGTGCCCATGGGCTGGTCACACACCGCCTGCACACCTCAGTCTCTCCTGCTCATTTCCACAGGTACTCTGAGCGACTGCACTCTGGTCTTCGATGACGCACCTGCCGCCACGGCTGCTGGCGACAAAACCCGCCTCCCAAGCTGCATGCCGGCGTATGCTGCCCCAATGCTGCCCACGTTGTTCAGGGCAACATACAACAAAGCTGCACCCACGGAGCCAGCATCCAGAAATTTGATAACATCCACGGAGAATGTTGAGAACGTCGTCAGGGCCCCGCAAAACCCCACTCCGACCAACAGACGCTGCTTGTGGGAGATCGAGGAATGCGCGGCGACTACACCAAGAATGCCCGATCCAACGATGTTGATGCCGGCGATGTGCCAGGGCCCCAGGCCACGGGCTGCGGCCACTTCGTTGATGTGCTGCCGCAGCACGGCACCCGCTGTGGCGCCTAGCGCGACCACTAGGAAGTCCGGCAGCACCATGCAACGCCTCTGAGGGGGGTGGTGGTGGCTTGAAGGAGGAATCCTGGTCCAATCAAGACTGGACATCCGGACTCAGCTGGTGGTGAAAGCTACGGAATGTGGTGCCCAAGGGGGCGTTTTCGCACAGCGCGGGCACAGCGCCAATTATTACGTTTTTTCTCCCGGGAACACCCCTGAAAACCACCCCCCTATAGAAGCGTGCATGATCCATTCAAAACAGCATCGGGGGTGCAGAATTCAGGACCCTGCGACCGGTGGCAAGCATCAGACTAAAACAAAAAATCCCTGGTGTACCAGCAGGGGCTGTAGGGTGCAGAATTCAGGACCCCGGGACCCGTGGCTACCGGTGGTGAAAAACAGCTGACTTTTTGCACAGCGCGGGCACAGCCCAGGGTGCGCCCCCCAAGCCTCGAACCCTGCTCGAACTGATATAAAGATGTGTGTGTACATGCGTGCTCACACACACACACGTGCAGTGCCCGCCTTGTGGCCAAAATGTGGGCAAAATGGCAACATAACACCTACCGCCTTGGAGGTCCGCAAAGGGGGCCCGAAATCAGAAGTGGCTAGTGGCTGTTAATTTTTTTTCATTGTAAGTGCAAAGAATTTATTTGCAGTAAACGGAAATAAAAAAATCGTCTAGCCGTGTAATTTTTTTTGCGGTAAATACAAGTACAAAAAAACTGGTATGCCGTGTATTTTTTTTTTTTTGCAGTAAACGCGACCACCCAGGTTTGCAGTACTCACCAATACAATTTTTTGGAACTCACATTTACTGCAAAAAAAAATTAGATGGCTGTATGGGTTTTTTTTGTACTCACATTTACTGCAAAAAAAAAAACCACCACTTACAACATACACGTACTCACAGGCTCTCTGGCCCCTAGGAGATGTCCCCATATGCTCGCACCATCCATTCCCCTATTTACCCATCCCTCCGGCCATGCATTCCCGTTGTTCCCCCGACTCCCAAAAGCCGTGCACTCCCCTTGGTACCCCCCAACACCCCCCCCATCCCAAAGCCGTCCCACCCCTTCTCCCCAGTTGGCCCAAATGTAAGCCACCACAAAGCGAGGGTGCAGGCCGTGGGCTGGTCCCCCGTTGGGGACCAGAAAACAAGGAGGGCAGACCTGCGGAGTTCCACCCCGGTGCCCTCCCCGATTCTTCGGCAGAGGGGGACACCGCCAAGTTTTTCGGCTGCGCCGGGCAGAGCTCCCCTGGTGCCGCCAACAGGCCCAACGTATATTGACCCCTAGCTCAACGACTTACCCCCCTCCTCCCTGTTGCACCCGCTCCCCCCCAACAAAATTGCATCACCCCCTCCCAAGGAACTCCAGCACAGAAGAACGGGAACCCCTCCTCGGTGCTGCGCAGGCCATGAAACAACATGGTCCTGGATGCCACGTGGGCACGAGCACCGGCGCTTGCCCCGCGCCCCCCAGACAGGAGCACCCACCCCCCCAACCCCCGGTGGCGGGCGCACCCCACAGGACCTCGCCCACCCCAAGGGGGGGGGGGGGCGCAACACTACCCGCCCCCCCCCCCCACCACACAGCCCCACCCTTTCAAGGTGCGGGCTACGACCAGCATGCCCTAGGAGGGCCAGAGTCCAACCTCCCACCCCTGCCATGGCGTGGACGTTGTATATCTCCTGCTAGCCACCCCCCCCCCCCAAGAGCCGCCCACAGGGCCCACGTATACCGCCCTTGGCGCAACGGCGCAGCTGAGCAGTGCGGCTTGCCCGGCAAGGTCGTTAGGCTGATGTATATTGCCCTGCAACCCCCCCACCCCCGGCACAGCTACCCCACACCGCCCCATCGAGGCACAACCCCACGTCCTCAGGCCGCCTTCGTCGTGGCGCCGGTTTGGCCCCCTCCCTCCCCCCCCCCCCCTTAGTGACACGCGTGCCCGCACACCCCATCCCCTTGCCCACGCCCCGACCTACCCCCCGTGTCTCCCCTTCATGGGTGCACGTGTTGAAGAGGTTGGGGCCCTGAGGACCCTGGGAGGGGTTGCGAGAACTGCAAGTTGGCGTTAGTGAAGGGTGGGGCCCCGAGAACCCTGGGTGGGGACCCGAGGACCCGTGCGCTGTGCCTCCAGTGGATAAGGGAGGGGTCCCGCAAACCCTAGGTTGGGACCCGAGAACCCCTTGCCCTACCCCTATTCGCCCTGGTGCAAGCACCCATCCCCCTGGACACCGCGTTACTGGTGTCCAACAGCCAAGGTATGTGGTATAAGGCCTAGCCTAGCCACCCCCCCGCGCACCCACATCAAGGGAGGGGCAACGGGCCAGGTAACAGCCCCGAACCCCCTTGAGGGAAGCCCTTGCTTGGCCCCAAGGGCATAGCCACTAGGGTAAACCACAAAGACCACCACAGTGGAGATGTAACCCCTCTTCTTCCTTCACTGCAGAGGTAGGCCCTCGGGATGATGCCCAATAAATATGGTGATGGCCACATGGGTGGTGACCACCTGGCACGGTAGGCCTCCCCACTTGCGTGGCCCTAGGGCGGTCCTACCTCAGCATTCTCCCTCACTGCTTCCTCCAACAGCACAAGCACCACGCCAGGGTTTTGCTTAGCCACCCTAGGGGGGGGGGGTTAATTTAGGGACCCACCCACCCAGAATTTTGGCATACCCACAGACCGACAAATGCCCCCCCCCCGGGGGGGGGGTCTGACACCCACCCACCCACCCACCCACCCACGTACCCAACTGAGACATGCAATACAGAAGACCAAGTTTTTCACAGAGGTGAACAACCATCATGTCAGTCTAATTGTCATCATCACTGCTCGACTCAGACCCTGCAACACAAGAAAGAAAGAAGTGGCACTGGCTCGATAGACCCAAGGGCCCCCACAAAGTCCCACCCCACCCTGGGGGGGGGGGTGGTTGGACACCCACCCACCCTGAAATTCTGCCAGACCCACCCACCCCCCCCCCCCCCGGGGTAGGGTAGGACGGACACTAAGCAAAACCCTGCACCACGCCCTGTGCACTCATGCAAATGGCAAGGATTGCGCTACACTCAGTACCCCACCCACTGCTCTCACCTCCCCATCCCCCTTCGCCATTGAGACAACACACTGGAGGGTGGCGGCCACACATCTGGAGCGCCCCGACCTGGGCACGGGGTGCAGCATGGCTCAGCCACCCGGCCCGGGAACGCAGAGGGTGCAACGGGAAGGTCCGTCCAGGGTCCTGGGAGTGCATCACATGGCATTGCCGGCCAATATGTAGTGTGGTCGGGGATGCCATTGTGCTCCACCCGAGGCGTCCTGTGAGCCTTAAGATCAGCCTCCAAATCCAAATCCAAATCCAAATCCCCACCCCTTCTCCCCTTGCCATTCCCCCCCCCCCCCCCCGCGCTCTTCCTCTCTCTCCCTCTAACCTCCCCACGCCTGCTTCCATCTTCTGTGACTTAAGAGGCGGGGTGGTTGGCAGCTAGTGTGTAGGGTCTCAGATAAGGCTGAGCAAGGTGCCAAGGGGAGGGTGAGCACGAACGCACACAAAAGACGGAGCCAAGCACAAGTGCTTTGATAAAAACCCCGTTGCTTGGCATCCACATTGCATTTTGTGTGCCTGTTTCCTATGTTGACTAGCAACCGCTTTTGGGTCCCTGACAGAGCACCTTAAGCGCTCATCAATCCAAAAAGGCGGCAATTGGATAGCAGAGGTGCACGGGTGACCCCACACTGGAGTTGCTAACTGCCCACACAATTGCCACGTTGCGCTGATGATTTTGAAGTGGTTGTTGGGGAGGAAATGCATATTTAAGCACTTAACACATCAGGCGTGTGTTTGTGTGTGTGCCCCCCAATGATGGAGTCCTGCCGGGCCACGTTCAGGTTGGGTGTCCCACCCACCAGTTAGGGTTGGAGGCTCTGTGACCTTTGGGTCGGGTTACTTGGATGGTTGCTCTTATTTGCTCGAGGCTGTTGGGCACAGTGGAAATGTGCATGCCAAGAGAGCTAAAAGCGACACCGAGAAAAATGGCCTCGGACCTTCACATACCATGGCATAATTTGGCACACTTCTGTTGTGCCGAATTTGCCATTCCAAATTTCGTCCTCAGATGAGGGATCCTATTGCGAGACCCTATTTTGCGGCCTCCACCTCAGCAAAACGGTCCAGCAGTTGCTGATCACACAGAGCTGCAGGATCAGGCCCAGAATCAGCTCGTGCATTTTCCGAATCCCCAGCCTATCATGATGTACACCCTCACCATGAATTTCCTCCACATCAAAAGAAAATACACCCAGAGTCCGAGCTGTCGCAAGAAGCATCTTGGGGAGCAGCATCAAAGGGAGGGGTACCCCTCCCCCCTTGTCCTGACACAGGCCAGGTTCTGGTTCAGGGGGCAAAAGTGCAGAAACACGGGGCAGCATGTTTGGACAAGCCCATATTACCGCGCGGCATGTACCACCGAACACATGTTGCAGACATAAGCCAATCCCACCCCTTCATGACGACAAAAGGGTGTCCCCCAGGCCAGCATACACCCCAGAACACAAGAGCACATGGAATTACAGCTACACCAGCAGTTTGCCACCCATATCAACCTTTCCTGCAGCCCGCTCAAAGCTACCAACCACGTTCTACATTGGATTGGAACGACAAAAACGATGGTTCCAAAAAAAAGCCGAAAAGTGGGGAAACACGGGGTCGCTGTGCTTGGACAAGCCCGCTGTGTCACTGTGCAGCATGATATGGGGCAGAGAGACAACTGACACACCTAACCCAATATGTAACACACCACCCATATGCACTGAATCCCTGGGACACTCACACCGCGCCCAAATACACTGCCTGCGTCGTCCAAATGGGGGTTTATTTCACGATACCCTGTCTATTGACATTTCCCGCACAATTCCTTTGGCTTCAACATCTGTTGACATACATCCGTCACTGCCAAGGCTATTGGCCTCTCCTGCCTCTGCTGGTCAGAGCATCAAAAAGAGATAGATTTGCAATGTGGGCTGTGCAGCAATACACTGACTGCTACGGGCCCCAACACGGCGTGGGCAGTATTCTGGTTGGCTGCCACACTCTGTGTGGAGGAGCAGGGGCAAATGCTGGGCTTTGAAAGGAAGCATGGTCGACGGAGCTGCAGTGGCAAAGTCAGATGCAAAGGCCAGACGTGCGATTTCACAAGGCCCATGGACTAAGGATGTGAGAAAATGCAAATCACACCCTCCAGGAAAACCCTGTCTATAGGGGGATGCGCATGTTCTTTTTTGAGGGTGGGGTTGACCATGTTTGTCGCCAGCACTATCAAAGTTTGCCTCGATCTCAATCCTTGACCAGGACAGTAATATCTGGGACTGACCCAGCAAAGTTTCGGTCAAGCTGACAAATTCCAAAGCACGTTGTCCTAGAGAGGATGGCGAATGCACTGAAAAGTAAAACTGCAGGGGTGCCTCCTTCAGCGCTGCAAGTGCCTGTGTCCCACTTTCTCCCACTGAACTACAACTGAGGCCGAGGCTCAGAGTTTGCAGTGAAGGGAGCTTCCTTCAGCGCTGAAATGCATGTAGTATAAAGCATCCGAGCGATTCGCACCCCGCAGTACCTCGGGGTAATCTTTTTTTTTAGATGCGAAATCTTTTTTTTTAGATGCGCTAAAATTTGAGAAAAGTGCTAAAATTTAAGTCAAAACAGCTAAAAAATGAGCTAAAACAGCTAAAAAATGAGCAAAAACATCTAAAAAAAAAGATTCCGCATCTAAAAAAAAAGATTCCCTACTAAAAAATTCCAACAAAACCCAAAATCTAAAAAAAAAGTCATTTGCATGTTTAAAAACGTCAAAAAAGCAGAATCTTTTTTTTTAGATGGCCAGGTAAAAAGTGAGATTTTGGTAAAACTAAGAGAACACAAAGCCAGGGGTGGGGAGGGGAGGCAGAAATGCAGTTCCTAGGGGGAATCTTTGCACTGCGCGCGCACTGCACGCGCACTGCGCGCTACTTTTAGACTATGTTCCCCCCGAAGAGCCCCCAAGCACACCCCTTGGAAACGCCCTTAGAATTAGGTGACCCAAACTGCCCCAGCTCAAGAAAGTTGCAAACTACCTTCCCTTAACATAACACACACATGTTCCTTACGATGCCCCACTGCCACATGCGTGGTTTCGGTTGTGAGGAAGGGGCTCTCTCCTTTCCCTTGCGGTTAGAATCGGATTGGGGTTGAGATTGTGTAGCCACGGGGGGTTGCGAGGACTGAGAGGGTTGAGGGGGATTGGAGCTGGACGAAGCCACATCGGCCCGAGGGGGCGCAGCAACACAAAAAGCATCTAGTGTGCGTTGCCGCTTTTCTAGGAACTGCTGCGCATGTTTTGCTTGTTTCTTGGGCTCTCTCTCTCTTTTCTCACGGCGCAAACGGTCAATCGCAGGCTGCAGTGTTGGCGCTTTACTGCCGCCTTCAGAGAATGGTTGACCATCAAGCCCATCCTGGATGATTACACTTTCTTCATCCCTTGGTAAGTGGTTACCCTTGCCGAACCGCAAGATCTGCTCAATCACCTTTGGCACACCCAAACAAAGGGGGACAGAATCAGAAGTCAAAACCTCCGCTAGAGGTCACCATGATGCCCCTAGGGGCCCCTAGTATCTCAAAGTATGGGTCTCTAGTACGGCCGGACGCCCAAATAGTTGCACTGCGCGCGCACTGCACGCGCACTGCGCTTAAGGCTCCCCCCTAGGGGCACCCCACCGGACGAATCATCCACATTCCTGAGGCGAACCCTGCAAAACAAGGCACAAAGCAAAGAACGGTAAAGAATGCCAACAAGACCGGAGCAGATGGCTGAGCACTTGCAGAACGTGCTTTTGCAGTAAACAGTACATTACGTGAAGATGATGTAACCCACTTGATGGCGTCGGGACATGCCACTGTGCAACTGATGCACAAGACGCCTTCCTTGTGGAGAAGGGCTAAAATGCCGTGGATTTTTGGAAATGCCAAACAAATACAGAAGCAGCATCCCTCCCTGTGTGCACCTCAAGATATTTGAAACGAGCAAAACTTGAGCATGAAATTATGGGCAAAATTGTGCACCCACTGAGTAGTGGTTGAAAACAAGCTCTACGAGGCAATGCCACTCGGCTTTGTGCGCCGAATAATGCCTCTAAACAAAGTTTGAGCAAGCAATCTGAACGTTGGGACTGACTGGGCAGACAACAAAGGCTGCAAAAAATGAGCATATAATGCAGGAACGGATGTGTTGAATGCAGGGTTCTCAGGAGTTGATCACTATGGCTGGCAGACACTGCAGCACAGGCACGTGGGTGGCACAATGCACTGCAGAAGAAATGCGCAAAAAAAAACTGTGAAAAAACCTCCCTGTAAACAAAATCTGAGCAAGGAATCTGGAACTGGGGACTGACTGGGCAGACTGCCAAAGCTCCAGAAAGTGAGCATACAATGCAGGAACGGATGTGTTGGGATGCAAATGTCCCAGGAGTTGATGACTATGGCTGTTAGACACTGCAGCAATGTACAGGAAGGTGGGTGGCACTTTGCAGTGCAGAAGAAATGAGCAGAAAAAACCTGGCTGGATCACTCTGCGTCTGAAAAGAGGTCCCCACTCAGCAACCACGACACCCTGCTTGTGTGGACAGGCAAACAGTGGGGATCACTGTCATTCTTCTTCCATGTACTGACCACACACAATCTGCGTTGCAAAGCTCCCAGAAGTTGATCACTATGGCTGTCAAATGCTGCAGCAAAGCAGGGGCAGCTGGGTGGCACAATGCACTCCAGAAGAAATGAGCAGAAACAACCTGGCTGGATGTAGTCCCTTCCTCAACCCCGAGACCTTGGTTCCCCGGAAACATGCAATTGTGCACATGGGCTCTGGCCAACATGGCCAAGTACTCGGCTTTACAAAATGCAGGCATGACCTACCAGACAATCTCAGTCTGCTCCATAGGAGACTTGGAACATTTTGAGAAATGAAAATCTACATTGAAAACCAAACACATGACACCAAGGATGGTGCCCATCACATGCCATTGCACACTCAGGAAACTAGGCAAAAAAGGGCAATTTGTGTGCGATTTGGTGAAAAAATCTCGGGGGGGGGGGATGTTTCTTCCTTCGAGAGGGGGTAGCCAGGGGGGCCATGTTTCTTCTTTCGAGACGGGGGGGGGGGGGGCATTGGCATGGCGGGTCCATTGGCATGGGGGGTCCATTGGCATGGGGGGGGGGGGGCGTTGTTGTCCTGCACACCTGAATAGCTGTCCTACATCCACCAGAACCATCAAAAACCCATTACCCTGGAAAAAGAAGGTGATGTGGAAATGACCCCAGGCCTGGTTCAAAATTTTTCAGCACCATATACTTTATGTGGCAGTCAATGAAGCTGACGAGCGTGGCCTGCATTGGATCGCAACATACCACTGGGTCCAGATGTGGCACTGATCAGGGAAGCATTGTGGAAACCAGGCACACAACAGAGCTGAAAGTGGTGGCCCCAGGCCTGCTTGAAAAAATTCAGCTCTGTGAAGTGCGCAATAAAATTTTTATCAAATAGACATGAATCCCATGCAACTGCAATTGGCTGAATGACAGAATGAATCACGGCACTTTGACCTGAGCGAAACATGCTGAAATCTGTGGCCCCACGCCTGCTTGAAAAAATTTCAGCACTGTGAACCTGGCTGGATCACTCTGCGTTGCAAAGCTCCCAGAAGTTGATCACTATGGCTGTCAAATGCTGCAGCAAAGCAGGGGCAGCTGGGTGGCACAATGCACTCCAGAAGAAATGAGCAGAAACAACCTGGCTGGATGTAGTCCCTTCCTCAAACCCGAGACCTTGGTTCCCCGGAAACATGCAATTGTGCACATGGGCTCTGGCCAACATGGCCAAGTACTCGGCTTTACAAAATGCAGGCATGACCTACCAGACAATCTCAGTCTGCTCCATAGGAGACTTGGAACATTTTGAGAAATGAAAATCTACATTGAAAACCAAACACATGACACCAAGGATGGTGCCCATCACATGCCATTGCACACTCAGGAAACTAGGCAAAAAAGGGCAATTTTTGTGCGATTTGGTAAAAAAACCTCGGGGGGGGGGGGATGTTTCTTCCTTCGAGAGGGGGTAGCCAGGGGGGCCATGTTTCTTCTTTCGAGACGGGGGGGGGGGCATTGGCATGGCGGGTCCATTGGCATGGGGGGTCCATTGGCATGGGGGGGGGGGGGCGTTGTTGTCCTGCACACCTGAATAGCTGTCCTACATCCACCAGAACCATCAAAAACCCATTACCCTGGAAAAAGAAGGTGATGTGGAAATGACCCCAGGCCTGGTTCAAAATTTTTCAGCACCATATACTTTATGTGGCAGTCAATGAAGCTGACGAGCGTGGCCTGCATTGGATCGCAACATACCACTGGGTCCAGATGTGGCACTGATCAGGGAAGCATTGTGGAAACCAGGCACACAACAGAGCTGAAAGTGGTGGCCCCAGGCCTGCTTGAAAAAATTCAGCTCTGTGAAGTGCGCAATAAAATTTTTATCAAATAGACATGAATCCCATGCAACTGCAATTGGCTGAATGACAGAATGAATCACGGCACTTTGACCTGAGCGAAACATGCTGAAATCTGTGGCCCCACACCTGCTTGAAAAAATTTCAGCACTGTGAACCTGGCTGGATCACTCTGCGTTGCAAAGCTCCCAGTAGTTGATCACTATGGCTGTCAAATGCTGCAGCAAAGCAGGGGCAGCTGGGTGGCACAATGCACTCCAGAAGAAATGAGCAGAAACAACCTGGCTGGATGTAGTCCCTTCCTCAAACCCGAGACCTTGGTTCCCCGGAAACATGCAATTGTGCACATGGGCTCTGGCCAACATGGCCAAGTACTCGGCTTTACAAAATGCAGGCATGACCTACCAGACAATCTCAGTCTGCTCCATAGGAGACTTGGAACATTTTGAGAAATGAAAATCTACATTGAAAACCAAACACATGACACCAAGGATGGTGCCCATCACATGCCATTGCACACTCAGGAAACTAGGCAAAAAAGGGCAATTTGTGTGCGATTTGGTGAAAAAATCTCGGGGGGGGGGGATGTTTCTTCCTTCGAGAGGGGGTAGCCAGGGGGGCCATGTTTCTTCTTTCGAGACGGGGGGGGGGGGCATTGGCATGGCGGGTCCATTGGCATGGGGGGAGGGGGGGGGGGGGGCGTTGTTGTCCTGCACACCTGAATAGCTGTCCTACATCCACCAGAACCATCAAAAACCCATTACCCTGGAAAAAGAAGGTGATGTGGAAAATTCGACCGTGGAACCAGGGGGCGGTTCTTGCGCAAGGTGGTTCCTAGGCATGGGAGGGGGGGGGGGTACCTAGTAAAATTTTTTTTTTGAAAAAACGTTTACTAGGTTTTACTACAGACCCGCTTGGCAGGCGCAAGCAGATTTTTGGGAACTTATTTCCCTTCGGGAATGTCCCTTGTAAAATACAACTTGTTCCCAAAACTGCGTCCAACGACCTGTGCCAAAACAGGTTCCCCCGCAGAGCGGATGAACATCACATTTGTCCCAGGGAGAAACATGGCTGTGCTGTCAAGTTCCATTCAGCGAAAGTGAGCAAAATGTCCTGCCATGAGTACAAAGGATACAAGTGGCAGTACCCCACAACACAGTCACCCACACAACAACACAATGAGCCGTAACGAAAAATTTTGGGTTGACCAAGTGACGGTCCCCCAGCCCCCCCCGGGGAACGACAAGGGGTGGGGAACGACAAGGGGGGGGGGGGCGGAAGGAAAGGGGGGCAGGGGGGTAGGAGTGAGACATTTGTTCCAGCTACCAGCATGTAGTCCCTTCCTCGATCTTGAGACGTGGGTTCCGCTGAGACTTGAAATTGTGCCCCTGGGCTCTGGCCAACATGGTTGAGTGCCCTACTTCACAAAATCCAAGCATTACCTATGATCCGTTCAAATGACCTCTCTGCATAGGTCCCCCAGCGAAGGGAAACCCCTGTTCTCTGTGCAGATGAAATTGTGCACATGGGCTCTGGCCACGGTGGCTGAGTACCCTACTTTACAACATTCAGACATTACCTGTGATCCTCTCCGATGAACTCTCTGCATAGGCCCCCCAGCTCCAAAGGGACACCCCTGTTGTGAAACACAAGTTCTGCGTAATGCACCCAAAACCTTCCACATTCATGACATCCCTGCATAGGGTACCTCCTCACCGCATGGAGCAGGCAACAAGGAAAGAGGGCCACTGGGTGCATATTGGGTCAGTCCCGAAACCCAGGTTCCCCTACTGTATGAAGTTGTGAACATGGGCAGGGGTTGGCTTGATGCAGTAGCACTCCTTGTAACCCCCCCGTGCAACTTTTTGGGACATACATGATGATCATGTAAAAATCTTTTTTTTTAGCGCGCAATCTTTTTTTTTAGAACGGAATCTTTTTTTTTAGCGCGCAATCTTTTTTTTTAGCGCGGAATCTTTTTTTTTTAGCGCGAAATCTTTTTTTTTATGCTAAAAAATAAGATAAGTGCTAAAAATTAAGATTTCGCATCTAAAAAAAAAGCTTGGACCCAGTACCTCTGTCGTGACACTACCAGCTACCAGCTGCCAGGCCAGTACTTACAGAAAGCTTACAATGAACAGCACCAAGCACTGTGGCCCACTGTTCAGGTTGTGCTATGCAGCAGAATTTTTGATGCTCATTGTAGCGTAAGGGTCAGCCCCAGAGCCTTTGATGCACAGGCACTGATAGCACTGAAGGGAACCCCCTCACTGCCTGTGCTGTCTCTCAATCCCAACCACCAGCACCAATAATCGGTATAGAAACTTTTTATGCCAGCAATAACAGGTTTGGAGCTTATAAAAAGATTCCAAGCCTTACCCCTTTCTTGCCCTTTTTTGAGAGGGTCGGGGTTTGCTGTTTTTTTTAACCATATCACTTGCAAGCATTTGAAATGTCCCCCATGCCCGCCCCGTCCAAAAGATTTACGAATTCAGTCCATTTTGCATAGTGGCCTGGCAACATCGTGGAATGGCATTTTTGAGGTATCAACATGATATTATTCGTGGATTTTCGGTGGTGGCGTAGATTCAACAACCTCTTAGTGGGGCCGGGCATACTCTGCTTCACAGAGACACAGAGTCAGCTATGCACTGCAGCAGCCGGCAATCATCAGCCCCGTGCCTATGGGGGGTAGCATCCACAGATCTAGGCAAATCATCAGCCAAAAAAGCTTGAGCGGCAGAACGCCTGGTGCTTCTGATGATCATGCACGGAGTCCTGACAGGGCCATGGCCAACGCTAGTGCCACCACTATAGGCCACCAATGCACTGGTATGGGGCCAATATAATAGCAATCTTGTACGCTCCACCATTGGTATACCAAACACGCGGAGGAAAATACAACCCACAAAACATGCACCCGCTACAAGTAGTTGCAGAATGCACGCTTGTAGATCAAGTCCGTTTTTGTGTCGCTGGACTTGGGCTTTGCACCAAGATTGGGTTCAAATTGACAAACAGCGCGCAACTCTGCTACTAGCTGCTTGGACAGGTCATTGATGAAAAGCTGGTCACGCTCCAGCTAGCCAGATGCATCTGCTAGGTAGCCATCCGGCACCTTGCGCCACTCTCCGCGGATGAGGACCTTGGGACGGGTGTCCTCCTCTGTGGGAGTGGCCATGGAAGGTTGCGGCCTGGCCTCCGGGCTTTCCACGCTCTGCTCGGCGGAGGCCTCCTTGCCTTCCAGTGGGGTGGGGGTGGCCTGAACACTCTCCTCGAGAGCCGAAAGTGCACCTTCAACTTGGGTGCTGGGGGGGGGGGGGACTCAGGAGGGCCAGGAAGCTCGGTCACGCCCTCCACATCATCACCGGGCGCTTGAACGACCCGCACGGCACGATCAACATTAATAATGTTGAGCGCATAGTCCACAAAACCGGTACCCATTGGGACGAGGGGCACATCGGAAAAAGTACCCCGGTGCTCCACCACTAGCTTCGCGATGTTCAAGCTTTGAAAACCACCAGCAGACCAACCGTTCGTTTGGAATCCCAAGGCGCGGTGCTTGGTGGTTGGCAAAAGCTTCTTTATGGCCAACAAGAAAGGACGGATAAGATGACTAGAGCTTAGGGGTTCCCAAACCCAAATAGTGAAAAGCTCCAACCGGACACAACAATCGAAGGCACACACAAACCAGTGCAACCCTTCCTTGTCATTGGAATTAACCACAAAAAGGTGGCGGCGGCACCAAGTCATGTTGGCCAATGTTGTGCCGGATTCAACTCTCAGCATGTACCTGGACAATCTCTTGATATATAGAAGCGCTAGAGTCCACGCACGTGGTTCATTGATTTCCATGTGGCAGAGCTCTTGGTTCAACCAACACACAATATCCTTGTCGGTCAACCAATCTCCCACCCCCAAAAGGGGTTGTTTAGCTCGGGATGGTGCTTCGAGTACACCTTTTGGAAGTGGGAGGGTCGACAGGGGGTGCACTTGGCAAGGCCTTCTTTCCCTTCACCTTTGGGGGGGCACTTGGCAAGGCCTTCTTTCCCTTCACCTTCGGGGGGGGGGGCACTTGGCAAGGCCTTCTTTCCCTTCACCTTCTTCTGTGGCACAGGGGCCGTAGTGGGAGGCGCAAAGAGGTCCACCTCCGAATCAGATGACCGGACCTCTTTTTTCTTCACCTCCTTACCTGGGGGAGAGGCCAACAGAGGATTAGAAAAGACGCCCAACTCCTCGTCACCGGACATGGGTTCGTTGGGGAGGGTGGCGGTCAAAACCTCCTCAACGTCTACCTCTTGACACCACTTTTGAAAGAGCCACTTGTCCGTGTTGGGGTGGGCCCTTCCGCGACCTGGACACTCCAAAGTGTGTAGGCAAAAGCCACACCCCTCACAATGCATGCACCACAGGTACACGGTCTTGTGACATTGGCCACACACATAAAGTGGCCGAAAGAGATTAAGGCAATGCCAGGTTCTCTGATGCACCTCCATGGGTGCAGCAACAGTAGTAGACGTAGACTCATCATCACTGGGTGGGTTCAGAGCAAGCGTGGAGACATTAGCGTCGCTATTGGTATCACGACCGGCCACCACCTTCCTGCGGCTTTCTGCAAGTGCTTTTTTTTTGGATCCAAATTTTTCTGACTTGCGGGTGCGAACCTTTGTCGATGGCTCCGCACGTGAAGTCACATTGCGCACAATACGGCCCAACTTAAAAGGGCGTTGGGCAACAATCTGCCGAGAGTATTGAGAGGGTACCTTAAAATTTGCTTCTCTCACGAGGAGCCACAACAACACACCCTCACACATTGCGAACGTGCAATAGTTTGCACAAGTACAACCATCCGCTGTCACGCGGTAGATGCAGAGAAAGGCTACAAATATCTCCCACGTAATTGAGGTCCCTTCCTCAATCTTACGCAACGTGGCTTTCCATTCGGCCACAGCAGCACCATCAATGGGCCGATACTCCTTAATGGGCTGTGCGTTCAAGCCTCATTTTTTTGAGGAATCTCCTTGGTCAAAAAACAGGGCATCACCATCATTGAAAAATGCATTTGCCATATGCAGCGCTTGGCTCTCCTACCACATCCATGGCTCGGGTTGAGGGGCACGTCCAGAAAAGGCAAAGGGGCAGCTAGTCCATTGCTTGGCAATCTTTGGCAATGTGACTTGCAAGAATTCCACCAACGTGGACCTACGATGGTCTGTGACCACCTTCAGCATATTTGCATGCAGCTCAGAAGGGGTGGCTGCAGGTTTGCTGGCAGGAGAGTCCCCAACTGCCCTGTTCGACCGCTGGTCCACATACTGCTCCCTGATATGTGCCAAGTGTTCTGGTAGGGTGGAAGGACGGTTGGTCAAGGCATTCCACCCGGCATTCTTAACCTTGGGAGACCAACTGCACCGCATTGTCTGGAGGCAGCGGTGCGGTGCAGAACGCTCTTTCTTGAAAGCAGGCCCGGGCAGGCTCTGGAACAGAGCTCTTCTAAAGTTGCGGAAGACGTGGTACACACATTGCAACCATGCTTCCAGGGTACGCCACACTTTGTGAGTGGAACCCCCCATTGCAGGTGCACCATCACTTGTAACATATTGGACAAGCCATTTCCAGCCAGGGAACAATGCTTCCACTTTTTTTCGCATGGTCTTACAAAAGTAGTGGACAGAGAACTCGGCTTACACGACTTACCACAAAAAAAAATTACACTAGACAATTTTTTTTGTTACACGCATTTACCGAAAAAAAAATTACACGAATTACAACATACACCCCCAAGGTGGGGTATGTGGTTTGGAGGGGGCTGGGATGGGTCGACCAAAAAGTGCCATAACTACCTGACACCCGCCGGTGGTGCTGAGTATGGTCAAAGCACGCTGAGCCCCCCGACCCCCTTCTGCTCCCAGCGTTTTGGCTTCATGGAGGGTTTACTGACAGCGAATGACAGGCAACTCCACGCAACTTGACCCCGAGCAGAACCCGCATCTACCAGCGCTTGTTGTCCCATGTCAGTATAGACTTCGATGTGGGTAGGGACAACACAAAATCAATGACACTCTTGTTGGTCAGAAGTGGGTGATGAAGCGGACAGAGCTTGGAATATGGCACACGGTGCCCACTCAGCCACACGGTTCGGCTCTCGTAGAGGACACGATCGCGCCATGGCAGAGTCCCGTACACGAAGGAAAAGATGTCTTTGGTGGGGCCATTCATGTGAATTATTGCAGAGAAATTGTTGCTCAGGCAATGCTTCATCCTGAAATGAGACGGAAATCGGGGCCGTATGACCCTCAAAAGACAGCATTGCCAGACCTGTGACCTTCGGGGGGAATGAAATGTGTGAAAGAACAAATCGTTTTGTAAGCACGAAGCCTGTTGTGGGACACTGTTCCACATTTGAAGCATTCATTAAACTACTTACGTTTGTGCAAGTAACAGCAAAGGTCTTAGATGAGTGGTGATGAGATCAAGAAGATCAACAAAAGACATGGTATCAAAATGTGCACTACATGGGTGATTGCTTATGGCATATGCCCATTCTTGGCGCGTAGTTGCCAGCTTGAGAACACTGCTTGTGGAAACCCCCGAATAGACCTGCGCAACAACATCTCACTCGCGAGAGTGATTGGCAGGTTCCCCTCTTCAACCCAAAGAAATCCAGTCTTCTAAGGCCAAAAAGGGAGACTCCATTAGCAAAACCCCCTAGCACATGGAGGTACAACACGACACGTCTGCGACATGGCCACAGGTGGCCCTCGTAACACGATACGTCCCAGTGGGCGCTGCATACTGCAGCAGGAGCAGCGCTTCTGCATTATCCTGCGAGTGTTCTGCTGCAGTCGCAGGTTTTGCGCATGCAGCGAAAGCGGGCCCGCCCCAGCAAGCGCTTGGACTGTGGGTGCCCCCCCGTTTCGCCCCCTTCGGACCCCCCATGACGTAATAACCCCCCCCCCTTCCCACGCGCTGGGGTCCTGGCCAGCCACGGCCGACCCGCCCAGCCACCCACATCAGAAAAATTTTCCTAAGGCAAAAAATGAATTTATCAAAGGGGCCGGAAATTTGAGGCCAATTTTAGGTACACAAACTGTTTTTTTGGCCTCTGACCTACCCCCCACTCACCCCCCCTTGGGGGTGGTTTCTCCTTACGCAATAGCCTGATCCACATCTACAGGGAGTATCTGCACCACACGCGCACCGCGCGCTACTTTTAGGACGGGTTTACCCGGAATGCGTTGGCTTTTGCCCCCTCCCAAAATGCCCCCAAGGAGAGCACACCCTTGGGTACAAGACCTGTGTGCGGGCCCCGGGCGTTGAACGGCAGGAGACACACCTCCCATGAGCATCAAAGCACAAGTCCTTCCGTTGCAATGCCGCCAGGCACAAAGCCCCAAGGCCATGATAATCCAACGTGGATGACCAATGCCCTCGGATGGCGTACCATTTGGCAATCCAAAATTGCTCACACTCGGCATGAGCACGCTCCCGTCGAGACGCCTGTGGAAACAATGAGCAGGACCAGAAGCAGGAGCAGGAGGAGGAGGGGCAGCAGCAGATGATTGTATGAACTTCAGGACCGAATCGCAGTGCGCAAAGCACACTGGCAAAGAGCGTTCAATGACAGGCGGCGAGAGCCGCAATCGTTTGGAGCCTGAGGCCTGAAAAAGGGATACCTTTGGCAAGCGCCGCTGCTGTTCCTTTTGGTTGTGCTGCATGACTACCCGACAACATTCACGCACCTCCTCCCTCTGCAGCTTGACTCTCTCTCTCTCCCTCCCTCCCTCCCTCTCTCTCTCTCTCTCTCTCTCTCTCTCTCTCTCTCTCTCTCTCTCTCTCTCTCTCTCCCTCCCTCCCTCCCTCTCTCTCCCTCTCCTCCCTCCCTCCCTTTCTTTCTTTCTCTCTTTCTCTCTCCTTCCCCCCCTGTGTGTGTGCATGCCCCCATGTGTCTGTGTGTTTGTGTGACTCTAGCAAAATGAATGGATGAGAAACGAGATAAAACGAAAACAGTGTGGTATGCTCGGGCCCTCCTTTGCACCCGATGAATTGGCACTTTCCGGCGCGGGGTGGTGGTGGTGGTGGTGGTGGTGGTGGTGGTGGTGGTGGTGGTGGTGGTGGTCATTGAGCCCCACAAAGCGCGGGGGAGGGAAGGGCTGCGGGGCGGAAACGGGGCTCAACGGCCAGTCGGTTGCGATGAATCCGATGCCGAAGCACGGGAAAGGCCATTCCGCGACCCCCTCCGCCCCAGCGGGGCCAGGGCACCACCCCCACACCCCCGTGGCCACAACCAGTGAGCCATCATCTGTCATCACTTGTGTGGATGTGATCGACCTCTGAGTATCCCTCGTAAAGATATAATGCTGCGGGGCGTCAACCGGCAATCGGCAAGTCTGTTCGAGGGCTGTTGTACTGCGCACTCCTACACATATGCTGTACTAAGCACTGTACACTGCACTGCTGCGTCGTAGTACGAGTACATTACTCCGCGTTTGAGTTGTCCAATGCAGTGCGTGGTTATTTACTACGCAATGAGGTGCGGGCGAGTAAGACGGTGCGGGAGGTAACACGTCAGAGTACGTAAAAAGTCAGCTCTGGGATATGATGTCAATCCAATGCATATGGCCTCGCGTGTGAGTATGGCTTCATAACTGGATACTCCATTTTGCTGAGCACTATGTTTGGGTGTACCTTCCATCAATATGCTCCGTATCCAATCATATCCCCACAACGGAGTTCCCGGGTACAGTCCCCACAAAAAAAAGGGGGGGGGTGCCCTTTTCCGCTCAATGCGGGGGGTGCACATGCTTTAAGGCTGTGAAGAGAACTGGATGCGTGGCTAGAATAAGGGCTATGGGCAGAATGCCGGACCAAGATGGATACCTTCAGCAACCATTGATCGCGTATCTGCATCGACTCGTCAAACATCCGTGCCACCGCCCCAGCGTAGCCTATGATAAAGCCTGTGTTGGGGTACTGAAACGGTCCATCATGTTTGCGGTACGCCGAGCACGGATGCACCTTGACAAAGCAGTTGGCCTCGGCACTAAACAAAATTTGCTTTCCCGACTTGTAGAAGGCATCCAGCGGAAGATCTGCGATGGTCAGGGCACAAATGGGCCTCACCGCCACATGCGCGCTGCATCAAAGCAGCAGGACATGGAGCCGTGTTTGCTAAGGCACTGCAAAACCAATAGGACCATGGGGGGCGGGGGAGGGGGGTGCATTTCAGTCCTGAATGCCAATACTGATGGCGTGTTGTGAGCTGAGGGGTCCGGGCGGCGGAGATTTTTTTTTTCAGGGGTTGGGGGATTTTTGAATTTCCTGTTGAATTCTGAGTATTGTGAACATCTCCGCATTGGGGTCAAAACCCCATTCCCCATTCACCACAAATGTCGAGCCAGTCCAACTCATCCCTGAATCGCTGGCACGGCTCATCTGGATCAGAGGCATCTTGAAAAAACTGCCCCGCCCCCAACCCCCCATTGACCGTAGGTTAGGGGGTCCAGAGGGGGTCGGGGGTGTGGTTCAGGGGATTGTTGTGTTCCGGCCCTATGCGTAATGCTCCCCGTGAATGCGACCCTCCGGCAATTTTGCAGCTTGTGTCATGGCAATACGGTCGTCGACATGTGCAGTCGAGACCAGGGCATTGCTTAACATTGGGAGATCAGGGTTGGGGCAAAATTGGGCCCGGCCCCCTTTAGCTGACCGACCGACCCATCCACCGACCCATGCACCGAACTCACTGTATGAGGGAGGGGGTAATTAATTAAGGGGAAGCCTGGGGTCAGGGGGGGGCCTACAGGATTTGGTCCCTGAAGCACAAGGCCGGATAATAACACAAGACAATCCAAAGCCCAACTGTTCGAGGCATTGTGGTCCTTTGCAGACTGAAACCCGGACCCAGACCGAACACGTCCAGGGCATGGGGTGCACTTCAGTAGAATGGTGGGCTCGAACACCTGCGGTGTGAGCGGGCTGGTCCCGGAGGCCCGGTCGAATTTCTTCCGGTTCTGTTTGTTGTTGGCATATTTGATATGAAAGGAGCATTTTGACAGCCCATAACTGCGGATAAAGAATTGTCGAACAAACACCACAAGTGGAAAAAGCCCAGGAAATGCCGGTAGACGCATCAATGACCTTCCCAAAGCACCCCACGAGCTGTAATGTTCTGGTCGGCCACACTGGCGCCCACACTGGTGCAGGCGAAAAAGGCCGCTCCCCTTGGGCGTAGGTTTGGGGGTGTGGGATGTTGGGGTCCAGGTCCCCACTTAAATGCCCCCCACCCCAGGGCTGAGGTCCCCCATTTGATGCAGGGATTTTGGCCCAAGCAAAGCCTCCACCTACCCGCTCCAGGCCCCCATCCCCCTCACTTAGGGGTGACCCCGCCTTGTCCCCTGGGCAATGCTTGCAATGGAAAGCAATGAGCAGTTGGGAGCAGGCGGCCATCGCGGGTATTTGACTAGACCTCGGCGAGGCTTTGGTTGCTGTCCACTGTTCAAGTGGCAGGGCATTTTGTTGGCAGTTGGCCGGTAATTGCCCATTTGCCATTGGCGGTGCAACAGCCACAACAAATTCCTGCCATTTGCGATGGGGTGAACTGCCCTGATCTGATCCCAAGCATGCATTAGAAGACAGACAGACAGACAGACAGAGAGAGAGAGAGAGAGAGAGAGAGAGAGAGAGAGAGAGAGAGAGAGAGAGAGAGAGAGAGAGAGAGAGAGAGAGAGAGAGGAGGGGGGGGAGGGAGTCTGAAACCCAAAAGTTTGCGTGCCAAAAATAGCCCAAATTCATATTTCCTTGTGCAAGTTTCATTCTTTTCCACTATGAAATCTGGGCGGGGGGGGGGGGGGGACCCCCCTCCTCTTATGGTTGTCCGCCGATCTGATACATCCCTGCCCCTGCCCTGATGTGACACCATGTTGTGAGGCCCCTTGATCAGGTGGGGACAGTGCAAGTGTCCAGTCCCTGGCGTGGCCCATGACAGCAGGGCTTCAACAAATTCTTAAGGGTGTGGCTGAGGGTGGGCACTGGTAAGACGGGGGCATCTCACCTCCATTCATCAGGACACAAGAATTTGATCTGACAGACTTGCATGGCG
The DNA here is from genome assembly GCA_964036045.1 of Eutreptiella sp. 'Long Island Sound 2002'. Lineage (NCBI taxonomy): Eukaryota > Euglenozoa > Euglenophyceae > Eutreptiales > Eutreptiaceae > Eutreptiella > Eutreptiella sp. 'Long Island Sound 2002'. Next base: position 17,866,739 of record OZ038390.1, read on the forward strand.
CAGTCCGAAAATTCACTGGCATGTCAGTGGTTTGCGAAAGGCGCGCCGCGTCCTGCTGCGCCTTGACAGGGCGTGACTCAGTGCCTGTGCTTCCTCCTGTTTTCCACTAAGGACAGCCCTCATGAAAATCTAATCAACCGCCGTCAACTGTGATGCAGACCACTAATTGATGCGGTTGTCTCGCCCCAATGCGGGCAGCTCTGGTGCAGGGGATTGGGGGGAACACACAGGGGAGGGGGGAAATGCACGTGGGGTCATTGTTCGTGGGGAACACTTCGGGCGGGGGAATTTCGGCAGCCCCACTTGTTTGGTGCCTTGTAGACAGTCGGTTCTGGGAAATCCCGGTACACGCAACTTCACTCTCGTGTGATGAGGGACGGAGGCAGTGCTGAAAAAAGAAGTAGAGGACTGGGCTGGCGGTTTTGTGCGCTTCATGGCCGCTCCTCCAAAACTGCACAAATACCAGGGCTGCCTGGCACCGCAACACCGCAGCAGCACCTGCCTACTGCTGCTTCGCCGACCAGAACACTACGGCTCGTGGGGTGCTTTGTGAAGGTCGTTTACGCGTCTACCAGGATTCCCTGTTTTTTTTTCACTTGTGGTGTTTGTTCAACACTTCCTTGCCTGCAGTTATGGGTAGCCAAAATGCTCATTTCATATCAAATACGCCCAAAATACATAACCGGAAAATTTTTGACCCGCCAGTGAGCAAGAAATGTCCCCAATCGTGCAGGGGGCAAACTTCGGCACAAATCAGAAAACCAAACATTTCCCCACGGAATTGACTCCTGCCAAAAATTTCAGACGTGCGCTTGGACGGAGGGGGGGTCACCCCCCCCCCCCCCTTCGGGATCCGACGAAAAATTCCTCAGGGTACAAATCACGTTTTGCAAAAAGAAAAGGTTTTCGGGGCATTTTTTTGTACGCAGCCCCCCTTCCCCGCGTTCAAGCACAGGTCTGATCCACAGCAGTGATGCCTGGAGCTGAACAATTTAACGGGGTGCTCCCCCCGCATGGAGTCTTTTTGAGTTGCTGTCTGGTGGGGACAGGCAGAAGTGCAAGATCAAAACAAAAGCCTCATCAGTGGTACCATAGGCGCCTTTCGGTCTGGAAGGAGAGCAATGAGCTGCATTCCAGGTACAGTAGATAGTCGACTGCTGCTGTTTGCACCTACAGAGACCATAGTGTCGAATGACACCATGACTCTTTCTTTGATCGACAAATCACGGCAACGCACAGCACTACCGAGGTACAACCTTCCAATGTTGCAGCGGTAACAATGGCCGCCAGGCATACACCAGCAGGCTCCCCCCCCGAAGGAACTCTGGGCTATGTCACGTGTGCACTGGCGGCAACAGCACAAAGCGCAGAAAGAAAATGGGCTCGTCAGTGGCCTATAAGACCATAGGTACCTTTCTGTCGCAAGACAAGAGACACGAAGATGCCTGTGGGTGGGCCACAGAGATGCGAAACAGTGGGTGTGCAGCGGTACGCCATCGGCCGACGCTATGCTTTACCCACCGGACCTGTAAATTCGACCTATTTCTGAGTTCATAAGACAGGGAAAGGTGATGGGCCCTCCCCCCCCCCCCCCGGGGGTTTGGCACGAGGCCATGGTGTTCGTGGGGGTCCAACTGGGGGGGGGGTCCAACAGAAAAATGCTCAGGGCAAAAATAGAATCGTCTGCGAGAAAGAACTATGGGACTGTTTTTGGTACACAAACCCTTGGGTCTCACCACCCCCTCGCCCCTCCCCTGCCTCCCGCTCCCAAGCGTCCCTGGCCAACAGAGGGACCCAGCCCGACAAACAACCACGAAACAACAACCCCCGGGTCGACCCATGAGGGTGCGGTGGACCACCGCCCGTCGTATTCGTGCGAAGCATGCTGGCCTCTGATTGTCGGTTATTCTTCGCGAACGCTTTTTGGTTTTGGAACACAGCCTTTCAGATTGAAAAGCAAGAAAAAGGGGTTTGGCGGTCAGAATGGTGGCCAGAGAGCACGCGTACCAAGTCCAGAATTGAACACCGTGTCGGTCCCATCCATGAACACGACCGTCGTATTGGGCGCGAGAGAGGCTGCGAGTTGCCGGTAGCACACGATGCGGGCCCACAGGAGCTTCAAATTGTGGGGACGCTTCACATCCGCGGCAGACCTGCGGGGGACAATTGTCCCATCCAAGAACCCAAAGACATGGAGATCCAGTCCATGCACCAGAGCAGAGCCCAGGCTGAGGCACGTGCGGCCCATATTTTTGGTGATCACAGTGGCTGCAAGCACCGACGCATTGAAGCCCTCGGGCGCCCTGCACCCACGACTGTGAGGGGCAATGGCGTTTGGCGGCGGGGCCTTTGCGATGAGGGCGGGGTCTCGGTTCCGGTACACACTCCAATGCGCATCGGGCTGGCCACGCTGCCCCCCGCCACAGACCTGACTGCCGTTCCCTTCGCACGGGGCCTGGCAGGCCGTCCCGGGCAGCTGCCGTGCCGTTGCGGCGATGGGCCCAAACCCGCACTCACAGATCTCGTGGTGCAGCGCAATCCACGGGTACCGCACGCACCAGATCCAGCACGCGTCGACGGTCATGGGGCGCAGGGCCGCAGTAGGGCCGTAGGTCTGCTCCGGGAAGAGGGCCTTGCCCAGGACCCCTGCGACGCACGAAGAGACAGGGGGGCTATTGGCCGTGGGAGAACCGGGGCGTGCGCGGGCTCCCCCGCCCCCCGACCCAAGCATGAACCCCTTGTGCCCCCACCGCCTGATGCGGCGCCAGAAGGACCCATTGGCCGTGCAGAAAGCAGCCACGTGAGATCTCTGAACTTCATGGACCCAAATGAGCGTTGCACGGGCAGAGGATAGAAGAGGATGAAGAGCAGGGAAGCATTCCAATGGCGTGGACAGGTACCTGCGCCTTGCTCCCCCAACAAAAGCATCAGGAGCATTGCAGCGGATGTGTGTGTGTGTGCGTGTGCCAAATGCACCATTTTGTTCGTTTTGTGTGCCTGACCAAGAGGCATGGGGACAAAACGAAGACTCAGATGCACGGAAGGCGAACCAACTTCCCAGACCACTCGGTCAGGGATGCGGCAGGAACAGAGTGCGCAACGGCGGCAAAAGGAACGCATGTGCCAAGTGTCCGGCCGTGGCGGCGTGCAGTAGAGACCAGCAGGCAGCACCCACATCCCGCAGGCAACCTCTCACACAACAATGCAACGTCTCGGGACCGCAGCAGGTGCCCCAGCCCCCAGAGCTCCATCACTTCTCGCAGCACGAGAGCAGAGATGAGCAACACACCGATGGGTTTATGGGGACGACCAAATGGATTGGTTGTGACGTGGGGTCGTGCTGGTCATGCGGGGGCTGTGCGTCCCTAGCGCTGATTTTCTAACGGTGCTAGAGCTGGCACCAGGGAAGTGTCGTGGAGCTGGCCACGCCCCTGCCTCTGCCCCTGCCCCCAATCCATCCATCGCACGTCAACCAGCACCTTCACTATACCCCATGCTTTGTTTCAGGGGGAATCCGTAGCATCCGTAAGGGGTGTACTGCGGCCGCAGACTCGGTGAAGGCTGTGCCACGCCATCTGCCGCAAGCGATTCGGAGATCCAAAACGACGCAGCCGCCGTCCAACTGACGATGCGCCATGCTATCGAGAAGGTGAGGGCCGCAGAGGTGCTGGCACCAAAATCGATCGCTGGCCTGAGATCTGTAGAAGCAAAGGGACGGAGGCATACATCAGGCAGTATGCCCCGTAAAAGAGCTCACCCCCTCTCAAAAGACTGTCTTGGCCTCACCCGAAATTAGACACCACAGGGAGGTACACTGCAGGATTGTAACCTGTGCTGAGCTGCTCGTGTCAAGAAATTAGATTTTGACCTCTTGCGGCACATGGCTTCGTGCCCCTTACATTAGGGGGATTTGAAGTGGTCAAGCCACCTTGTTCCCACCTTACAGCTACACCCGAAAGTTTTCCTGGGAGACAAAGGGGGGCATTCAACACTCCTCGGGCTTTGGTTGACGCATTCCAATGGCGTGGACAGGTACCTGCGCCTTGCTCCCCCAACAAAAGCATCAGGAGCATTGCAGCGGATGTGTGTGTGTGTGTGTGTGCCAAATGCACCATTTTGTTCGTTTTGTGTGCCTGACCAAGAGGCATGGGGACAAAACGAAGACTCAGATGCACGGAAGGCGAACCAACGTCCCAGACCACTCGGTCAGGGATGCGGCAGGAACAGAGTGCGCAACGGCGGCAAAAGGAACGCATGTGCCAAGTGTCCGGCCGTGGCGGCGTGCAGCAGAGACCAGCAGGCAGCACCCACATCCCGCAGGCAACCTCTCACACAACAATGCAACGTCTCGGGACCGCAGCAGGTGCCCCAGCCCCCAGAGCTCCATCACTTCTCGCAGCACGAGAGCGGAGAACTTGTGCGGTTGTACAGGCACCATCGTCGGCTGCGAAATTCAAAGGTCCCCTGATAACGCATTGAATCAATCTGCAAATGCTTTGCTCTGGGCTGTCATTTCCCACCAAAAGACATCTGGCCATTGCTTTGTCCACTGCGTGACCTGGTATCATCGCAAATCTCAACCGCAAAGTTGAAAAAAATTGCTCTACCACACAGTACCACAGCCCCTCATCCGCATGCTTCGAAGCAGAAAGAAATGCAGCCACTACATGTACCAAAAGCGATGCGAGCCTCTGTCGATCGGTTCCTCCTCTTCTGACTGGGGGTTTCCTTCAGGGGCAACATTCATTCTGTTGGGCTCATTCCCTCATGTGCAGCATGGTTATGAAAAACTTCCATCCTCTGCCAACACACACCCGCACAGCGCCACGCACGCACAAGGACTCTTCTGGCGGCACACCTACATGCATTCAATGTCTCAGCTGGACAGGGCACCAGGAGGCTATCAACTGCGAAAAATAGCCATGACCATGACAAAATGGCCCTTGAATTGGATCTGCGGAAGAGAGCTGGCACATGGACGCGTTGTCAATTGTTTGCAAGACATCGGAGGGTACGTTGCACCTGACATGAAATGGGGAAAACAATGCTATTAAACGCTTTGGGCATCCCATGACAAAACCATGTTTGGACACCCTAGCCATCATGGGAACGGCTCAGCAACCGTGAAATGGCCTGAATCGGAAACACCGCATGCCCCCTTTGCCATATCCTGGATCAGCTGCACATGTAGTACCCCCTTGTCAGAACAACAATGGGTGATGCTTCCGTAACTTCTGTAACTTTACTGTTGTTCTTGCAAGGGGGGGGGGATAGTGGAACAAACTACAAGCTCCCCACTTGCTGAACATGGGGTACTACAACACTGGGTTGAGGTTTTGGGTATGCTGAGGTGGGGTTTGGCTGAAATATCGACGACCGCTTCATTTTCTCTCAAAATCACAATTTTGGGTTGGATCTTTGTTTTTGAATCTTGAGCTGAGAAGCCTTTTCCGTCCTGAAGCCTTTTTCTGTCCCAACTCTTTGGGGTCAGGTGGGAAAGGCCCCAGAGGGTGCTGCTTCCCACAGAGGCACTGTTTCAGAAGCCATACTTGCATCTTTTGTTGGGTCCACTTCAAATTCAGGATTGTGACAGAATGCTTTGAGCCGAGACACTGGGCACCACCAGTGTGTGCTGCCAAGATGTAGCCCTGCAAGCAGCAGTGATTGCAAAACAAAATTTGGCTCCTAACATTTCTGCTGACAGCAAGGGCTCAGCCCAGGCAGAACACCAAGAACCATCTATAGTTGCAGTTCTGCCACAAGATGTTCCACTCAGTGCTGCAGGACTGTGGACGTTCGTGATGGACAAAGCCATCTCAGGCCCATGCTTGTGAAACTATTGCGAGCAGTGGTGTACCCCACACTGCATGTTGGGCCCCTAGGAATTGCAGCTAAACCTCTCGCACCCTCCACCTGCTTCTTGGCGCTGTTCGCATGAGCCCCAATGGGTGGTGGCAACAACCCATCATCCTGCACACTTGAACGTGCTTAAACGAAACAGCAACTGTGGGGCAAACAGCAAAACACATGCATGTGTGACATCTGCACAGTAGTTGTACATATGCTGGAGCGCCCCGTGCAAAATTGTCATCACTTGGCATCCACTGCAAATCTGACACAGTCAGCCCACCATGGCACAAAACGGCACAAGCACTGCCATGTACAAGGATATGCACAGAGAGGACTATCACGCCAGGAGAGGACATGGGGCGGGGTGGGGGTGGGGCCATGGCCTTAAACTTGCTCCACCCAAAAGGGCCCAAAATACAGAACTCCAAACAAAATCACAGAACTCATTTCCGTAGCACAATTTTTGTGTGTCAGCCTCCAGGTGGGCCAGGCAGATGCTGCATCACCCCGCATTGGATGCTGTGCTGGGGGTCTGGGAGTTGGGGTGTAAGTGCTCCCTATTTGGAATAAAAATGTGAAAGCGCAGACCCCCAAACTCCACTGAGCGTCCGTCCTCATCTGCGCGCTACTTTTACTATGACTATCCTAGATTTAGCCCCCAAGCTTACCACTGTGTAGAGAGGACCCCCGGTAGACGAAAGAATGTGACATGTGAAGTGCAACACCATCCCTGCAAAGCACTCAACAAGAAAAACACAGCTGAATCACCTCCACAACTTTGTCCACTTCAATTCAGTTAATGACAATTGAACATGCAAGACTGTTCAACAAACAGCCTTGTCCCTGCAGGCGTGCGTATCAATACATTCCGCACAATAATTCAAATGGCATTCACCACAAACGGTTGTAGTGTGCTTGTGGCAGCACAATGCACACACATCCCCTCCCCAACATCATCTTGCGGGGCAGCCTCAACAAGTTCCTCTGCACTCTTCCAAACGTGAGGGGGTACATGTTCCCACGGTCCGTAGGGAGTGTAACGGACTTGCCTCCGGATGCAGAACTGCGTAAAATGCAATAAAACTCGTACAGATTGATGCAACTCATTGGGGCCGCCACGCCAAATGTTCCGAACCAAACCCCAATGCCACAAATGAGCGAACAATTGCTCACTTCGGGCCCGATACCATCCATGCACATCATTATAGCACTGTTGCCATGCGGTGAGCCCATCATTCTTCCGGCCAATGAATGGCACAATGACATGCAAACGGCCTTTGTAGGCCCCATCATGGCCCCCGACCTCAAAATCAAAATACTCTCCTCGTGTTCGGTAAGGTCCATAACCATCCCATATCAACATGTCAGCGGAGGTGCCGGGGGCCAAGGGACAAATCCATATTACATTGCCCAACATAGTGGGGAGAAATCAATATGGCTACATCACCCCTGCCTTCTCGGGGTCCCCGAAGTGGGGAGAAATCAACCTAGAAAGGAGTGGATGTGGTGGAAATGAGCAAAAAATGGGTGAAAATGCGTGAAAATGGATAAAAATATGCATAAGAAGCTCAAAAACCCCTATTATGGAACAACAAACCTCCACAAACGGGCCGAAACTTGGGGTTGGGTAGTTACGGACGTACAAAACTTTGCCCTGTGCGCGCCTTGCGCGCTAACGCTCCCCCATACTCGCCAAGCTAGTGCGGTCCCTCGGAAAAATTTCTTGTGCTGCGGCATGCTGCGGCATGCTGCCGCATGCTGCGGCATGCTGCGGCATGCTGCGGCATGCTTCAGCCTGCACTTGTGGGTACCTACACTTCTGTGTCAAGTTGAACTCACATGCAAGAGACAAATCCCTGTGGAACTCCTGGTCTGCAGTGCCTTTGGCAAGCATGTCACCCAACAGGGATTTGCTTGTTGCTTGTTTCTTTGCGGGGGTGGGCTGCACTCAGGTTCAGCTGGCTCTGACCGTGGGACGTTGACAATGATCGTGGGGTTTGGTTGTGGTGGTGCCTCCACACAAATGGGTGGGGGCTGTAGTGCAGCCTTGCGTGCATGTGACCCAGGTTGACGTTCCCATTCCCCAGCAGAATTTTTCTTGTTCTTGCCCAGGATGTGGTCCTTCAAAACAGCCCCTTTTGAACTCAACCAAATTGCACAGAGGTTGCAGTAGAGCTTTCCAGGTCGACCCTCTCCTGAAGCATCTGTCTCCCGTGCAAACACAGTAGGAGCAGACAGACAAGGCAAACAGGCTGATGTGGTCCCCAATACCTTCCCCAATGGGCCACTGCAAACCATGTCCTGTGATGCCTTGGTATTTTGAGTATCCTGCAGGACTTGACATGTCAAAACAACACCAAAAAAGCGAAGATCAGTGCAACAATAGAGAGGAACTGACAGGCGGCAAAGTACCCTCTCTGAGAATGGAACCCAGGACCCTTCAAACTGGAGCTCAGTAATTTACCACTGAGCTACCATCCAGTTTTGAGACAACTGTGCAACAAAGGGTTCAGAGTTTCGACGTGGTATGAAAAAAAAAGTCCGCCACGTGAAAATTTTGGGTCGCTGCGGCATGCTGCGGCATGCTGCGGCATGCTTCAAAACCCCCATGTGCAGCTCCAAAAAACAGGTGCTGCGGCATGCTGCGGCATGCTGCGGCATGCTGCGGCATGCTGCGGCTGCACTAGCTTGCTCGCTGAGCAGTTCAAAATCAGACAAGAGTGACGGGCGATTACACTGCTGGGCCGCCTCATGCAAAATTGATTGGCTTTAGGCAATGGCCTCAAACCCTGTACAGTGCACAGTGGAAATCCACTGAACCGCCCACTATATGCATGCATGGGTACACTAGCAGGGCTTTTTTGTGCCACAAAAGCCTGGAAGCAGTCTCCTGGCCGTGTTTGAAAGCCCGTGTGTACAAATCTCTAAAATGCCGTTGGCTGTTGCCGTGTGCCATTCACAGCACACCCCAGTAGAATGGCCCTATGGGTGAGGCCGGACAGCTTCCCCCCAAACCTACCTCTAGAGAGCACGGCATTCATTCACGCACTCCTCAAGAGCAGCCACTAGCACCCTAGCCATGAAACTTCGAAGCAGCTGTTCCATGGCCTCGTCCCATGAGACAGTGGCTCGTGTCGCCTGTCAAAGTGCTGTCCTGCTTGAGTGTACAGCATGGTGGGCTGAGCAGAGCCCCTTGTCAACCCCCCACCCCACCCCAGTCCATTCACAAACATTCACAACGTGCTCTGGGACCACGCTCCGGACCACTTAACACGCCCAACACGAACGCCTGGCAAATGCGCCGTGTCATTTGCCCAAGTCGAATATGCCCTGGCCTTTGTGGCTGAAAATTTTCCGGAACAAACATAACCAACGGACGCAGATGGGCACCTGAGAGAGCACACCTACACACATCGCAAGCGGAGGTATGGCACATGATTCCGCCCTCTGCCTTTCGGTACTTTGCCTTGAGCTCTGAGGAATCCCCACCTGACTGCAGCATCATGAATCAACACAATGTCAACTTCTGAACTCAGAGGAAACCTCCGAAATCTTTTGATTGCATGAGCGAGGTTTTTCAATCAGTTGTGGAAATGCCGTAACCATAGTTTCAGAGGTGCAAACTGGCCTCTCCCCCTGATCCACAGACGGGCAGATGGCGTGCCAAAAACCAAACAGGCGGTCCAGCAGGATCCCCGTCTCTGAAGAAGCCTGTCAACGCCGCACACAAGCACTGCAACACCCGAACACACAAAAAAAGATGTCCAACCGTGCCTCGTAATCGTCAAAATATGCGGCATCAGTGTCACAAAGAGAGCAATTGAGGAATGAGGTGCGGGTTTTGGATACGCGAGGTCACTATTATCCCCCTGCGTCGCACGGCAACGCATGCGATGCTGCTTTGCCGCAGTCATGCAGTGTTTGCGGCTTTTCTGCGACAGCAGTCACAAGCCCATCCAATGGTGCAGGGATGAAACGGGAGGAAAGCATTATCGAGGGCCAGAGAGAGTTGTCGAGGGTGCGCGTTATTCAGGGCTGGCGTCCGTTGTTGAGGGCTACTGAGAACTGGAGAGCAATCAACAGGATTGTTGAGGGCTAAACATGCGCTTGCTTGACAGATAAAACAACACTGACACTTGGCAATTGCGCACGTCCCCTGATCATAATGGACGCACTCGCTGGGGAAATTGTTGTCGCCGCAAGAAGACAACCGAAGAAGTCTTAACAGCGAGCATCGTGTCAGACTTATCAGCGGCGAACCGGCCATCTCCTCTTTTTTTCTTGTCTCCCTCCTAATTGCCGCAATGCTACTGGTCTCGTACTGTAAGAATGGGTAGGGATCCAGCAAAATGGAGGAAACCCACGATAACAGGGGAGTTAGATTGGGGAGATGTACGCGTGTTATGGCGGACCAGTAAAAGATCCACGTCTGCAAAGCAGATGGAGATCCTGCAAAGGCATGCCAATCAGAGATACAGAACTGCCATAACAGGCTCATGGACGCACAAAAGCTGCTCTATCAATCAGACACATTGCACTTCAGCACATCACAAGAAGAGGCCTGGGCCTTGTGTATTGCTGCATCTGTCCACATGAATTTGTTTGAAATCAAAGTGTGGGTACCCGTATTCCAACACATGATATCAGACAGACAATGTGAGCACCCATCCGTCGCAATTCCGTACGAATTCTGGGTCCCCATTCATCACTGGCCTGGGACGTGCTGTGCTGTGAATCGCAGGTTATAGCTTGATGCGAAATGCAACCTTTTGTGGGCAATGTGGTTAGGCATTAGATTATGTTTTTGGGGGGGCTGGGGAGCGGACCTTCATTCAGAAAAGGGTTCAAACGTCAACGGATTGGCTCAATTAAGGCTAGGGTTGGACTTTCGGTTTTGAAGCAAACCAGCTTGTAATTGGGTCGAATGTATATGTGCAATGAAATGTGCCAACGTACGCATATTCTCTCTTGATCTCCGTCCTGCTGCGTGCCACACACTTCTCCTGACAATCCGTCACATCTTTGCACACATGCAAGACTTCTCGTGTGGCTTCCCCGGAGTTGGCTCTCGCGCCAATGAGATGGAGGCAGACATTTTGTGGTGTGTGATGTTGACGACATCCTGCAGCAATCACGATCAAAGGCAATAACAAGCACAGAGAACCAATGGCTGACAGGACAGCTGGGGTTCGGGTAGCTCACACAAGATTGCTGCATCCATGCTGCCTTTATTACTGGGAGGGTAAAGGTGAGAGGAGTTGCATGTGCCTTGCCCTTGGGGCTGGGTTTTGGTTTCTGTTGGGGTGCCTGTGTGCCTCAGAGGGTGGGAATGTGACGATGGGGTGGCCAATGACGGCTGTGATTGCACCGGTGCTGCTGGATGCCGCGTGAGCAGTGGGCATTGCCGCTGCCCACTCCTCTTGCCATGGGTGCCCCTTACGCTCAGATCCTGCCCCCCAAACCTTTTGGGCCCTGTGCGGTGGGGGTCCTTGGGGTTCTGGGGGGGGGCGCTGGGCTGGGGTCCCGGATATCCCAACATATTTCCCTCAAAATGATCCCCTCGTCGCACTGATCACTTTGAACACACCCGTGTGGGGTTTTTGCATAAAAAATTTACTCCCTGGGGTCAGGTTTGGGGGGCTGGATGGGGGAGGTCACGGGTCAGGAAAGATTTCATGTTTTGCGTACATATTTGAATTCTCCATAAAATTCTGAGCATTTTGAGTATGCACACATGTGGTAAAAACGAAAATTAACCCCCCCACTGTATGCTGAACAAAAATTTCCGGCGCCTTTGGCGCCAAGTTGGGGCCAAAGGTGGTCCGGACCTCCTCAACGTTTTGGACCTCCTGGGGGGGTGGGGGCTGGGGGGTGGGGGGGTTGGGGCAGGTCTGAGCTTGAGGGGCCCCTTGCCTCTTGCTCAATCCCAATCCACCAATACCAAACAGTGCAAGGAAAATTCTGCAACAGCTTAGGGGTAATCCTTGCACTGTGCACGCTATGTGCTAGTTAAGACATACTATCCAAGAAAGCCTCCACACGGACCCCTTCCAAAAGTCATTACATTCCGATTGGCAATCAGTTGGGGGTCTTTCGGCATATGAAGGGCACCACTACATGAAGGCCCTCCTCTGAGCACCATCCACAAATCCGACCTCATCATGATTATAATGGCCTTTCAAACTCTTAGGCACCTCACAATCCCAAATAAGTACTTTTTCTTAGCTGCTGGGCTGCCCATTCTATCTGGCAAACCGTCTGACAAGGTGGATTGGTGGCTACATATCCCTTGCCGTCTTGGTACCACACCCCAAATGAGTGTGGATTGTGTCTACACAATCTTCCCACAGTATCCAAGCCCAGGGGAGTGCTTGCTAGGCCCTGCGATTGCACAACAGGCACCCATATGTGAGTGCGCATGGGGCAAGGGCATGGTGAGCACAGTGATTAAGGTCATGGAAAATTCCTGGAAGAAGCAGTTCAGAGCCACCAACACAACACAACACAACACAAATTTGTTGAACTGGGGGCTGCGAGAATGCCACACAAATCCTTGAAGAAGACAAATAAACCACGTACAAAAATTGTACACAGATCTTGCTCAGCAGAATTTGTCCCTGTGAAATCCCCGCTGGCACCTTTGTGTTTAAATGGAGACTGGTCGAAGCCTGAGTCAACCTGTGGGATGTGTTTTCCCTGACATTCAAAGCAGAGAACAAGGACAGGACAGAGACCTCTGTGTCATGCCCAAGGGCACTGAGAAACTTGTCCATGTGTACTGTCACAATGCGATCTGAAGCAAAAGTGTGGACGCGAGTGGGAGCAAGAGAGAATAACATCATATGCCACACAATTTGGGTGCATTAGGATGTACAAGTTGGTGCAATCGGTATTGCGTTCTGTGCAGTGTGCATTTATCCAAAACACGCAAGCCAATCCAAAGCAACAGCAATACCGAATAAAGCCTTCACATTGCGACCGTCCTTCGCGCTGGTTTCTATGTATTCCATTCGGTGCGATCGTGCAAACGCGCTCGGTTCATCATTGCCAACTTCATTGTATAAATCAGACTTGGTGCCCACCAGAAACATTTGTACGGACTCATCCTCACGGTGAACATCGGTCATCCATCGTGACACCTGACCCAAGATTGAAGATACGCAAACAACCCAGATGCACTGCTCACAGCACCAGCCGTGAGTGCATAGGAAACTCGAAATTGCACTGCACTGCCACATTCTGAACCTTCAAGCCCCACTGCACGCCAACACAATCAAACATCAAGTCGCATTGAGGGCTCCACTGCACCGCAAAGCCGGTGCAAAACTCGGGAACACAGATGCCCGCTCAACAGTTCTGCGCAACGTATCGTCTTCAGCACGATAAGGGGGTGTTGTCGCACGGTGCGCGCACGGTGCGCGCACGGTGCGGGCCTTTTCCGGTGTTTCCGGGGATTTTACCCAGTGGAGAGGCCCACAACAAACCACTCTGGCGGGTGTTCCCAAATGCTTGTGGATGGTCACCAAAGGCCTTTGGGTGATATCTGGTGTTTCTTTCTGCCTTGCAGGGCTTTTTTTGTTACTTCCTGGTGGGTCTAATGGTTTTCATACGTCCAAGTGTCCCTAATTCTGCCCCTGTTGGCCCCTGCTGGTACACCAGGAATTTTTCTTTTTTAGTCTGGTGGTTGCCATATGTCCTAGTGTCCCTAATTCTGCCCTTGTTGCCCCCTGCTGGTACACCAGGAATTTTTTTTTTGTCTGATGGTTGCCATATGTCCCAGTGTCCTCCCGAGCCTGTGCACTAGTCTTGGATGCCTGTTTAGGAGGGGGTTGTGGTGCACCGCCTTCCACAGGTGCCTCCGGCTGTGGTTGCTGACCAGGATCAACATTTTGAGGTTGAAAAGGGGGGTCTTCATTAGGTTCCACAGGTGCCTCCGGCTGTGGTTGCTCATGGCGTTGTGGTGGAGATAATGAGGGTGATGGGGAGGGGCTCCTGATCTGGAACTCAATGCGGTAAAGTGCAGCGGCCTCATGAACAACTACTTTGCCCCGTACTTGCGCGATTGTAGAAGACATCCGTACCAGGGGTGACCCAGGACAAAGACATGATAAATCTGAGGTGCAATCGGGGAGAAACACTGCCTGTGACAATGAACATATCGAAACTTCGCACGGTGCGCGCACGGTGCGCGCACGGTGCGTGCAACTCCCTCTAAAAGAAGATGACGGCATCACCTCTGCAACCAACATCCACAACAGTTTGATACACAACCTCTGATAATCACCGCAATTTGGGGAACCCATGCAACTGGATTTTCGGACAAACAATCGGTCTCTACACCGGCAAAAAAGAAACAAATAGTGAAAACCATCGCAAAGTGCCAATAAACCCGGCTCTGCCTGTGCACTGCCAGTGGACTCCCCATCATCATCCGCATCGTGTGCATACTCAAATGCTTGACGGCGCCCACCCGACCCGCTGATAGCTACATGGTCAACGTACGAATACGAAAAAAGGGGGGATGGCAGAAACTGCAGTCGCGGGCAACACTGACGGTATACTCAGGAAGTAGAGGGTACCTGTAACCAAGCATAGCAGCACTAAGCTTTGTGCAAACTAGCGCACAGACTGCTTTGCAAGAAAGAAAGGGGGATAAATCAATTCAAGAAAAAACGAAAGAGGGGGCAATGCGGTCTGACTTTCTAAGCATTTGTGAGGAAACGGCAGAAGCTGGAATTCAAGAGAAAGGCAAAACTTAGGATCACAGTGACCGCAATTTCATGTTCCTGTGAGGAAAAAATTGCAGTTAGAGTGTTGTGGTGCTGCATAGCAGACAACTTTCTTGGGGGCTCCCACAAACAATTTGCAGAACATGGTGAGAAGTTTGCGAACCACAAGCGAACACCCACGGATTAGCGCACTCAGGGCGTACCTTGTCAAAGCTCGCCCTGTCATTCAGATCAAAGCAAACGATTGCAGCCCCAGCGCCTCTGTAATACGCCCGGCTCACAGCTTGGAACCGCTCCTCTCCTGCTGTGTCCCACACGTTGACCTCACATGGGACACCAAAAGCATAATATCGTTTCGTCAAGAAGTCCACACCAAGAGTTGCTTTATAGCTTTCTTCAAAAGTGTTCTTGCAAAACCTCATGGCAAGTGCCGTCTTCCCAGCACCCTTTTGTCCGACCAAAATCACCTTCAAGTGCATTACAAAGTCGTCGTCAGCACGCAAGCCGTCAAGTTGCAAGTTGGCCCCAAATGGCAGCGCGTGCCGGCCGTCACAGAAGTCAACTCCAAGGCCGGAGCTTGTCTCATACCGGTCCAGGTGTTCCACTATCTCCCCTGCCCGCGCTCTGAAGCTGGAACGGAGCAAATCTGACTTAGACATATTGCAGAGACAGGGTACCTCCGCGTAAAAGTGACCACAATCCCCACTTCAGTAGGGCACACAGCGAGGAAACAAGTCCATTGTTTTAGCACAGCCACATGTGCGGTTTGCAACCACACAAAAGCCCTATCAAGAGAGCGAAATACCAGTGCTCCACACCTCTCAGGAATTCATGCACCAATGAGCATGCGTTGCTCAAAGCATCCCAAATTGGTGCACAGTACGATTCGTCTGGCAAACGGTGTCCAACGTTGGAGAAAGATGCACCAGTCTTCTATCACCTACTGGTGATCCTGTGGTCCAAATAGGCTTGCTGATCACAGCACCATCCTCTTCAGCTCCAGACCACAAAGCAATGCAGGATTGGTCACCCCTCTTCAGCGACAAATGCTCCAAGAGCACCTGGTAGGTTAGGCAAGACTTGTACCTACCCCCCCCCCCCCCTGCGAGAACAACGACAAAAGCACTGAATTTGACGGACCTACTGTTGTTCTGACATGGGTGTTGTTTGCGCGGGCGGTGAGAAGACACAAGCAATAAGAGCAAAATGAAGCATCGAGGTCGTATCAATTGTGTCTTTGGAGGTGTGAATTAGTTGCAGCAGTAGGCCTGCAAAGTTCACATTCTGGCAACAGGGGCCGCAAATGGGGCACTATAGTGTTGAAAATCTGTCAAAAATAACAAATCAGTGTATGCGCACTACAAATTCTGGGCTGTGAAGCCTTTTCCATACATACATGTATTCCAAGCGAAACTTCTGCACATGCCCATGGACAGGCTTGGAGGCATGTTTGCGGGGGGGACATTTTGGGGCACGCTTGGGGGCTGGCACACAGGCTGGTTGTCGCACAGCAAGGTCTGCAGGGACATATGCATCATCTACCAAATCCCTAGTGAAATACATAAATTTCCAGAAATATTCCAGGCCAAATGGGTGCGGCCTGCGTGTGGCCTCCTTGCCCTTCATTTGGTTTGATGACCGTGCAACTCGTACTTTTGGGGCTGCAGGAGGCAGACTATGCGGAGGACTAGCTTGTGAAGCCGGACAGCCGCCCAGCTGCCTTCATGGCATGAAGCTGGACAGCCGCCCAGCTGCCTTCATGGCAGATCGCTCAAACAGTCACTCCCTTGGTATTTTTGTACGCATGCACTACATTTTTTAAAGACACCACGCTGCCCGCTACGCATGCCCTAGGGGGAGTCTTTGCACTGCGCGCGCACTGCGCGCTACTTTTGGACTATGTTCCCCCCGAAGAGCCCCCAAGCAAACCCCTTGGAAACGCCCTTAGAATTAGGTGACCCAAACTGCCCTAGCTCAAGAAAGCTGCAAACTACCTTCCCTTCACATAACACACATCATGCACAACTGGAAAAGCCATGAACAGCGCATTGGTCGCCACCCTCAAGAACACAGAACTGTCTTTCTGTTCCACCTGTCTTCGAATCAAAAATTGCTGCAAATGCAAGAGTACACGCACGTACTCATGCAACTCCGTACCGGATCCCCTCCATATGTTCCTTACGATGCCCCAGTGCCACATGCGTGCAAACAAGTGCTCAATGCGTGCCCTATAGAAACCATGAACATCATTGTACTCCTTTTGCCGCTCGGTCAACGTCTTTCGACCGATAAATGGCCATGCCACACGGAGGCGCCCCTTGTATGCACCATCCATGGAGCCAATCTCATAGTCCATACAATGTCCCTTCACTTTCCTCAATAGCACCGGAAGGTTGGGGCCCAAAAGAGGGCGGAAATGCTACGTCACCCTTGCATTCTCGGGGGTCCCCAAACAAAGGGGGACAAAATCAGAAGTCAAAACCTCCGCTAGGGGTCACCATGATGCCCCTAGGGGCCCCTAGTATCTCAAAGTATGGGTCTCTAGTACGGCCAGACGCACAAATAGTTGCACTGCGCGCTGCACTGCGCGCGCACTGCGCTTGAGGCGCCCCCCTATGCACCTATGGTGTGAGGAGGGGTGGAGGTGCAGGGTTGCGTCGCCAAGGATGGGCATGGTTCTAGAATGTGCACAATGCCGAAACAAGCAATTTGCAACAAGAGTCCTTAAAGGCCAGAAGAACTATGTTACGTAATTATTTTTCAACTATCAGGACTCTTGGCCCCATGCGGGGAGATTGATGTCCCTTGAAAGACTTAAGACTGATGACTGATACATGCTGCAATGTTATTCTCACTCACATGGCAGCTAATCCTTGGCTGAAGATGCAAACTTAGGGGGGTGATGTCTTTGACTGACAAATCATGGCAAAACCCGGAAGGTAAAGGGTGCAACCTTGGCAATATGCATACCAAATGCCTACAAATGCAAATGTGGCAGGCTCAAGCAGGCCTTGGGAACCCACATTAAAGGTAATACCAGGCAAACTTGAACATTTTGCCAAACTTGAATGTTTGTGTCCGTGAAAATCAATTAAAAAATGAGCAAAATTATTTGTTTTTGCTCCTAAAAGGTGAAACATTTTTTTTTGGCAATTTCCCCCCATGAAAATGCATTTTGCACAAACATTTTACCATGCCAAGGGCCCTAACTATATGTTTTTTGCGATTCATTTTGACGGAAAACAGTTTTTGCGCAAACCCCTTTGTTGGCTGGTGGTTGTTATTTCCTGCTGGACTCTGCCCCCCCCCCCCCCCCCCTCGTACTTGGGATTGAAAAAGACATCCGACAAATCCCCACCCAGAGAGCACATGGGCATGCTATCGGTAAAATGCATTATGAAATAGGGGAAGTGGGGATTATGGTTGTATGGAGAAAATCTCTCGTCCCACCAAATCTCATCCACCACTGAATGCTTGATGCTCAGTCCTCATATCTCACACACTCTCTTGGCCAGAACTTGGCAACCAACAACCCCTCTCACAAGCAAGCAAGTGCAGTAGTCCACACATTCCTGTAAAGTAACACAGGCGCCAGCAATCCAGCAATCGAAGCCCACCCACCCAGACTGACACCCCACCACTTGGTGGGATCCACATTTTTGATGAAATATCTTTAATAAAACTACCGCTAAAGAACCCAAGACAAAATTCATGCGAACCCGAAATACCCATGGGAATTCGGCGGACACCACCAAAAATTGCGAGGCAAATTCAGCGTCCAATTGGAGGCACAAAATTCCAACAAGAAATGGATGCCAGGTGAACCCCCTCCCCGTTGCAGTGAGGCTCAGAGGCGTGATGTGCATGCCCCAAGCCCCAGACATCGTGGGCAATATTCAACTGCACCAGGCCTCAAAAGGTCAGGTGTGGACCCGCCACTGTGCTCGAGCTGCCACTGGGCCTTCACTGCAATCTGAGGTCTGTCCATGAATGTGCTCAGGTGGGTAGTATACCAACGTTCGCATCCCTGTCCTCAGTGGGGTAAGGGCATTGCCATGTTTCAACTTCATTTTCTGGGCTTTACACTGTCCGGACAATGCCTGGGCCATGGCGTACATTCCAACTGCACCAGGGAGAAGGGCAGGGGTTGGCCACAAAGGCTGCCCACGACATCTGGCACCACTTGTTGCCTTGCAAAATGGAGGCGCCCCCCCCAAAGTTGGGTACACCTCGGCAGTTTGTGGTAACAGATGGGGCCCATTGGTGGAAAATGCAAGCAATCGTTTGTAGGGTATCGGTGGGAGTGGAACAGCAGTGCCACAGCTCACATTTGCGGCATCTTGCCACCATGCCCTCCACTACCCTGCCATGATTGTTTTAAGACACAGCATCTCAGACGACCTGGGCAACCTGGGCATCGTAGATTTTCTGGGACACATATCAAAACAATGATTGCACCATAGGGGCAGAGCCGCAATCCTTACACCCCTTTACTGACACGACTCCAAACATTCTGCAAAGGAGGGAGGGATGTGACTGGCCAAGACCGACCGTTGGCACTAGGCCAAGGTGGTGGTTAGGCAATGCCAACCTATCCCCCAAACCCAAAGGCCCAACCAGCCCTATCCCCAGAAAGGAATTGAGAGGGACATTGGAATGAACCAGGTGCCAAGCCCCGAATGATCAAGCCTGGGTGTTCTTATCTTGGGAAGGGCATGAAGAGCCTCAATCCCATGGGTCAGCTAAGCCAAATAGGCACCCTGCAATCAAGAAGCATTGCTGGCAGGGACCGTAAGCAATCAGAGCCTCAGCGTCGGCAGAAGCACAAAAGAAAGCTGAAGCCACTATCAGTCACTGGGACGAAGCAGATTTCAGGTACACATGTAAGCAGCAGTCCCACCACCTCTTCCTGCAATGATGATGCACACGAGTTCAGAGCTTATACAATGCCGTGCACTTTTCTTTGGGTTCCAATCCGAACCCCTTATTGGTGCATCAATTCCCCTCTTTTTTCAATGGCGGCGTTGGAGTGACCAGGAGAGCACCCAGCGTCCACATTTATCGGCAGTATACCAAAGTATCAGTAGTGTACAGTTGCAAAGGTAGTGGGATTTTCACGTTTGCCCACCAAGGCAGGGTGGGCTATGCTCTGTCATCTGTATTGCTTCCCTCCCCGTTACTTCACGCTGCAGCATTTTGTACTTCATGCAATGGCTGCATGCTGTGCGCCAGTGCAGTCTCCCGCTGTCAGCACATAGCCTCATGAAAATGGTTGCTGATCCAGGAGGCACTGGGGTGGCTCTCCTGCACAACAACTTCGAAGCTCAAAATGTTTCTGCTGAGGTATGGGTCTGTAGGGGAGAGGCATTTGTGAGCACTGGACCATTCCTCCTTCCTTCATTTTGGGGCACTTTGCGAGACAAAGACTCCAGACAAACTGTCGTCGCCCCCCCCCCCCCCCCAAAACTGCTGTCAGTCAAACTCACGGTGATTGTCCCCAAACCGGTTTTCCAGTACATCCCTGTTTTGATTTTGATTTGAGAAACCCCCCCCCCCCCCTTTGCTTGTGCAGGACCTTGCAGCATGTGCCGTGCAGTGATGCATGGCTTGTGTGAGTGTGAGGACCTGTGAAGCACACACATGCCATTGTGCATGTCTATGATCAGCATATGGGTGCAAGCAAGTGCCATCAGCCGCAGCACTTGATTCCAGGTCTTGCTGGTGCGGCTCTTGGACTATGCTGGATCATTTGGCGCTCAACGGCCCGATCTAATGACTGAATGCCAAAGATCGGGCGGTAGATGCGGCAGTCAATTAAGGGCAATAGATGGACCAGACGGTAGGTAAGGAGTTTTCACCGGGGGTACAACTACCATTTTTAAGCCCGGTGAGACAAGTCCGGACGGACAGTTCTCGGCGATCTCATCAGGCCATTGAGCACCACCAGACACCGGTCATGAGCCATGACTGTCCTCAGACCCTTCCATTTGGGGCTGGACGCCTGCAACTCGGACATTGGCACCCCAAAGTCGCCGCACCATGTGGAGACTTTAGGGCCACTGCAATCTTCTAGGGGAACTGATTCACTGCCTTCAACTTTTATATTCAAACACGGAGGATGCTCCCTTAGTGGGGGATGGGGGGGCTCCATACAGGTACTCACAGAGAAAGGGTTTGGGGAAGTTCCAGTCGCCTTAGAGACCATGTTCCCCAGCGTCCATGAGGACATCTCAACGCTTCCTGACCGACCCTCTACCAATAGGGTCAATGAGCTATTGGGTGAATTGGACTATTATGTGGGCCGCCTCAGGCGGAGATGCTACAGTGATGATGAAGTCCTTCTATGGTGCGAGGTCGTGGTCAAGACCCTCGTCGAGACCTGGTTCAAGGACGATGGCGCGTCCAAAAAGATTTCCTCATATGAGGATGTACGCTTCCGGTCTGATACCGCTTGGTACAAGAGAGCGCCGAGGGCTCTCAACGTGCGGGTTCACACCGGGGTGCCCTACACTCACACCAGCAACCCGCTGTGTGAACGTCAGAGCAGAGTGTTCCGACAATGCATGAGGATTTTGCTCAAGAGGGAGAAGACCAGTGACTGGGTGAAGCTAATACCTTGGCTCCACATGAGTTGTTCCATGGCACTCCTGCGTGGCATTTTCATGCCCCATATCCTCAGTCCACTGACTCCTGCCTTGGCCAGTGGATTTGTCACATGCAGACCATGGCCAACAAAGCACGAGACCTAGTGTCTCATGTGCGTCAGCAGGAAAACACAAAGAAAAACCGCTCGAGGAAACCAGCGAGTTTTAAAAAGGGAGACTGGGTCCTAATTCATCATTCACGCTTGCCCACATGGCCACAATGACCCTTACTTCGGGCCCTATCGCATCTCAACGGTAGATGGGGCCCGAATCACCGTGAGGTAGGGGTTCCTAACCAGAGCGGGCCTGTACCAGTCAGGAGAAGATGCCACCATCCAATAGCGCCTTAGGCCCGTATGGATGCCCCCACCGCACCGCACTGTTGTCATTTGGCCCCTTTGGTGGCCCTTTGGGGGGAGGGGGCATTGCATGGTGTACCACGATTCCTGTTCAATAGGGGGCCCTGGTCTCAATCGGGGCCCGCGGCTATCAACGATTTGGGTGAGTCGTGGCGGGGGCAGTCCTCCTCCAGATGATAGACCCATTTGGCACAGAAGCGATATTCTGGATGACACGGGCTGTGAGGCTGGGCCCCCCTGAAGTAGCGGCAGAAGTCCTCCTTCGTGTAAGGCAAGAACTCAAAGCGCCCGCCCCAAACGGTGTGCCAGAGGTGCTCCATGACGATGGCACCCCAGAACGCCTTCCCCATCCCCCACCACGGCTCCCCTCCGAACCCCGGCTCATGGCCCCGCGGGTCCGTCAGCACCGAGTACAAGACCTCGTAGAATCGCCGTGGCCAGCGGTGAATCGTGGCGCGCGACACCGCAAACTGCTGACAGCAGTATGTCTGCAGCTGCGAGGCGTTGAGGCGGGCGATCCACTGATCACTGACGTGGATCCCGATGGCGTTCCAGACCTTGGTCAGGCGGCGGATGCCGGGATACACCTGAGACGGGGTGACGCAGAGGTAATGAAGGGGGGGGGGGGGTTGGAGTGGCTCTCCTGTCTCTTGCGTGCGGTCACCCACTACCCTGGTACGCAGTACCTACTGTCCAGCACCCACTATCCACCACCACTGACCCACTTCTCACCCCTCCCCACACCCATGACAGTACACAAGCGGCAGTGTGCTCCTCATGCACTGTGCATATTTGTACGGTCACACCATGCCCTCATTCTGACTCTGTACCGCGGACCGGGCCTCGCTTGGACACCTTTCGGCGTCAAACTGGCCGGCTCCCCCGAACGCCCAGGAGTTCGAGTGAAAGGGCTGAGACACCATCTGGCGGACGAAACCAGCCACGTTCGCCACACAATCTAGCATTCCAAATGGCGGCCGACACAGTGACTTTCCCTGGGCGTTTTGGTCACCGAGACTGAGTTGAAGGGGTTCAGGCGGCCAATGGCGACAACAGTACAGCCCCCCCACCCTCCCTCCCCATCCTCAAAGGTCGGTCCCACACCGTTTATCGGTGGAGCAGCAAGCAGTAGCTCCTGGTGGGCAGCTGTTGGACAGGCTCGGCCCACCGCGGAGGCACCCGGACCATTTGTCCTTCAGTCTTGTGGTATTTCGAGACAGACAAAATTGCTCTGCGCTGAGTGTGTGTCATCCGCTTGATTTGTTGTGCCATTGCGGTGCAATCCCCACCCCCACCCCTCCAGCCACCATCCCACACCTCACACACAATACCTGCACACTGCCTTGCGTGAATTTGAGTGCGCCGGGTGGTGTCTGCGTCGCTCGCAGCATGCCCTGTGGAACCCCGCTTCTCTTCGATTTTGCGTCAGAACCCTCGGCAGTACCCGTTTCCATCCGATCTGCTGTGCCTACCCAGGTATTCCTCCCGACTGCATGTGGTGTGTGCGGTGTGTGCGGTGTGTGCGGTGGTGTACAGGACGCTCCTGGGAAAGTGCCCGTTGGGGATCCGGGGACACACTGCGGGCAACGGGGGCCACGGGCAGCACACCTCGGCCAATTTCCGGCGGGACACCCACCAGCAGGAGTTCGGGGGGTCAGAGTTCAGGTGCACCCAATGCTGCATGTCCGGCTTCAGGTCCTGAATCCACTCCCGGATGCGCCAGTTGTGATGCAGCCCCCCCGCCTGCAGAAACACACTCACATTGGGAAGGGTATAGTAGCGGTCGAGGATGTACTTGACGTAGCAGCTGCTCTCGGCAGCCATGTTTGGCACATAGTGGCGAGCAGAGGCCGCCGCATGATCATACACAGTCATAGGGAAGGGCATGGCACTCAGCCACGTGAGGTTCTCTCGGAAGCGCGCCAGCACCAGCTCAATAGGCGCAGCCGGGACATAGGTGTGACCCAGAGGCTGCGGGAAGAAGCTCTCAGCCGTTTGGAATGCATTATCACACTGCCCCAACCCGTGACAGTCGGTCCCCTGGTGGGTCAGCAATGCGCTCTCCTCTGCTTTGCTGTAGACCAGGGGGGGACTACGGTGGTGCACGAGAAAGATGAACGCAACAACGGACAGAATGGCAGCCCAACCAGATCTCATTGCAAGAAACCATGGCACTAAAATGGCAACGGAAGAGAAATACCTGCCACCCACGGCTGAAGCTAAGGGGAAACTGAATGGAGTGAGTTCAATTGGCAAAGGCCAAAAGGAACACCAAAGCAACTTGCCGGTATGAACGATCATGCCAGAGTACGAGAGGATGCAGTGGCTGTTGCCCGGCATGTTGAGCAGATATTCCCCGAGAGAACAGGTCCGGAAAGGGAAGGGTGGGAAGAAGGAGGGGGTTGGAAATTCAGGGGGGGGGGTTGTTTCCCATGTTCCCACTGGCTCTGCCCCCTACCCACAAACATGTCCGGCCTTTGGGGGCACTCAGGGGATGAAATTGTGGAGTCGTTCGAGGAGTTTAGTACAGATGTAACACGGTCAAAGAAGCAAAGAAAAATGAGTGCTTCAGGCGCAAAAAGGTCACAGGAACACAAAATGCAGGAGGGGGGATCCCAGAGCTGGTGCCTTGCAACCCATCTGTACAAGAAACAGGTGCCCCACAAGCAAGAATGCTCATGGGTAACAGGTACACGGTGTGCCCACACTTTGAACAGCTACATGGTGTTCACTCCTCGGACTGACCATTGCGGGTACGCCCCGGAAAACAACAGCAGCACCAAGAGAACAGCAAGAAAATTGTCCTCTGACCAACCTTCACAGTTTGGCAAAGATGCGCTCCACATGAGCATGATACCAGCCATGTACATCATTGTAATCTGGTTGCCTGTCACCTAAATTCCATCTTCCCCAAAAAAGAACCGCAATATGGATGCCCGTTCTTTGGCCCATCATGTAGACCAACCCCATAATCAAGAAGATCATCCAATTGATCCTTCTTGTCCAAAGCAGAGAGGACTTGTGTGGCTACATAACCCCTGCCTTCTGAAGTGAAGAAATGGAACGTGGCTACACAAGCCCCGCATCAGCACCAACCCATTCCAATAATATTGGCTATGTCTGGCTATGTCTCCCTTGGGAACACTTACTGTGTGCCACAGGTGTGCCGTAAGAACTGTAGGGTAAGGGAAAAGCTGAGTAGTGTACACTGTCCAGGAAATCCACACCGGAACAAAAAAAAGTGCGTGCATGTTGCTATGTTGACACTTCGCTCTCTACAAAAAAAAGACCACAGCCCGGCTCAACGTGCAAAGCGTGGTAGGGAATCCCAGGTTTCTACTGTGATTAAGGAGGAGGGACGCTATCCCCTCGGTCAGAAGTCGCGGAGCCCCAATGCTACTCCTTCCCCTTCCCCTTGGATCACATAACATGTGTGACTGTACGTTACTCCTCGATTGTGCTATGGTGATGTGTAGGTGTGTAAGTGTGTGTAAGTGTGTGTATGTGTGTGTCGCGGCACTACGTGGTTGTGTTGCGTGCACATTTAAAAAAATAAAGAGCAGTGATTTGCATGATGGTTCAATTCATTGTGAGGTTGATGAACACGACTTATTGAAAAATTCCGATTCTTTTTTTTTAAAAAAAAGCATAGTGTGCACTCTGGAATGTGCGGCACAACATTTATCTGTTCTATCAGCCAGACCAAGAACTGTTTGACCTCTCAAGCCCCTTTTGTGGGCAAGCCTTTCTACTTGCTATACAATACTGCTACTTGTATGACAACTGATTGACAAATCTGTGTTGCATGGATCCCGATTTGGGTATTACAGATCTCAACAAAACCTCCGAGTTTGGCGATTGGCCATTGCATGGAACACTCAAGACTTTGTTGATTCCGGTTGCTAATGGTGCCCCACACATGTGTCCTTTGCCCCTTGAGCTTAAGAAGGATCACTCAAGATGGCAAGCAAAGTAATGATGAGCATCCATTTGCCTCATTGTACACCGAGGCAATGTGCTGCGACACATCCACAAAATTGGGGATGAACATGGAGTAGCGTATCTTGTGACTCCGTAGGATGGATGATGTGGTTCACATCCTACAGTCCATCAACAAGCGCAATATCAAGTACTAGCCCTACAGTCCATGGGACTATTGCCCCATACCAATGTTTGGGACAAAACCGTGTGCTATACAGCAACTTATTCACATCCGACTCCGATTTTGGCTCAGACTCCCACTCAAACTCCGCCTCTAACTATGGGTCGATCTTAACTGCATGCTGCGGGCCTTCTGTTGTCTAAACCTAATTCATCCCCCAATAATACCAGCAATCAAAACACAAAATGAGTGGAAATACAACAAAACATCAGT
Source organism: Eutreptiella sp. 'Long Island Sound 2002' (assembly GCA_964036045.1). NCBI lineage: Eukaryota > Euglenozoa > Euglenophyceae > Eutreptiales > Eutreptiaceae > Eutreptiella > Eutreptiella sp. 'Long Island Sound 2002'. The sequence continues at coordinate 17,892,696 of OZ038390.1, forward strand.
GTCATAGGAACGGCACCCCCTGATGCAGGTAATTAGGCAACAACATGTGATGGTGGGACCCCTTTGTGCTGTGTTGCAAGCTGGTGTGTGGTTGGTGCCCCTCGAACTAGAGACGGGCACTGCGGCGGCCATACGCCCACCGGTGTAGCTCTATTGCCGTCTTCGGGGGGGGGGGGGGTTGAATTTTCTGCTTTTTTATTTTTGGTGATTTTCTCGGCATGGCTATGGACTTGTCGATGATGGTCAAGATTTGCACCTGGTGCTGCCTAGGGTTGATTATGGCAAGTCCTGGGCAGCAATGGCTCGGCCTAGAAGCGCTTCTCCAAAATTGGGATGGGTGTGTTGAGCGAGTACTTCACAATACCTGCCTACATTGCACCAGCATGTATCTCCACACCAAGGCGCTGGGATGCACCCATGAGACAACGGTAGGTATTGCCATCCTTTCACTTCTTGGTGTTGTTTGTGGCTGTTTGTGTGCCTGTGGGTAACAAATGTGACTGTGACAATACGTGCAACGTGGACAAAAGGTGGGCTGCAATTGGTCCTTTTCTTGCCTCTGTTTCTGCAACGGATACCAATGGCAGTTGCAGGGGCCACCTGCCCTTTTGTTCAAGAATTTCGCACAATATATATATATATATATATATATATATATATATATATATATATATATATGTATGGCAAAAATTGCAAAAAAAAAAAACAAGGGGGGGGATGGCAAGAAATACGGAAATTACCAGGTTGACAAAAAATTCTGATCCGAATCTGTCCTTGTCCCTGCCTTTCCACCACTTTTGCATGTTTTTCCTCGGCCCTGATTCCTTCCATTTTTTTCCGTGTCTTAAAGTTTGAATCCCGTCCCTATATGAACACATTGGATTGTAACACAACTGGTGCACGAATTCTTCAACTCTCATGTCCTGCAAGGGTCTTGCTGGGTCAAATCTCTGTAGGGGTGGAAATGCCAAAATGAGCAAGGTCGCCGCAATGGGGTCAACATTTGGTCTTTGCACATTCTTTGCATAATCCATGAGCCGCACCCAAAAGGTATCTAGGTAGCACTTTTACATGACACGTGATGGCTGATGCTATTTCCTGGTGGGCTCTGGATGGTTGCTGCTATCGGCTGTGGCGAGGTGTTGCCTTCAACGTACAATAGATGGAAGCATAGGAAAGAAGGAGTGATGGCTGCAGGATATATGAAATATACACAACTGGAAAGGGAACGTATGGGGGTACAACTAATTTATAGTTAATTAATGTCTCTGCCATTTTGTGCAATTTTTGTCACATTTGAGCAGTTGATTGCAATATCTAATGTATATTTTTGAGGCCATTTTTGTTTTGCGTTCGTCGCGAACCAACCCTAATTGAGCCTATGAATTAATTGCTTTTGCAAAATATGCAAGTTTCCCCGGTATCTTTGATCGATTTAAAAAAATTAATTGTGGTAACACGACATTGGGGTGCTTTTAAACTACCCTTGCAGGGATATTGAGCTGGCCCACACTGGTCACTGGGCCCACTACCGATGTGATTCTTCAATTATCCCTGGTTTTTGCTGCAATCAACATTTTTGACCCTATTGTTACGAATGTTAAAAGTCCTGCCACTATTATTTTTCCATTATTTTTTTTTGGCAGCAGTTCTTGTTAACGCAGTGTCTGCTTTATCAATGCTGAAAAATTACGAGCTGAAGCTTGGTTGGGTTTCGCTGGGGCATGACCGGTGAGTTGTGACCAGTTCCTTGCAGTGGGCAGCCATTTCGGCTCTGCCCAACCCAGTGTACGTCCCATCCTAGGAGGCCACATATGAGGGACAAGTACAAGGCATCACCAACACTTGGAAGCCCAGAAAGGCCCCCCAAGGCCACCTCACAACCCGCAGCTGGCCCCTAAGCCTGCAACTCCCCTTAATTGGAGGTCCCAATGGATGCCCCGACCAGACACCCATGTGAGACGCCCTGGCTTTTGACCGGCCTAATTCACAGAGCTGGGCCGTGCAAGAAGACGGCATAGATTTCGGCAACACACAGGGCAACACACACGAGAAGCAACAACTGAGAAACCCCAGCAAACGTTCCGTGCGGCGTTCCAGTCGGTGGTTTGCACGCCCACCCCCAGAAATGCAGGTATCAAGTGTCTGCAAAGCTGCATGGGAATGGCTAGCCCCTGTGTGCCCAAACGTTTGGACCTGTGGTCAACCTAAGACATTAGCTTCAGAGCCACAGGACCTCATATCAATCTGCCTGGAGTCGAATTCTGTAAGCATGTCAAAGCAACCTGTCATGGGAGACATAGGTAAGGATGAAGAAATGGCAGTGCAGGTATTGCAATGGTGACACTACTACACTGGGTACCGCGCTGGGCTCCATAGGAGAGCATGTCGTGAGAGTAAAATGATGGATTACATGCACGGTTGCATGAATCTGCCGACCCTCGTTCAGAGCTCATCTACCCACATAGAACCTCATTGCCTGCAAGGACAAAACCCAGCAATCCACCTGGTCATCCCTCACGTCATACGAGACTGGCAAGCTTGAATCAATTGCTTCCTCCGTCAAGTGCTATGATCACATGGAATCCACTGATCAATTGCCATCATGCATATGTGAGCCAGCCCCCTCAAATGCGATGCTGCCCGATGTCATCAAAAATGGCAAAATGGGATGAGAGGCTCAGGTCAACCCGTCCTGATGGGCAAAATCTCAGACATGTGGACCAAGATCTTGTCAGTAATTTCTGCTGTCCATCACCAGGTGCAACAGCAGACTGAGAAGGATATATAAATGGTAAACGCACATTAAATACTAACCAAACCAAACCACACAAAAATACCTTACACTTCCGTGCAACACAAAACCACCATATCCCACGATCCCACACATGGACACAAATACAAGTACGTGTGTACGCGTCAACAATTGAAAGCAGGCACACGCGAATAATGAGGTGCAAAAAAAAAATTCAGCTGACGGTCTGTCATGATGTGCCCAGGTTCCACACAATCTGCCACACATCAGAACCCAATGATCCAACACAGTGATTCCTGGGCATACAAAATGCGCCACACCTCTATTGCAGTCACTGCTATGACACGTAGGAAACAGACAAGAGTCAGCAAAAAAAAAATAGAGAATTGTGGCACACCCAACGTCATGCTCCCCAGCCCCAAGATACCATCGCACGACGAAGTTGTGGCGGCCAACCTTTGTGCGCTTAATTTCGTAGACACCTCATCACATAAGGTAATGCAATATTCCATGCCCTCCGAATTCACTGACAGCTATGCATGTTCTCAAAGTAGTGGGCAACTGTGGGATTGTGTGCGTATACACATCCATTTATACTTGTGTGTTGAAACATTCGCACCCTATGCAAGAATGAACCTGTGTAATTTGACAGAAAACACACACACACACACACACACACTACACAGATGCAGAAATGATGACGTATATACGTCGGCCGTGACCCACCACTGGGCACCGGGGCAAGCAACAACCTACCTGCATGTGCAGCCCCACCTGTAAAAATGGCCAGGCAGTGGATGTTGCTGGTTTATTTCAGTAAAAAGCATAAAAGGGGCCATTGAAAGGGCGCAGGGAAAGCTCAAATGGAGGGGCTGTGAGTGTCAGTCCTCCATGGATACACTTCATCTGCAAGGAAATCAAATTCAGACCTGAATCCGTTTTCCATAAGTTTGGGGCTCACGCTGGCCCCCATGCAGCTGCTTGAATCGCAAAAGGAAAAGCCTGCAAACAATTCCAGAGCACTGCTGACATCCTGAAAACCTGCTGTATTGAGTGAACACGCATATGCCTTCAACTTCACCATACTTCCCAAAAAAAGACGCAGTCCGGGCCCCAAGATTTGGTAAACACTCGTCACCCAAGAGGCGAAGAATGTACTTCGAAACCGAAACGAACCTCATTAGACTGCAGGTGAAATTCTACCATGATACTCTGCGCTGTGCCAGGGCCCTTGCGAGGGAACAGGTCACGAGGCACAACTGATCAGCACACGCCAGTGTGGCAATATGAGCATATTGAGAAGAGCAGTTCACCCCTCTTCCTCGAACCGTGGAACATGGTTGAAGCGGACTGCTGTAGAACGCGGTACTTCTTTGATGCGTGCAGAGACAGGACTGAACTGGCGCCCCACAAGGTCTGTCTGGAGTAAGGGCCTCATGTGGCACCGGTGCTTCGGTAAATGACGGTGGGTGTTGATCGGGTTGACACCACCCGGCACCCATCAAGTCGACCACACATCCACAAACTTCTACTGAGGCTCCGCCGGATTTTGTTCAGATGGCGTATCTTGTGCTGCAGAAATGAAAGGGGGGCGAGACTTCATCCGGATGCTGGAAGAATGAGTCATGCTATTCAAGCCGTGGACCGTCGTGTGGTATGCAAAGAAGCGAATGACGAACCATTGGGAAAACAGGAGTGCAGACACAAGGAGAGAGGGATTGACCGGCAGAGGTTGGAGAATCACCGACGGCCGTTGAGGGGCAACCAACGACGGTTGCAGGGCAGTTCAGGGTCCATTGGCCTTTTACGACCACCTTTCATTCAATCAATCCTGCATTTCGTCCCCGAAACCCCCTTGTTTCCCTTGTTCACAATTGCTTTGAGCGACTGAAGTATAAAGAAGATTTGTCCTCGTTCCGAGGGCCACAGGAATACCTGCCGATTCAGGAGCACCTGCCCCGGTTGTGTCTTCCTGTGGCTCAGCAGCGTCATCCTCATCCTTGGGCTCAGCGTAACCGGGCTCGGCATTTTCAGCTGCAGGGCTGTCTGTTGCAACAGCTGCGTTCTCTTCAGCAGGCGCACCAGGTTCATCTGCCTCCGTCAATGTCCCGTCCCCATCCCTCAGAGCGAGAGCTCTCTGGCTTAAATCCTCCATGTACTCAATATTCTGCTTCCTTGCCATTCGGATTCGCTCCTTAATAGGGCCATCCTACGCGCATTAATATGGCACGCACGCTGAGGGTCCAATTGTGTTGACGGGACGGGGTAAGGGTGGCAGAGGTTTCAGGCTTTATCACATCAAGAAGCCGAATCTCGATGAAATGACGCAACCAGCTCGCGGTGAGGAGACGTGCACAATCTAATGCATCATATGCAACACGCGGAGACGCTCAGACACGCGTGCTCGTTTGATTACCGTGCGACGGCATACACATGTGAGCGCCCAAACAACGTGACGAACGTGACGAAAAGGCATTGGCAAAATGGCCCCGGCGAGTGTACAAATCTCATCAGGCCAATGCAACAGAGCAACAAACAACAATCCGTCGGCACTCGCTGTGGATGGAGCACATTTGGTCAGCCTGATTTGGGCGTTCAGACCTAGAGCGCCAGGCCTCGTTTGTAACAGGGGCGCATGTCCTGCAGCAGCAAAAAGCACGGCCCAGCCGACACAATTCTTGGCGCCATATTTCGCCCGCGAATCGTCAGAGTTGCCTACTCAATCGATAGCACGGTCCACTCAGGCCTCAGGGCCTGTCGGGCACACACAACTGCGGATACCTCCAAAGATGTCACATCAATGGCATCCAGTTTAAGAATCACTTTCGTGAATGCCTCTTGGTGCGGAGCCTGTGTGAGAATGGGAATGAGCTGCAGCACAAAAACTTCATCTCTCAACATCCCTTCGAGGATCCGCCTCCGAGCCATACTATGTTGTGCTCTCAGTCGGGCTGAGGCGTGCAAAACACACCGTCCAGGTTGTTGTAACGCTGAGACGCTGTGGAGAGCCTATACCTTATGCTGGCCTTATGCTGGAGCGGACGCTGTGCAGAATGCACAACCCGCAGCTGTGCAAAGTGTTCACGGATTGACGTGTCTGTGTGGCAACCGCCTTGAGTACCAATTGCCACATTTAGTGACATCCCGTTTGTGCTAAAACTGACAATGAATGTATAGCACAACCCAGGATACCGCCATACCCGCATCACCCAGTAGTCTGACAACCCACTATGTGAGAAGCAAACCAGCAACGCATGTGTTTTGAGCGCATGCGATGCTTCATCATCAGCACATCGTTTACAAAGTACAGCAGCATTGAAAGTCCTGCTGGATCCTAAGTGCGTGGTATGACAATCCCTCGTACCCATGCCATCCCTCTGCAGGATGTATGCATATGCATGTCATATAAATGCCATACATTAGCGCTTGTGTGGCACCACACACTGTACCACGCACACATATCTCTCTGGGACACCGCGTTTGGTGCCAACACGGAGCGTTTTCAGGGGTTGGTGCCTTTGTTGCCTCATTTGTGTCCGCTGAGTGTCCCAAAGGGGGGGGTATGTGGGGTATATCCAGAAAGGACTTTTCGGAGATGTATTGGTTAGGGCGGGTCCGGAACCATATTTTTTCGAAAATTGGCCGTTACCGTTGACAGGTTGGGTTTTTTTTGCCTGTTCTGGTCTGGTTTCAGACAGGCTGCACCGCACCCCCATTACTCCAACATATGGGCATATGAGGGTCAAGTCATTCAGGTGGATTTGTTGCATTTGATGTGTAGAAGACAAGTGCAACATGGGTCCCCTCAAGACCCCAATATGTTGAAGACTTTGACCAATAACTACCTTGGACACCCGGGTGATGCCTGGTGTAACTTGCAGCATCAAGCTCACCAGAGCGCAAGAAATCAAAGATGGCAGAATTTCTCAAATAGGCTGTCAAGTTGGGATATGAGACCGCCCGTCCGCAGCGTCGCTCTCTCCCGCGATGGCGCGACGGCGCTGTCCGGGTCGGGGGACGCGACGCTGCGCGTGTGGCGGACGGCGGATGCCGCCCTCGTCGCGACGCTGGAGGGCCACCGCCGCCCCGTGTTGAGCGCCGCACTGCCCCGCGACGGCGCGACGGCCGTCTCGGGGGCGGAGGACGCGACGGTCCGCCTCTGGAACGCCGCGACGGGGGCGCTATTTGGATTCAGCACACCTATCTCCTTTCACTTTCCTCCAACTCCACAATATGTCGGAGCACCCAGGGGAACACCTATGAGTTGGTGTACCGCACGCGTGTGCGGAGCAGCCTGAGGCCCGAAAACCCTGAAACGCCCAAAAGTTCGGCCTCGGTACTCAAAAATATGGTCACCTATCCCCCCCTTTAGGGATACATTTCTGAAACGGCCTTTTCTCACAGATTTCAAAAAGTATACACATACCCCCCCTACGGAACGAAATTTTGGTGCACTGGACGAAAAATTGAGAAAACCCTGAAAAAGTGCGAATTTGCTCCGTGTTGGCACCTAACGGATGTCCCAGAGAGATATGTACAGATGAATTTCTATCCTCTAATATGCACCCCTCTCCCTAATACCAGGTGGCTCCTGTCCACAGCTCCAAGAGCCCCTTTCCCCACATCGCATCGCATCGTCCTATGACAGATTCAAAGCGAGCTCAAAATGTCTCAAAGAAGCTGTTGTGTCATTCTACAGCGTTGATGCCAGCATTTGATCATCCTGACTGTGGCAACATCCCACTGCAACAGCAGATGTTCATCATTTTGATCTGAATGAAGCACTCTGTCACATTGATAGTTGCATGCCCCGGCGTGAGACTAATATGCTGTATAGATGCTGCATAAAATCAATTTTGGCCTAATTGTTGACCATGTTCTCATTTCAGCCAAGCCACATATATGGGCTCCAGGCATGCGCTGGCCGAGCCACGAAGACTTCTTCCCAAAAGCCCATGGGATGCACAAACAGACAGCCCCAAGCCATTTTGAATCTATTTTAGGCGCTTTTCTCAAGCCATCTAGCAATACTAGAACTATGTCTTGGAGGTAGAGGAGTGCAGATAACAGGACATATATGGCTCAAAACACTGCCGGGGGGGGGGGGGTCAAACCCGAATGTGAATATTTTTAGAGAAATGGGCTTTGCCTGTGTATGATTTTGGAGGTATGTGACGATGCGGAGGTTGATGGTTTCGGAGTGTGAAGCATTTTTTTTGACGGCTGTCCGACCATTGTGTACGCATGTGTCCCAACCTTGCAGGCCCTAGTGCTCCAATGTATCGCCAGGTTGGCCAGTCTGAAAATTGAAATTATGAGGTTTGGTGTGCAGAATTCAACCATGCAATAGCCAGCTCCTGATGAAATGATAAGTTGGAGAAACCAGCTAATTATGATCTGTAGTGGTTGCTGCGGACAACAATGAAAGATTGTGATTCATAGCCAACACCACCAGCACAAGGGCTTTTCAAATGTGTCATTTGGCACATGCTTTGATGGTGATGTGCGGAGTTACCTCCAACATTCAATTTGTTCACACCCCAAAGGCCCTTCTACTACGTGCCATGACACTGAATGTGGCTGTGGGCACCTTGAAGACATCCCTTCCCAGTGACCTAGGGACCCAATTGTTTTTATATTTGGCCTAGCAATGTAGCATACGGTGGGCTCACCCTAAGCAATAGCTCTCATCAGGGGAAACACTCTTTTTATGCAGATGTAACTAAAATGTAATATTCCCGTGTAGCCAACCACCTTTTCTCGCCGTTGGGCCGCCATTAGTAATTGGTTATCTTGCCCTCTAGATCCACAGTATGCCCGAGAAACGCTCCAAAAGTGGCCCAAAACAGTCGACCAAAAACAGCCAGGTATCTTGAGTTCTTGTGGCTGAAACCCGAATCGAAGTGAACGTAGTCCACCTGTAATTCTTCATTTTTTGTTGTTTCCAGCCTGGAAGTGGCCCAAACAGACCCCTGGACCCATGTGCTCATTCCTTACCCTCTTGGTCCCAAACGACCCGTGTATGGCTGTAAGGTACTTTTGGCAGGCCAAAATGGGTCCAAAGAAGGATATATAGGTCCAAAGAAGGCCAGACAAACACCTGGTCAAGCATCATCGGGGGGGGGGGGGCAAAACGGGTCAACAAAGCGTCAAAATATCCCTGGGGATCTCGGGTCAACTGTCAAGAAGACATTTTGGATCCCTTTGGTCTCAAAATGTTCTGTATTCAGGGCCCTTTGACAACTTTTGCGGCACCAAGCGGGCCCAACACGTCCAGAAATGGGCCAAAAAGCACTTCTCTGAGCATACCAAACACAACACCATCCCATCGCTTCGGTCTCTTCCCAAGCTTGGCATGGACTGCCCTCGTTCCCAATTCCAAAATTGGAGGCTAAAATCGAAAGATGGCTGAGTGCCAAGTTGGAAAGTGCCAAAACAGCCATTTGGCCCCCAAAAACAGCCCCAAGCACCATGCAAATGCCACAATCAAAGAGAAAGAATGGCAGGCCGCTTTAATGTTATCGTGTCAAAGAAGCGTTTGGAATCCTCTAAGCACTCCATATGTCCCGGAAACCCCTGCGCAGTTTGGCCTGAAAACAGCTGAACACCGAGATTGGGCCATATCTTGGGCCACGTAGCTCACAAACCAATTTCACGGGCACCAAGCCCACCACCCACGTTTTGTGGTACCCGGCCCCAAAACCAGGCAAAACAGGCAATTGCACGCCGAGAACCCTGCACTGGGGCTCACTTGGCCCACGTCCCTGGCCAAACTGGGCCCAACATGGGTAAAAATTGTGCCACAATTGACTTTCCCAGAATGAATCTGCACGTTTGCTTGCGCCGCAGCGCATCCTGCTTGTCCGTGCACGGGAAGAACGCAGCAGCAGTCAACAGTTCAGAAGAAGGTGGCCGAAACCCTGGCAAATACAACCATCGCGGACTTTGGGTCTTCGCAAACGCAATCCAAAATGCAACCGGCAGCAAGCGCCCACTGAACTGCCTGGGTGGGCGAAATAGCTGGAGGACCAATCATGAGTCCGTAGGAGACATAGTGGGAGACACCATGGGCGACATAGTCGGAGGGATAATGGGGGAATTGTGGGACAAATACTGGGACACACACATCTCGCACAACGCCCCCAGTATGTCTCCCACTCGTTGCTGCAATATCACGCAGCCTGCAAGCACATACTCGTCCTGCGTTGACCTCATTGGTTAATTGAGTCATGGCAAGTCTGCATGCCAACAACTCTTGCACAATGGGCTCCGCATCTTTCAGTGCCTTTTCCATCCCTGGGTCTTGCGATTGCGTGACTTTCCGCCGCATTATCGAGAATAATGTAAACACTCCGGACGCCATTAATGAGAACATTGCCACACCTGCACGATGCAACACAAGCAACCCTGAAATCATTTGTGGTGACCGTGTGCAGGATGAGACACCGGCCCACAATGGCCGGATCATTACTATACTTGGCTCCAGGTTTCTCCTTCGCTGAAGAGTTCAAGCCCACTTTTGCTATCTTTGGAGAATCCTTGGCCACCGACGCCTCTCCTGATCCGAGAACGCAACTGTCCAAGCAATCAACAGGTCGTACATTCGACAACGAAGCTCCACTTCCACGGTGCTGGCAGTTCACTCCGCGTTCTGCTCTACATCCGTTGTTCGTCCGTCCGCAAGCCTTTGCCCGTCGGTCGATACATCGGTACGTCGATGCACGAACAGTCACATTGGTGCAACCGCCGATACGTTCACGCAGAGGACCGTATGCTCACATGAACGCACTGATGCATTTGCCCATACCCTCAGAAAGATGCAAATTTGCCATTGGCACATAGTCTGAGGCATGAAAAGCAACGGGTATCACACCTACGACTCCAGCCTGGGTCAGCAACGAACCCTCACGTGAAAGCAAGCTCTGGAAATGAAGAAGGGCACATGCAGGTCCACATACAGAAGCGTGTCAGCAGATGCGCACCGTTCGTGAAAAAGGAGCATGGGAAGGGACAGAGAGGAGACGGGGCACAAGACAGGAAAGAGGATCCGGGAGAGAGGCAGGGCCAGGGGCACTGGAGTGGCAGGGCGGCAGCAGCAGAGAGAGGCAGGGCTCATGACAGGCGCAGGGGCTGCACATTGCAATGGATCGCGTAACTTGATTGCATATGTCGCGGCGGCGGCATTGCACGCTTCTTTTGACTGTGTGCTGCGATCAGTGCAAAAAGGGCTCCGCAGGTTGTCGAATGGGGGTTGTCCATACAGCTGTATAATCCAGTGTCCTATGGGGCAGGGTGAACCCCGGGAGTACATTGGAAAGGAGGGGGGCTCTCTCCCTTTCTCCAACTGTCTTCCCCAACGACATTTGCAAGCGACAGTATACCACTGCGAACCGCTTTGCCAGCCCCCTCTGACCGTCGTTGTGACCACTCCTGCTACCCCGCTTCCCCCCTTCCTGTTCCACAGCATGCTTGGCGAACCCTCATCATGCAGGATTGGAGATACAGGGGGGGGGGTGGGAAGAAGGCACGTGGCCAGAGACCACGAGCGGTCTCCAATTCAACATCGGGCTGTGACCGATGATACAAGAGGGGTGTCTTTCTGTGAGAGACGCCATGTCGTAAGAGAGGTGTGGTGTAGACAGCTGGGACAATCTATTGTGAAGGGGGCTGCCATCAAGGCTGAGTGAATATATCGGTTGGTCCTTCTGGTCCTTCGGAGGTTACGTACATATTCGCCTTCTGAGGAGGGAATCTTTGACTTGTGGAGAGGTGGGTTGGGTGCCCACCCATTGGGTCGTAAATGAAGGGGGTGCGTGTAAAAAAAGCACCTGTGGGCAGCCCGCTCGGCTACCCAACAGTCAGGGGAAATTTTTTTTTACTAGGTTAGAGTAGGACAGCTGTCAACTCACAAATGCTGCTTCTACACCTTGGGGTCCCTCCCATCCCATGCCGGCGCCGGCATGCTCCACACAAAGTCTTTCCCAAGACAGACAAATTTGGAATGTGCTCACCACCGCTGATGTGGGAAATGTAAAAGAGGGCCAGGGGGTTGCAGATCCCCAAATATTACCCATCAGTGGTGCGCAGCATACTCAGGCATTTTGCCAGCCGTTTCAAGAGGGGGGGGGGGCTGTGAATCCAATTCACAGCAATTTGGCTGATTTGTCTCCTGTTGAGCTTTCCACACTTCTTGCATCCCTTGTACTGTTTACCTCACGTATTGTATTCTAGTTAGGGCCCGGGATCCATTGCAACTCTGGGCGGGGGGGGCCCTCCAATCCTGTTCCCCAGCCCCCCCCCGCCTTATTGGGCTCTCGTGGCTGGGCCCACCAAAACGACCTCACATGCACATTCCAAGCATCATATCTCAAATGCACAGGGGTGCTGCACCCACTGGCTGGAACCACCTACCCCCTAGTTGGGGCAGGGGGGCCCATTTTCAATGCACCCAAACCAGAAATGTTCTCGGAAACGATTGCGGGAGGCTTTTGGCCGCTTGTTGCTACTGGGGCTACAAGCAGGCAACAAAGTGCACCACACATGCAGTCCTGGTATGCATATGCGACAATATTCAGCAGTTCCAATGACATCCATGATAGACCATTCCTTCCGGCTTTCACCGTCACTCTTGTTCTTGCTTCGAGCCTTTTGTGTCAACACAAAGTGTTTGTATCCTACATTACAGAAAGGCGTCCCTCAGTTAGCTGGTCATCTCATGCATGTTGATCCCCTGGAAGACCAGGTAGAGGGGAACCACAGACCACTAGAAAAATCAGCAAAATACTGTGTGTGGGGGTGGGTTGGTACATGCGAAATTTGGAATGGCGAAACTTGGTGCAGATAAAATTTGGCACCCATTCTAAAATAACACTGAAAATTTTGGTACAAAATTCTCAGACTGTGGCACAACAAGCATAGACTGTGTGAATTGTGGTTGTTACTTCCTATGGGCCTTTGGTGAGCAATCATTTCCTGGAGGCTCTTGGATTCTTGTTGGCTCCTACAGACATACTGCATTGGCTCCAACTAGCCTGCTAAAGAGGCCTGGAGAGTACCATGCCTTTGCCCTCAGCCTTTGCATGAAGGCATCACCTATGGGAAATTTTCGAGCTTGGCCCTTCGAGCCTCTTTCCTATCCCCCCTCCCCCCTTATTGGGACCTCGCCCCCGGAGTTGCAATGGACCTGCAGCCTAGCCCACCTTCCTCATCTCCGTCTGTTCTTCTATTCTGGGCACCGCGTTGGTGCCCTGAACTCCGGAATCCCACCACGCAACACCAAAGCTGTCATTGGCAGGTCTGGCTCTTTTCGCTGTTCCCCTGTCAGGCCAAAGTTTCGGGACGTCCCCCAGTAATTCTGCCAGGCTGCTGTTGGCACAATCCCCTTTGCCCTTCCCTGGCTGAACCTGACCACTTAATCATTGCACTCCCAACTGCTGTTGGAGCTCAGAACAGCCCCCCGCTGTTGCAGATCTGGGTGAACGCGGGATCTTGACTCAACTGTGCACTGATGACGTCCTAGCAGCGCATGGTGCAGGTAGCTTGACTGGTGTTTAAATGTCAAACTCCATTGCACTTTCACACAGTCCTGTTCCACTTTGTCACACCGCTGATACACCTTATTCAGTCCCGTTAAACGTTGCTGGTACCATCCCATTATACTTTGACACATCTCATTGTTACAGTTTATATTACACTTTGTGAAAACTCCGTTGCAGTTTGTTACAGTCCCGTTCCACTTTTATTGCACATCCTGTACGCTTTTGCTGTTACAGTCCACTGCACTTTGCTACACATCGCTCTGTTACAGTTTTCGGTACAATTTGTGACAGTCCCGTTACACTTTGCGAAACCTCTGTTATCCATTACACTTTGCTAAACGTGCGTTACAATTTGTTACCATCCTGTTGGATCCTTTTTTCAAAAAAATTCGTAACACTTTGTTACAGTCCTGTTGCACCAGACTACACTTCTGTTGCATTTTGTTGCAGTCCCGTTACACTGTGTTACAATTGCCTCACTCTTTGCTACGGTGCCGTGACACTTTGTTGAAGTCCCGTTGGAATTTGCTTGCACATCCTTTGCACTTTGTGATCCACACCTGACGACAATGCCGTTACTTCTGCTACACTTACCTCACAATTCGCTGCACCCTTCGTTGCACTTAGTTGCAGTAGATTATGTCACGCACCCCTTACACCTTGTCGCAATTCCCATCACACTGTGTTACAGTCCATCCCACCGTTGCTCTTGTTACAGCGCTATTACATTCCGCTTTCTTCCGTTTAATCTTCAGCCGTCATGACATTATCCACTGTCATCCTACCCCTACTTGCTACTGTGGCTGTTCCCATCCATGCGTCTCCAAGACAGAGAAACTCGCATCAATTATAAAAATACCGATTTGTCGCTTGACTGCGCAGGCAGAAACAGCTACAATCCAGCCATTTTCTCTCTCCTGAGCACCCCTCATCTCTGCACAGCCACTCCGTTTCGCTTTGCCTGTACGCACACCTTCTGGATGGCAGATTGGCATCGCTTGGCAGATCGTTGCTTGCAAGGTGCACACTGCGGCCTCTGAACTTTGTTTGGTAGCCGATCTGCAACTTTGGGCCAAAACAGACAAGTACTACTGAACCCACTGCATTCGTAGCTGGACTCCACACTGCCGAGAGAGAAAGAGATTGGCACAATGATGTCGCGTACTGCTGATGTAAATGGCGGTGCAGATTTCTGGCACACTTGATGCAGCCATGCCGAATTTCGCGTGTGGTGCAGCCGTATTCGTACACTGATGCAGTCGCGTTCGACCATGCTGCCTCAGAGTAGTACAGGGGACCACAACGCAGTGGGTAGTTGCATCATCACATGCTCACCATCGCCCGATCTGAATGAGTGGCAAACCCATCACACACCTGAGCCCAACTGTGTGACAATTCGTCCTTTTGGTGTAACCACGGGGATGAATTTGGATGGGGTTTGCCAGATTTCCAATCAACGCCTCCCTGCCCCCGCCCCCCCAAGCTTCCGTTTCACCCGGGTGCAATCCTGTTGTACTTGTTACAATTCCTGCTACATTTTGCCACACTTGCACACTAACCGTTACACTTTTGTCACTTTTGTCACAGTTTCGCGATATTCGACTACATGCACTCGTACACTGATGTACACAGACGTGCACATCTGTAGCTCCAACTGCCCACAAAAAAATAGGGAAGCGCAACGGGGGACTGTTGAGAGCCCACCCAAGTTCAAATCAGCTGCAGCTGCCCCACTGCATGGACCACGGGCACTCTGGTGTCACAGGAGGACACCTGCATATCAGCTCCGGGGCGTACGCCACAGTTTTCTCCCATGTACTGGTAAGCCGAGGCTTCCACATATTGACGTGCGTGTTATTGGCATACGAATCCAAATAATAGACGACAGTACCAAAGCCAACAAGAGAAAGAAACCAGAACACCTGCAAAAAGCACACACGTAAATCCATAGGTAGGGGGTGAGACCAAATTATGGTGAGCTAAGCGAAAATGTAGGTAACACCTTTGGTAGACTAACCTTGTTTGACACCATGGGTGGGGGTGGCGGGCGCCCCGGAACAATTACGATCCTGGGGCTGATTGGAGGAAAGGTTCAAGGGGGCGTAACATCGAGGAGGGAGCCGTCTGCATCGCTCACATTGTGCACATGGGATATGATCCCCGGGGGTGATGCCGCACCGAAATGAGGTCCCCTGCCAGTGCAATGCCCAGGGGACCCTTTCAGAGCCCTTTCTTTTCTCTTTCTTGTAACCCTGATCCCCTCCTTTCCCCTGTGCCTTGTGCACCGCCGGGTGAACCGCCGAATACCGTCGATTGACCGCCAACCACTGACGGTCACCCAACAACTCATCGACTCGTGTACCGCAGCCACACCTGGCCTCCCTCTAAATGCCCCAGCAGATGGCAAAAAAAAGCAGTGTTTGGGAATGTATCTGACCCACGGTTACTTGCCTGTCTAGTCTACCCTGACTGATCTGCAAAGACAGTTTCCAAGGCATTGGCGCTGAGGTGCCGTATTTCGGTTGGACGATCGTCCGAAGCGGCCCAATGGGGAATGGCACCGAGGAGTATGACGTATTGCAGGGGCGGTGGCCAGGGCAGGACTATGGGTCGGGGTAGGTCTACAGGCAGGGTAGGTGACCAGGTTAGAGTGACACAAGAGCCCGGGGTGCCCCTACTTCTAGCCTTGAAAGGCTTCCAGCTGCTGCCCCAGTGCACGATGTTGTCCTTGATGACTCCGCACTCAGGCCCGCAGTGGGTGCCGAGAGGCCCTCATTGGCATCAACTGCTTACACCCCATGACCCTTGACGCCTTCGAACGAATACTGGAACCGCAAATTATGTGGCAGAGGACATGTCTACACGTCTACACGTACGGCGATGAAATGAAACTTGGGACTGTGGCACGGAAATTGTGCCAGAGGGAATGCATTCGCATTGCCAATACCCAATGCACAACCCCCAGCGTCCGAGGCAGTGGAGACTGGATTGTACTTTTCCCAACCCCGTCCCCCTAACCGCCCTTTCCTTCCCGAGCCGAGGGCGGCTCACTAGGGGAGTAGCACAGAGCAGCGCGCCCCGCTGTTGCCCCTGTATCCCCTGGCTGCTGCGCTGATGCCCCAGTGGCGGTGCACAGGAGCAGTTGCAGGGAGCTGTGCACAAGGTTAGCAGAAAAGAGCTGTGCGTGGGAGCAGCTGCAGAGTGAGGAGACGAAGATCAGAAGGCAATACCAGAGAGAGGGCTCAGTCTACTGAAGCTACGAAGCGACGTCTGTCTATCTCTCTCTCTCTCTCTCTCTCTCTCTCTCTCTCTCTCTCTCTCTCTCTCTCTCTCTCTCTCTCTCTCTCTCTCTCTCTCTCTCTCTCTCTCTGCCTTCTGTGTATCTGTCTACATATCTGTGTGCCTGTCTTCTGTACTGCTTGTTATCTCTTGGGGACGCGACAACGGGCCAACGGAGAGCGTTTTTCGGGGCCGTTGGCAATGATGCCTTCTTCCGGGTCCTTGGGTGTCTTGAAGGAGGAGAGGGGAGCCGTATCGGGGGTCCCGAAAGCGGTGAGGTAACAAATGGCTACACACACCTGCCGTAGCAGGGGTCCCTGATGGCGGACTCCCTGGGGGCACTGTCACCCCAATGGTCCACTCCTCGCTTTATTGGCGGACCTCCTAGGGCCCTCGGAGGAATCCACCCACACACGCCCACACCCACACCACATAGCCACCCGAGGCATCAGCAGGGAGTCCCACAGACAAGCACGGTGCTGCGAGAAAGAAAAAGTGTGTAGTTTGTGATCCTGAACATGGGCCACCGGGTTCAAATTCAAACCCCCCCACCCGACCGTATGCCTTCCCCCTCCCCCCCTCACCCCTACCCCCCCCCCCTGCCCCTACCCCTACCCTTCTCCGTGCCCCAACGGCCACTCCCACATCCCAATAGCTACCCTCCTCACCAACGCTACGTGTGCGGAACTTGAATTCACGTTTGTGGCATACCACATAGCCATACAACGCAGCAGTATCTTTCGTTAGCGTTGAAATCACTCCGATTGCACCTGCCGCCATAATCGCAGTGCAACCAAGCCAAGCAACACCTTTGCTAATGGTGGCTAGTGGCACCTCTCCACCTGAAAAATGCGGCACGGCATGTCAGATTATTCAGCCTTTAGCAATCGGGATGCACCCTTCACCTTAGGAAACATACTCAACAAAATGGGGACCAATAGAAAGCCATATGCGGCGTATATTGCATTGCTTTTTTTCTTCATCGGGACCGGTAGCTTTCCGTTAGTCGCGACTGCAACAACCACCGTGCTAATGGAAAGCGCCTAGAAACAAAGTGTGCAAAGTCTGAAAGACACAAATTCCAACACTCATGCTTGTCGTGTGTTCATAGGGAATAGGCAAGCTTTGTTGATTCGAACAAGGCAATTTCGTCTTATGCTGCGTGAGGCGGAAATGCAACCGCGCGCCTATGATGGCAACCGATGGGAAAATGTTTCTCGTATCCTCTCATTTCTCATGAGCCAATTATCAACTCTACCGGTTGCTCACCGGGGTAGCTCTTTCGGGGGTTGATGATCATCATGATTCACCGTTGCACCCAAAAGGGTCACCTTTGAAAGCTAGGACCCATAGGATCAACAACACGAGTGCGAGCAATAGCAAGCGTGCAATACCCATGACACGAGCGTGGCCGCGATGTAGGCCCTTGACATACGGGACGACGAAGCAGGGAATCCAATATGCACCTAAACAAATTCACCGTGGATTTGGTGAAAATGCACCTGGCCGGCTCACCCATGTGCAACGACGAAACACGTGGCCGTGAAGCGTCCCGACGTGCCAAACCTTTTCGCGTTTTTCAACGAACCATGGTACCTTACGGGTCATTACTTGGCTAATTTGGTGCCATTGATAAGGTTTAGAGGACTAATAGACCATTTCGGATCAACGCGGGGGAAATGTCCGATGAATGATCAATTTCAACGTCCTTGTGAGCTCGAGCCAGTTGAAACCGACCGCAACTTTGGAGCAGCCGCTAGCGAATGCACAGCACGACAGTGTTGTCGAATTTGCCCCGAACAATCCTTTGGCTTTAATGCTATCCAAAATTTTTGAGCAACCGAATCAACACCGGCGCCCGTCTACAACCGCATTGCGAAACGAGTTGTTAAAGCGCCACTAAAGCGCAAAGTCTATTTTGCGAAGAAGCTTAATAACGCGGACACATCGCCGCCACTCGTCTTGATAAGAGCAATCACCTTGTAAGCCAAAAAGCTCCCAACGACGACACTAGCAGATGCTAGCCACCACGCGAGCCTTATGTCAAGTGGCACATCATCTTCCTTCTTGGCCTGTGAAAGGAAACACTCGGTGTGCAATGCAAAGGTCCCTCCCGTTCGACCAACGTCTAACTATCGCACCCCGATGAGCACGCGGGTGCCCTTGCCCTTCACCCGTGTCCTTTGGTCATTCACTTGCTTTTGGTGTCTTTGTGCAACCATCGAGCTCCTTATCCAAATGTGCCACCAATCCCCACTTTACCTATGTGTTCAACCGAAAATTAACCCTACCGTGCTCTCCACTCTGCCAACGATGCCGGAGGTTGTATGCCTAACGCCCACATTAGCATATTCCTTGGCTACGATGTAACACCAATTAACACCAAGCACGCTTGGGGTCGCATGGGGTTACGACATGCAAGGGAGCAATGTACACGAAAAGATGTTCCAAAGCACGGAAGTAAGTTATGGACCTTTGAACTCACCAACGGGGCCTTTTCAGACTGTTGCGGTTTTTCATCGGCTTCACTCCTATCAAACGAAGGGGACACGAAAAATCCGTAAAATGCATATCTAAAAGTATCCTTTCCTCTTTGACACCATTCGTAAGTAAGCAAGGCAAGATTCAGGGGAGGAGGATTCAACCCATGACTAATATGATGTCCGGTCATGCACCATGCATCAATTGCAACTCTCAATTCTTTTGAGCTTGCCCCCCCAAAACAAATGTGCTTACGTCCTTCGATGCATTCAAATCAATGCGGATGTTGCAAGCCCATGACCCCCCCCCCTCCGATGTAGATTGTCCGAACCCCCGGAACCTCCACGGCATCCGTCATGCGGATTATTGCTTGTCCGCAACGTGTGGATTGGGTAACATTGAGGCACCACACGATGGATCGTCAATGGTTCCGCTCACGAGAAGAACTATGGAAACGCTTCCCCACACGAGTGAGAAAGCACCTTTCCGGAGCGGGAGCCTCAACATCGGGAGCATTTGGCTTGTCTTGTTCCTCCATGGAGCTAACGTGCTGTGCAATGCAAAAAAACCATGAATGGCATGTGTGCCATGGGTTGCACAGACAAGATGCAAGTAGATCTCAAGGAAGGGGTTGGTTGTCCACTCATGGCCGGCAAAAAATATCAAATACCTCGAAGCGGTCGTTGAAAAGCAACCAATCGCAAATGAGGAAAGCACGTAGTTACCCATGACTAAATCCGTGGCGGATGAATAAATAACCATGAAGAATAATAACAATGCAGAATAATCAAATAGTCTACTCCAAAGTCTTGTATGGGGAAATCTTCAAATAGCGATGATGACAATCAATCGCCCATAAATCTTGTCTGTTGCGGACCACCACCCGTGGTGTCCAGTTTGGTACACTCACCACAATCTACTCACTTCAAGGTGACACGGTCTCCAAGGTCGAACCCTTGCCGCCCCTTGCACCTTGCAATGGCTCTCGAAAATGTTGCAACATGTACTTCGAACATAGTATCGTGCTTGAAAGGTAGCGTTCAAGGAAAAAGATAAAAATCCAGGTGCCCTTGTACCGTACTTCCAAACCCCTGCTAGTGGCCCCCCTCAGTTATTGCTCCGCGTGCCACTTCCTCCCACAATGACATGGCGCAAAGCGGTATGCCACTCGTGGGGCATCCACTTTATTTTGGCGGCATGCCACTTGTGGGACATCCATTTTATTGTGGTCGTTTGCAAAACCCTCCTTAGCAAGAGCAGTTCGAACCACGTTTCGACGTCCCGACGAAGTTTGTTGCCGGGTCTTTGCGTAAAACCAAACAAAGGAAATCCTGAGATGTCATACATAGTCAGGAAAAGGGGGGGAAACAGCAAGTCGTATCACATTACAGATAATTCATCAAGATTCTTTTATCAATTGATACCCAAAAATGGCACAATGGCCGCATCACCCCGAGAAGTAATCGCGTTACATGCCGCTCGCGCTCAGTCACCTTTCTGGGTGTCTATTTTTCCCATACTGAGGATACTGCCTTTACCCTTGCTTTTTCCACCTCTATTGTCCCCTTGTGATATCTCAGACTTGAGCTTGGGGGACATCCGCTGCTTGTGATAACACTCATTCTCATAGTGCTTGCGGCGCCCGCAAAAGGCGCAGGAGATGGTTCAGCGGTCGTGGTCGGGAAACGTTTGTTTGCTACGCGTGTTCACCTCTTGCTTCTTCTCCTTCACCACAAAGCACTCGTGCTGTTCGCAGTCAGGGGCATGTACCAGCGCTCCCTGCTCTTCAACGGCCTCGCACCAGAAGAGTGTGCGCATATTGTGAGCTTTGCTCTAGTGAGAGCCAGGGCGTGGGCCCTGTGGGCCGCGTCCTTGTCCACTGCCTTGCCCGCCAAGCTGATAGGCATTGAGATGCTAGTCCAACTGTTTTTCTAGTGTTTGCTTTGGCAATAGTACCGACAAGTCCTGGTAGGTGACGGTTCTTGTCTTCCGCTCAGCAGTGGCCCTGCACTAGCCGCAGACATTTTTAGGGATGTTGGCCAAGAGCCAGAACAGCAGCTTGTTGCTGCCGTAAGATCCGGGCGTCAGTCGACGCGTTGCTTTAGGGTTGTTGGGCAGCATTGCTAGGTTCTGGATCTCCGTCCGAATAGACAGATCCGTCTCGTATGAAGGGTAAAGGCAAGGGCAAGTCAAAGGGAAATGGCAAGGGCTAGGGCACTAGCCAAGGAGGACGTGGAGGGCCTTCACACGACTCCGAGAAGCCTGGGAGAAACCCTAGTCCTGCACCGAGGGGTCCTCCTATGGCGAACCCCACCGGACTGCTGCAGGAATTCCTCGCCCAACGAGTTCAGGACCTACGACGACGTGCCAAGCTCAAGCTGAGCAAGAACAAGGGGCGAAACGTCCTGCTGAGGACAGAGGTGAAACTTCATCTGCCAAGAAGCAAAAGTGGTTGCGGATGGTTCTTAAACTCCGCAAAGTACCGGGTGTTGACATTACCGTGTCGGCTGAGTTCTGGCAAGGGAGCTATGGAGGAAATACAGACTCGGTGGTTTGGGTACGTATCCGCCTTGGGGGACGAGGGCACTTGGCGGTATTGGATACCGGAGCCGCTATATGTATTATGGCAAAAATATTTTATCTAAGGATGAAATCAAGAACACCATACCTACAGCGGCCATACGTATTGGGGATAGCCACATGTGGGGACTGTAAAGTAGACGTACCCATGGGCCAAGAAGCATACCACACCAATTCTACGCGATGCAAACTGAAGCCTTTGACGTCCTGTTGGGCACCGATTTCTTCACGGAGCACCCTAAGGTGATGTCCCTTACGCTACAAGCGTCCCATGTCCTCCATGTCGACCATGGCAGTGGGAAACAGTCTGTGCCTCTGGAGCATAATGGACAAGTTATCCAACACCTACGGGTCTGCCAGAAGATCCCTATGACCTTGTTGGTGGCTGCCAACACGGAGGACTACCAGATCCTAGGGAACGTCCTAGACCAAGGTCGGAAAGAGTTGTGATACTCCAGAGAGGACCCCAAAGTGGAACTTTTCGCAAGCCACAAGCAACATATCCTGGACCTCTATTGCGGGTAATGGAGCAAATAGCTCATACAACGGTTATTGGCCGACTCTGGGGATGGCCTATGGGTGAACTAGGGAAGGTCCTGACCAAGGCCGCCCTGGAATGCTCTCGGATGGTGTTGTGCTCACGTGATTGAGAGGCACATGGGGAAAATGAGTACTAGCATACTGTTTTAGAGAAGCTAACCCTGACAAACATCCCCTTTCCTGGGGCCGACATCTACGTGCCTCTGGGCATGAGGAGGCCCATCGGGAAGCCCGGATGGGGAAGCATGCCCAGTGTCGTGGATAGCACCTTGGCACCGGTACCCTGAGAGAACCTGGACCCTATCTTGGTCCGAGAAGTCTAGGATGAGAACCGAGGATGCACACCCTGGTTGTCCTGAGAACACGAGCGCGACCCTGTGATGCTGCGGAGACGACTACTAGAGGTGACGAATACGTCCTGTCTGGCCCTTCTACTTCCTCATCCCCCTGTGAACTTGGTGATGTACCTAATCCTGATGTAGTCTCTTTTTGCACTGAACGGCGCCTTTTGTGGCTGGCCAGGCCGGGGGGAAAGGCTCTTGCGCGCCAAGCTTTTTCGGGGAGGGGCGGGAGCCCGAAACCAAGTGCAATCGCGGGCTGAGTTCTCCTCTGCCATATCTCAATGAGACTTGGCAGCCCCGTTATAGACAACCGCAGAGCCGGGGTCTCTGCCTGATTTCTGAAGGCGGTACGGTTGCGGCTTGGGGGTTAGAGCATGACGGCTTGAGCACGGGGGGTGGCTTGGGGGGACAGGACTCATTTGCAGAAGTGACTGGTGAGCGCCAGTGTGGTAGTGCTGATTGCTTGCACTTTGTTAGGGCTGTCGGGCTGGCGTGAGAGAGGCGTGCAAGTGTGGCTTTTTCAAAGAGATGACACGTTGGATGAAGGTGAGGACGATTGTGAGTTTGTGCTCGCGGGGGAGGGGGGGGCTGGTGCGAAGTACCTTGTTATGCGGGGAGAAGGGGTGGAAGCGGGGGCGGAGGTGGCGAGGGGGGGGGGCTGGTCGAGGGGGGGGGGGAGGTTGAACATGTCCCGGATTGTGAGCGGCCTTTTGGGGGGCGGGGGCTCCGGCTGAGGTTGGCTTGCGGTAGTGCGTTTCAGCGATAGAGGCCGGACTGGCTTAGGAGGCTGGCGGGCGTGTTTTCGAGCCTTGGCGTGTGCCGCCGGGGACGGGGGGCGGGGGCGCTTTGGAGGCTTGTGTGCAACCTTGTCTGGGAGGGGGGAGGGAGGGTGGTAGGTGATGTAGTCTCTGGGTGTCGACTATTTTAGCGTCCCAAATCCATCTACTCAGATGACGAATCTCACCATGACGCTTTTTTCGTCTAGACCTGCCGAGAAGAGGTGGACTACTTTGACCGGAACTCTGAGACCTCCGAGAAACCCCTCTTGAGCATGAGGAAAGAAAGAAAATCCGAAGTCAACTTGGACCCTCGGGCCAGGCAGAAAAAGTACCTAGACTCTAAGAGGAGAATCGTATCGGATGGGCTATGCTACGCCCGACCTACCCGTAGCTCCTGGCTACTGTACCAAGGGGCAATGGGGGATCTTCCCCAACTCGAGGAGGAACTTGAGCACAAGATTAACACCTTGCAACGTGAGGTAGACTTGAAGCTCATGAAAACTGTATGGGGTGCCCATGTGAGAACCCCTGAAGAAGACGAGCTCTAACAGGAATGCGTATGTGAACCCCCGCGAGCGTGCCTATGTTGTTCTAGACCGCCAGAGACGGTCGAGCGGGACGTACTCTATGCTTACCAAGGGCTGAAGGACCCAGCCAAGGACGCCGAGGCGGTTGAGGATCACCTCCCGGCTTCTATACACTAAGGAGCCAGCAAGCTAAACTCCCATGAGGACCTGGAAAATAATATCAAGCCCATGGAACCAAGAGTACAACAGCCGATCAGGACGTATCTAGAGGTGTTCTGAGAACTACCCCCTCCAACTTGTTGTGACAACCTAGTCCATTAGACCAAAAAAGTCGAATTGTCATATCATGAAGATTGTTGTGTTACAATGGGTTACTAGAAAAAACCGTACAACTTGGCAATTGAGTAAAAAAAATTTTCACAGAATACAAATCCCAAGCTTTTGCTTGCAAAACAACCAAGAATACGTCTTCTAAAGAGTGTACAAAAGAGGATACAAATGGTTTGCTCAACGTTTCCCTATAAAATGCTGTAAAATCAGAAAATGTGACATCAATGCCATTATCATACCAGCACAAATGCCACATTCAAGAACCAGCAACAAAGGGTGCATGCACAACCCTTTTGCCTTCACCAAAACCTTTTGCCCTACCAAAATGATCCATCTTGTCCCTGCTGAGGAGGTGAACCTGCAACCTGATGATGAAGTGTGTACCGTGTATGTGCACCTCTTGCATTCAGGTTGAAAGAGGTTTCTGCATGGGGGGTTTGTGCCGCCCTTCCGCACATGCTCAGCATCTTGTCAGCCATGAGGGCGTGCAAATGCTTTAGAACTACCTTTACCTCCTTTTGTGGGGGGGGGGATGCCTTCACATACACAGCCGTTCACCCTGCATGAAATCTAGAAAACGGACATACCATGAAAATGGAGTACCCAAACCTCATCCTTCGACCGGACTGAAGCAAAATTGTGCGATGTGCTTCCCTCAGTCATTGGCTACTTAGGTACTCCGGTGTGTTTCTTTGTCCCCCTGGGGAGGTTATTTGATGACCCCTTTGGCAGGTCATGTCCACTTTTGGAGGGTTTTTGTGACCCATTTTGGGTGTGGCCCCAATACAGCACGGGATACATAGCCGCAATCTACACATTTCTCGGATGTGGCCCCAACAGGGCAGCCAAGTAATAACAGCCATAATCCACCCAGGTTTTGAGTGTGGTCCTGAGATGGCAGTGAATACACAGCCAAAAACCACACAGATTTTGGTGTGGCCCTGGGGCGTTTTCACACAGCACGGGCACAGCGCTAACGATTGCTAATGATTACGTTGTTGATCCCAGGAACCCCTGAAAACCACTCTCCTACAGAAGCATGCATGATTCATTCAAAACAGCATCGGGTGCAGAATTCAGGACCCTGGGACCCGTGGCAAGCATCAGACACACAAGAAAAAAATCCCTGGTGTACCAGCAGGGGCTGTAGGGTGCAGAATTCAGGACCCTGGGACCTGTGGCTACCAGTGGTGGATAGCTGCTGACTTTTCGCACAGCGCGCGCACAGTGCACGGTGCCCCCCCCTGAGAGGCCCCAGCCATAGAACAAGGCTTCCCCGGTGAAATTCAGGGGGAGCTACAGAAGGTTGTGTTGTTGGAGTACAATATTCTTCGTTTATGACTTCTTTTGGGGGGTTCTTGATGCCCTCATCCAGTAACCACGGTCCATAGCTATAGTTCCCCTAATTTGCCATCCGGAGTGCATGCTTGCAGAGTGAGTGGTGGGCAGTGACCACTGGTCTGCCCCAAGTGCGTCCTTTGACATGACATTCCCCAGCCAGCCACATCCCTAAGGGGAACCTTCGGGAGATGGACTTGGACACCACCATCACAAACACACGCACACACCAACACACTGTCCCCAAAAACTGCGTCTTGGACAATTGTCATCATGCTACCATACATGATCCACAGCTATACCCATTTTGATGTTTGGTTTGCCAATAGCTTGCACTACAAGCTCAGCAGATTTCCAGAAATGAGACAATTCTTCAAGCAGAGCACAAAGCACACCAATGAATCAGCACCGATGTTCTTCAGTCCCAGAAATGTGCAAATCAAGCCCTGTGATAGTGCAAACATCAAAACAATCGTCGAACCAGGAACTATGTAATGAAGCCGAAACACAACAAAAATCCTGACACCATTCCGAACAGCACACTCCTTCATTCACTTGATGGTGATGAACTTGGGGCATGCGCCTGTACTTACTGAATTCGTCGCAGTACCATTCCATCGCACATTCCATCGCACAACCCTGTTCCTCAAAACTTCGACCACATGAAATGGTCTTGCCTCTTTGCATTGGCCCTGACCACCAAACATCGAAAACAACCAAATTACGGGCGGGGGGGGGGGGGTGGCAATACCATACCCCAGCAACATCACACACCAAGTGCAAAATGAAAAAAAACACACAATATGTGTTGCGTGTCTGTTGCACCTTTGATCTGTAACTTTTATTCCACTTGCCTTCACGGGCTGCAGCATTGGATCTCAGAATTCAGAGCATGGGCTGTAGTACAATACACACTGCCCCAGGATGTGATTGCAAACTGCAAACTGTTGGTACACACCAATGTGCAGGGAAATGGTCACGCGACCACCCACTTGGCTGCTCTGCCGTGCACATCCGGCACCCTCATCTGGCATCTCCTACTGAAAACTGCTGCAGAAAAAAGACAACCTACACATGGTTTGACAGTGGGCTGCAAATCCCAAGCAACACGTTCATAACCTTTTCCTCTTTGGCTGCTCCTATCAAAGCAGCCTGGTCTGGTATCCGACATCCAGCTGCAAGCCTGTGCTTCATTCTTCATGCCCCCAGCGAATTTTGGGTTGGATCAAATATTCTGGAGAGCTTACAGGTATATACATCGGCCTCTGTATGTACATACATCCTCGAGCATTGCAAATACTCAAGGTGAAAATTCGATTGCAGGTGCTGCTGCATTCCGTCTTGCAGAAAGTACCGACAATTGCAGCAGCTCTGATCATCACATCACCTGTACAAAGCTATTTTTTAAGGATCAGATTCTGGGAGGCATGCTTGCCTGTTGCGAAATATTCCTTAATGTGTCTCAGTCCCTGGTCCCCTAACCGCTTCTGTGAAGCTGCTGTTTCATGTGCATCGTCCAGATAGTCAAAGGTCCGTCGCATTTGCAGGAAGCAAGAGCCAAGGTCATCGGTGATTGGAAGCAGCGACAGCTGCACAACAAGGTTAGCAACACCTTCGCTTGCACCTACAGTAAGAGAAGGTGAGCGATGGCGCACTTGTTCACTCCGTGGACATACGCGCCGTATGTCAGCACACTATACTTTGCCCGTCTTTGGGCAGGAGGCGGACCGGTATGTAAATACAGGGGGAAATGAGGGAGGAAACATCACACATCAAAAGAGACGGAGGGATTTTGATTTGCCTGCACCAAAGAAATCAGGATTGCTGCATACTGCCTTTGTTGCTGACCAGTTTTCGACCTAGTGGTGGGTGAGGTTCACTTTTGAGCTCCTTGGAACGGTGGGGCCAAACATGGCCACCCAGCTGGCAACGGACTGCAAAGAAATTCGTCTTTACAAATCAACGTACACAAGTGAGCATCCATGTCTGTAATATAGCACAGGGTGACGCTGCAATGACCAACAAAATGCTGAATTATCAAGCAGGCACACAAACAACACCTGCCAATAGAATTGCAACAGCGAAATCCAAAACGTTGAGCACTACACACTGTTGCCTTCATTCTGGTACGGCAAAATCCATGGTTCAAACAAATTGCATCAGACAGTTGTTGTGGTTGTTGTGGTTGTTGTGGTGTGTGGTCGGGTAGACCTTCCCCCTGTTGTTGTCTGTGTTAATGTCCATACGTTCTCATTGCCAGTTCAGCTGCTATGATGTTTGCGCGGTCTGGTTGTGCCATGGGTCTCACTGGGTTGTCTACTATGAAGTGTATCCCTTTTCCCACGATAAACACTTCCGGTGCCCATATCCTTTCCTCCGGTACCCACACACAGCCTACCACTACCTGCACCAGGCAGACTTTGTCTGGTCCCAGTAGGTGGATTTGTGTTCCTCCATCTGGGTAGTCTCTTGCCCACCCCCTTCTCCTCTTTTCCTTCAAAATTCGGTCTCCTTGTAGCCTTAGTAGGTTTGTTGTGTACCTCCTGAAGTTCTCCCCAAAGGTCAGCGGTCTAGTCGTGTTTGTGTTGCATCCTCGTGGTGGGGACACCCTTGTCGGCTGTAGTTTCGTTTGTCAACTTTTGTTGTTTCCCACAGCCACGAACACAACATGTGTTCCAACTCTTGCTCCCTACTATCCTCTTCCCTACTTTGTTGCTGCCCTGCTCCTGGATCTCTCTATGCGGCTCATTCGGCCCGCAAAAAATTCAATCTGCAGTATGTAGGGTTGAACTGAAAGTTTGTGTGGTGTGGTTGTGGGGCGGCTTGGTTTCCCCCTCCTTGCCATGTCTGTGCCATGTCACCCTTCCAATTCTGATTTGCTGTGTTCAACGCATTGAACAACTCCATTGCCTTCTCTTGGTTGTTCTTGTTTTTGTTTGGGTGCAGCTTGAGTACCATCTTCTTGTATGCCGCCTTGACATCCTCCTTCGTTGCCCCAGGTCTGATCCCTAATTGGGCATGCAGACCAACCTCCGCAAAGTCCGCTGGTAGGACTTCTACCCGCTCTAGCACCACATCCGTTCTCAGCTTCCCGATGCCCACCCATACTCTCCTCACTCCCCCTAGCAAGAGTATCTCAGCCTTCCCCTCCACTATTTCTTCAGTTAATTCCTTGCACCCCTCTAAGTCCCCTTGTTTTATTCCTACCAATTGCACCCCTTGGCCCATCTCCAGTCCCACCCCTGCGCGCTGTCATCATGTGGCTGCCGTGGTTTTTCTTGTTGCTGTGCCCACATTCCTCTAATGCTTTTCGCTTTCTTGTTCCTTCCTCTCTGGGAGATTCCTTCCCTTGTCCTCTGCAGGCCTCCTCCAGATTGTTCTCTCGGAGCTTGCTCTTCTTCCTCAGTGTCATCATTGGCGATTGTGCTCTCGTCTCGTTGTTGTTCTTTTCCCCCGGTCCATGCTTGTTTGAGGTCTTCACTTGATGTCGCTGTACTCTTTCTTTTTCTATCTCCTCCAGCCATTTTTGTACTCGTGCTTTCTTGCACTTGCACTGGAACTTCTTCTCTTCTCAGTGCACCTTCCAAGCTTGCTGTGTACCCCGCACTTTGTAGATGGATCCAATGTCTCTTGCCACAGTGGGCTGCACCTTGCCCCCTCCGTACTGACATGTTGCACGGCATGTTGCACGCGTGCTTGGTCTTTCCCAAGCTGTCTCTCCCCCTTTCTTTTTTTGGGACCAGTGCTCAAGTCCCAGGGTTCAGGCCATCCCTATTTACAGTGTATTTGTCTCCTGTTCAGTGGACCTTGCTCCGTCCGTTGGTTCCCAGTTCTCTGTGTGGGCCCCCCTTCCCTCATCCCTCTCTTCTCCCCTCTCCTCTCCCACAATTCCCTGGTTACCGGATGTGGCGGGTCATTCTCCCACACTCCCGGTGTCTGTGGTGGTCATGGGGGACACCCGGTGCCCTCCATGCCCTTGCTGCACACCTCGATGCTACCGCTTTTCCCTCTTGGGTCGGTTTATAGGCTTTTAGGGTGCTGACCACTCCACAGCCCCCCATGTTGACCCAGCTCTAGACCATGGCTACGGGCACCCTTCCCTTTGGTAGGATCAACCTGAGGTGTATTCCCATCGCGTTTGTAGCGCGCATTCGCAAGTGATTTGGGTATGTATGTATCCACCCCAACCACCAACCTCCCATGCCCCTTCCCAACTTCATCGCCTCCTCCAGTTCCCATTCTCCCACCACGCACTCCATTCTGGTATGTAGTTCATGCAGGGGGATCATGAGTCCTTCCACTTTTACTCCCGTGGCTGTTTTGTCCCCCCACAACAACCCCATAGTTTGATTCCCTTCTGATGCTTGGGCAGCAATTGCCTTGGTCCACCAGCATAGGAGGTCCTCCTGAATTTCTACTATGCCCTCCTCCTGGAGCTCTTCCCTTGTTTCTTATTGCCTCTTTTGTGTTGTTTCTTTTTCCCCTGGTACCTGGTACCTGCTCTTCCCATTTTCATCCTCCTCCATCTTCCTTTTTCCTTGGCAACTGGCAGTGGTCCTCAAGTTCCCTTGATCTCCTTGCCCCCCATTTCCACCTGGGCTTCTGGGTGTGTTCCCGTCTCTGTTTTCGTTCCCTTGTTCCCTCAGCCCGTTTTGCTCCGTCTGATGCGGTGACTATGGTTCTGCCCGTCACACCGCCGAAACCGCTATCTTTCGAAACCTGGGGGAGGGGGGGCGGGGTCGGCAAACAAGGACTGGGCCCAGCTGCCCCAGAAACCCGAACTTGTGGCGAATCGGGCCCAAGGATTTGCGGCACACCAGACAGCGCGTTCCATGCCCCTCGATAAAAATCTTTCCCCAAACTTCGTGCAGATTTTAAAGTGGCAAGAATTTGTTTAGGACAGGCAATACACCCAAGAATACAAACAAATCCGTACCCCCCACACATAAGCAACAAACTAAAAACAGTGTGGGAACATGTGCAAGAAGTGTGTGACTTCAGAGTCAAGACCGCAGGGATGGGGATAGGGCAAACCTAGCGTCTTGAACGTCAGTGCATGCTTCTCCTCATCGATTCCCATGACCTCACTGACGACGTGTCCATAACCCAAATCATACTCAACGTGGGCTCCAATACGGCTTGACTCCCCACCTATGGACCCGTGTCGCAGTGGGTGTGACATTGCTAAACCCTGTATGATACTGCCCGGAGGGAGGAAATGATTGGGATGCGGCAACATCCGTGGGCTGTACCTTGCAACGCGACAAGCGATGATGGTGGGGGGTGTTCGGGCATGTTCGTAGCACTACATCTAAGGGCACAACCCATGTCTTGGCAGGGATACATCACAAAGGCCTAATGCAGGCGGAGAAAGCTGAGTGCGCACAGGACCTTCGACATTGATCCATGACACCGCAACACCCGGTGTTGCATGCGTTAGAAAGCGTTGCAAGTCTCGAACAATGTCCCAGACGGCACCCAAGGGACCAGCAACCACAGCGGACGCCGTGACCGAGCCACGCAACGGAGCAGGAGCAGGTTGTTTGTCTTGGATCGGTGTGGCACCCGGACTCATCTTCACTGTGCCATCAGCGTACACATGGGCCTCTCTGCCCACACATAGGAGCACTCCGGCCATCAGCCATATGAAGATCAACCGGGTCATCTCGGCAAATGACAAAAAACCTAACAGAATCGAATACCGGGCTGGAGAGGAGGCGGTTGCATCCGTAGACAAAGGGATTGTGCGGAGGCAGCGCAGATGGTGCGCATGGAAGGCAGCGGCCCACCGCTGCCAGCACTAGGAGTGCGAAAGCCACCTGTGCAGAAAGGATGTCTGTGCAACAGGCACAACAGGCTCCAATATGCACAACTGCAGAAACTGCCCCGGGTCTGCTTTGTGTAGCATGTGCTACGCCGATGCAGCACGACCCTCATGGGGGTGCAGCACACCACTTGCATCTCAAGAGGGGGCCATTCGCGAAGCTCTGCACTGGGTGTGCACGAATGCACGGACTCGTAGGTGCTGGGCATGCAACCGTGTAGCAGGGCAAGCCCTCAAAAGCCTTTTGTCTCTCGCCAACAAATGACTTGGTTGGTGCTCTTCCGAGCAAACAGTGAAACTGCTACGCCATTCTGCAGGCGTGGTGTTGTTGGCCAGAAAATGGCTTTGATGTGATTTGCATTGTCACGAAACAGGTTGACTACCCCTCAAGCCCCTTCGTTTCAGACATCTGATGAGCGGCAGAAGTGCAGTAGGCCCATTGCACCCTTCGGGTGCCTCAGCCTGTACAATGCCATCGTCAGCATTTTTGGGTTGTGTTGAGATGAATTTGGGTGATTTCTCCCGTTGTTGCCTTTTTCGGCTCTGTCTTTAGGGCAATCTTTCAGTCCATGTAACCTCGCTGCATCCGGATTCGGTACTGGAATCGCTGACCATGAGACGGAAGTCCATACCAATTGGGGTATCTGACCACATCATCTGTGAATTTTCCGATGGTTCTGAGCCCAACCTGCACACGCACGTCGCCCCACAGGACATGCCTCAGAAAATCTTCGAAGTCACATCTTCAAGTCTTCAAATTGATGAAGGGGGGGTCGTCTCGCTGGACGCAATTCAATATCACGTTGTAATCAACTCCCGCCATCACCACCATTGACACCAGTAAAAGACACAGAAGAATGAGGTTTGCCCCGAGGACCCGCTTGGTCCAGGTCCTGCGTGGCTGTTTGTCGTTCTGTACTGCAGGCGACTCCCCCATGCGCACATCTGAAAGATAGTGCGTTATTGCTCGCGTGCTCTTGAGCTGTGTGCAAACGGCGCTGTACGCAAACAGCACGGGGTGCTGTTTGCTCAACTTTTGGTCCTTTTGCTGCTGCTTGGACAAAAGTGTGTGCGCGCGCGTGTGTGTGTGCGCGCACGTGTGTGTGTGCGCGCGTGCGTGTGTGTGCGCGTGTGTGTGTGTGTGTGTGCGCGCACGCACATGTGTATGAAAAGCTGGTTCAAACCATCGCCGCATCCCAACCGTCGCGTTTGGTGCGAATCGGTGTCCCTGCAGCCGCCTAAGCGGAGGAGCCCAACGCTGCACCCGAACTAACTGCAGTCAGTTGCCTAACATGCAAGAGTGCCTTTTTTTTCCAGCTCCTACAGTGCCTAGTGTCGGCTGCTTTGGGGGAACAGGAGAGTGGAGTTTGTAACTTTGTATCAAACATGGACGGTTCAGGAACAGCCTCTGCAACCCACAACTAATGGGAAACCACACCCCTCGCTCTGATACCCGCCGGAGCAAAAAAAAGAAGCTCTCAATTTGCTGGTTCCAAAAATTCGCAGACACAGCGCCCCATGCTGTTTGGACAAGCCACTGTTGAGAGGTGCCGACACCTTTGACACCACGATATCATCAAAAGAGATAATTTTCAACAATTGCACAGCTGACATCCACAAAAGTGGAGGTAAGATACATTTGATCGGTACAGACTCCAATGCAAGCAAAACATTTAGTATGTTTTGTGGCCTCAACATGGTAATAGTATTGATCTCAAATGCGTCCATAATTTTTCCTATGCCTTTTTTCATCCAAAATATTTTTTGGCCTTTTTCCTTGAATATGTCCAAAATACTTGCTTTGGTTTTTTTTTCATTAAAATTGTTTTGACTCGAGCTCCAATATACATTGGAAAACTTGTATCAGCAAGATGACCCGGTTCAGTGCATGTTGTATTTGTGTTGTAGTTTAGTGAAATACTAGAGCACTTTGCCCTTTGCCTCGGTAACATCGAAACCCTACACCCTCCCTCATAACCCTGCGGTCCTCCATATCAACACTGTCGGTTGCTTCGATTGCCCAAACGCACAGCAGAGATTTTGTAAGCAGGTTAGGAGAGCTACAGCTTCCAATGACTTACATGCAATGATCCTAAAAGGAATGTGCCCCCCTACCAAAATGATCCATCTTGTCCCTGCTGAGGAGGTGAACCTGCAACCTGATGATGAAGTGTGTACCGTGTATGTGCACCTCTTGCATTCAGGTTGAAAGAGGTTTCTGCATGGGGGGTTTGTGCCGCCCTTCCGCACATGCTCAGCATCTTGTCAGCCATGAGGGCGTGCAAATGCTTTAGAACTACCTTTACCTCCTTTTGTGGGGGGGGGGATGCCTTCACATACACAGCCGTTCACCCTGCATGAAATCTAGAAAACGGACATACCATGAAAATGGAGTACCCAAACCTCATCCTTCGACCGGACTGAAGCAAAATTGTGCGATGTGCTTCCCTCAGTCATTGGCTACTTAGGTACTCCGGTGTGTTTCTTTGTCCCCCTGGGGAGGTTATTTGATGACCCCTTTGGCAGGTCATGTCCACTTTTGGAGGGTTTTTGTGACCCATTTTGGGTGTGGCCCCAATACAGCACGGGATACATAGCCGCAATCTACACATTTCTCGGATGTGGCCCCAACAGGGCAGCCAAGTAATAACAGCCATAATCCACCCAGGTTTTGAGTGTGGTCCTGAGATGGCAGTGAATACACAGCCAAAAACCACACAGATTTTGGTGTGGCCCTGGGGCGTTTTCACACAGCACGGGCACAGCGCTAACGATTGCTAATGATTACGTTGTTGATCCCAGGAACCCCTGAAAACCACTCTCCTACAGAAGCATGCATGATTCATTCAAAACAGCATCGGGTGCAGAATTCAGGACCCTGGGACCCGTGGCAAGCATCAGACACACAAGAAAAAAATCCCTGGTGTACCAGCAGGGGCTGTAGGGTGCAGAATTCAGGACCCTGGGACCTGTGGCTACCAGTGGTGGATAGCTGCTGACTTTTCGCACAGCGCGCGCACAGTGCACGGTGCCCCCCCCTGAGAGGCCCCAGCCATAGAACAAGGCTTCCCCGGTGAAATTCAGGGGGAGCTACAGAAGGTTGTGTTGTTGGAGTACAATATTGTTCGTTTATGACTTCTTTTGGGGGGTTCTTGATGCCCTCATCCAGTAACCACGGTCCATAGCTATAGTTCCCCTAATTTGCCATCCGGAGTGCATGCTTGCAGAGTGAGTGGTGGGCAGTGACCACTGGTCTGCCCCAAGTGCGTCCTTTGACATGACATTCCCCAGCCAGCCACATCTCTAAGGGGAACCTTCGGGAGATGGACTTGGACACCACCATCACAAACACACGCACACACCAACACACTGTCCCCAAAAACTGCGTCTTGGACAATTGTCATCATGCTACCATACATGATCCACAGCTATACCCATTTTGATGTTTGGTTTGCCAATAGCTTGCACTACAAGCTCAGCAGATTTCCAGAAATGAGACAATTCTTCAAGCAGAGCACAAAGCACACCAATGAATCAGCACCGATGTTCTTCAGTCCCAGAAATGTGCAAATCAAGCCCTGTGATAGTGCAAACATCAAAACAATCGTCGAACCAGGAACTATGTAATGAAGCCGAAACACAACAAAAATCCTGACACCATTCCGAACAGCACACTCCTTCATTCACTTGATGGTGATGAACTTGGGGCATGCGCCTGTACTTACTGAATTCGTCGCAGTACCATTCCATCGCACATTCCATCGCACAACCCTGTTCCTCAAAACTTCGACCACATGAAATGGTCTTGCCTCTTTGCATTGGCCCTGACCACCAAACATCGAAAACAACCAAATTACGGGCGGGGGGGGGGGGGGGTGGCAATACCATACCCCAGCAACATCACACACCAAGTGCAAAATGAAAAAAAACACACAATATGTGTTGCGTGTCTGTTGCACCTTTGATCTGTAACTTTTATTCCACTTGCCTTCACGGGCTGCAGCATTGGATCTCAGAATTCAGAGCATGGGCTGTAGTACAATACACACTGCCCCAGGATGTGATTGCAAACTGCAAACTGTTGGTACACACCAATGTGCAGGGAAATGGTCACGCGACCACCCACTTGGCTGCTCTGCCGTGCACATCCGGCACCCTCATCTGGCATCTCCTACTGAAAACTGCTGCAGAAAAAAGACAACCTACACATGGTTTGACAGTGGGCTGCAAATCCCAAGCAACACGTTCATAACCTTTTCCTCTTTGGCTGCTCCTATCAAAGCAGCCTGGTCTGGTATCCGACATCCAGCTGCAAGCCTGTGCTTCATTCTTCATGCCCCCAGCGAATTTTGGGTTGGATCAAATATTCTGGAGAGCTTACAGGTATATACATCGGCCTCTGTATGTACATACATCCTCGAGCATTGCAAATACTCAAGGTGAAAATTCGATTGCAGGTGCTGCTGCATTCCGTCTTGCAGAAAGTACCGACAATTGCAGCAGCTCTGATCATCACATCACCTGTACAAAGCTATTTTTTAAGGATCAGATTCTGGGAGGCATGCTTGCCTGTTGCGAAATATTCCTTAATGTGTCTCAGTCCCTGGTCCCCTAACCGCTTCTGTGAAGCTGCTGTTTCATGTGCATCGTCCAGATAGTCAAAGGTCCGTCGCATTTGCAGGAAGCAAGAGCCAAGGTCATCGGTGATTGGAAGCAGCGACAGCTGCACAACAAGGTTAGCAACACCTTCGCTTGCACCTACAGTAAGAGAAGGTGAGCGATGGCGCACTTGTTCACTCCGTGGACATACGCGCCGTATGTCAGCACACTATACTTTGCCCGTCTTTGGGCAGGAGGCGGACCGGTATGTAAATACAGGGGGAAATGAGGGAGGAAACATCACACATCAAAAGAGACGGAGGGATTTTGATTTGCCTGCACCAAAGAAATCAGGATTGCTGCATACTGCCTTTGTTGCTGACCAGTTTTCGACCTAGTGGTGGGTGAGGTTCACTTTTGAGCTCCTTGGAACGGTGGGGCCAAACATGGCCACCCAGCTGGCAACGGACTGCAAAGAAATTCGTCTTTACAAATCAACGTACACAAGTGAGCATCCATGTCTGTAATATAGCACAGGGTGACGCTGCAATGACCAACAAAATGCTGAATTATCAAGCAGGCACACAAACAACACCTGCCAATAGAATTGCAACAGCGAAATCCAAAACGTTGAGCACTACACACTGTTGCCTTCATTCTGGTACGGCAAAATCCATGGTTCAAACAAATTGCATCAGACAGTTGTTGTGGTTGTTGTGGTTGTTGTGGTGTGTGGTCGGGTAGACCTTCCCCCTGTTGTTGTCTGTGTTAATATCCATACGTTCTCATTGCCAGTTCAGCTGCTATGATGTTTGCGCGGTCTGGTTGTGCCATGGGTCTCACTGGGTTGTCTACTATGAAGTGTATCCCTTTTCCCACGATAAACACTTCCGGTGCCCATATCCTTTCCTCCGGTACCCACACACAGCCTACCACTACCTGCACCAGGCAGACTTTGTCTGGTCCCAGTAGGTGGATTTGTGTTCCTCCATCTGGGTAGTCTCTTGCCCACCCCCTTCTCCTCTTTTCCTTCAAAATTCGGTCTCCTTGTAGCCTTAGTAGGTTTGTTGTGTACCTCCTGAAGTTCTCCCCAAAGGTCAGCGGTCTAGTCGTGTTTGTGTTGCATCCTCGTGGTGGGGACACCCTTGTCGGCTGTAGTTTCGTTTGTCAACTTTTGTTGTTTCCCACAGCCACGAACACAACATGTGTTCCAACTCTTGCTCCCTACTATCCTCTTCCCTACTTTGTTGCTGCCCTGCTCCTGGATCTCTCTATGCGGCTCATTCGGCCCGCAAAAAATTCAATCTGCAGTATGTAGGGTTGAACTGAAAGTTTGTGTGGTGTGGTTGTGGGGCGGCTTGGTTTCCCCCTCCTTGCCATGTCTGTGCCATGTCACCCTTCCAATTCTGATTTGCTGTGTTCAACGCATTGAACAACTCCATTGCCTTCTCTTGGTTGTTCTTGTTTTTGTTTGGGTGCAGCTTGAGTACCATCTTCTTGTATGCCGCCTTGACATCCTCCTTCGTTGCCCCAGGTCTGATCCCTAATTGGGCATGCAGACCAACCTCCGCAAAGTCCGCTGGTAGGACTTCTACCCGCTCTAGCACCACATCCGTTCTCAGCTTCCCGATGCCCACCCATACTCTCCTCACTCCCCCTAGCAAGAGTATCTCAGCCTTCCCCTCCACTATTTCTTCAGTTAATTCCTTGCACCCCTCTAAGTCCCCTTGTTTTATTCCTACCAATTGCACCCCTTGGCCCATCTCCAGTCCCACCCCTGCGCGCTGTCATCATGTGGCTGCCGTGGTTTTTCTTGTTGCTGTGCCCACATTCCTCTAATGCTTTTCGCTTTCTTGTTCCTTCCTCTCTGGGAGATTCCTTCCCTTGTCCTCTGCAGGCCTCCTCCAGATTGTTCTCTCGGAGCTTGCTCTTCTTCCTCAGTGTCATCATTGGCGATTGTGCTCTCGTCTCGTTGTTGTTCTTTTCCCCCGGTCCATGCTTGTTTGAGGTCTTCACTTGATGTCGCTGTACTCTTTCTTTTTCTATCTCCTCCAGCCATTTTTGTACTCGTGCTTTCTTGCACTTGCACTGGAACTTCTTCTCTTCTCAGTGCACCTTCCAAGCTTGCTGTGTACCCCGCACTTTGTAGATGGATCCAATGTCTCTTGCCACAGTGGGCTGCACCTTGCCCCCTCCGTACTGACATGTTGCACGGCATGTTGCACGCGTGCTTGGTCTTTCCCAAGCTGTCTCTCCCCCTTTCTTTTTTTGGGACCAGTGCTCAAGTCCCAGGGTTCAGGCCATCCCTATTTACAGTGTATTTGTCTCCTGTTCAGTGGACCTTGCTCCGTCCGTTGGTTCCCAGTTCTCTGTGTGGGCCCCCCTTCCCTCATCCCTCTCTTCTCCCCTCTCCTCTCCCACAATTCCCTGGTTACCGGATGTGGCGGGTCATTCTCCCACACTCCCGGTGTCTGTGGTGGTCATGGGGGACACCCGGTGCCCTCCATGCCCTTGCTGCACACCTCGATGCTACCGCTTTTCCCTCTTGGGTCGGTTTATAGGCTTTTAGGGTGCTGACCACTCCACAGCCCCCCATGTTGACCCAGCTCTAGACCATGGCTACGGGCACCCTTCCCTTTGGTAGGATCAACCTGAGGTGTATTCCCATCGCGTTTGTAGCGCGCATTCGCAAGTGATTTGGGTATGTATGTATCCACCCCAACCACCAACCTCCCATGCCCCTTCCCAACTTCATCGCCTCCTCCAGTTCCCACTCTCCCACCACGCACTCCATTCTGGTATGTAGTTCATGCAGGGGGATCATGAGTCCTTCCACTTTTACTCCCGTGGCTGTTTTGTCCCCCCACAACAACCCCATAGTTTGATTCCCTTCTGATGCTTGGGCAGCAATTGCCTTGGTCCACCAGCATAGGAGGTCCTCCTGAATTTCTACTATGCCCTCCTCCTGGAGCTCTTCCCTTGTTTCTTATTGCCTCCTTTGTGTTGTTTCTTTTTCCCCTGGTACCTGGTACCTGCTCTTCCCATTTTCATCCTCCTCCATCTTCCTTTTTCCTTGGCAACTGGCAGTGGTCCTCAAGTTCCCTTGATCTCCTTGCCCCCCATTTCCACCTGGGCTTCTGGGTGTGTTCCCGTCTCTGTTTTCGTTCCCTTGTTCCCTCAGCCCGTTTTGCTCCGTCTGATGCGGTGACTATGGTTCTGCCCGTCACACCGCCGAAACCGCTATCTTTCGAAACCTGGGGGAGGGGGGGCGGGGTCGGCAAACAAGGACTGGGCCCAGCTGCCCCAGAAACCCGAACTTGTGGCGAATCGGGCCCAAGGATTTGCGGCACACCAGACAGCGCGTTCCATGCCCCTCGATAAAAATCTTTCCCCAAACTTCGTGCAGATTTTAAAGTGGCAAGAATTTGTTTAGGACAGGCAATACACCCAAGAATACAAACAAATCCGTACCCCCCACACATAAGCAACAAACTAAAAACAGTGTGGGAACATGTGCAAGAAGTGTGTGACTTCAGAGTCAAGACCGCAGGGATGGGGATAGGGCAAACCTAGCGTCTTGAACGTCAGTGCATGCTTCTCCTCATCGATTCCCATGACCTCACTGACGACGTGTCCATAACCCAAATCATACTCAACGTGGGCTCCAATACGGCTTGACTCCCCACCTATGGACCCGTGTCACAGTGGGTGTGACATTGCTAAACCCTGTATGATACTGCCCGGAGGGAGGAAATGATTGGGATGCGGCAACATCCGTGGGCTGTACCTTGCAACGCGACAAGCGATGATGGTGGGGGGTGTTCGGGCATGTTCGTAGCACTACATCTAAGGGCACAACCCATGTCTTGGCAGGGATACATCACAAAGGCCTAATGCAGGCGGAGAAAGCTGAGTGCGCACAGGACCTTCGACATTGATCCATGACA
Organism: Eutreptiella sp. 'Long Island Sound 2002'; assembly: GCA_964036045.1. Lineage (NCBI taxonomy): Eukaryota > Euglenozoa > Euglenophyceae > Eutreptiales > Eutreptiaceae > Eutreptiella > Eutreptiella sp. 'Long Island Sound 2002'. The sequence continues at coordinate 17,932,554 of OZ038390.1, forward strand.
CCGCAACACCCGGTGTTGCATGCGTTAGAAAGCGTTGCAAGTCTCGAACAATGTCCCAGACGGCACCCAAAGGACCAGCAACCACAGCGGACGCCGTGACCGAGCCACGCAACGGAGCAGGAGCAGGTTGTTTGTCTTGGGTCGGTGTGGCACCCGGACTCATCTTCACTGTGCCATCAGCGTACACATGGGCCTCTCTGCCCACACATAGGAGCACTCCGGCCATCAGCCATATGAAGATCAACCGGGTCATCTCGGCAAATGACAAAAAACCTAACAGAATCGAATACCGGGCTGGAGAGGAGGCGGTTGCATCAGTAGACAAAGGGATTGTGCGGAGGCAGCGCAGATGGTGCGCATGGAAGGCAGCGGCCCACCGCTGCCAGCACTAGGAGTGCGAAAGCCACCTGTGCAGAAAGGATGTCTGTGCAACAGGCACAACAGGCTCCAATATGCACAACTGCAGAAACTGCCCCGGGTCTGCTTTGTGTAGCATGTGCTACGCCGATGCAGCACGACCCTCATGGGGGTGCAGCACACCACTTGCATCTCAAGAGGGGGCCATTCGCGAAGCTCTGCACTGGGTGTGCACGAATGCACGGACTCGTAGGTGCTGGGCATGCAACCGTGTAGCAGGGCAAGCCCTCAAAAGCCTTTTGTCTCTCGCCAACAAATGACTTGGTTGGTGCTCTTCCGAGCAAACAGTGAAACTGCTACGCCATTCTGCAGGCGTGGTGTTGTTGGCCAGAAAATGGCTTTGATGTGATTTGCATTGTCACGAAACAGGTTGACTACCCCTCAAGCCCCTTCGTTTCAGACATCTGATGAGCGGCAGAAGTGCAGTAGGTCCATTGCACCCTTCGGATGCCTCAGCCTGTACAATGCCATCGTCAGCATTTTGGGTTGTGTTGAGATGAATTTGGGTGATTTCTCCCGTTGTTGCCTTTTTCGGCTCTGTCTTTAGGGCAATCTTTCAGTCCATGTAACCTCGCTGCATCCGGATTCGGTACTGGAATCGCTGACCATGAGACGGAAGTCCATACCAATTGGGGTATCTGACCACATCATCTGTGAATTTTCCGATGGTTCTGAGCCCAACCTGCACACGCACGTCGCCCCACAGGACATGCCTCAGAAAATCTTCGAAGTCACATCTTCAAGTCTTCAAATTGATGAAGGGGGGGTCGTCTCGCTGGACGCAATTCAATATCACGTTGTAATCAACTCCCGCCATCACCACCATTGACACCAGTAAAAGACACAGAAGAATGAGGTTTGCCCCGAGGACCCGCTTGGTCCATACCCCCATACCAGGTCCTGCGTGGCTGTTTGTCGTTCTGTACTGCAGGCGACTCCCCCATGCGCACATCTGAAAGATAGTGCGTTATTGCTCGCGTGCTCTTGAGCTGTGTGCAAACGGCGCTGTACGCAAACAGCACGGGGTGCTGTTTGCTCAACTTTTGGTCCTTTTGCTGCTGCTTGGACAAAAGTGTGTGCGCGCGCGTGTGTGTGTGCGCGCACGTGTGTGTGTGCGCGCGTGCGTGTGTGTGCGTGTGTGTGTGTGTGTGCGCGCACGCACGTGTGTATGAAAAGCTGGTTCAAACCATCGCCACATCCCAACCGTCGCGTTTGGTGCGAATCGGTGTCCCTGCAGCCGCCTAAGCGGAGGAGCCCAACGCTGCACCTGAACTAACTGCAGTCAGTTGCCTAGTGCGCACATATGGACGCCTAACATGCAAGAGTGCCTTTTTTTCGAGCGCCAGCGTCAAGTGTCTGCTTTGGGGGAACAGGAGAGTGGGGTTTGTAACTTTGTATCAAACATGGACGGTTCAGGAACAGCCTCTGCAACCCACAACTAATGGGAAACCACACCCCTCGCTCTGATACCCGCCGGAGCAAAAAAAAAAAAAAAGAAAGTCTCAATTTGCTGGTTCCAAAAATTCGCAGACACAGCGCCCCATGCTGTTTGGACAAGCCACCAGTTGGTCATGAGGCAACAATGGTCTTCCGGAACTCTCCCAGTGCAATGTTGCAGATACGGCGCCAGAGGCGCCGGCTCATTGTCCAACTGGGTCACCACAGGCCTTTAGGCGCCGTTGACCGAGTCTTGATTATCCCTGCCACTCCCTGAATGTGCACAGACCCTCTGCTTCCTGACCCTCCTCATTTCAATGACATCTGTGCTGAAATCGGATGCCCCCAACCCCTCACTGAAGACATCCCATGATGCCACGTGCTGTCTACGGCTGCCACTGACGTCGCTGAAGCTGCTGTTTGGACAGGGGGTGGGGGTAAATCTGTAAGTAAAGGTGATCAAAGTTGTCTCTTAGCGCAGGATAAAACGATTTTTTCAAGCCTACTTTTAAGACCCACCCAACCCTTGAAAAGGGCTCCCGTAACCGTGGCCCTAACCGGCCCGGCGACAGGGCCTGTCAAGGTGGGGGGGTGGGGGGGGGGGGGGGGGCTCGGACGGATGGATGGATGGATGAATGGATGGTGTAAGCTTGCCTGGGGCGGCTCCCTGGGACACAGGCACTCTGGCTTTGCTTGTTGACTGTCCCCATTAGCTAGGCATCTTGAATTTGGGTGCCTGTTGACCCATGGGATTTAGGCGTTTCTCCTGTGGTAGAGCACGTGACCCGTCAGCTTCTAGTGGGCAACTGTAGGCAGCATGACCCCCCTTGGGCTGCCGCAAAACGTTCAGGGCAACATGAAGCATCCAGGCCCCTCTGGGTATCAACACGCACTTCTAGAGCACTCCATGAGCACCACATACCACACAAGCAAGTGGAGCGCTCTTACATGAGGCCTCAGAAGGCGGGGGAAAGGAGAGAGCAAGAGGAAGGAAGGGGAAGAGGGGGAATCCACAAATGTAAACATACCCTGTTAGTGCACCTTGCTTGCCCTTCAGCCCCCCAATCAATCTACTCCCCAGGCTACTCCCATAAGGGTGAATCAACTAGGGGCACCACAGCACTCAAGGACGAGCAGGGCACCAGGATTTGCCCCGGTGGGGACGGTACCCCACCCTACCAGGTGGTGGGTGGAGCCCAGCTTAGGGGGGGTTCGGGGGGTGCAACATATATAAGTCCAAATGACACCCGCAACATGCTGATCATTTTGAGGTGTCATGAGGGACGGGGACATTTTTCCAAAAAGCTTCCATCCCAGCAGCTTCATGACACTACCTCAAAGATGATTTTCTGAGTCAAAACACGTCTTCGGTGATGGGGGCGCCTTTTCCGACCCCCGGCCCCATGTTTCAGGGGCTCGAATGCCAACACCACACCCCAGGCCGGTAGTGTGACTTTGAAGCCCCCATAACTACTAAAGGCTGTAGCACCGCAAACCGGTTGCCATCCAAAGTAGGTGCCTAGGACGCGCTCAGCACGCCCTGGCCCCCCTCCAACGCCCCGTGCGCACCCGTGAGAATGTGGGGTCCAGCCTTCACAGCAGCACCGCCTGTGCCACCCAGCAGTCGTGGAGTCCCCAGCCCCCCCGAAGGTCATGCTGGGCTCTGCTTGCTGCCCTTGTGCGGCCTGATAGCATGTCCCTGTGTCCTGGAGGCTGTGATGCCCTAGGTCTTGACTCCCCCGTGGGCTCAGCCAAGCCTCCCCACCGGGCCTGGAGCACCATGCCACACTAATCCCCTGCATGCAAAGTGCCCCGCTCCCTCCCTCTGCCTCCGCCACCATCCGGCCTGCCATTGGTGGTGGTGGCGAGGCTTGGACCCAATAATTGACTTTGCTGGCACCTCCAGGGAGAACGGCATCGCTGGTCCACTTTCTCCCGCTTCTCCCGCTCACCGGCGCTCCGAGGTCTGGTGGCTGTCGATAGTCCACTTGGCCTTGGAACCAGACAGTCAGGTTGTTCAGCCTCGCGATTGGGCAGGCAAGGACGCCAAGACCTGAGACCCTGCTCCTGCATGAGCCCCCCCCCCCCACCCATCCTTCACCCATCCTTTCATTGGTACCAACAAATTAGTGCTTGCATCTGGACCCCAAAGGGCGAATGTAAATGCCCTCAATTACAACTATACAAATACATTCACCAGAACTTCCTACCATTGGCCACTTTGTCTGGGCTACAAAAAAAATTGGGGGCCAGATCATTGTGAGCACACGAGAAATACTGATGCTGTTGTTGCCATTGCTGCTGTTGGTGCATATCTTGTGTTGGGGTGTGAAAAATAGCACCTATGAGCTATTCACGGGTTGTTTATGGCATTTCTTCCACACCACACCTGTAGATACCAAGCTCTCCTGCCAGCTGATATAATCATATCACACACACACCATTAGTGGTGTTCCGAGCGGCAACTGCAATCACCAAATTAAAAAAAAGATAAACACTGATCCCTTGGAGGCAGAATGTCACGGTTTGCACACAGATAAAGACAAAAAGTAAGACCCTCAGTCGCTGTGGGAATTGAGTCAATTTAAGGGATGGCTACCCAGGCTGCTGGTGAATTGGGCTGGTGTGCCAGAGGGCAAGCTTATCTTAAATTTCTTTCTTCTGAAAGATGCAAAAATGGCACTTCGGCTGCATATCCTACATTACTGCATGATTTTTTCTGAGAGACTGTCATGCGAATAAGAGTGTCATCAATGCACAAATAATTGTCATGGCGATTGTGCACACCCTAACCATGTAAAGACTTCTGTTTCTGGGCCCCTCGTCACAGGTGGTGGTGGAGAGGGGGATTCATTTATATGCATATCCTCAGACTGCAGATGAATCCAACATCACTTATTCCGTATCTTTTCGACCCTTGCTGCCAACCCCTGACTTTTTGGACCACTAAGGGCCATAAAAAATTGAAGCCAAATATAAATCGCACATGTCAATGAATTGCAGAATGCAACATTGGATATATAAAATGAGATGAAGTTGCTCACCCCCGGAAAGAAACTCCTGATGCGCCATGGGGCGCAGGCAGCTTGCACTGGTCACAAGATTAACAGCTTGGAGGGTGGCACTGCTCCCTGTGCACACGCATATCATGACGTGCACGACATACCCATAGGTGACCACAAGGGTTGGGTACAGGATCATATTGATGAGGTCATTGGGGAAAGTTTGCCCGGTGCGCACCTGGCACGCGACTTTTGTTTTAAGTATCCCCACTTTAACTCCAGACTTACCCTCCCCTACAGAAGCCCCCCAAGTAGACCAGAGTGGACCACAAACCTTCCCTAGGGAGAACAACAGCATAAGGCGAATCAACTGAATTTAACATCAACCCATTTTACTTCTGATGTGCCCAACAAAAAGTATCATCTCCACAAGTGTGGGCATCAATACATTCAGCACAATAACGCTCCTGACACTCACCACAAACTGTGATGGTGGAGCGCTTGTGATAACACAAAGCACACACCTGTGCCTCATCCTCTCCCTCATCTTGCGTGGCGGCTGAGTTGCTTTTATCAGTCCAAACATGAGGCGGGACATGGTCCCATGGTCCATAAGGAGGGCGACGGACCTGCCTCCAAATGTAAAATGCAACAAAACACACATGTACTGGTGCAACTCATGAGGGCTGCCACACCAGATGTACTAACCAAAGCCCAATGCCACACATCTCCAAACAAATGCTCAATGTGTGCCCTACACCACCATGCACATCATTGTACGACTACTGCTGGGCCGTCGAAATTACACTCTTTCTTCCGATGAATGACGCAATGACATGAATCCAGCCTTTATAAGCACCATCATGGCCCCCAACCTCAAAACCAAAGAAATCTCCTCGGGTACGAGACGGTCCATACCAATCCCAAATTAAAACATCACAGATGCCCCAGGGACAAGGGGCAAATCCATACAATTTTACCCAACATATCAACAGGAACAGTCACCTTGTAAACATGCGATGTGGATGTGGATTGATGAGTCCATATCCCCAACTCAAAGGGCCACACAAATTTTGTGGGTTTCGAGTCCATATCCCCAACTCAAGGGGCCAGAGAAAATTTGTGGATTGATGAGTCCATATCCCCAACTCAAGGGGCAGCACAAATTGTGGATTGTTTGGTCAGGGGGCGGCCAAAACAGTCACGTGTGGGGAATGGTAAAAACATTTTGCCCGGCATACGTCAAAAAAGTTTGCAGTGCACACACCCTGCGCATGCCCAGCACGCTAATGCGCCCCCATTGCACACCTTTTACATTCCTGAAGTTGTACCAAAGGGGTCTCATACAATACAAAAAGTGAAGTGGGCCCAAGATATGCCTTTTGCTAGTTCAAAGGCATCGCCCTTTTAAAAGGCATTGTCCAAAGATCCAACTGGTAGCTGTCCGACTTGAGAGACAACGAAATGAAGATCTGTGTAACGGAAACAATGCGCTCGTCTTACAGACCACCATAGATTTTAGAGACTCTATATCCCGCAGCGATTTTGTTTTGTGCAAAAACATGGGAAGGGACTTTTTTCTCGGCAGACCAGAATACAAGCAGCAACCCCAAATTGAGGTGCCTGTGAAGAGGCTGCAGGAGAGAGGCTGCAGAGCAGAACTCATCTGGGGCATGGGTCAAGCGGTAGGGGTGCAGGGCAAAGCGGTCAATGCACTGCCAAAAGAGAAATCGCGCTCGGTGGTCACCAAGACCGGCGTATGACCTACAACTTATTGACATCAAAGCCATGGGTCCATTTCAAGGGTGAGGTGTTGGGGACATGGGTATTTGTGATGCATGTGACACCAACGGCATCGTCAACACAAACAACCGGCCGAAAACTCACCACGTCTTCCCCATTGGGCGCCAGCATTGAACATGTGCAAAACAAATGTCGCCTACATACATGTGGCTGTCACAATGCGGGCTTACCAATCTTCATCGATTTGATCACGCCAACCACGATCGTCGTCGACCTAGAAATGACCAAATGGTTATTTGGAAGTGGATTTCAAAAGCACGCAACTCGACCTAGACCACAACCGGTGCCCCTCACCTTTACTAAAAAAATTCAGGAGAGACACCCACGCAATTCAGTTTGGATTCAAACGAAAGAAAATGAACTGCTGGTGTACAAATATTGAAAATACACATTGATGGAGTGTCGTCCACAGTCGCCTGAATACACGCAAGGTGCTGTGACTTCACCTTTCTGTGGGCCAACATGTGGAAATATGTGGACAGAAAGTGAATGTCATGCCAACACTCATGATGGGATTTTCTCAAGCAGGAGTGGAAACGTGCACGCCTACTGCCCCATGCATTGGCATGCCATCATTGCACAGATCTTCCCCAATTTTCTTCTAACCCTCTTTGCAGCTCTTGGTGGCAGATGCCTTTGTGCTTGCCTTCTGGTGAGAGCCCCCGCAGCATTTCTGTGATGAAGTGTGCCCCCCCCCCCCCCACCTGAGTGCTATGCGTGTGTGCCACACGCTGCCGTGTATTCATCGCAGAAGAGATCAGCTGAGGCACTCTGTGCTCCTCTGGACTGCCCTGGATCCAGGGCCTTGCCCCCTTGTCTAGACCCCACCCTCCCGCCGTCGCAAAACAAAACGCTGTGCGCACACTACCGAGGCCATTTGCCCAAAAACTAATTGGTTCCGCCCCATTGCCAATGTACCGCTCCCCCCTGCAGGCACCCAACAGTATATGGCTCGCATCATCCCTCTTCCCGAGTCCGTCCGCCACCACGCCAACGCACAGCGCCACTTCATCCCCTCCTTCCCGCCTGCTTGCCACCGCCTGCTGGCCCCCTGCCCAAATAATACTGCTTCTGGTAGGGATCCGCATCACATGACCGGGCTTTCTACCCCACGAGGATGCGTTCAGCACTTGGCAAACAGCGCGCACTGGGGCAGCACCAATCTGAGTTGGGAGGGCCCTGCACAACAATGCTGCCTTGGAAGGAGGGAAGGGGGCGGGGGGGGGCTGCGCTTGAAGTGGGGTAGCCCCCCCCCTCCCCCCAAAACAGCGACTGTCGGTTACGCTCCATCCGTATCCTGCCAACTCCAACTGCGGCTGCAGCCGTTTTGCAACTGCCCCCCCCTGATCACAACCGCTTTCCCAAGAGTGGCCGGCGGATTTTACCCTGTGGCCTCTCCTTCAAGCACGTGCCTGTGGAGGAGGGCAGGGGAGGATGTCCCCACTGGACTAACGCTCTGTAGCTGTAGTTTGCCGCCCATTTCTCTGCCAGGGTAGACGGCGGCACATTCCGCGGCATGATCCACTTCAGGAAGGCACCCCGTTGGTGCACAAATAAGGCAGCCGAAGCACCGGTACTTATGAAGGAGATCCGGGGGGATCGCCATCGCATCAAGCGGGCAAAATGGTTCGTTTGAGGCGAAGATACAGTGGCGACGCCTACTACCGTCACCCCTGGACCCCTGCCTCTGATCAGCACCTCCGATAGACTTGAGGTGTGTTGCACAGGGGGAAATGCAAGGAAGTTTGCTGACGCGTAGGTTTTGTCATTGAGTATGATTTGTGATTGATGTTAATGACAACACTTTTTCAATCGGGATTACTTTGGCACTGTTCCATGCCGATCAGCCGTTGGATAGAGGGCAAAGCTGCAGGATCTTTTGGCAATTTGGGGGTGATTCGGCCCACACCGCGCCCCAAGCAGAACGTTTCGGGCTTTACGTGAAGCAGCTGGACAGTGAGGCGGGGGCAAGGCATCCTCCCATGCCCCGGTTCGCCCCTTGATTTCAAGGTCCCTCCGTCCTTCTTCGAGAGCATAGCCTGGGCACCTCCCCGTCCCTCCCCGTCCCATCAAGCAGAATCACAATCATCCGCCTTTTTTTGGTACGGGGGGCGTTTCTGCACAGCGTGTGCACAGCGCCCAAAAGTGACAGCACCCACCACCGGGGGGGCATACGTCCACATGGATGCGGATGAAAAGTGACAGCATTCTGGCATTTTCAATGTGAAGCAGAGTTTGTTTCAACCCACCACCTGAGTTTTTGGACTGAGGAGGAGTCTGGGGCAGTCCTGTCTCTGGGAACACAGTGGTCACCGGTCACCTTGGCCATCGGGGAGGACGGATCCAAAATGGCCTGCTTTTCGCACAGCGCACGGTGCGCCCCCTTGGGCGCTCCTTCGGAAAACGAGGCAGTGATGACAGACGCGCCGATGCTCAGAACCAGCAGCAGATACCTTCTTGCCCCGGGTCGCAGTTTGGCCTGACTTGAAGATGATCTTCTTGAATTCTTTTCTAAAGTCCTCGCTTCCGACATAAAATATGGGCCATCCAAAGGCTACGAGAGGAGCTTCATCATCTGTGTAGATGCAGTCCCCCAAGTACGTGTTGCAGGGGATGTCGCCAATATGTGCGGCGATGCCAAGCAGGTCCGGACGTGCCCCCCCAGGGGAAGTGAACCAGAGGGGGGGGGATGGAGCGGCAGCCAGAGGGATCCGGTCTGACACGGTCTATGCCCAATGCCCCTCGAACTGAGCGTGAAGAGCCGGAGGGTGGGAGGGGGTTAAGTGTGGGAGGGAGGCTGAGGGGCCCCACGGTTGGGTTCGTGAAGGGGTCTCAGTAAGGAAAGAGGGGGCCTGACCAGTGATGGATGATGTCACTCAACAGCTGCCGTATCGGGCCGCCCCAGAGCGGCAGCAATCAAAAGGGCTACATAGCCCCTGCCGTATCGGGGGCCCCAAAGCAAGGGAGACTGAGCCCGGAGGTGGGGTGGGTTTGGCACGAGGCCATGGTGTTGGTTTGCTTGCCTGTGGCGGCGCCTATTGGCCTCTCCCCATTGCACAGTCCGACCCTCTGTGGGTCCGAACGTGTTTTGGTTGTGTCAACGAAGCCCCTGGATGACTTGTCCTGTTTGACTACTCCGGGGCTGTCCCAAAGACGGGCTGTTGCCCGTGCCGTGGAGTGGGGAGGGGGGTGTTGACCATTGGGTCGGCATGACAGGATTGCCGTGCCGTGGGGGCACCATTCATCGTCACGGGGCGTAGTACTCATCCTTCTAAAATGGAGCATGGGGATCCCCCACTATTTCCACAATGCCTCTCGCCGGGTCTTGGGGGATGGGTTTGTCTTGCCCAGGTTGTGAGACAGCGCCCGCCGGCATCCCAAGGCAACAGCGGTAGCAAGCCACAAGCAAATCAGTCCCCGTTCATGCGGGAGCCCCCGGATGTGTCGCGAAGGCCGCATACAAAGCCCCCCAAAACGGGACCCAGCGATTTAGCACTGTCAATCCGCTCCTCCGGCGGTAGACTGTCCACCGGCAGCCGTTTTTTGCGGCATGGTAGGTATGTGGTGGTTCGATCAGATCGGCTGTAATGTTCGGGAGCAATCACATGGGGCTTACATCCTGCGCGTGCGTCATTCCACGGCAAATCTTGGTGGTTCCTTCGGCACCGGTAGGGGCGCTCAAGGGTCTTGGAGAACTTGAGATACGGCTACGCTGCGTTGCGCGACGACTGTTCACCCCTTCACATGCTTGTTAATGGGCACGGAAGGGTTTGGGGGTACATCCTACACCACCCACCCCCAAAAAGGCTCAATTGACGGCCCCGACTCTGTATATGTATAGTCCATATGTCATCATAAGAACCAGTTTTTGTCAGTGGTCGCCAAATAAGATTTTTTTACTCGCCATTACAAAATTACAAAATTCACCAGCTTGCACTGCTGATGCCGCTGTGCTGCTGGTGCTGCTGGTGCTGAGGGTGCTGGTGCTGCTCCCAAAATCCTACCGAGACTGACCCCCGGGCCCCGGAGGTGACCCGGACCCAAAATTGGGCAAAAAATAGAAATGGGATTTTTGGAATCAGCGTGTCGAGGGGGTTCAGAAAGTTATCACCTGCCATGCATTTGGTGAAAAAAAAGTCACCACTTTCAATGTTCAAAAAAAATTTCGGCGCCCTCGGTGCCAGAGTTCATAATAGCTGGTTAATGGTCCTGTCAATTGAGCCCTTTTTCCGAACCTCCCCTCCCCAGTTTTGGGGGGCTCTATTGACCCCCCCCTCCCTATTTGAAAACCCGGCTTTCCCAGTGATGGATCCCGTGGCTGAATCCTGAGCCAATCCTGTTGGCGAAGGGACGATGCTGATGGTCCCGCTGATGGTCGCACCAGATCATCACACTTGATCACCGCAACAGATGATCACACGGACATCATCATGAAAGAGGGAATGGACGTTGAAAGCAGCGACCGCCACCATGGCCATGATGCCATGATGCTCGAAAACCCTTGATCACCCTTGAAAATCCTTATCACTGGGGAGTTGGCAATGACAATCAGGGGGAGGTTGATTCGGGATGGCGTGGCGGGGTGTACGGAGGAGTGGGCGGGCGGTGGTGAGGAGGGTGCTGGCAGCGGACCTGGGGGGCGGCCCTCTAGGGGGACCATGATCGATGGGAATGGTCGGACTTTGAGGTGTCAAGATCTGCCTCCGGCATGGCCACATTCTTGTCCCTTGTCTGCTCGTGCATCTTAGTTCTCCCCTTCCCTACCGCCCCTCTCACCCCTCTTCCCCCCCCCCCTGTAGGTCAGCACAACGTCACAATGCCACGTCCCTCTGCTCCAACGCCGAGCACGGTGCCCCCATTGCTGCGCTGCCCCGCTGCGCCGCTTCTGACGACATTTGCGGCGCCGCCACCGGCACCGGGGTCCATTAAGGTACTGGTGCTCAAAGGGCAGGGGGCATTCAAGAGCACCTTTATATTTGCTCACAGAAATGTTACGGAGCATCTGAGCTGCGCCAATCAGCCACAGGGCAACAAATGCAACCGCTAATAGTCCAAACGCGTTGCCAAACGGAGTCCCGGTTGCTGCGTCGTAATCACTAAAGGTGCCCCCGCTCGAGTAAACCTGAGAAGAGCCCACAGCACCACCACCTTTGTTCAGACCATCCCACATGGCTCCCTCGCACGCACCCTGGGCGATGAAATCAAGAGAGCCGGGCAAATCTCTTTCAGTGCTATGCATCTGGGCACTCGTCACATGTGCTTTCCTGAGTGCGCTGACTGGTCCGCAAAACGTAGCGTGGCGCGCAACCGTCGTGAACCAGCACTGCACCATCGCGCGGCTGGTGCACGAATATGCGCGACTCCGAAACGGTGCATTGAGACAATCCCCTCCAGGGCTACCGCAGGTGTTCAGTCCAGATAGAGTCAATGCCCCCCATTCACGTTCCCAAAGGTGTCTGTAGAGTCGAGATGGCTCCAGTGATTCGAGCAATGCCACCAGCCACAGCGGCACTTCCTTGACTTCTCCAAACCCTGTGTATTGCTGAGTCACCGGAGTCTGTCGACGCCTGCATGTAGCGACACTTGCAAACCCTCGCGTTTCCCTGTGGGAGCGCACATAACACGTAGTGAGTGTGAGTTTAATATCTTCACCCTGCACACATCTGCCGCGAGCACACGCAGCGCAATGCAAATTCAAATTTGGGGTGGGTCAGGGTCCAGCTCAGTGAGTCTATATGACAGAGGGCGCACACTTATGGCATTAAGCTTATGTTCATTGCGTAAACATTGGTTCAGTCTGATGCCTCAGCCGTAGCATTGGAGAACGATGGAGTCAAAGGTATGAATAGTGGTGCTGTTGTCGCCATTGTGCTACTCCACCACACAGGGTCACCGTGCTTAGACAACGCTGTGCTTATGCATGTACATGGAGAGGTGCAGTAGCCATGGCTCCCAATTACATCAAAGCCAATCAACATGGCTTGCACTTCAAAAGGCCAATGCTGTGTTGGCCAGGAACAGGTCGTATACGCATGCTGTAGCCCCTCTTTCCTCGTCCCCCACACTGGGCTCACATTCTTGTGGCCTTACATTCTGGACCACAAACTTGAAAGTCTCAAAAATGATGACTGTGCTGAATACACAAAAGGGGCTGAGGGACATTGTTTTTACCCCACACAGATACACCACACATGATGTCTCTGCTGCAGCAGCTGTGGGTGGCCTCCATTACACGTGCATCCGGTATGCGTTACACTTCGCAACACAGGCATTGCCGTTTGCTGCACTACTGGTACACTTTGTTACACTGTAATGCACCTCCATTACACTTTGTCATGCCTTTGATACACATACATTCTACTTTGTTACACCAGCGGTACACTTTGCTCCACTGGTACAGTGGTAGCTCCTCCATTACACTTTGCCACCTACACCTCCGTTACACATTGATGCACCTTTGTTACACTTTGCTGTCCCTCTGTTACACTTTGCTACACCTCCGCTGCATTTTACTACGACACCACGGAATAAAAATGGTGTTCCAAAATCTCACAAAAATTGTGATTGTATTGAAATAGACTACATGTAACGGAGTGTCTATTGTTGTCCATTGCTGTTGGGCGTCTATTCTAGGAGAGGGGAGGAATGATTGCCCATTCCGAAGGGGGGGGGGGGGCATGATTGCCCATTCCAAGAAAGGGGCACAAAAACTCACATCCCTTGACCACGCCCCCCCCTGGCGTGATGGCCCCCATGCCCAGGAACGAGGTACCATGCAGTGCACCTCTTGAAACGGGCATGTGGTCGTCAATTGCACAGGCACTACATGTTCTAAGAGTGGTTGAAAATGCAAACAGCCGTGCTTTACCATAAAACTGTGGAACGTCCAACAGCAGGTCCCCAATTATCACTGTCCCCCAAGCACCCCCCAAAGGACAAATCATATGGGATCCTTTGGTACATTTACTACATTCATGCATCCAGTGCGTGTGGAGGAGATCTTCTCCACTTGGTGCGCAGCTTTTGGGCAAATGCCCCAGGCTGCAGCACTAGATCCCAACCCCCCTCCCAGTCCCCCGAAGAGAAGCCCCAAAGCAAACCAAAAAATGGTCACCCTCCCGCTATGTGCCGGGGGAGGTGGCCAAGTGAAGGTGCCCCGCTAAACCTCCCGGGGAACGGCACCACAACCGTTCCACGGACATTGGTGTGCACAGAAATCGCATTCAAACACAATTGCAAATGAGGGCAAGTGTGCAAAGCATCAGAAAAGCATCCGCATGTGGCTTTCAATGTGACGCAACTCACTCTGTGATGCGCATAGAGTGACATTTCTTGGTCCTGTTCCACATCCCCTTGTACTTTAGGGCGGTGCACCCTTGGGCTTTGGTTTGGCTGTTTTGGCAGGAGGCTTGGCAGAAACTGGGGTCAACAGGCCGTTGGGCACTCAATTTTCTCTTTAAAAATGTCCCTTGTAAAATACAATTTATTCCCGAAACCCCACACACATGGTGCCGAGCAAACACAGTGCTGTGAGAGGCAGATGCACGATTTTGCAGCACTGTCTTGCCATCATGCTCATAAATCATGCATTGATATGCATCCCCACACTTTTGGTACCAGGTGACCTTTGCCACACATGCAACCGTTGATCAGATGAAAAGTTGAAAATGTAACCTGCATATGGAAAACAACGTAACCCATGCAGTTTTTTTTGGCTGTAACCCGCGTATGGAAAAAAATGCAATCTGTGTACTTTTATGTTTTGGTGTAACCCGCGGACACTTTTTTTCTCCAAGAAAGAAGGAAGATAACAAGAACAACCCAACAACCGCCATTGCTACCGGAGGAGGTGAAGCATATAGCCCCCACAGACATTTTGGGTACCTCCGGTGTGGGTAAAGCAATGGAGCCGTGGCATGAAGGGTGACTTGCAAGGGAATTTATATTCATCACCAGATGATGGCGGAAATAAATGGCCAATGTCGGATCAACACCAAGGGTTTATGCAACACTACAAGTAGTTGCAGAATACCCTCTTGCAGATAAGTTGGTACTTGGTGTTGGTAGACTTAGGCTTAGCACCAAGACTCAAGTTCCGTGCGGCATCAACTTGTCAATGAAGAGTTGGTCACACTCCAACTGACAAATTGCGCCTTTAGGATTGGCCTCGGGGACCCAGAACCACTCTTTGTTGATGTCTACCTGTTGAAGGATATCTTCCGCATTGGCAGCATTGGGCTTGCCTAAGGAGGAGGGGGTTTGATCCCGGGGCTCAGAGGCTTGAACACCTTTGAGTGGCTCAACAATTGTATCCTCCACCTATGCGGGTGAAGTAGAGGCCACACCGAAGGGTGGGAGTCCTTAACCCCAACTCGAGGGGCCTCCAAAGTGGAGAAGAAGACTGTGAACCGGTTATCCTCAATAGCACCGGAAGGTTTTCCTAACTCATGGAGGTCAGCAAGGAGGAATGAAAAGCGCGGGTATCAAAATTAGAAGTGGCTGCCTCACCCCTGCCGTCTCGGGGGCCCAAAAATGGGCAATGGCTACATAACCCTGCCTTCTCGGGGGTCCCCAAACAAGGGGAATAGGTACAAATGTGAGTTTTCATGTAAACCCACGTCTGGAAAAAAGTTAAACCCCTCTCTTTTTTTGGTGTAACCCGCATATTGGGGAAAACGTGTAACCCGTGTACTTTTTTTATGTGACCCGTGTATGAATAAAAGTGTAACTCGCGTAATTCTTTTTGCTGTCACCCGTGTATTGGAAAAAAAAGAGTAATCCGTGTACCTTTTTTTCGGGGGGTATAACCCACGTGTGAAATAAGCAAGTTACCCTTTTTTTACTGTTACGCGGGTTACAGCAAACAAAAAACAATTACATGGGTGACAGCAAACGTGAATGAAAACCACATCCACGAGGAGACATGGTTGTGCTATCCAATTCAATTGAAGAGAAGATGATTCAAAATGTCCTGCTTGGGTATGTTTACTGGGTAGGCAACAACCGCAAATGGTACACCACAATAACCCCCAAGCAGCCCAGCCCACAATTTTTTTTTGCTTGGTATGGTGACGGTCCCCCACCACCTGGGATGGGGTGACATGGGGTGGGAGATGACAAGGAGGGGGGCTGCTCCCATGCCGGCGCCGGCATGCTTCACATGACTTTCCCAAAAAGGTCAAGTTTGGAGTTCCTTGAATTCCAGCCTCTTATCAGACTAAGGAGGGGCTGTCACATTTGTTCAATCAGTTGTTGTTCAGCCAGGGGGCTCTAGGTCCCCAAATGTCTGAGAACCCAACAGGGAGGCTGTTCTGGATGAAGTGGAGGGCATATTCCCGGGATGGAATTCATCCCGTCCCTCTTGTCCAAGCCAACCCCGGTCTGATTTTAATTCTCTTGAGGGGCCGCACTATTTTGGTGCTCAGCTCGGGCTTCGTCTTTCTTTCTATTGCCTTAAAAATGTCCCTTCACTACGACTGCGACGTTCATCAATCGCAACAACTCTGAGCAAATAACCGGATCGCCGCGCCACTTGTGTGCGCGGATTCCCAAAACCCTTGCATCACACTGCAGCCAACACGCAAACACCAGATCGTACCTCAATTCTTTCATAACTGTAGCTGTAGCTGTTTGGCATCCGAGTCTCTTCTTTCCTTTCGTAGCGAAATGTTTGGGGCAGTTGCTGCTGATAGGAACAGGGCACGCAGGGCTGATGCTACTCGTTTTAGCAATGGCGGGCACAACAGTGACCAAAATGGCACTGCCACACCTGCTGTCCAAAGCATTTCTACCGGATCCCAGTATCCTCCCTTGGGCATCCGCCTTAGCGAGAGGACCAAAGAGGCAAATCGGGGGGGGCTTGAGAGAAGACTTTCAGCACGCCCCATCCCATACGGGGCATGCTCTAGACCCCGACACCCGTGGCATAAAAGAGACGGGGGGGGGGGGCGCAAGGGGGAGGGGTCAACATTTGTCCAGTCTTTTTATAGAATATTTGAATTTCCCATTAATTTCAGAGCATTTGCAGTACACACAAGCAGAGGGCAAAAACCCCACGACGAGCCATGAGGCCCAATGGTGATTGCATCTCCTCAAGCGCAGTGAGAGAGCATGCAACCAACTCCAAGCCGCACTCTACCTGGCAGCCGGTTCTACACTAAGGATGAGTTCGCACACCAGTGTCTGTCACGGGGGTGACTTCCCGGGAACCAACTTCATCACCGCCAAGGCTTCAGCATATGCCCAAAGCTGCTATTGAGAAGTCCCGATGCGAAGCTCACGGGATGGGGATGGGCGGAACAGGGAGGTGCTGGCGGGGGGATGGCGGGAGGGGTAGCTGTCGCGGCTTCTTGAATTGCGCCCCCCCCCCCCCCCGGTGTCGGCCCCACTGCACCACACGTCCCGTGTCCGGAGTTAGTGCGCGTTCCGGCTGTTTGCCCCGCCCCCCCCGCCCCCACCCCACCAGCACTCAGCTTCGCCATCGTTAGCAGCCAATCCACCTCCACGGCCCACGTGGCAGCCACAGCACGCAATCGTGGGGCCCAGTTCGGGGTCCTGTTCGCCGGTCCAGGGCGTCCTGGCGGGCCGGCTCATTTGATCTCCCTGATGCACAGGGCCTCATTGGTAACACAATCATCTGCCATCCGGTGAACTCCGTTGTTACATATCGTGCGTGGGTGCACATGCTGCAACAAACTGCTGAACGGGATCTCATTTGCAACACCGATCGATGAGGAGTGTGCCCTCGGGTACCGAGTGGGACGCCAGGACTGGTCAAACGTCTCAGACTGCGTACCTGCGGGCACTCCAACTGAAGCCCATGTGACTGATCAAGCCCTTTCCCCCACCCCAATCCTTACCCCAAGCCGTTCCGAATGTGCAGGCGGAATGCCATCTGTGCCTCAAACTCGCAAAATGTTCCGCGAAGCGATAGCCATCGGATGCCCCACCGCTGCTCGTGAAATGCACAACAAGTTGGGGCAACCTGTCCGAATTGCAGAAACATATCATCGTTGGCCCCACGCAGCGCAGTGCTCTTGTCTGCAGAAAACGGCAGGAGCATCCGGGTCTTGGCTTGTCTTGTGGAGGAGCAATGAATGACAAAAGCAATCGAGCCATCGCTCATGAAGAAATTCCCCCAGAATCAAACAAACATGACATTCGAGATTCAAAAAGGTCAACACTGCAATCCAGTTCCTGCACACATAACTCCTTTACGATCTGCACCAGAACGTCATCAAATCAAACATCATATCTGAAACCAACTTCGTGTACACGAAGACACAGACCTCAGACAACGGAAACGGAACTCGCAGGACTACATGGCGTTCCTCAATGCCTGCTGCCTCTCTCTCTATTGCTATTTCATTTTCACGTGTTGCTCTCTCCCACTTGGGACTGTCATCATGCCCTGTGGCCTCGGAGTCCAAAAGTCATCAAGACGCAAGCAACATAGTACCTTGTGGCTGTGCTGCTGGCGGTGCTGCATCTGCTTGTGATCCGAGATATCGAGCGGCCGGAATGCCTGTGACCTGTAGGAATTGCAGCGCGCAGGAGAAGCGGAGGCAGAAATGAATCTCTTTTGCACAGCTCCGTGGCTGCGCTTCTCTTTTGCGACTGGTGTAAGTCGTAATACGCTCGATGGTGCAATAGACTGAAACGAGAGCTCAAAGATTGGAATAAACTCGTCAGGACCCCGGCCACATCGGGGTTCCCCAAAGCGGGAGAGGAGATGCAGTGACATGTGCACAGATCACAAGCACCTTGCGCGGTGCTAAAACATGTCAAAACAGATGGTGGTCTATCACGCATTTTGGCGAAACGCATTTCAAACATATTTCTACCCCAGAACATTTTCAAAGCAGTATGGGAGGGGACATGTCCGGGGTGGCAGCTAGTCCGAATCCGGGACGCCAACCTCGCCTGCCCCCAACTTCATGGGGCTGGTGGCCGCGGGGGAAGAGGGGTGACCCAACCTGCCCCAAAAGCGGCATTTCAAAGCTCCCCATAAAATTTGCGAGTGGTGCAAAATAATTTTGCTCCATAGGACCTCGGAGAGGGGGGGTCAGATGAGTCCGAGCACTTTGTTCACACAGAGCGAAGGAAGTATTTCTTTCGCTCCACCTTGGGCGACAACAACTTCGGGCGCCTTTGGCGTCGCGTTCTCGTCCACCCGTGCTCAACCCTTGGGCCATCTCAATGGGGCCATGACGTCAGGTTTTGAAACAACCAGCATGACCCTGACCTCTAGCCAGACTCACCCAGTTCGATTCAGTCTGTTGTCCTTTGCGCACAAATGGTTTTGCCTTGCTGCTCTCGCAGCACAAACTAGACCAGCACCGAATGTTGCCTCGAGGTCACCGCACAGGCGCGGCTGTAATGTTTTATGGGCTGTCCGGGTCAGCTCTTCGCCTTCCCAGGGCACCGCTCAAGGGGGGGGGGGGGGGTGGCGTCCCGGATTCGAACTGGCTGCCCCCCATGGTTCATGTAGGCAGCCAAGCAGGCATCGGCTGCAACTGTACGATTTGCATGCGCAAAAGCCCTAGATACAGTTGATCGGAGAACTCAAAGGCAAAGGGGTCACATACTGAGGGCGCAATGTAATGATCGCGCAGATCATGTCCGAATCCGTATCCCGCGCACAAAAAGAGAAGAAGACAGACCATCAACGTTGCAGCCAGAACAGGAAACCATTTTGAGTGCTGCCTGCGGTCTTCAAAGTCAGAAACACGGTCCAAATATGTGGGAAAATGAGATTCCACAATTCTCTTCATCGCAGGGCACGAAGAAAAACCCTTCAATGCGCAGGGAAACACGTCAGCAGAACGGGCAGAAACGTCACGACAGCACTGACCCACGCGCCATCCCCCACTTTCCATCATGCCTTCCGACACAGCATCACCCACCGGCCATACCAAGCCTGGCATCCCAAGTACTAACACCTACACCATCGCCCATGCCATCTGTGCCATCCGCCAAGCCAAACCAGCTGTAACGACGTTCACGAACCCAACCTCGTGCTCGCCCACATCGCCCAAACCATGTCTCAACCTCAGTCCCACAAAGTCACCGGCACCAACAGGTACCACCCGGTCTCCCCCACCCCTGCCACCTTTCTGCACACCCGCACCAACATCCAGCACCACCATCCATGACACCCCCAGCACCGTCTACCATAACCTTCTGCACACCCTCTTTCCCACCATCACCCAGAAGGTCATTTACGCCATCACCCACACCACCACACGCGCCCGGTACTGTCTGCCACACTGTCCCCTACCCCGACATGCACACCATCACCAGCTGGCAGGTCAAGCACTGCAACATCTCCCACACCGCGTCCTTCGTACTATCCCACCTTCCGATCCCGCAACCCAACCATCATACAGACCACCAACCCAAGCACGAGGCCAACAATTTACCCGACCACCAATCGACCACCAACCGACCACCAACCGGGCCACCAGCCCATGAACCAAGCTGCACCAATTCAGCCCCCCATGTAGCGTATAGACTGACTTAGCCACTGACTTAGCCAGCCAGCCGCTCCCAGCCTCGCCTTATACCCATCATCAATCTCGCTCGCAATATAGCCAACAACGCAGCGACCAGCCCAGGTATCAACCCAAGCAACGGCCCCACCCCTTCCTGGCACCCCCAAGACCTCTCCACCCTTCCTGGGACACCCTCAGCGATCCCTGAGCCTTCACAACACTTCTCGATTCTTCCTCCAAACCCACAAGCTCTCCGACGCTCCCCAGTCGGCCCCCTCGGAGAATGGGGCACACACACGATGCTTATACTTTGTTTCATCATCACAATGATTGCATCGTAACCAAGAGTAGCGGACTATGTCACACAGGCTGACCTTTAGACTCTCAAACTGTTGCAGTACGAATGACACTCGCCTGGACAAGCAATTGGGCCGTGTGGCATTGATTTATGGCACATGGGTCCTGTGACACTTTCAAAAATCGCCTGTTTAGCTGTTCAGCTGCCTTAAAAAGGCGTTGCGGCAGGCATATGCTTGAACTGGAGGGAGGGGCTCTGGGGCTAGGATTTGTGTGCAAAAAATGCCTGAAATTTTTGTCTTTTGTAGAATTAACTCTTACACAGAGGAATTTTTGTAGAAACTTGGGGCTGGCGGATTGACATTAAGGCTCAGTAAATGTAGGTGGTTCATACTTCCAGGTGTACACACTGATTTGAGTTTTCAAATTGTCTCCTTTGCTTGTCCCAAGGGGGAGTCCTTGCACTGCACACGCACTGGGGGCATAGGGGTGCATAACAATTCTGCAGGGTGCATAATCTCATCAGATTCCTGTGGTCATAGGGGTGCACAATAATTGTGCGGGTGCATAATCTCATGGGATTCATGTAGTCATGGGGGTGCACAACAATTGTGCAAGGTGCATAATCTCATCGGGTTCATGCAGGGGGGGAGGTGATTTTTGCCCACTGTTTGCTTTGCATGGCTGAAAGATTACTTTGAATTTATGAACTCTGCACAGTTATTATGCACCCCAATGGCTACAGGCTTCCGACAAGATTATGCACCTTGCACAATGATGATGCATCCATATCTTGTGAGACCAACACTAAAGTTCCAAAATTGGACAGAAACAACACCTACTGCTGCTTTGACAAGGGTATTGTTCACGGGTGCAATAGAAGACACACACAGTGACCGTTGTATCGTGAATGTACTCGTCATTGCGTGATTCCCAGTCACCACCTCCAAAGGATAAAAGGGTGTGAAAAAGGGTGGCAGGATGGCAATCAGTATCCGGGGGATGGTGCCACTGGGGAGGGGCGGGGGTCCCTTGAGTCGGATGGCTATGTCACCAGCAGATACGACCCCCGCAACACCCCCAATGAGGATAAGACTCGTGCTGCAGGGGGCCTCATGGGCCTCCGTGTGCTCTGCTCTGGCCTCCGTACTGTCCCCCCTGTCCACGCCCTGGCCCTCCCGTCAGCCACAGGTTTCCCCCTTCGCCCTTGCCCTTGCCCTCGCCCCTGAGCGGGGGCAGGGAGGGGCTGCTGGGCTACTGGTGCTGCTACTGCTGCTGTTGCTGCTACTACCACTGCCGATGGAGGGAGCCGAGGGGGGGTCGACCACCTCCACATGTGTGTGCACTGATTTCCCCCCAGCCATACCCGCTTGGCTGCACTCTCCACTGCCAACTCTACTGGTGCCCACCCGTGCCTGCTGTAGGCGACTGTCCGACAGCAGCCGCTTGCGCACCGCCGGTGGCGCCTTACAGCAGCTGCGCTTGCTGCTGCGGTGTGCGTCCTCGTGACCGCCTCTTCTTCCCGTGGCCGCCGAGGCCACGTATGCAGGCCCATGGCAGCCACAAGCTTGGCCACCGGCTCCAGTTGCTGCAGCCCAGGCCGCCTTACATACTGCCCCCTGCGCCCTGGGGAGCCGCAAGCATACGGATGACCCACGTGCCCGTACCGGCAGCAGTTTGCAATCCCCTGCGGGTCCAGGGGGGGTACCCCTCCTCTTCCTATGGTATACGGCCTTTCTAATACTTCCCTCCCCCCCCCAACTCCAAAACTATGAAGAGGGGGGAAGGAAAGGAAAGGAAGGAAGGGAAGAAGGTGCTCCGATTCCGCAATGCTTGTGCATTGACCATGATCGACTATGGGATAGGGGAAGAGTTGAGGCTCGGAGCGAGGCATTCGCCGATTTCAAATTAACGAGGGGGATGCAACCATGGTGAAGTGACTAATATTGTGAAGAAACCTTTCACTAACCTTGCAGTGATGGACTTCTGTAGTTTTGTGCTTGTTTGTTGTGGTTCTTGAAGCTCCGTGATGTTCTTTTAGTGATGATAGATTATGGGTCAAGACGGTTTGATGAAACCAAACCTTGCAAAGACCTTTCAGTGACGTCGCAGCTCGACCCACCTGTCGCAGGTGTCATGTTGACACCTCTATTGACATCTTCATTGTTGTTGATTTTTCTACATCTCGCCTCACAATGTGCTCAATGGCTTCCATTCCTTCAATGTCCCGATCAGCATAATCCTGCCCTGCCATACACTATGCATGCAGTGTAGTGCATATCCTTGCCACGCTTTCCATGCGCCCCTTGTTGTCTTTGTAGCTGTGCATTGGCCCCTTCCAAGAGCTCCAGGTGTGTTTTGTGTGCCTTGCCAGTGCTTTAGGTTTGTGGGGTTGATACAGATTTTGGCAGCTCCTTTCAGCCTCCAACCCCCTTCACCCCATTATAATACACCTGTTACAGTGGTACAAATTAGGGGAATTGTGGTGCATACTTGTTGCTTGCGTTTTGGTGTTTGTTGTTTGCTGTACGCTGCTTGCTCATTGCAAGCTGTCATTTGCAATTATTGTACGTGGTAGTAGGATCTTTGCCGTTTGCCATTCCTGTTTACTGTTTGCTGTGCACTGTTTGTGTTTGGTGTTTAGTGTTTGTTGTCAGTTGCTTGATGATTGTCATTTGTTGCTCACTGCTGGTTGTTTCTTGTTTGGCACTCCTGCTGCTTCCTGTTGGCTGTTGTGTGCCTGCTGCTGTTCCAGTTGCACTGTTACACTGGCAGTTGGCTATCTTTGGTGTCTGCCACTTACGGTATGCTGTTCGTTGTTTTTTTGCTAGAGTGTGCTACTACGTTGGCTAGTGGTTGCTGCTTGGTGTCTGATGTTGGATGTTCCTGTTTTCTACTTTGCAATTTGTTGTTTGACGTTTGCTTCTATCTGCTACTTCTGTTTGCTGTTTACTGTTTGCAACTACCTCAACTGAAGGAAGGACGGGCAGGGTTAGGCTCAGTCCTGTTGCCCCCTCATACTCATGCATGCATCATAGTAGGCCAATGCAGAACCCATGCATATGTCCCACAATTGTAATCTAACACATTAAAATCAAACTTCTCTGGGTCAGACTGAACTCCAGAAGCTGGGGACACGTGTTTCGGCTTCAACATCAGAATCGCTCAAATTTTGAAGCATCTCACAGCGTTAAAGAATGGTAGGCATGCAATATGTGAGTTGTCAAACTGTGCAGCACTGTGTATACATTGTTGCTATTAATAGTCTCTGTACAAATGAAGCCAGCCCAATATAACTCACAAAGAGGTAGCACCAGAGAAACTATATCAATTATGAGGCATCTACGGATTTGAAAAGCGGCTTTCAGAAGTTCAAGCGCCAGAGAATGAGCTATGTCAATATTGTGAGAAACAGTTCATGAGCAGCTCCACTCGCCTCTCCATTCATTCTCCGTCCGCATTCAAACCCAAGAAGTGATCTAAACTGAGAGATCCCAGAACCAGAGAATCTCGCGGATGAGTATTTACTGCTAATGCTACTGCTACGGCGGCGGCGGCCCACAGATTTAGAGGTGAAACGGTGTTGGGTTTTGGAGGGCTCGAATATGC
Source organism: Eutreptiella sp. 'Long Island Sound 2002' (assembly GCA_964036045.1). Lineage (NCBI taxonomy): Eukaryota > Euglenozoa > Euglenophyceae > Eutreptiales > Eutreptiaceae > Eutreptiella > Eutreptiella sp. 'Long Island Sound 2002'. The sequence goes on from OZ038390.1 coordinate 17,956,612, forward strand.
TGTGCGCCCATTTCTCAGGACCGACCGGAGTCTCTGGGATCACATGCATCCGCGTTCTACGCTCACAATCCGCCATCTCTGCGCTGACGCAATGTCTCGCCTGCGGAAATCACTCGATCGATGTAGTGCAGCAGCCAAGCGTCTTTGTCCTCGTCTGCCATCGGGCTGGGCATGAGGTGCTGCAGCCCATTGCATTCCAGCGGATGTTCGCACAGCCCCATCACCCCCTCAATTCCCGTGGGGTACGCCATCAGCGGGGCCAAGGCCACCACCAGCAGCTCCAGGGCATCACCGGCCGCCGACCCGGCGGCCTGACTGCCTTCGTACCTCAGACCCGTGTCACCATCGAGGCTGGAGGGGCTGGGCTCAGGGTTGGCAGCATTCCTGAGTCCACAGCAGCAGTCCTCCAACACCTGGCGCCACTTCTCCCACCCGACCTCCTGCAGCGTGTACTTCCGTGCTCTCAACCGGGCAAACACGGTTTCCGCTGGGACCGAGACACAAGGGCCGATGTGGAAGCTGCGTCCTTCCCAGACCTCCGCCGGTGCCAAGACCCCTCGGGCTACAACCTCGCAAACGTAGTCCACCGGCGTAAGCTCCACGAACCAGGAGCCGCCTCTCACAGGGCCCTGCCGCAGCCGCACCGCCTCCGCCGAAGGAACCGCGCCCGCCACGACGCAGCCGCTCAACAGACCGAGCTGCGTGTCGCGCAGCTCGTCGCATGTCAAGGGCGCAGACCCTCTGCAGCGTGCGGCAGGACCGCCTCCCGTGGGGCTCTGGGACCGGCCGTCGGGGGCGCACTCAGAGCCACAGTCGGAGCGGGTTGCGTCGGAGCCGGTGTCCGGGCGGCCGGCCGCTGGCCCCGTGATGTGCCCCACGCGGTGCACGGCCACCGGCAGTCCGCGGGCGGCCGCGACCCACACGAGCTGCTCGGCCACCCACTTCGTCTGGGCGTACCCCTCCCACACGCCCCCGTGCACCGCCCGCGTGTGCAGCCCCCGCTCCAGCGCCGCCAGCTCGTGCCGGAGCTCCCCCCACCGCCCGACCCCGGCGGCCTCCGGAGTGCCCACCGGCGGGAATACGGCGGTGGTGGACATGTAGTGGAAGCCCGCCCCCGCGTCGAACGCCAGCCGTAGCGCCTCCCGCGTCCCGACGACGTTCGCGGCGGCCAGGCGCGCGTACGGGGCCACGGGGTCCACCGCAGCCGCGACGTGCACGACCACGTCCACCGTCGCCACCAGCGCCGCCCGGTCCGCCTCCGCGACGCCGAGGCCGGGAAGGCTGATGTCGCCGGCGACGGGGCGGATGCGGTGGGCCGCGGAGGCCGGGACGCGGAGGCCCCGGGCCTCCAGCGCGTCCAAGAGGCGTCGGAGCAGAGGGTCGCAGGCCGAAGTCCCCGCGGGCAGGGCCAGACCGGGACGCCGCAGGAGGCAGCACACGGTCGCGCCGCTGCCAGTCAGCAGCCGATGCAGCAAATGCCCGCCCACTTGCCCCGTGGCCCCGGTCAGCAGCACGACACCGGGAGGCGCGCGCGGCCGGCGGGCACGGGCCCTCAGGGCACTGGAGGGCAGCTGCCGGGCGCACTCCCGCACTTGCGCCCCCAGGTCGACCTCCGGGGGCAGCGACGGGTCTTCAAGACAGCCCTGCAGCCCCGCCGCAGTGGAGTCCAGCACCTGCCGCACCGAAAGGCGGTCTGTGCGCGCCCCGTAGATGGACCGCAGCCGCTGCTGCAGCCGCACGGCGGCGAGCGACGTGCCGCCCAGGGCCCCGAAGGTCAGCTGCGGGTCCGCCCCCCCGCCCAGGCCCAACGCGTCCAGAAACAAGCGCGCGACGGGATGGGGGTGGCCCGCGGAGGGGAAGGCGGCGTCACAGTCTGGCTCGAGGGGCGGTCCGCGACCGGGGCCGAGCGCTGCGAGACGCAGCGGCCGCTTCGCTAGCCCCTGTCGGTCGCATTTCAAGGTCGTGGGGACCGTGGGCAGGGCGTCCGGCACGGCCTCGAAATGGATGGGCAGCGCGTACGGGGGCAGACGCGCGGCAGCCGCAAGGGCTGCTCGGGCCGCGGCGTTGGAGAGGGACGCCCCCGAAGGCCATACCACGAAGGCCACCAGTTCCACGTCAGCTTCGGGGTCCTGAGGCTGCAGGGTCCGCGCCACGACGGCGCACTGCAAAGCTGGTGTGCAGGCGCACACGGCTTCCTGTGGGTGCGAGTTAGACGTGTGGGTTAAGGTGAGATATGATGCTCATGCACGACTTGATGAGTGTTTTCTCCCGAATTCTGAGGTGCTCTAAAAAAAGAGGCCGAGTGTCTTGTTGTGTTTCAACGGAAAAGGTTCCCAAATTGGTTGAGGTGGTTTCGGTGCTTTGGCTTGTTCACGTGTGCAGCCTTGTTCCGATGTTCACTGCTCCTCGTCCAATACTCACGGCACCTGGACAGTCCAATGCGGCGCGTGGTCAACCGCTGTGCGATTTGTTTGTTAGAACACCGGGTGTTGTGATTGAAAAATGCCTCCCAATTTACCTGCACGGGGCTCACCATGCCGCTGGCTGCAGATATTGGCGGTACAATTTCAAACACGCAGCTACCGAATTCCATGGCACATGAACAACCAGCTGACCCAAACCGTAGCTCCTGAGCTCTGAGAAAAATGGAGAATTTGCTCCACCACATGTTGTTCTTTTTCCAGTCCACGAAGGCATCTCATTCCTTTTGGCCTGATTCAGCAATGTGTTGCATGTAATATCCCTGTGTTTCTTTCCTGTTTCGGACGAACTGTCCATGTTATCTCATATATTTCCTTTTCCATTGCTGTTTTCTCGTTACTTCGTTCCACATGTACTTTGGGACGATTTTGCACGCATCGGCCCCTTGCACCCATTATTGCACAAAGTGGACGCTACAACACGTTTATGTGTCACAAAAGCCCTATTCAACCAACAAAAAAAAACCATTACGGATGGCCCATAACAGAAGAGGGTGCAACATCCCTAGACAATGAGGCCCACAATATTCTGGTCTGGTCATTTAAAATGGTTCAAACGGTCACAAACCCCCTCCATATGTTACAGAATGGCTTGGTTGGGGTGAAGCCCAGGCCGCAATCAGCAAGGAAACGCGCAAATCGTGTTAAACACCAAAGAGGGGTCCAATCCGAGTCAATGTTGAAGGAAGCTACCTCAACAGCCACCACGTCCACAGTGTGGCCTCCGCGGATTTTTGCAACAGAATCTACGCGCCCCTGAATCTCCAAGATTCCGTCGGCGAGCAGTCGACCCCTGTCCCCAGTCCAATAGGCCCTGAACACCTGCAACAAATTGATGGTAAAAGGCACTCAATAAGCCACGGATGGGATCGGCATTATGGCGCAGCTCAGGATTGTCGTGGAGGTCGTCGCTCAACTCACCAGTTGATCGGGTATGGGAGAACAGACGTATACGGGACCCTTTAGCAGAGCGTGCAGAGCAGTGGACAGCGGCGAACCGACGGCTGTTGCACAGTAAGCAAATCCCGTTGACGCGTCACCGGTCGTGGCCGTCCTAGCCGTACCCGGATATCTGGTGCTCTACCAAGAGACTCCTGAGCCCAGAAAATGGGTGGGACGGGGAAAGGTAGGAGTGCACGCGGTCCAGAGCGAAACACAACAATAAAAGTGCCTCAAGCATTGATGGCGGTTGCCAATGATGGCGGTGGCGGGTTATTTCTGAGCACGGACGCCGGTGGGGAGCCCTTGTGCTTGACCGCCCCGAGGGTTAGGTTTGGGTGGTCTTCAGGTTCGAACGTGACCTCCTTCGCGTAACCCATAGTGGGGCTGGCGGGAATCAAATCTTGTCGGTTTTGTCTCGTCCGGGGTCCGGACCTCGGACCACTGAGCTACTGGAGTCCCCCGTGGCGGACTCCATTGGCGGACCGCCGTCGCTGAACGGACCAGGTAACCGACCGCGGTCGTCGGTTTACCCGGGAGGTGTGGGGGGTGGGGACAGGGAATCAGGGTCTTCAAGAAAAAGAAAGGAAAGAAGCGTTGTTCTACTCCCGTTCTTTCCCCCCAGCGGTCTGCGCACTTCTCTTGCCCTCCGCCTTCCCCTCTTTTCTGCTGTCCGACTTTCCAGAGATGTCGCTTGGGACGGGCCACACGGGCCACACGGGCTAGACCAGCGACCGGAGCACTGTGAAGGGCCCCCGACATCTCTCAGGGAAGGCTGAGTTTGGTTTCTTGCAAGAACTGCCAAGAACTATGACCCCCTGGTATTTTGAATTCGAAAGCCCCCTGATTGGTTGGTTTTGCCTCATGCCTTAAGATGCACACAATGACAGTGCCCCTTATCTCTGTGTGCAATTTCCATTTTTCCTGTTTGCTCACTGGGGTCAAGTGCTCGGACGTATCCAAGTGAGTAAATAGACTGATTGTTTGCCGCCAAAAATCATCACACGCTTTCGTCTTTCCCGGCATATCTCAACAAAGCATTGGGTACTCGCCATTTGCCACTGCATACCAATGGGCAGTGCGCAGGCCGTGCACCCACCATGCGCATACGTACCGCGTCAATCGGAGACATTTCCATATTTCACACTTTCAGAAGGGGCAGGCACGGAGAGGGATACCGGCAGCCGAGCCTGGCACGTCAAATAGTAAGAGTAGTTGTACAGGGTAATGGTGGAGTGCTGCGCCAGAGGTTCAAATGCAAATAGAAGACCTGAGAATCGTCGAGCGCCTCTGCGAGACTTAGGCACACAAATCGCTCAGCAGTGAGGTCCGGGCGGTCGAGGTATCCAACAGCAAGAGAAGGCCCTGAAAGATACACATCACCCCATTGCCCTACGTCCATGACAGTCAACCGGTCGTCCAGGATGTGGCACTCGACGTTGGGAAGCACAAGTCCGCAGGGGATCCGCTCGAAAGGACAGCTGGCGCCACCAGCGCTCACCTCCGTGCCAGGCATTCGAGGCGCAAGTTGCTGTGACGCGAAATCCAGGTCTTGAAGGGACAGCACAGCCACGTCGTGAGCTTCCGAAAGACTATAGAGGTTTGCGATTACTGTCGTCGGGAGCGCTCTCAGCGCACGCCGCGCCAGTGTAGGGGTCACCACCTGCCAGACACCACGGCATCGCAGAAAGACCACCCACCATGTGGTCGTTGTGTGTAACACTGACCCTTCTCCAAGCAGCCGCATCAGTTTGTCCGGGCAACGCCTAACCTCAGATTCATACGGTCCGGATGCCCCCCCAAGGGCATCTCATGCGCGCGTGCGTGGCAATAAAACACATCGACCGGAATTAGGGTGCACAGTAAATTGGGGTATGCAGGTCATACAACAGGAGGGGCCTCCAGGCTGCTCAACTAGGTATGCAGTGAGGTGTGCCATGCACTGAGGCAGGGCATCTCCCTATTCTTCTCATTCATTGACATCCAGCATTGGAAGGGGGATGGGGTGCAGATCCGGGGGGGGGGGGGGGCTGGTGCAGAAAAGTACAACGACCCCCGCAGCAACCAGCAGTACGCCAACTACTGGGCTCCGCTAATGCGGAAACAACACCACAAGGAACACGGGCTGCAGCGGCCGTCAGGAAGCGTTGACCCGACGCAGCACGCGAAGGGAAGAACGGGTGACTGCCCAGGGCCCCGTAAAGAAAATGCAACCCGACGGAATGTCACACAGGGGGTGGGGGGGCTGGTGCGGTATAGTTGCTGCCATGTCGAGCAGTGCAGTCAGAATAAAACCTGATGCAAAACTGCCCCCGGATTCATGGGATGGCAACCGGCGCATCTGCGCCTCATCCCCTGCCGTTTCACTTTGCCACAATATCTGTTCCCACAACTCTCGATGCCCCGCTGCCCCAGCGGTGGTCCCCAGGAGTTGCCACTTTGGGGAGTACCAGTATACACATTCGGAGTCCAGGACAACCATCCTTCATTCTCAGGCCTCTCTGTGCAATGCACATGCAACATGACTCACAATTCCCCCTGCTCACATTCTATCGGTTCTGCATTGGAACATATGCTGTGACATAATATGATGTGGTTGCTTTTTTGGTTGGTCCGTCTGTCTGTCTGTAAAACCCATCCTTCTCGGCCCACCTGTCCCTCTACCACCCCCAGGCCACTGCTGTGAGTTCTGGGGGTGTCCCGTGTGTCCAATGGTGTAGTAAACCCCTGCAGTTGCGAGTTAATATAAATGCGTTGGGGTGCAAGGAAACGGGCAGGCGACAAGCTGCCGGAGGAGGGCAGGCTGCAACACCCTGGCAATTTTCGACCAAATGGAGTAAAATGGTATCCCTAGTGTGCGAGATATGGGGGTCACTGGGGCTCGAGGAAGCAGTATGGGCAGGGGATGTGTGGTGTGACCGTCAAAATAGAGCCTTCTTCAGAATGCAAAAAGAGTCCACAATGATCTCAGAGAGGCGCTCAGTGACACCACATGGGAGGACTGCACCATGCACAAGGGTCCTCTGGGGTCGGACAATAAGTGCCGAAGTTACCTCGGGGGAGTTGATTGCGGAAGGTGACGACGGTCGTCGTTCATGGCGAAGAACTGCCCTGGTCCAAGGCACAGCACGTGCACGGCAGTGGGACACCATCAGGACGTGCTAAAGGAGAACTGTCGTCAGGCCGTCAGGCCGGCCAGAGACCCGTCGCGTTCTCGACATCGGGGTACTCCCGGTGTCGCTTGGTCCCGCACCGTCGGTTGCCATCCCTTGGCCTCGGGGTCCCGGGGTGTTCCCGGTGTCCACACCAACGGCGTCGCACTGTGCCCTTTGTCGCCACAGCAACCGCAGCAAATTTGTACGGTCGCTAGCTTGGACAAGTGCGCCGGCTCGATGAGGGAGGGATGGATAAGCCCAAACTGTAGCCTCTGGCGCTGTATCTGCGCTCGTATGTGTTGTGCGGCTTCGCCGCTTACGTACTGCTAGAACAGTGGGTGATACTGGACTGGGTACTAGACAACCACTGTCAGTTAATGGCCAACGTACAGTGGGTGCCCAGGCCGTATGAACGTGGGATCTACTTTTGATTCCGTACCAAATGTAGTGATGCATCGAGGAGCATGTGTGAACGCTTGTGCAAAGGTTATCCAAAGCATCCCAATCCTCCTGAATTACCCTTCTTGTTGCTTGCCAATCCATTTCTTTGGGAAGGCAGCGATGGCCAGTTGCACAATGCCTTGGCAATGGGGTTGGATCCGGAGGCAGAGGTGGCAGATCCTTGAGATTCAACAGCAGGAACTAAATGGGGAGGGGGCCAGGACCTGCCTATGGCACAACTCTGCCCTTGGGGGGGGGGGGGGGGACACTGGCACCCACAGAGAAATGGAACGCAACGCAACAAAGCCGAAAAATGCACCACAGACTGACCAAATTTTCAAACAGTTCCTGCAGCTTTCTCACCCTCAGTTGAGTCCCAGGCCTCGGACCATGCATGATACAGGGTATCCGCTCCACGAAAAAAGACCTGGTCTTGACCGTGCTGGGAGGATGGGCCCGTGGGCTACAAACTTGGGCTGAATTATGTCTTTTTCAACTACAGGTGTGAGTATGGCATGCACCTCTCCGCACAGGCATATCAATCGGATGGATGCCTGCAGGACTTGTGTCACAGACTCCACATGCAAGCACATGTCCAGCAAAGATGGTGTCAGCAGAAGGCGTGTCAGGCCCCGCTTTTCCACAATGTCGGCCAAGAGAATAGGATCTCGCATTGCAGAATCTGGAATCATGACGCATGGCACTCCCTGCCACAGGGCAGGCACCACATCCCAGATCCCAAATACGTTGCAGCCAACCTAGAGCACAATGGATGTGCATGGACACCAGGGGGTGTGCAAACACATGAGATCTGTCAAGCAATCCATCACATGGAAGGGCACGACGTCCAGGAAACCGCCCCCGTGTACATTTCATTTGTCACAGGGACCAGTCGCTCCCTAGGCCGGCCCAGAGACGTCAACCCTTGTTCGCCTCCTGTGCTCATGTCCTTCTGTGCTCTATGCCATCATGTTTTGGTCAGTGGCACCTAGTACTTATACAGCGCTGCATCCCTGGCTGCCCTGTGCATGTTGTAATTTGTTTACCTTGTTCTCCACCAATCTGCTGCAGAACTCCCTGGTGCATGCCCACTACTACTGCATCCCTCCTGCTGTTGCCATTGTGTTGTCAAGCAAACATCCTTTGTGTATGAACAGGAATTTTGAGGGTGCAGCTGCACTGAAACCACTGACTACAGCTGCAACCCTTTGGAGATCAAGATCTAGTTGTCCATGGCTGTTGTGGACCAAGGTCATGCGCGTTTGTGGGTGCCGCAGAATGCATAGGGGTGGTGGAAAATTGGCTTGTGCCCACGGGGGGTCACGGATGTCCATTTCCCAAACCCCCCCCCCCCTTCTGGCCCGCCGTGACGGGGCAATGACAACCGGTATACACAGCCCCCCAGCCCCCCCCCCCCTACCCCCAACGGTGGTGGTATTTATGTCCGGTCTATTCCGGTTGCATCCCATAGCACGGGGGGGGGGGGGGATGCAACGCCCCACCATGGCCTCCCGTTGGCAAATTAGTCTGATGCAGATGTCAATGAAGACACATTTGCAAAGTGGTGCTGTCAGTGGCCCCCTGTGTTTAACTGACTTTTGTTTGTTTCCTTGTCAGGGGCTGGTTGCTTCGGGGAAGGGGTCGAGAGCGGGGGGGGGGGGGTTTAAGGGGTATGTGTGCCTGTGACTGACACAAAGGGTCCCCCCTGATGGGGGGACCTGTAGAAAACTGTCTTGGGGGGGGCATGCACATGCAAACATGCAAACATGAAGACATAAAAAGGACTAAAAAAGCGAAGGGAAAAAACCATTACATGAAGCTGGGATTGAACCCAGGACTCTGGAATTGGAGCCTAGGCCCGCTACCACCTAAGCTAAGTCAGGATCTGGCTGAAATCAAAAATCAGAGAGCGTATAGCATACTAAAAAAAAAAAGGCTAACAATGAGGACCATACATAGGTTCTGTCACAGGTGTCCATTTCCCAACCCCCCCCCCCCTCCTTCAGGCGACAGCCGTGACCCCCCCCGGGCGCAAGCCAATTTTCCACATGCCTAGACAGAATGTTTGCCTGGCTCACACCCATCGTGCTACTTTTGTACCAAGCATCCCAAATTGAGCCCCATCTTTACCCTCCCCGAGGGGAGCCCTCCAAGCAGACAATAATCAACCCTGAACCCTTACCTACAGAGCAACGCAAGACCAAAACACTTGCTCAATACATGTGACACTTATTGTGCCTATAAACAATTGTGTCCCCATAAGTGCATAGGTCAATACACTCGGCACAATAATTTTCATTGCATTCACCACAAAGGGAGGTGGTGTGCTTCAAGCAGCACAATGCACAAACGTCAACGTCATCCCCTCCATCATCGTGCGTGTTAGCTGGGTTGCTTGCATCAAAACTCCAAACATGAGGGGGAACATGTCTGTGGGTGATAGACCTGAAACTGAAAGTGAAAATGAAGTGCCATTTCACGTCAAATGTCCCAAAGAGAAGCTGCTAGAGAGTATGGAGTGCACCGAACTGATGTACAACATGCCGTCCAGCCTTTTTGGTCCGTGCACCGGCTAACGGGAAAACTTGTTGAGGCCAGATGTCGGCTCCCATGCTGGCCCTGTAGCAGTGCACCCTTGCGGGGAGGTGGAGGGCAACTTGAAGCGCATAGGGGGGGGCAACGAGCAGGGCCGTATCCGGTGGGGGTACGGGGACGAGCCCCCATTCTCTCGGGGATGGCGGCGTGAACGGCCCGAGATGGAGGTCCGCCGTCTTGGGTGGCCTGCCGCCGCGCGGCATGTCGGTGTGTATCGTGTCCCATTGTGCTCCTTGAAGGCATTTGATGCACGACCCGTAACATTGTGGTCCTGTTGTGCTTAGACACGCGACTCACACCTTCACACACTCCCTCCTACTTGGTCTTCTTGTGTCGTAGTCGTGGGTTGCCATTGGAGCCACCGCGCAAAGGTCCAAAGCCCATGCTTGACGAAGATTCCTTCATCGCGTGGATGGAAGATCAAAGACTTCAAGGTGCGCCACCAACACGCCAAGAGATACTCGACGAAGTTGCAGCAAGACGTAGCTACATCACCCCTACCTTCTTGGGGTCTCCAACATGTCTCGGAAAAATGTGGGCCGTTTAACCTCAATGGCACCAGAAGGTTAAACGAAGGCACAAAAGTGGCTACATACCACCTGTTTCTCAGGGTCTCCAAAGCGGAGCGGAATCAAAGTGGCTACATAACCCTTACCTCCTCGGTCTCTCCAACGCAAGGTTGTCCTTGGGGCAAAAGGAAAAGCCTTCGTAACGCCAACGGGAACAAACGTTCATGGGGACACTCTTTGCTTCATGGTCATAGGACCTCTCCACTTTACTTATATCACTGCCTCCAATTGTGGATCCTTGACTTCCTTTGTACGATTCTCCGTGTGATTCGCTTTTTTCTACACTTTATGATCTTGCTTCTACCATTCCTCTTTTTAAACAACCCCCTTGACTACTCAATTTCATTGCCACATTGCATGAATACATTTCATAATGCATATGCCAAAATGTTTGCCTCAAGTTAATGCACAAGATTCGTAGGCAAGACACAAGGCCACAGACCCGGCATTGAACAATCATTGCAAGTCACCAACAATTGTCATTACATCATGTGCGGTTGGTGAAAAGGCACTTTCACCCTTTTGAACAACTCAACTTTGTTGCCAATCAAGCAAATCATGCTTACAAACTGCCTTAAAATCATGCATGGTCCACTCATGCATCTTTGTTGCCATGAAACCAAAAATCATGCTTCCTACAAACTACCTTACACTTACACACCGTCCACTCATGAAGAGTATTGTCTTGCATAGCCTTCAAAAATGCAGCATCTAAATCGCACTTGGACCGCATTTGGTTCCCCCCTTGAGCCTCGCTCTGTTGAGAAGGGGACCCGGCAAGGGGGAGGGGCAAGGCACAGTCCACTGCATCACATTGCACCAGCTCTTCTTCGGCCTCATTATCCTAGCATTCCTCAAGGAACCCATACATATCTTCAACCTCTGTGGGCTAGCCAGCTGGGGTACAACCCGCATGTTCTGAACATCTATAGGCACAAGCTCTCGCGCTGTGAGTAGGCACGGCCGAATCTCTATACGCATCAAACCCTGGCAAAGTGCCATCCTCTGGCTCAACGGCATATGATTGCTTCCGCTTTCGGGGCCTCAAGGGTACGTCGCGAACGGTATCAAAAACATCATGCGGACACCAACACTCCGGTGCGGCATCTTGGCAACAGATCCAAAGCACTTCACACATCTTTGCCACAGGTTGCCCGAAATCCGTTGCGGTTACGTAGCTCGAAATCTTTCACAAAGATTCCACAAGGCCTCCACCCACACGTTTGCCAACCCATGATTGACAATTGAAAGGCAGCCGCATATCATCCACAAGGATATATTGAAAAAGAGCACGGCTCCCTTGGATTGGGCAGCATGCGACATCCACCTCAAGGCTACATTCCCAACTACAAGAGAGAACATTGTCCACAAGAAAACGCAGTTGTGTATACATGACATTCACTAAACCACACAATGTGTCAGTTGTAGCCCCGTTGCTAGGCTGCACCCGTTTACTATTGCTACACGCAATACAAAATGTATCGCAAAAACACTCAATTTGAACAGGGGGTGTTGAATGGCAATCAACAATTCAGACCCACAAGCTTTTCGTGTTGCATCGCTCTCTTGCTCAATATGCTCCAGCGGTGTTGTAGCACGGCAGGGTGGTTCTCAAACACCACATCAAATTCGCATCTTTGACCCGTACAACATGTATACAACCTATTTTAAAGTGATGGGGATTTAGAAATTCAATTAATAGACCCATGAAAACAACATCATCGGAAACAACGGTAGATTGCAAGCACCACAAACCGATCCACCATGGGGTGCCTTGTTCACGAACGGGATCAACCAGTCCAGCATCATGATGGATCACTTGACAACACAACGACTTAACTCAATGCCGGCCTCAGAAATACCCTGTGTTGGTGCACGGAATGTAACAAACAAAACATGCATCGTGGACATAGGAAGGAAACGGTCCTTGCAACGTGTGGGCAACGACATAAGCCCTTGTACCCTTAAACAGGCAAGGACACCACTTATCAACCAAGCAGCAATGTGAAACTATACACTAGGTATGTGGTGCAAGGGGCAATTCCCCTATGGTGTATAGTTGCGCCTGTTGGGTGGTCCCCCCTATCACAAATGAAGCAACACAAAACAGCAAAACATAGGTCTTTTTACTTTCGTCCTATATGTCCTCGTGCTTTATGCCCCCCTTCATTTGTATCTTTTGTGCCACCAATGACAGGAAAAATTGCACTTCTCATGAAGACTGATTTTTGTTATGGTTCCCGTTGCTTTATGTTCCCCTTTGTTTGTATCGTTTGTGCACCCATCACACTCCAAGTATGGGCAAAATGGCTACATAACCCCTGCCGTCTCGGGGGTCCCCAACACTCAGCGCAGAGGCAAAATCAAAAGTGGCTACATAGTGGCTGCTATCCTAGGGCCCCAAAAGAGGGAAAGCAGCCTACATAACCCCGGAAATCTCAGGGATTCCCGACAGTCAACGCGGGGCCCAAAAATGGGTGAGGTCTACATAACCCCTACCATCGCGGGGGTCACCAACGCTCTGTGGGGGGACAAAATTGGAAGTGGCAACTTTAGCCCCGCCGTCTTGCGGGCCAACATGCAGGCAAAGTGGCTACATAAACCCTGCTGTTGTGTAGGGACCCCACTGCTCAGGGTGGGGACAAAATCATAAGTGGCACCTTCACCCCTACAGCCTCAAGGCCCCAAAAGTAGGCGAGGTGGCTATTCAACTCCTGCCGCCTCGGGGTCTCTAACGCTCGGCATAGGGACAAAATTGGAAGCAACTACATAACCCTTGCCGTCTCGCCCATGTGGGCACATGTTGGTGGAGTGGCTAGATAACCCCTGCCGTTTCAAGGGTCCCCAATGCTCTGCATGGGGATAAAATCACAAGTGGCTATTTAACACCTGCCATCTTGCTGGCCCACATATGAGCACAACGGCTACATAACCCCTGCCGTTGCAGGGGAGCCAATGCTTAGTGCAAGGACAAAATAAGAAGTGGCTATGCAACCCCTACCATCTTGGGGGCAAACATATGGGCACAATGGCTAGATAACCCCAACTGTCTCGGGGGTCCCCAATGCTCAATGGAGGGACAAAATCAGAAATTGTCATTTTAGCCTTGCTATCTTGGGCATGGGGGCCGCCCAAGTGCAGCCCTAAACACGGACACCCCCTAAACATGTTGGCCCTTGAAAGAGTGGGGGGGGGGGGCGGGGTAGCTAGGCTGGGGTCACGGGTACCCCAACATACATACCTCAAAATGATCCCCTCATCGCACTGATCATTTTGAACGCACATCTGTAGGGTTTCGAAAACAAAATTTACCCCATGGGGGTCTGGTCCCGGCAACAAGGTTTGGGGGGCTAGATAAGGGAGGTCAGGAATCAGAAACAATTTTCATGTTTTGCTCCCATATTTGGATTCCCAATGAAATTCTGAGCATTTTAGTTATACACACATGGGGTAGAAAAGTACATTTACCCCCCATTGTGTGCGAAAAAGAAATCCGGCGCCTTTGGCGTCAAAATTGGGACAACATGTGGTCCGCACCTTCTAAACATTTTGGCCATTTTGAGGGGGTGAGTGTCAAGGGCTGCACCTGGGCACCCCCGTCTCGGGGGTGCAAAAGTGGGCAAAATGGCTACACAACCCCTGCCGTCTTGGGGGTACCCAACGCTCACTGCGGCGACGAAATCAGAAGTGGCTACTCAAGCCCTGTTGTCTTGGGGACCCACATGCAGGCAAAGTGGCTACAACCCCTCCTAACTTGGGGGCCCCAATGTGGGGACAAAATCAGAATTGGCTGCTCAAGCCCTGCCGTCTCGGGGGCCTACGTGTGGGCAAACGGGCTACATAATCCTTGCTGTCTTGGAGGTCCCCATCGTGCGCGGGGAGAAAAATCAGAATCCAGGTAAAAAAAGATCCCAGGTAACTATCATTAAGGGCTGTCCTTGACAAAAAAATGAATGTATCCCCTGGAGTTCGAGTCAAAGTCAGAGTCTGAGTTGGAGTTGAAGAATATGACAGATGTCCACAAGCCACTGTCCATGTCATATGGTTTCATCCTAAAGATCCATGGCCCGATGGATACAATAGGGGTGGTACTTGATGTGGGGCTTGTTGATGGACTACTGGGCAGCAGGATCACCAATCATAGTGGCCCGGAGCCACAATTCCTCAGCGCCATGGTCGGAGCGTCATTGGAATGCATTGAAACCCCACTTGAAAGCAAGCTCTTAAGATGGGGCAGGTGGTGTTATTGGGCGAAGATTTCCCAAAAGAAAGCATGGTATTATACCGTATCCCAAGAGAAAGAATCAGAATCACCCAAGGTGGCAAGCGAAATACAATGATGACACTCCTTCTTTCCGGGCTTCGGAGAGCATCCCTGTGCACAACTATACATTTTGGGGTGTGGGCCGCGACGTCTGCACCAAGTTGGGGATGAATTGGGAGGAGCATGTCCTGCGACCCCAAGGGATGGTCTGGGCTATGGTTAACTGCTGTCTACACATGGCTCATGCTGGATTTTAAGGGGTCGAGACATTCGACAGGAAAAAGCTGCAGGAGGCATGTTGTAACACATGACAGGCCGTCAGAGGCTTCGCAGCACTGACCCTGTTCTGCAGAGTGGTCCTCCGGGAGTTTGACTCCGGGCGGGCAGGGTAGCGGGGCGGTGGGGGTGGGGGCAGGGCTGTGCTTCAAGAAGAAGGAGATCAAGGGGCGGGGGGTCTCAGCCCCGTGGCATAAGCGGCAACTGGCGTCAGAAAAGCGATTCGGAGCAAAATCGGGCGGTTACAAACACGGTTGGAGACGGACAGAAGCGGTTGGGGGGCAGAGCGGACCCTCAGGTCAGGTCGAACCTTGTCATCGGACTGGAATGGAAAAGTAGAGATGCGACATAAGTGCGAATTGATCGAGCCAATATGGTTGCACGCAACGGCCTTAGAGCCCTGGCCACTGGTTCCGGAGGTATAAATCACGTGTGCCAGACTCTCGGGAGTTGTCTCCGGAAAATCCACATGAACATCATTGAGAGAATCTGCAAGGGAAAGAGCGAGACATTCGGTGAGGCTCACACCCGTCCGAAAGCGTTGCATGACGGCCGATACAGCAACAGACCACTCAGCAATATGGTGGAATGATACACAGTCTCCCGCGTAGTCCAAAGTGACCAACCCTCCAACGCATCGGACACGCGGACAGGGTGCCATGGCTACACCAGCCCCCACTTGGGGCGTATTGCGGCGCCGTGTGCATGCTGTGCGTGCGCTGTGCACAAAGTCTGTACATACCCAGGAACATACCCAACCCCTTTTCATGTTGCGAGAGCAACACTAACAACATTTGATGGAAACAAGGCCTTTAATGTTGCTCTGACAAGGGCATTGTCCACTTGCGCCGCAGGACGACACAAACAGTGACCATTGCGTTGTGAATGCACTACTTGTCAGATGATTCCCCCAATCTCCACCTCCAAAGGACAAGAAGGGGTGAAAGTGGGTGGCAAGACAAAAATCGGTATCCCAAAAATCCCATCCCCGCCCCAAGTAACAGAAAAAAATTGATGTTCAAGGGCCACCAGAAAAGGTAAACGCCGAATTCCATGGTTTGCCAAAAGACGGTCCCCACCCCCCCTTGGGAACCGTACTACCAGCGTACACACAAATTTTTTCATACATTTTCAGGCACAGAAATTGCACTACAAAACGAAAAGAATTTAACATAACATGCGTTCAAAGGGCTTCCAATGTACTGAGACCTACTCATTGACCGGCTTGGTGTAAAATTTCTTGGTCCTGCTCCACTTGACCTTGAACTCCTGCACATGCTCACCACTTTCCACTGGAAAGCTTTTGAAAGCACTCTTGCGGGTGGTTTGGCCCTTTTGGTAGGAGGCTTAGCAGGTGCAAGCAGATTTTTGGGAACCCACCACCAGAGGAGTCATCATTGGTAGAATTTATACTAGAATCTGAACCTGAGTATCCAACAACCTGCGCCAAAACAGGTTCCCCTGTGGAGAGGATGAACATTACATTCGTCCCAGGAGTAAGCATGGTTGTGCTGTCAAATTCCATTTCAGCGAAAATGAGCAAAATGTCCTGCCAAGAGTACAAGGGATACAAGTGGCAGTGCCTCACAACACAGTCACCCACACAACAACACAGTGAGCTGTAACAAAAAAATTTGTGTTGACCAAGCGATGGTTCCCCACCTCCCCCCCGGAAGGACAAGGGATGGGGCAGGACAGGGGAGGGAGTATGTCCTTTGTGCTGTATTTATACGAGTTGCATGTGTGTTGTGCCCCATTTGATAGTGCGTGTGTTGTTGTGCATACAAGTGAAGGGTACCCTGTTGGTACTATGGTGATACATTTGGGGTACCTTGTTCGGGGGTCTCCACCACAGTGCCATCTCTCAGAACTTCATGTCCACATCAATGGAAAAGAAGTACTGGGTATGGTTGCCTTCCCCACCGCCATCTCCCAATTCACATGGCTGCAACCTCATTGCATCACTGAAGACAAAGCGGCGTGCTCCTCCCTTGGAGCCTGACACCGATGATACTGATTCACGTCAGTTGTGTGCACACATGGAGACTTCAGAGTGCTCCCAATGCATAATCTTTTCACTATGTTGTGAAGTATATGTCAAGGTGCCCTCCATGGGGGTTTTGTGGCCAGGGGGAGGGGAGTTGAAAGTTCCGGTTTCTCATTGTGGAGGCATACTATTCTTGGATAGGCAAGTATCGCTAATTACCCCGAAATTCTCCAATTTTGGAGAAACAAACTGCCGTATGCACACTGTGCCCGCTGTGCGCCCGCTGTGCAACTTTCCTCAGTACCCGCGACACCACATTGTCCCAGAACCAATCCGTTGTGCCTGCTGAGGTGCAAGATCGTCAGCAACCCACATCACTGACTGGGTCATCGCAGCCGTTCTATGTTTTTGATTTCCTCTTTCCCGCCATCTCATTTTCCCATTGCCCACCAATGTCCAGCAATGGCTCAGACAATTGCCAGACCACATTACTGCCCCTTTCCGGGTGACAAGGCCACAAAGCGTTCTGCACTTTGCGCTGCTATGCTTAGTCACACGTAAGCTGGCCTTTCCCTGCATACTATCATCTCGCGCTGCCCAGGGGAAGAAGACCTCCCAGAAGGGGCTCGGGTCAAAAAAAGTGCACATCTTTTCACGTGTTGGATGTTGCCTGAAAGAGACAACCCAGGTGACCAAGATGTGTCACCAGAGTTTTGACAAGAGGCGCATCGGGAGACCCGCTGAAGAGTTGGGTGAGGGTAGAAATAAGGAGAATGCCTGATGCTCGCAGATGTACGACAAATGTACGCTGTTTCCATTCGTCAGAGATACGGTACACAAATTCACACTGAGTGAGAATCCGCACCGGTTTGGCATGAAAGAGAATATCGTTCAACAGCTGGTCCGGGAAGCTCGTCTCCAAGGCAGTGTAAACCATGCCAGCCAGAAGACACGCGAAATATGCCACAACCTGAACAAGGACCGAAACTTGATGCAGCGTGTGGATGATGGCCAGACAGTCTCGGGTTGCGAGGGCCCAGGGAAGCCGAAACGGCTGTGGCGCAGAACTAGGGATCTGTGGACATTGGTCCACTTAGAAACATCACCAGCGCTTTTGACATACCATACCTTACCTTACGACTGCACTGTGTTCGGTGTGCCTTTCTCTATGAAATCGGATGGTGTTCAGGATGTTGGAAGCCTATGCACATTTCTGTTGTCTAGGTGGAAGCCTGAGCGCCTGGGGGGGGGGGGGGGGTTGGCTGGTTTTGCTGGGGCCCAGGGCAACTCAACCGACTGCATCCTGCATCCCCCAGCGCTTCCCACACCACCCAATTTCAGAGCTGCCATGAGCGGAACATTGAAATGGAAAATGGAATAGAAGCGGCCTCTGGCATTAGAGAGCCCGTCGTTGCCTCAGACCCACCACCACCACCACCAGAGACCACTCAGACCTGTCTCAGGCTTGGTCAAAAAGACCTAGCGTCGACCAAGACATGAAAAATGAAGCACATGAAAATGAAGTCCAACAGTACGCAACCCCATCCAGCCCTTCACCACTCTCTCCAACATTCTACAACCCTTCCGACATCCTTCAACCCCTGAGGAGGATAGGTATAGGGCATGGGGTTATTTGGGCACAGGGGAAGGGGCACAGGGAGATTACCCTCAGCAACCCTTGGCCACCAGGGAACAATAAGCGCTTGCCAGCCCCCCCCCCCCTGTCACACGTCACACGTTACAGGTCTATGGGTCCGCT
This sequence comes from Eutreptiella sp. 'Long Island Sound 2002', assembly GCA_964036045.1. Lineage (NCBI taxonomy): Eukaryota > Euglenozoa > Euglenophyceae > Eutreptiales > Eutreptiaceae > Eutreptiella > Eutreptiella sp. 'Long Island Sound 2002'. The sequence goes on from OZ038390.1 coordinate 17,975,077, forward strand.
GGTCCAAGGCAGGGCAGGGAAAACTAAAAGTGTGCTTGGCTTCTCGAGACGCCGCTGACGACAAACAGCATGACTTTTGCATTCCCCATTCTGGTGGGGGGGGGGGGCAATTATCTGTCCATTTTGTAGGCATGAGGCTGTTGGACAGAAAAATTGCAGGAAGAACAAGCAGGGGAAGGGGAGAGACGACAAAACAGCAACACTGTCACGGTCACAGTCACAGTCACTGTAACCAGGCACGGTCACCGTCAGCCTCAAAAAAAGCCAGGTGTGACATCCAACCCATGACAGTATCACAGGTAGCCAACCCCCACCCCCACCTCCCAAATGACGCGATTCCTACTGAGAACCCTGTTGACCACCATGAAAGCCTCTGACAAAAACGTCCACAACACTCCACAAGCCCACTGACCCTCTCAATCCTGAACAATCCTCAACAAATTCCAAAACCTTCATCAACCCTCATTTATCCTCCACAATTATCCGCTTTCAAACTTTTGTAAGTATCCTTCAGACGACGTGTAAAGTCTTCTTCCTCTACACAGCTTGTGCCAAATACCAGCCCCTCTGTCCTGTCCCTTCGTCCCCGCGCAATGTGGCCAATGAATGCGGTTGCCAATTCGAATTTCATATCGATCCTGCAGAGCCGGGACGTCAATTTTTCGTCCACAATCGATATCGTGGAGGCTGCATCTGAGCAGCCACGATCGCCTCTCTTACATGCACCACATCGCACTGAAATGCACGATCCACGCCCAGAATATCAGCGAAAGGGTCCCAAAAAGGAATGGGAAATACCCGCTCACAGCTGCTGTCCAAGAGGACTGCCACCAACCACTTGCAATCATCACGGGGCTCGTGCTCTTTGTAGTTGCACAAAAGCTCTGCGGCCAACTGCCTGCAATGCCAAACTAGGCTCTCGTAGCTGTATTGCTGCGCTCCGTCTGCAGTTTCTAGAGCAAGCGCTGCAGGTGTGCGGGTGGCCTGCTGCAGAAACAGTTTGTGAACACAGTGTGAAGGCAGCGGTAGCGGTGCCCGCAGTGGCCGATACCACGCGGCACGGGTGCTGGCGGGCTGGTGGCAGCGCATGAGCAGGCGATTCGAAATCCCTGCGGTGCACTAGAGTCTGCGGGTGCGAAACGGGCTTTTCAAGACATGAGGAGACACGAAATCTACGATGAATGTCAAATCTCAAAAAGGGCAATGTACAGAGAATGGTTGACGCACTGCTGGGACACCGTGTGTGCAACATCACACAGTTCAATGTACCTTTCAGGCATAGTTACTTGTCAAGAAATGCGCACCCAAACCAACACAATATGATATCGAGCAAATACCTGGGGCAACGCAATGCACGTGCACCATACATCCTTCATCCACATGCTACTCTTGGACAGTCGGGTGTACACAATGGCTCCCTCACACCCCAGAGGGAACATGGTTCCTCACCACAGGGACAATCGAGGGTGCGTGCCACGCCGTGAGACATGCACAGAGGTGGCTGAGGAAGGGCGCCTGGCGAGCGCCACACACTGCCATGGTGTTCATTTGCGTGGGGCCGATGTAGGCGATGGTCAGGGTGGCACCCACCAGTTGCATGGTGGCTATGGCACCTGCCGCATCTTTCCAAACACCATCCCATCCACTGTCACTGATACACTGTTCCGCTTCTCAGTCTTTTTTCATCAAAGCAGTTGTCTTTGGCGTGTTCGTGCTCACATTCGTACATGTGATCTAGCCCAACCTTGCCGTGTAGTCTTTCCAACCACCACCCTATTCTTGTGATTTTGGCTGGCTATGAGGGGGTGCTCACTGCCTGTGACTGCCTGCGACCGCCTGCGACCCTTGAGAAAATTTATCTTCACGTCTAGCAATGGCATAACCCATACATTCCCTCGGGCCCGCCCTCCCTCCCTCCCTCCCTCTCTCGCTACAAGTGTGCAATCCATTGATGGAAAGACATATCGCAATTGTCTCTTGCACAAAATACTGGCATTGGCAATGGCTTGTTGGCTCCTTTTCACACGCAAGTGGGCACAAGAACAGGACTCCTCAGTAACCGGTCATAGGCTGTCGAAGACAAAACAGTACACGGCATGTAAGCACAAGTGGTTGGTGGCAAGCAACCTTGGCCTTTCGCTGCTTGGCACGATCAACACGCACTTTGTTAGCTTCCACTGGATCTGAGGTATACTCACTGCCAACACTTACCTTGTAACTACGAATTGAAGGCCCAAAGGGGGGGTTTCGCGTCTGCACAGAAGATTGGCAGTTCAGCAAAAAGGGCATTGTGCGCGCACAAAAACCCCCCTTTTGCGTTTCCAAAAACCTAGAAAAATCCCTTAAAAATAGAACTTGGCCCAGGGACCCCAAGACAACAGTGAAGGTAGTGGTGGGGGCTAACAATGCATGTCCTCAATGGGAAACCAATGCCAATTTCATACTACTTTTGGACCAAAATGGTGTTTTTCACCACTTCCTAATTTTTACTAAGTTTTTGCCTCCTTTTTTGTCCATGTACTGAGAAACATTACTTCGTAGTTATGCTCACCATCCGATGCAACAACCTCGTCCTCAGCATTGTTGCTTTGGGGTGCACTTGAGCTGCAGGTTGAACTAGAGCTGAAGCTTGAACTAGAGCTTAGGTTGGAGGTAGAAGCAGCGGGCTTAGGTGCCCTTAGTTTCTTGTCAAAAGTACTTTCACGTCAAAGAGCACAAGAAAATATGTATGTAGAGGGTTCCCAACACATAGTACACTTCCATAGAACCCTCAAAAGAGGGGGTTTTCGCAAGAAAAAGGGCTTCTCAATCGCCTGCCACCGCTTGCGACTGCCTGCAACCGCCTGCTACCGTGAGCCCCCCCTAAGTAGGCTCACATTAGAACGGCGGACAACCATAGGAGGAGCCTGTACCTACCCTTGAAATGTCACCTTGATGTGCTGGGCCGATCATCCTTGTGTGACTACCAGCAGCTGAGGTCGTGGGCCCAAGAGCCCCAGGTGGCCACCGGCCCATTGGGTTCCCACTTCAGAGGAATCCTGTACACACAATTCGTGAAATGCTCTGATACATACTCTGCAAAGGGAAGGAGGTGATCAGTGACACCAATGAGGACCAAACAATTGTTATCATGGTATCTGAAGAAACACACCATTGGTGTATTGACAACATCGTTGGACATTGGCACCCCCCTCTCCCTGTGACTGTAGTAGTTCACCAGTGATGGCATGTAGTGGCTCAAAGGAGCTGAAAAACTGTGTGAATCGGCCCTGATTTCGCCGTGTAGAGTGCCATTCGGCACAAATAAACACATTTCACATGCATTGACACTGGCATATAGCACATTAGAACCCATGGCTCGGGATGCCACTCATCGTTGTTGTGCCGCCGCAACATTGGTTCGTTTGTCCATACGAAGGCCCAAGTACCCGCACACATTATGTTTCTCGGTCGAATGCGCATGCGATGAGTGCTAAATGTGCTTTGTAATCCCGTTAAGACAACCACCAAGTGCACTTACCATGAAATTTTTTGCCACTGATTTGTAGGTTTTTCGGGGGGCAACCTTCATATGTCTATTCCTCCAACCGCCTTGAGCCCCCCAATTTTTGTGCCCCCCCCCCCAAGGCTGCACAACCTTGTTCTAGGGAGGGTTGTGCACAATGGCCCGGGAAAGGTTCAAAACGCTGCTTTCCGTGGACCTAAAAGACACCCCCCCCCCCCCGAACTTTGGCTAGCTGGCCCAAAATAGCCTGCTGAAAGTTGCTGCGCTGTACAAAGGGGGATTTTGGGGCCATCTCGTGGCTACTTCATTGTGTCTTCGGAGCTTATTTCTGGACATTTTTGGTTCTATTTTTCTACATACCTGCACACCTCATGGGACCCAAATCTCCCATGGAACCATCCATCCCTCCCTTGCAAAAGGCATAAATGGAGGCATATTGAAAATGCACCGTCACGGTTCTTCCACCAATCTTGGAAGCTTACCCATGTCACGACACGTGTTGCGGCACGCTTTCCGATGACCCCCCCCCTCCCCCTCCCCTCCATGTCATGGTGGCACAGCCGGCACAGGTGACATAAGTGTTGTCAGGGGAGTTGGATGGCACACAAGTGCCACTCATGCTAGTACACGAACCATTGCTCACCCCGCGACATAGGCGCCTAACACGACACAGCGGTGGCCCCGTGACGCGACACAGCCCAAGCCCCCCCCCCTCCCATGGCTCGGTAAGCTCCCTACCTGAAATCTTTTCCTTGCTGCACTGGTGACATTGAATCTGGGAAGGGCATCCTTGGATTGTCTACACACCTCCGCGAGGGATCTGGAAAGTTGTGGCCACAAAGCTCTTACGAGCAAGGACAGTGCTCAACTTGAATCTTTCACTGACTCTCAATAGACGAACCAATATAGAGCAAACATGTCTTCCGTCACCTACAAAGCAATGAGACGTCAAGAAATTGATGCATCCAAATCAAAAATACAAAACTACTGATCAAATTGAGATTAAAAAGCATCCATACCGCTCAGGAATTAAAGAGAATCTCTCCGTTGGCCCCAAATCCCAGCACCGGAGTGCTAGGGCCTACGCGCACGACCTTGCACAAGCTTATCAAACTCAAGTGATCTAGCACCATGGTTCGATAAATCCTTTTGGGGACTTCGCCGGGTACAAAACCAATAGCGAACCCAGTGAGCCAAACAACTGTTTGTATGCGCCCACTGATCACCCAGTCCCAAGAAGACAAGTGAATAAACAAAATGGGCCTGTCACTAGCGTGGTTACTCAGACATGCAAAAATCTTGTCGGCTAGGTTCCACCAGCCCTGGAAGCCAGCTGCAAACAATGCGTCTTCCGTCACTGTATGTATCTCACATGAGATACGAATGCGTTCTGACAAACTGAAAATGGAACTATTGTGTTCCACAAATATATGTGATTCCAGGGGTGATCCGTGGGGTGGACAACACCCACCCTCGCGGCTGTGTGAGGCCTTAGATGCGGGGTGCACTATCCAAGTTCTGTTGGACACTTAATTTCCTGTGGCAGACCCCATTCCTCATAAAACAATGTGAGGCCCCGAATGCGGGGTGCGGTATCCAATTTCTATTGGATATTCAATTTCCTGTAGCAGACCCCCTTCCTCATAAAACAGAAGCCCATGCTCCTTCCAAGATGCCCAAAGCTTTGCAACTTGGGCACAATTGAAGCACCCAATGGGGACGTCATTCTACACTTGCGAGAAGTGCACCCTTCTCTCCCAATCTTCAAACCCTGTCTCTTAGGTAGCAAATTTGCATGTTCCATGTGATGTTGAGTCCAGAAAGAATGTTCACTTCCGACCTCTACTCGGGCCTATTTGGGAATGCAGTGGACGCAATTGCACCCGCACACATCACTAATAGTGTTAACAATAGTGTTACCTCATGGTGTTCATCCTCATGGCGCCTTGCATGCCCGTGCCCATGCATTGGGGTACCTAAAGATGGACTCGACAACAAAACTAAGTGCGATCCCTCGCTTCTTTGCAAGAGTATGTAGTCTGCTATAGATCTGAAAGTGAACTTACGTTCGCTCATGTGGGGCCTGAGAGAAGAAGGGCCAAGCGTCTAGGAACCAAACCACATGACAGTCATGAGGGGGGGGCGGGGGGGCTGAATTTGTTACCTAGAGATGCAGTAGACTTGTTCATTACAAGACATGTACATGGCATGCATGAGTGGTTGATTAGTCCATGATGCTGGTGTTTCAATGTGACATAGAGAAGGCGGGGGGAAAAAGTAGTACGGAAGACGTGGATTGATTACAAGTGAGCATATAGTTGTCAAAGGGCCAAGTTGCACAAAACGGAGGCAAAGACCAAGACCAGTAACATGCACATGAGCTGCAGACACTACTGGCACAGTGAGTACTCAATGCATTGCATTGCACCGCATGTCACATCAACATCGTCCGGATCTCCCTACACCTTGCGCTTTCGTCTAGGATACAGGAATCCGTGAGGACCAAAATGTCGCGTATGACCGTGGGTCCTTTTGCCCCAAAGTTGGAGGTCAAAACCCAACACCCAGCGGGCGTGGTGCCACAGTTCCTGAATTGCATGCTTTTTTGGCCCTGAAGTACCCTCGGGTCTCTCTTTGGGGGTGTTTTTCCATTGAATACAGCCTTGCCACACGTTTGTTGCCAGGGTTTGACACACCCCTATTCATTCCAATTCCCCTATTTCAAGGCAAAGTAAGTGAATTCGACTTCAACAGAAACACGCAACCAATGAATTGCAGGCACGAAGTATCTTTAGGGGAATCCCAAACAACAAACTGAAATGTAACAAGGGTGCTTTCGACATCGTGCCTAATCTTGATTGATCACCTTACCGAAAAGTTCGGTTTCTCATGTTTGCACATGGGACTCCTACTTCCTGCACAATAATGGTTGTGGGGCATGTGGCATGGTGTGGTTGTTGTTTGATCATGGAACTTGGTCACCATGCCATTCGGCCCACAAACCCCACTCGTGGTGGGGTTATCGGATCAGTTGGGTCCGACGGGCTTCAACCAACCTTAGCTCCCTCGGATATGCCCTTAAGAAACCTTGGTACCACCATTTCTTCGGGTACCCACGGACCAACAATTCATTCACTAACCTACTTACATTGTGCTTCAAAGCACGTGGGGCGTTATGATACAACTCACAATTGGCCACCATAGTGGGGAGATACTTTGAAAATAGCGTCGACCATTACTTCAAACTAAAGCAATCAACAAATCTGACAACAAATCAACTACAATGCAGTGTTCTCTAGTGTTCTTCCGTACTCGTGATGAGCTCTTCAGAAGGCAAATTTAAGCTGTTCATTAGAGGGCATCGGATTGACGCTAGATTTTTTTCTATCATTTCCGACCAGTGTGTCGACTGGGTCCTATGGCACATGGTATGTGAGCATTTCAGCCTTCGTTCGAACGAGATTGACTGTTTCCGACAGTCATTCACGCAAAGTCGGTGTGTTTGAGTCGAAAGATTGATGACACTCATATTATGCCATCGTTGTGTTACATCTCGTATGCCGTCTCTCAGATTCGTTAGCTTCTGCTGCTTCTGGAGAAATCTACCTCGCAAGCTTCTAGGCCTAAATTGAATTAGATCTAATTCGCGAAGTCACGAGACGCGTTAAATTGCTTTTTCGAACCGGCTCCAAACCATCGTAGATCTGGCACATAGATCTGGCAGAGGAGGCCTGGGTCTGCACCAAAGGTTCCAAGGCATGGCGCCTTTGTCTCAGCATTTAGCCCCGCTGGTTCCGTTCAGTCATTGCGTTTGTTTCATGGTACCTTGTTATTGGCTTATGGCCCATTGATCGTGTGTGCCCGCCGCCGTGAAGAAGCCCGACTGGCAAGAACTCCCCAAAGAAGTGACAGTTTCATTTGCATACGGATAAGTTCAACCACATAGATATCCGTTGCCGGAGTTGCCACCTCTTCCTCCTGGTTTCCTCTAGATATGTTTGGCTCAACTGATCAAGCTCACCTGCAAGATGGGAGCACGGTTGAAGTAGTTTGCATGTACACATACTTCTTGTGCCATGGCGTGCCTACTGTTTGCCCGTGCATGCCTCGACCCACCTGGATTTGGAGATTTGTTCGGGATCCTTCTCTTGCCGGCCGGCCTTCTCCTGCTCACTATTGCTTTGTTGCTCTCCACCTCTGGCCTCCTGAGTCCATAAGTGTGCACTGGATACTCATCGCTGCATTTGCTTGTGTGTGTGAAGAATCCGAAGACAGTTACGGCACGATCAATTGATACGTTGGCCGTCCGTGGTTTTCTCTTGAACAACATTTGAGTGCGGCCAAATGGCAGAGATTCGTGTGCCACACCAGCTGCCCAGCAGGAGGTTGTGCTGGGTCAGACTTGGAAGCTGGCCCTAAGCGATGAAAATTGAGGGGTGTGCAGTAGGTATCGCAAGTGAATTTTCTCGGCAAATCGGACACAAGGCAAAGCATGATGTGTACTTAATTAAAACAAAAAAACAAAAATTGACTGTTTCCCTGTTTGGGCACTTCCCAACCCTCCCAAAGGAGCCGCAGTCTGGGGGTTGGCGGAACCTCACGTTTGTTTCCTCCAGAGTGTTGTCACTGCATCCCTCCGGCTTCCCTGTCAAAATGCCAAGCACCAGGCGTACAGGTGCGTCACAAGTTGTTGCGGCCTCCTTACGTTCGAGGCAACTGGGCTGCATTGCTTTCGTGACGTTGCTTGGCCTGCTTTTGGGATTTGCAGTCGCCCGTAGTTCGCGACCACATGGAACTCGCTTGCCTGTGGCCTCGACAGCGACAACACGGACCATTTTCCCAGCTCCAACTCTTTCTGCTGCAACGGAGTTTGGTTACAACCTGCGGCAACCCAAAAGAACGGTGATAGCTTGGGACAGGACTCTCCCAAGTATGAGCGAGTCCACAGACGACAACGCCGCCGCGTTAGACAACGCTGAGTCCTGGGTCTGGCACCGCCCGTTGTTGTGGCTGAGTGGGACATGGTTGTTGTTACTGTCTGTTGTGGTTGCTCTGCAAAGGAGAAAAAACAACTCTGCCTGGGACAGCATTGTCCTAGAAAGCATCAATGGTCGAAGTCAGTTTGCAGCCATGGCAGCAACGAATGGTCCCGAAATGACTTTTGCTTTCGACGACGTGGATGATTCGGAAGATGAGGGTGGTAAGGAGGCTGACAGCGCAAGCAGAGAAGACACGGCTCGAGCTGACGATTCGGTGAACGAGAGTGACAGCGAAAGCCGAGAAGAGATGGGTCGAGGGGATTCGGAGAACGCTTGGGACAGCGAAAGCGAAAGCGGAGAAGACCTGGCGACCGATGCTGATAGCGAAAGCGATGGCGAGGCGGGGCAAGCTGAGGGTTCAACTCCTTCCGATCGCAGTGGCACATCTGCTTGGAAAAAGGATCACGTCATTATCAGTGGGGCGAAGCAGGCCTGGGGACGTGCAAACGAGTATTATCGCACGGGCGCAAAGGTCAAGTGTCTACTTGTCCGCAAAAATAGCGGGGGCTTTTTGGTCAGGATACCCGAGTTCGGTCTGTCTGGTTTCTTGCCGAAGAGTCATATTCGGAGAACCAAGTTAAAGAGGCTGTTTACTGAAAAAATTCATCGGTCGCACTACCTGAACGAGCCGGTAACAGCCAGGGTGGTGGACGTGGACCGTCCTAACCGGCAAGTGATAGTTAGTCAAACACTTGATGCAAGCGGGGCCAAGCGCTTCGCACCGGGCACTGTCCACGAGGGAGTCGTGAGACGCATTACACCCTTCGGTGTGTTTGTGGAACTTGAGAAGAGGGTTGTTGGCTTGCTCCACGTCTCACACGCCTCGCACGGTCACGTTGATGACCTGCATTCCATTTTCGCCGTCGGCGACAGGATCAAGTGTATGGCAATAAAAATGAAATCTAGAGCCAGGCTGAAGAGTGTGTCTTTGAGCACTAAATTCTTGGAGCCGACACCGGGGGATATGCTGGTGAACCCAGCGATGGTCTACGAAAAGGCCGAGGAAACAGCCAAGCTGTTCATGGAAGAGAAGCGGGCACAAAGGAAGTCAAAGCATGCTGCAAAGGAAAGGGAAACGCTGACGCCCGTTGCCTGAAAATAAGGTGACGTCGGGGTCCGCCAACTGGCTGTGGTGTGAACTTATTGGCACAGAGTGTGGTTCATTCGTGTGAGCCTGCATTTCGTTCTCCACCGACGCGCAACCTCCGGTCTTGCGACTGTTGAGCGTTTGGACTGCCCCTGTAACTCGAAAGCAATAATTTGCCCTGGCGGTCTGAAAGCACCTTTCACAGTATCGCAGCACTTAGCTTGCAGCCTCGTAGCACAGTTGACGTAAAATGCGTGTGTGTGCAGGGCGTGGCAGTGCGTTTTTGCCCACCTGCACAGCAAGTGTGCCCCCTTCCACAGTATGTTTCTGGAGGTTCACTTCCGTTGGCTGCGGCTTACTAAATGCACCGTCAATGATTCTTTGCAAGGGACTGTGCCGCATCTCATACCAGCGTGGTCTCCCGTGCGAGGGTGGGAGTACACCTTGCTTGCTTACACGTCGCTGCCTGTTTAGCAGACTTGGTGGACGAGCTTCTGACGAGACGTTTGTTTGCTTCAAGCAGCGTAGTCTATGTCACGTGATTGGTGATGACGCACACGAATCCGGCACGGGCTGCCTGAGAGAAGAGGTGGTCTACAGCGCTGATTCTGCAAATTTTATGTTTTGCGAACAGACGTCCAGTTTTCTAATCAGAAGTCCTTTTTTCCCCCCACAAAGTGTTTTTGTGACAGTCTCGCCCCCTGTTTGCCCGCTCAACTCTGTCTTGGAAATGCATGGCACCCTTTCCACTGCACACTGTTTCACAGCCACACGTTTTGTGCTAATTCCGCCGTGGGTGCCATATGAGCCAGTGGGGTTCAACGAATGGGTCTCACCCAGAAACTCTGGAGTCTGGAGTATGGATTATGGCTCCTCCAGGGGAACTTAGACAGAGCGGGGGCAATATTGGCCAGGAATTCCACCCAATTCCTTACACGCTGTGGGCCATTCAGTGACCCAAATTGCAGTTCTTGCAAGGCATCAGTTTGAAACTCAAGCTGAGAACCCCCTGAAGTTGAATTTGGGCCCAGGCAGGGGTGGTAAACAGGGTGGAAACCACCCAAAGTCAAGTCTTCAGTTATGTTTGCCCTGTGTACCGTCAATGGGGAAGCCGGGGCCAGGGCACGGACAGAGTCTGGCACACCATCTAAACATCAACAACTGGAGGTCATTGACCCATGAATTTCACCCGCAGATGGAGACATCCCGCGGACGCAGAAAACCGAATGTGTGTCCCAAATGTGCTGTGCTTGTTATATATTGGTTTGAGGCATGTCATGGGAGCCTCATAATGGAGCATTGGCATTCACTCACTCTTGGAAAAACACTCTTGGAAAAACATTGGTAGTCACATGAAGTGCGCTGTCAGTGTCGTTGCTTCTTTGTGTATTTTCACGGAAGTTCAATTTTGCCATCTTTCGCCTGTGATTCTGAGCATTAAGAATTCAAGGTTGGACAACGGTTGACAAAGAAAGCAATGTTTTTTCCACCAGTCACAATAACCAGACACCGCACATCAATTGTGCCCCCTGCTTGCAGATGCCTCCCAGAGAAAACGTGAAATGGAATGGATTGGAAGATGCCAGTTCACAGGAACACTGATGAAAGTGAGATTCTAATCAACTTTAATCAACCGGGTCCAATGCAAAGTGCAATGTCCCAGTTTACCGTGCTTATACAAGGCGTTGAGTTTCACACCAACTTTTAAACAAGGGCCATGGCCCACATTAGTAGTGTGTCAAAAACAGCAGACGTTCCCAGCAATGGCCAATTGGAATGCCAGGCAGTTTGACACCAACATACATCACAAACACAAGCACAAAAATAACACCAGTATGTGGACAGCACTTGGTCTGAGATAGCCTGGATGAGACAAGGTCCCACAGCCCAAGTCCACTAAGAGTACACGTTTGCTCGGAGGTAGGCACATGTGAGCATGGAAACACCAATGTAGCTTGTTCTGCATTTATTCCCAAAGCGGATACCTAAACAACCTGAAACAACTGTATTTCGGACGATGAAGTAAACTGATTGCAATTGTGGCCAATGGCAATATTCAGAGGTTTTGGGCGCTGACGGTGGCCGGAACTGCTTTTTTCACACTCACGCGACATGTGAAAATGTTTCCTTTTTCACCGGGAACGAATTTGGGTGGATCTGGCTTGCTGAATAATGGGGGGGGGGGGGGGGGATATGCTTGAAAGTATGGGTCAAGCTGGTGTGTTCCTCCCCATGATATATCTAAATGGTGGAACAGATTTTTCAACATGTGCGCGCAGCAGGACACGCAAAAAAAGTTTCCGTTTTTGCTGGGAACGAATCATTTTCCGGTTCATTACTGTCCTTTACGCTGTGTGTATGGGATTGTTGTAGTTATTTGGGGGGGGGGGACAGCGGCACACCCTCCCAGGCTGCAATGTACACTGCGCGTAAGATGGACGCGCGTTGTTGGTTAGGTTGCTGGGAGCAATGTTGGGTGGATTCCGTTTGCTTAAAAATGGAGGAAAAAGTACACTTGAAAGTATGGGTCAAGCTGGGGTGTTTCCCAGGGAAAACCCAAGTAGTGCCAAAATGGCACCTCGATGGCTAATTGGCCAGAACTGATTTTTTCCAACACACGCGTTCGGCGCAAAGCAGAAAGCAGTTTCTGTTTTCGCCGGGAGGAATCACCAGGTTGCTGGAGAATTGGCAGGGGGGCGGGGTATTTTTCACCGCTTGTGTTGGGGTTGTGTCAACACGTCCAATAGTGTTGTGTTGTTTGCTTTTTTTTGTTTTGTGTTGTGTCGTGTCGTGTTGTGTTGTGTTGTGCTATGTTGTGTTGTGTTGTGTGGTACCTTGTTTTTTTTTGTTTTAGGTTGTTCTGTGGTGTTGTGTTTGTGTGTGGTGTGGTGTGGTGTGGTGTGGTGTGGTGTGGTGTGCCGAAGGCGCTGTTACCAAAGGGCAAAAGGCCGGGATGTCTACCCACGGGTACAGGTAAACGGGCTGGGCTGTGTGTGTTGTGTGCGCGCTGTGCGTAAGTGTGTAAGCCTCGGCAGGGGAAGGGGGAGTCGGGGAGACCTGGTGAGTTCGCCTCTGGCGACCGCGCTTATTCCAGGAGCTCCCGCTGCACCCCTTCCCTTTCTGCTTGCTGGTGCAGGCGCAGCTCCTGCAATGCCCACGCCATCGTGCTGCCCGGGCCCAGGCGGGCCTTCAGCAGTGTGGCACGCGCCTTGGCGTGGGCGTACCAGATCCGTATGGACTCCTCCACGACGTGGCGGAGGAACTCCGTGCCCAGCGAGTGGGGGCCCGTACACTCCAGGTGGGCCAGCTGCATGGAGGGGGTCCGCAGGGCTGCCGCCCACTGCTCCAGCACAGTCGGTTCCCACAGCTGGTGACGCACTGGGGCCGCCCGTGGCCCCACCTTCTGGTCAAGCCACGCTGCGAGGCGCCGGCGGGCTGGCCCCCACTCGTGCGATTGAGCCGAGCAGGCCCACAGGTGGGGCGCCGTCTCGGGCTGTGTCCCGCACAGGAGACACGTTGTATCCAGCACCGTGCCCCGGTGGGAGGAACGGTGGGCCAGGACGGTCATGGTCGGGACGTTGTCCATGCGATGCGCCGTGATGTGGCGCTGCTGGTCGTGGTCGAACCAGTCCAGGGGGAGGCCCCCCCCTGGCATGAAATTGTATTGGCTCTTGCTTGCGAAATTACACCATGTTGTAGCCCCTTCAAATGACCGGCTCGGGCCAAAACGTCGGAAAAGCAACCTCATCAGCCAAATCTGATGCCGTTTTGATGATTTACGGTCAATTTTGAGCGTTTTTTGGCAGTTCTTTGCCATATTTTTCGCCATATTTGGCATGTATACTTGCTGCCCATCTGGCAAGCCTTTTCCAACAATGGGGCAACCATATTGGGCAAGAGGCAGGAGGCAGCACCCGCTAGGCTCCGTTTTTGTGGGGCTTGGCCCTCAAAAACGGAGCCTAGCGGCCGGCGCTGGCGCCGTTGATCCCGTCTTTTCATGGTTTTCACCTTCTCCGCCTTGGAATGGTCTTTTTGCCTTTGTGTTCCTTGTCCTCCCCTTTGTCATCTGCACACCCGTGCGACCCCACCTCGTGCAACTTTCCCCCACTTGTTCAATTCCCCCCCGCAGTGGGGCTGGCTTCTGTGGGGGTTGGGGTGTTGGGGGCCCCTGACCCCGCGCCAGAAGCAGTGACCAACTACTACGTTACGCCACCCCCCCCCCCCCCCCCTGGAAGATAGCCCTTCTCAAACCCCTTCCATGCAGCCCCTTAAAATGATCGCAATCGAATTCTAAGAACGCGCCTTTTCTCCCTTTTGGCCGATGATGTTCGTTTTGGTGAATCAGGACCGTTTTAAGCGGTTTTTCGGGCAGTCTCCGAAAATTTGGGCCTGAATTTGGTATTGCCTCTTGCTTGCAAAGGTACACCATGTTGTAGCCCCTTAAAATGACCGGCTTGGGCCGAAACGTCAGGAAAGTAACCTCATTGGCCAAATCTGGTGCTGTCTTGATGATTTACGGTCAATGTTGTGCATTTTTGGGCAGTTTTTTGCCATATTTTTCGCCATATTTGGCATGTATACTTGCTGCCCATCTGGCAAGCCTTTTCCGCCAATGGGGCAACCATATTGGGCAAGAGGCAGGAGGCAGCACCCGCTCGAGGACATCGTAGCCTTTGTAACCCCCTCAGCCCAAAAAGCCTTTATCAAGGGTCGTTTTATTTTTGACCACATTTGGGACGCGCGCGGGGCGTGGGAGGCCATGCGACAAGGACTAGTGGTAAGCATTGATTTTTCCAAAGCATACGACTCAGTCCACCACAATTATTTCGTGGCCTTTTTTCTCCACATAGGCCTGCTAGTATCCCTCATCTCCCTCCTCATGACAATGTTCAAGGCCCAATTTATTTTTGCCGTGGGGAGGGGGGTGGTCAAAGACGTAGCAGTATCCCCCCAGTCCGGTATCAAACAAGGGGATCCCCTCTCCCCCGCAATCTTCGTCATGGTCTGCTCGGTCCTGGTGCACGCCTTAAAAGCCGTATCGCCCCACGTACGTGTATTGTTCTACGCGGATGACCTTTTGTTGTACATCCCACTCCCACCGAAAGCGGTATGTAAATTGCTGCCCCTGATTTTCGAGCACCTGCATCAGTTTGGAATCTTCGTGGGATTGAGGCTAAACCTGTCCAAATCAGCCTTCCTGGTCAAGGGGGTGTGGCCTGACGCATACCGGGAGTCCCTACGGTCCTTTGGAATTGAGATTAAAGACCGGGTGAAATACCTCGGCATCCTCCTGGGGCACGTTACCAGCGAGGAGGCCTACGCCCCCATCATGGCCAGGGCGTCCGCCAAGGCCCATTTCATGAGTCACCTCCAGCTCAGCCTGGATGAGAGGGTGGCACTGTTCCAAGAGTGGGTCCTGCCGCTTTTCATCTTTCCAGCCAGAGCCTATTTTCCAACGGACTCAGTGGTGGCCAAACTGGCGACAATTTACAAGGTAGGGCTGCATCTGAATAGCTGGGGCCTGACCCTGCCAATCCTGGCGATGCCGCCCACAGCAGGGGGCGGCCACCTGCCACAGCCACGCACATACCTCCTGTGGCAACACGCCACGCCATTTGTTGTGTCACGTAACGAACCACAAAAGGTGCCAGCACTGTCCGGACAACACATGATGGAATGGACGCGAGCCTTCGGCATCGAATTGGATGGGCGTTTTTTGCCATGGCTACAACTGGGGCCCATCCCGTGGAAAACGTACCCCTTCCTGGGAACTTCATGCAAAGCATTTTCGCTCCTCAGAAAAACCGCCCCAATAGCCACGCCGCCAGACGGCATCATCCCAGACATGCCGCTCTGGCACTCAGCATGGTTCCGCGACACACACAACAACACCTATTTCTCCCCCTCAACAATCAGAAAAGGGGTAATGACAGTGGCGCAACTCAGCGGAATGGAGGGGGGGTGCTCTCACCTCCCCCGCACCTGGGAGCCGGTGTATGTGGCAGGCTTGGAGCTCCTGCGCGCGCGCCCCCGACCCAGGCCCTCGACCCCAGATGAAGCTAAGCCCACTTTCTGGTTAAACTGGAACAACAGAGCCATGCTGCGCTTCCTCATGGCACAAACACCAGAGCCACCGAGGCAGAAACCGGAGGTCTGGAAGGCATGGCATAAGCTACTGCTCCCCCCCCCAGACAGACAGTTCATACAGACCGCCCTGTGGAAAAAACTGTCAGTCGGGGTAAGACTGGCTAACTGGCAGCCACATGAAACAGCATGTCCCATCTGTGGCGTCCAGGAAACTTCACAACACGCGGTGGCAGGGTGCAGGTATGTTTCCGTGGCAGCCCACATTGCAACCCAGTGCCTGGGGCCGGCGGCCACGCCCGAGGGACCGGTATCTGATCCGACGGACATTCTCTGGGAAAACCCAATCCTATCCCTCACCACACCGCTGGGAGTCACGCTGTGGTCCATAGTGAGGGCGGCATGGTCGCAGCGATGCATGCACAAGCTGAACCAGCACATGGGGCGGCCCACGTGGGACCAGTTCCAAGCGTTGTGGCTGAAAGTGTTGCGTGGGTGGGAAGAACACCCGTCCCCCATCCTCCCCACGGATGAAATTACACTGCTGATAAAGGCCCTGGAGTCCATGAGGGACGGTACTGTTCTACAGCACCCACGAGTGGCGGTCTCATCCACCAGGTCCCCCCCCCAACTGCGCCTGCCAGCGCGCAAGCGGCCCAAAAAATTCCAACATGCAGAGGAGTTGGCAGCACGGTGCGAAGAAATCATCCGCGGATACCAACAACAGGGATGGCAAATCATCTATCCAGACGGGTCGTCGGAAAAACATCCAGAAGTAGGATGGGTGGGGGGCTACGGTGTATTTTTTGGGGACGAACGGGACACTGCAGAGTTCATCCCGGTGGAAGAAGACCAAACAAACAACAGAGGGGAACTACGAGCCGCCCTCCGCAGCCTGCAGGGACACCGCGCAGGGCAACGGTCGCTGATATGTCCGGACTCACTACTGGTTGTTAACGGGGTGCTGGGCTGGGCACAGCGCTGGAGGCGACATAAGTGGCACAATTCAGCGGGTAAAGTGAAGCACGTGGACCTCTGGATCCAGATCCTGGAGCTCGTAGAGCGGTGGGGAGAGGAAGTCAAGTGGCTACACATACCGTCCCACATCGGCATCAAAGGAAATGGACGGGCGGACCACCTCGCCGATGTGGGACGCCGCCGGTCACCGCTCCTCTTCGGGCGCATTTCAAGGCGCCCACACCCGACAGAGAAGGAAGACGCCCCCCTGCCAGAGGAGACATCCATCTGGGGGTGGGAGGAAAACGAGTACTCGCAGTCGCTAACGCCACTCACAGCCCCACACGAGGCGGCGATGCCCAGTACACCGCCGGTAACACAGTCGTACACCCCAGTTACAACGCCATCAGGGCGCCCAACCCCCCTTTCACCACTGTGGGATATCGAGGTGTGTACACCGGTGCAAATCAAAAAGAAACAACGCCAGGCCACACCAGGATCCACACTCCAGTGGTCGGCGGTACGCGGCCCGTTGCCTAATCACACGGAGGCCACGCCAGCCACAAGCCGGCGAACGAGCACGCCCTACCGTGTGGGACCAGCGAGAACCACGTTCCACACGCCACAATCCCTGTCACCCATGTCCCCCCGAGTGTCCCTGCAGCTGCTAGCATCGTTGGAGCTGGTGGCAATGGAGGGCGAAGAACCCCTGTCCCCCCGGAAGGAACTGAACTATGAGACTTCGTCACAGGAGCCCCACTCGGATGCATCCGCGCCGGGCTCCCCCTCCACGGCTTCAACGATGTCATGCAGCACTGAAGGGTCACGATGCCTTACCCCCTGAGTGTTGAATGTTGAATGTCTTTGACCTTAACCGATCCTGTACCCACTGGGTTTTTCAACCTAAGGCCCCAGCAAAGCCCGACCTAGTGTGGCCGAATGGGGCCAGCTACAGCAGCACCACGGGAAGGGAGTGACCATTGACCTGGATGCACGCATAACCCTGTAGAGCCCAGGAAGCGAATGCAGCGAGCGGACACAGGGACGAGGAATGAACTGCTGAACAGACCTCGAGCTGAGGCTCCGCCGAACATTGGCAGATTGGACAGATGGCGATGACAGCTGTGGGGCAGGCGCAGCCAGAGCCAAATGCGGACACTGCAACCTGACCATTTGAGGCCCTGGCATGAAATTTACCCCCCAGCGGGCCTCGTAGATGGCCTGCGCCGGTATGGAGGCCCGGCTCTGCAACCAGTCACTCAGCGCCGTCGGGGAGAGCTGGCACTGGTCGCGGAAGGGCACTGGGGGGATAAATGAGTAGGGGCGCCTGAGGAGCCACGTGAGGTCTACCTCCGGCGGCTCCCGCGTCGCTGCGTCCACACGGACGTTGAGGTCCGTGATCCAGTGCGACGGTGTGGTCACCACATTGATGGCAGACCTCGGGGAGAGGCGCTGCCCCCCCAGGACAGTGGCGTAGAGGTGGTGGATGCCATCTCCGCAGTGCCCTCCTTCCTGGTACGTGCGGAGGGCCCCCACTGCTGCCTCCGAGTCCGGCACCAGCCAGTAAACCCCCTGCTGTGTCGCCAGCCGGCGGGCATACGAGAGGAGGGCCATCGCTTCCCCCTCCTGGGAGGTGCCCACTCCTGAGGCCACCTGGGCCTGATACTCCCCAAGCCCGCTCTGGACGACCCCGGCCATGGCCACACCCGCCTGCGTGGCTCCTGCATCAACCGCCACGACACTGCCTCGGAGGGTCGCCAGCGCAGGCAGGTCATGGAACCAGACGCCTGGGCGAGTCTCAGGGGCCAACACTCGCGGGGGGTCGGTCGCCCGGCCGTGGGGCGCTAGGAGGGCCACGTCCCCATGGTGCTCCCTGAGGTGGGTGCGCAGGGCCTGGTGTAGCTCCGCTGGCACTGTCCCCACCGTATCGAGGGAGTAATAGAGGGGTCCCTTGTGCGGGTGCCCCGGGCACTTGTGCGCCACGCACTCCGCTGGATATTTGAAACGCGCCACCGCCGCCGGGGCTATGGCGATCCACGGGAGCGGCGGCAGCGTCGAGGTGATCGTCACGAGAGGGGCCTGCGATGTACTGGCCCAGCTCCAGTAGGCGGCAGTCGGGGGGGCTGTCGTCCACACGACGGTGGGCGCCCTGACCCCAGTGCGCTGGAGCTGGGCCAGGGACTCTTGCCGGTGGTCGCCCCACAGCTGGGCGTGCAGTGGCGCATCCACCTGCACTTGGATATCCAGGAGGGCCACCAGGAGGCGGTGGAGCCTGGTGTCGCTGGGCAGGGTGCCCGGGGGGTGCTGGCACACCCGGGGTTCTGACGCCCAACCCGCGGTCTCCATGGTGTCCTGCAGGGCCGCGGTCATCCGGAGGGGGTGTCCCCTATGGTATATCGTCTCCATTCGGGTGGTTTTGGCCGCCCGGCCCCCCACGATGACTTCCGCCTGATAGGTGGGCACGGCCCTCGGGATCCAGTCCTTGGGCGCCGCCTGCCATCGCGGCGTGGGTTCCCTCAGGAGCGGGACCAGTACCGCAGCGTGGCGGGCCAGCCACGCCCGTAGCCCCGGGATTCCCTTGCGGGCTGGCGCTCGTCTCTTCAGGGCTCGCTCCGGCTGCACCTGGTGATTCTCTGTGTAGAGGTCGCCGAGGTGATGGTAGCCCAGGGCCTGTACCGTTTCGTACACCGTCGGGGGGACGACCACCTGCGCGACGGCGCCATACAGAGTTGTGTACACCTCCACCCGGGGGGCAGGGGCCGCCGCCGCCGCCGATCGCGGCCCACCGGGACCTCAGACCAGGATGGGGGTGGTTCCTGGGCACTGGCCCGGCATCCACATGGGCATGGCCACCTCATCCACGACCCGCTGCAGCGTGGCTATGAGGTGGGGGCACTTGGGGTGATGCGTGTACTGCCCCGGGGTAAGCACCGCCGGGCAGCCCCCTCTGAGCGCCTGGTGCGTTTGTGGTGTGGTGTGGTGTGGTGTGGTGTGGTGTGGTGTGGTGCGGTGCGGTGCGGTGCGGTGTGGTGTGGTGTGGTGTGGTGTGGTGTGGTGTGGTGTGGTGTGGTGGTTTGTTGTTTCTTTCGCGCCGCGTTGTGGTGTGTTCTGTTCTGTTCTGTTGTGTTGTGTTGTGCCGAAGGCACTGTTACTAGAAGGCAATGGCCGGGATGTCTACCCACAGGTACAGGTAAACGGGAGGGCTGTGTATCGTAGTGCGCGTTGTGTGCTAATGTGTTGTTGTGCAGCCGGGTCCTGTGCTCGGTCGCACTTGGCCGGTACTGTTCTACCGACGCCTGTGCACGGTCACACCGGGTCTAGTGGGCCCAGTGCACCGTGTGTGCTGTGCTGCACCATAGTACTTTGTGTGCGGTGCTGCACTGCTTGGTGCTGTGCTCCGCACTGCACTCTGGGTGCCTTGCCGCACTGCACTTGTGGGCAGTGGGCAGTGCACCTTCTGCTATGCACTGCCTTGGGGGCAGTGGGCAACACAACTCCTGCAATGCAGTGCCTTACTGCTTGTGGGCGGTGGGCAGTGGAGCTCCTGCTTTGCACCACCACACTGTCTGGGGGCAGTGGGCTGTGGAAATCCGGCAATGCACTGCCACACTGCCTGGGGGAGTGGGCAGTGGAACTCCTGCAATGTGTCGGCCCATCAGCTGGGGGGGCAGAGAGTCCTACCCAAGAGGCGGTCGCTGCCGAAAAAGCGGACCTCCTGCAATGCACTGCCACACTGCCTGGGCGGCAGTGGGCAGTGGAACTCATGTCATGCACTAGTGGGCAGTGGAACTCATGTCATGCACTGCCTCACTGCCTGGGGGCAGTGGGTAGTGGAACTCCTACAATGCACTGCTAGGGGCAGTGGGCAATGGAACTCCTCTAATGCACTGCCACACTGTGTGGGGGCAATGGGCAGTGCAACTCCTGCAATACACTGCCTCACTGTTTGGGGGCAGTGGGCTTGGAACACGGGGGGGCGGCCGGGCCCGGTCCTTGTATGCGACACCCCCCAGCCCCCCCCCCCCCCCCCCCCCCCCCGGGTTTTGAGAGATAGTGGGCTGGGGACATGGCGCCAACGGCGCCCCCCTTTTTTCCGCCTGGCGCCAACGGCGCCCCCTTTTCTAGTGTGAGCGCCAGATTTCGCAAGACGAGGCGCTATACAAATGTCGTTAGTTGCCCAGACATGTTAACTGCAAAAGTCAGCCCGCGGACAAGGGGCCCCTGGCGCGGGATGCTGCCACCCACAATGTGAAATGTGGGGTGTTCCACTTGTTTGTTTGACCCAGACATGTTAACTGCAAACGTCAGCCCGCGGACAAGGGGCCCCTGGCGCGGGATGCTGCCACCCACAATGTGAAATGTGGGGTGTTCCACATGTTTGTTTGTTTCACAACCCCGTGGGTTAGGGACTCATGCGACGTTTTTCCGCGTTTTTTTAGGCAAGTGCTCCATGGGGCGTTTCCCCTTGCAAAATCTGTCAAAGGCCAGCATGGTGCCCAAACCCAAACCTGTGTGTGCCGAAACCTAAACCACAACAAATGCAGTCGCCGCAGAGCGATGGGAGTAGGCACCCAGGACAGCATTCGCCGCAAAGCGACGGTAGTAGGCACCATGTTGGTCCGCGCAACGCTGAATAGGGTATTGATAGTACGTTGCGTTTCGTCGTTGGTGTGTCCCTTTCGGAGGCTGTGCCATGTGTTTGCTCCCTTTGTATAGCGCGGCGACACATTATGGCGACACTCGACCTTGAGAAGTCGCTGAAGCGAGGGACTTGCGTGGTGTGCAACAAGAAGGGGTGCCACAAGGCATGTGTAACATGCCTCGCAGCCTACCACAACCACTGTGGACACGTTTGCCCCTCTGCAGCCCCCTCTTCACAACAAGCACCACCAGCGTCTCCAGACCCGCCAGCAGCTCCTGCTCAACCTCCGAGCAATGAAGACCCACCTGCAGACGAGGACCCACCCGCTTCCCATGCTGCCTGTGGTGGAAAATGTGGCCACAGGGATGCCTCTTCTGGTCAATGCGGATGCACAGAGGAGATTTGTGGTTGTGGGTACCGGTTCAAGGGTCGGGTTTCAGGGGGTGAGAGGTTGCAGCATTTCACCTTGATGAAGCACGACGCATGGGTACATGCTCCTCCACCCCAACCGTCTATTTTTTGTAGCATTGAACGTTTTGTGGTAAAAGGGGCCGCCCCCAACATTCCATCCGATGCCCAGCCGGAAGTCCCCGACTCGGAGGATGCTATCCTTCTGCCCCCGCCTCCGGATAGGCACCCCACTCCATGTGGTGGTTACATGCCGGAAGGTCACACGCAACAGTCGTTGATACTCAACTGGTCTTTTTTTTTGGATGCACAAGACTTGGCCCAAGGCACAATCCATTCGTGGAAATGGATGGAGGGATTGGCTGGTTTTCGCTCGTGCCATTGCACAGGTTGGTCGTACGATGGGCACTCTTGTGCCGGATGTGCTTCTTTGAAGCATTGCCCTGCTCTTGCTCAGAGGTTGCGCATTGCGATGGCGCCAGAGCCGCGCACCAAGTATAAGTACCGCGGGACCCTTGCATTGCACGCACGTCTGCACGAATACCGGGCAATGGAGCAAAAGGCATTTTTTGATGTTCGCACAATGCAGCGATCCTTCCAGCCTTTGCGCTCACGGGTGTCCTACCATCAACGTCTCGTGGAGGCTATTCAGACAAACAATGTGCCCAAACTGCACCTCAAAAGGTGCCTCCAATGAAGTGTGAGCCTTACGAAGGCGTCTTTGTTACAGATCGTGGTGACAAAGGTTTGACCACCGACATTTCCCGCTCAGTTCAGTGCAGGATTTGCGAGGCAACAATGCCACGCGTGTGCATGCGGACGCATGTCGGTCAACACCTTCTGCGGAAGGAATGTGTCAAGGGTCAGGAAGAGATTTCTCTGACCACCGCTTGTGGGTTTTGTGGCGATCGTGTCACTTGCTCCACGCAGGTTGTGATGCGCCACAAGCGGACACACGCCTTGGTCACCCTCATGATCTCTGACTGCCCCAGTCAACCAGCTAAGCTGCGCTGGAACACGTTGGCAAAAAAATCTGCAAGCAGCCCGTGCACGAATCATCCTGTGCGGTGTCCGCTGTGCACAAAGACAGTTTGGTCATACTGCATGGCACAGCACTATGCAGATGTGCATGACACTGCACGGCACCCCGATTTGATGCACATTGCAGAGGCAGGGCAAGAGGCGGTGCTGAATTGGGTGCCTCACAAGGGCAAGAAAAAAAATCGGGGCAATGCACCTGCAGAGGCTGATGATGCCCCGTTTGATGCAGCGGCCTTGTCTGCACCCGGCGACGTTGCTTCATCGTCGTCAAGCTTGCCTCCCCTGCCTTTGCCCCAGTCAAAGCCTCCTGCCCCCCGGCTCCCAAGTGAGTCCGAGGCAACGACCTCTGGGGCTGAGCGATCCCGTCCCCTTAAAAGCGTCGGGAAGCGCAATAAGAAGAGGCGGGACGAAGCCCAAAGAGAGCTTCAATCGAAGCGCGCCCGCCAAGACTCCTCCTCCTCCTCCTCAGAGGGGGAGCTTTTCAAGGACCTCTAACCAGAAGTCCATCCATTCTTTCTTTTAACCCCCAACTCTAACCAAGCCTCAGGAATTTTTTTCATAAACTAACCGGGGGGCACGGGGGAACAAGAGGGAAGAGGGAAGGGGGGAGGGGGAGGGGGGCCGGGGGAGGGGGGCGGGGGGCAACACGGCGACCCTTAAGACTTTCTTCTCGGCAAGGACGAGAAAGCGCTATTATCGCATACATACCTCCGTACCCCCCAACCCCCAGACACACAACCCCCCAGGAGGTATGCATGTGGTAGTATTGGGTCGCGCGCAAGCCCCCCCACCTTGGGAACCCCCCCCCCCCCCAGCCGAAATCCCCCCCCTACACCCCCCAGCCAACCCCCCCCCCCCCCCCAGATCCACCCCCTGCCCCCCCCCCCCCCCCCCCCTCCCCGAGTTTTGACAGATAGCTGGGGGGTATGTCGCATCAAGACCGGTTGTAGTCGCCCCCCCGTGGCTTGGAACTCCTTCAATGCATTGCCTCACTGCCTTGGGGCAGTGGGCAGTGCCGCTCGTGCAACGCACCGCCGCACTGCCCCTGGGCAGTGGGCAGTGGAACTCCTGCAATGCACGGCCTCACTGCCTGGGGGCAGTGGGCAGTGCAACTTGTGCAATGCACTGCCACATTGCCTAGGGGCTGGGGGGCAGTGGAACTGTTGCAATGCGCGGGCCCACCAGATGGGGGGACGGGGAGTTTTGCCCCGGAGGCGGTCGCTGCCTATGGAGCGCCTGCAGGGGGACGGCAGCCCCCATTGGCCCGGGCCCACTAGCTTGGGGGACGGGGAGTCCTGCCCAGGCGGTGGTCGGTGCCTATGGAGCTCCTGCGGGGGACGGAAGCCCCCATTGGCGCGGGCCCACCAGATGGGGGGATGGGGAGTCTTGCCCAGGCGGCGGTCGGTGCGTATGGAGGGCCAGAGGGGGACGGTAGTTCCCAACGGCCCAACCTCACCAGTGACCCGCTAGCTCGGGGGACGGGGATTCCTGCCTGATTGGTAGTCGCTGCCTATGGAGGGCGTGCGGGGGACGGGTGGTCCCAAACGGCTAGGGCCCATCAGCTGGGGGGACGGGGAGTCCTGCCCATGAGGCGGTCGCCACCGCAAGAGCGGACCCCCTGCAATGCACTGCCACACGGCCTGGGCACAGTGGGCAGTGGAACCAATGTCATGCACTGCCTCACTGCTTGAGGGCAGTGGGCAGTGGAACTTCTGGAATGTATTGCCACACTGCCCGGGGGCAGTGGGCAGTGGAACTCCTGCAATGCACTGCCTCACTGCCTGGGGGCGTTGGGCAGTGCAACTCCTGCAATGCACTGCCTCACTGTCTGGGTGCAGTGGGCAGTGGAGCTCCTACCCCCCCCCCCCCCCTTGCTAACACGGGCTTGTCCAAACACGGAGACCCTGTGTTTCCGCACTTTTGGTCCTTTTTTTGAACTGTTTTTTTTTGCAGTTCTGATCCAATAGAGAACGTGGTTTATAGCTTTGTGCAGGATGCAGGAAGGGTCAATATGGGTGACAAAGTGTTGCTACAGCTATAATTCCATGTGCTCTTGTACACTGGGGTGTATGCCGGTCTGTTGGACACTCTCCTGAGCCATCCACGAAGCCTGCTCCCAAGGTAGCCCCGAAGCCAGCCCCAAAAGGCAAGCATGTCCAGCTCTTCCAGATGAAGCGGAAGGTTGCCAAGGGGTTCTATTCAGTGCTTGTCAATCAGAATGAAAGTGCCTGAGTGACACTTGAGCTGTGTGGCTAAAGAAAAATGACTTGTGCTATCATGTTGGGAGGGTTAAGGTTGGGCTATGCCTGCAACTTGTGTTCCGCAGTACGTGCCGCGCGCTAACACGGGCTTGTCCAAACACGGGGACCCCGTGTTTCCGCATTTTGGTCGTGGAACCACAACCTGGCCCATGTTTGCGCAGGGGGGGGGGGGGTACAACGTACCGCCACACTGCCCAAGGGCAGAGGGCAGTGGAACTCCTTCAATGCATTGCCTCACTGCCTGGGGACAGTGGGCAGTACAACTCCTGCAATGCACTACCACACCGCCTCGGGGCGGTGGGCAGACCAACTCCTACAATGCGTGGGCCCCCCAACTAGGGGGACGGGCAGTGCTTCAACGGAGGCGGCCGCTGCCTATGGAGTGCTTGCGGGGGGCGGCAGCCCCCATTCCCACCAGTTGGGGGGACGGGGACTCCTGCCCAGGCGGCGGTTGCTGCCTATGCCCTAGAGACCTTATTGGACAACCCAAGTTAGTGTGTGTAGGTCATAGCCCCCCCCCCCCAATTAATTTCATAGCCCCCCCCCCCCCTGAGTTTAAGTGTGCTTCAATGTGCATCAGCGTGCTTCAATGTGCATCAGTGTGCTTCATTGTGCTTCAATGTGCATCAGTGTGCATCAGTGTACATCAGTGTGCTTCAGTGTGCATCAATGTGCTTCAGTGAGCTTCAGTGTGCTTCAGTGTGTTTCAATGTGCTTCAGTGTGCTTCAGTGTGCATTAGTGTGCTTCAATGTGCATCAGTGTGCATCACTGTGCTTCAGTGTGCTTCATTGCGCTTCAGTTTGCATAAGTGTGCTTCAGTGTGCTTCAATGTGCATCAGTGTGTTTCAGTGTGCATCAGTGTGCATTAGTGTGCATCGCGTGCCCTCTAGACAAGTGTAGAGGGCACGCGATGATTCGTAGGGGGGTGTAGACCCCCCCAAGAATCATCGCATGCCCTCTAGAGTAGAGGGCATCGAGTGTACAGGGCACACGATGATTCATAGAGGGGTGTAGACCCCCCTAGGAATCATCGCGTGGCACACCACGGGCCCCAAAATTGCTCGACTATCTGCCCCTCTTTTCATCTCATGTGGACCCCACATTGTTGTGTTTTGAACGGGGCGAATAGTCGAGCAGTTTTGGGGGATGTGAGGTGTGAAAATAGCTTCCATTTTGGCTGCAAAAGCACTCTCATCCACTCACAAGTGCCCGGGGCATTGCAATGCCCCAACCAACCATGCGTGGATCACAGTGCTTTGGGGGCCAAAACTGAAGCTATTTTGGCACACCACGGGCCCCAAAAGTGCTCGACTATCCGCCCCCTTTTTCTTCTCATGTGGTACCCACATTGTTGTGTTTTGAAAGGGGCGGATAGTCGAGCCGTTTTGGGGGCTATGGGGTGTAAAAATAGCTTCTTTTTTGGCTCCGAACGCATTGTGATCCACTTACTAGTACCCGGGGCATTGCAATGCCCCAACCAACCATGCGTGGATCACAGTGCTTTGGGGGCCAAAACTGAAGCTATTTTGGCACACCACAGTCAAGCAGTTTTGGGGGCTGTGGGGGGTGAAAATAGCTTCAATTTTGGCGCTTTGGGTACGGGTCTGAGCACTGGCGGTTTGCCTGACAGTCTGGCGCCTGTGTGGTCGGAGACAGGTGGCGCCTGTGTGGTCGGAGACAGGTGATAGGTGACGGGTTGATGCGCCTGGGCATGGACACCGGCTGTTGTACGCATATTCAAGGCGATTGTATGATATTGCAAGACTGCTTTGGACTTGGAAGGATGCAATGGCTGTGATGGCTGTGGGCGGGGTCATCCAGCGGCTCAGTTTCCGACCGTTCTGAGTCAAATTGATTGAGAGACGGTAATTTGGCAGGCGGGGTGGGGACGTGGTCTGATCAGGGCGCACCAACACAAAAATGTCGTGTGCCCATCACATGCTATTGCACACACAACAAATTGGCAAAAACACCAGAGGCAAGCACGCAAGGAAACAACCTATAGAGAGCACAACATATCACCAGCAACGGTGCCATTATCAAGGACGGCGATGGTATGGCATGCACTGGCAACACAAATAGCGCAAGTGATGTCGTAGTTGGTCAGGCGCAGCGTGCCGCATTGCGTTACAGCTCCAAGTAGTATTGTGGCCGTAATATAGGCACAACGTGCCCCAACGACCTCAACTTTTGCCGGGATTTGGTCGCTTTGCGAGGTCACCGTTTGCATCTGATTGTTGCGCAGCATTTTTCAATGCCTAAACGGCCTTCACATGAATTGCTGCCCATCCAAGTGGGGGATTTTATTTGCAATGGTCTTCTTTGCAACCTTGGTCTCCCCCCAGAAGCAACAGTGCCGGTCAAAGCTGGTTCCCGTCCCAGCAACACGATTTCAACATCCACACCTCGTCACCGTTGTGTTATACCACAGGGCTGCACGCTGGTATAGTATTTGCTGGCTTACCCCTCTGCAGTGCACACTGATCTGAGGTTTACTTGTGTTTGGGTTGCAACAACCTGTGGGGTCCATCATCTTGAATGCGGTGGCCGTACTAAGAATAGTGATCCCTGTGCACTGTGTGAGTGACTGGCAACTCATTGGCCGCTTCTGCAGCTTTTGGCACATGGTGCGTCACCCCAAGAGACCATGCACCTCACCCGCCTGGGATCTGGTGCTATGGCTCGTTGACGTGCTGACAGGTGCAATGAAATACACCCCCACGTTCTCTGCAGATGAGAAACAGATGGGTATACTTTACCTAAAGCTTGGTGGGAATGGGTTGATCTATGCTACAAATCAAGCTGGTGCTAGTCCCTCTACCGATACTGTTGCGCGTGCCATTGCGACAACTCATGTGCCCTGTACCACTGCCGTGACCGAGGAGGATCTTACAACCATTGTCCCTGAAGATATATGGTACTGTGCTTGGACTATTCCGCTTGATGAGGTTGCCGTGGACGGTTGCATTCGACCGATGGCAATGGTGATGCTGACGAGGACCCTGTTTTCGAATCCTTCGTGGGAACAGCTTCAGGGGCAGACGGTAGCACCGCCTATTTGCATTGCAGTGATGGTCGTGAGGTTCATGTTGCACAATTGGTTAATGAGAAGTTCAACGAGACCAGGCACAAGCTATCTGGGGACCATTTACGGCGGCAACAGAATCAACCCAAAGTTCCTGGAACAGTTGGTGATGAGGAAGAATATGATGGCATTGTCTACGGAAGTCCGTTTCTTGTGCTTGTCACTTTCAAGGACATGGGGCGGCAAACCACATCGGCAGCGGTTTTCAATTTTGTGGAGTGTGTCCAAGATGGTGCTGTGCTTCCTGGCCCGAGTATTCAGTGGTTGAAGGAAGTCGACGGAGTCTTCGTGAAAGGTGAGTTCTTGCCCTTCAAAAGCAGTACCGCGGAAAAGCTTCAATGGAATGGGCTATCGGGCAAAATAGTGCAATTCCCGCCGAAGGATGTATGTTTTGCTGACCTTGACGTTGCAGCCAACGGAAGATGGGAGCTTCAGATTGCCACGGCCAATGCCTTCATCCAAAGTACAAGTGGAGTACAAACATGCCCCGGCATTGAAGCTGAACCATATGGCGGTGTGTCCTCCGCCTCACGTGAAATCATGCTTGTTCTGTGATTCCCCAATATTGGTGAAGAGGATGTTGGATCACGTGGCACAACATATAAAGAGTGGGGACCGAATACCTCTGGCGGCTCACCACGGAGAGCAGGAGGCATGTGGATTGTGTGGGTCAACAACAGGGCAGTGGCAGACCAGAATCGTGGGCAAAACTATCACCAATACGTGCAAGTTCAGTGCACCGTTGCAGTACAAAGCGGCACTGAAAAAGCACCGCAATGTGCCGCGGCCTTGCCCCATCCCGGGATGCAAAAAGAGCCCCTTCACTTTGAATGTGCGGCACCATGTTGACCGAGACCACCCTTCTGCCGACATTGATACGTATGATCTCAGGAACAAAAGCGGGTGCGATTTGCTGATGCAGAGCCGAAGCATCGTCGCAAAAAAGGATTGGCCCGACGAGTCACCATCAAAAAGGGGTCGGGGTCCAATACTTCAGCACCTGCTGTTGACACAAGTACTTCTGATGGTGGTGGTGACATGTATCGTGCAGTGCAACGCGCTGATACTGATTCTGATTGGCGGCCACACTCGCAAGATGCCGCCAGCTCTGACGAAGAAGAGGAGGACGACGAGCAACTACCCGTAGACGTCACTGGTGAGGACTCCAGTAGCACCACAACCAGCAGCTCTTGCAGCAGTACATCGTCATCAGGAACACCCAGCTCATCATCCGAGGAGGAAGTCAAGGCACCTGGACACCACAAAAGGATGACCAAGACACGGCAAATAGTGAGGGCTGCAAAGCGGAAGACATCAGCAAGGACTGGCACTGTGGCAAAGAAGGCCAAGCATTAGCACTGTTGATGTGAAACTCAGTGGAATTATTGGTAACTGGGTGAATTTACTTTTGTTTTATTTTCTGCATTTCCTGCATGTTGATGACAGAACTATATGTGAGTGCGGCCCATACATTTAATTTCATTCCTTTGATGTTGCAATGGATTGAGGCTACCAACGGTCAACGGTGATGTCAACATCCTGCTCTTTGAATGTGCACGTATACCATGCTCTGTGCCTGTGCTTGGCCATTGGGTTTCCCAGAAATTGTGCTCCAAGTGCCTCCCAAGTTGGTGCCCCAAATTCTCCCAAACATGGGTGGTTTGCACGATCGAAATAGGTACAACGAAAAACTGTCCATTATTTTAGGACCCCACGTCAAGAAATGGCAGAACACAAAAAACTACCCCCTTTTTTCAACTGTGCCAAAAGCTGTTCATAACTCATGGTCTCCCACTTTCGAGGGTTGCCCCCCCCCCCCCCCCGGTTTGCGCAAGGCAGGTCGACTTCTTTTCAAGCAACTATCCCTGGACATTGTTCATGAAGGCCTTAAGAGGCTGAACAGCAACAGCTCCCCTGGATTGGATGGTTTCTCGGCAAAGTTCTTCAAGAGGTTCTCGGACATCTTCGAACCGCAAATGTATGACTCAATGAAACGTTTCCTCGAAGTGGGCAAAATGCCGGAGACACGGACCTCGGGAGTGGTGACAATGATCCCCAAGACGAAGGCGATGCAAACACCAGATTCGCTCTGACCAATTGCACTGCAAACTACAAGGCAGAAGTGGCTCACTAACATCCTCCTGATCCAGTTAGAGGATGTACTTCTCCACTGTATCCCGTCACAGCAAACAGGTTTCCTTCGACACAGAAGCATACTTCAGCATGTCTATGGGTCGCGGGCACTCTGGGATGGCCTAAGTGAAGGGGCGGCGTTATCAGTGGACTTCAGAAATGCCTTCCCCACGATGTCTCACGAGATGGTGTCGGCAGCTCTGGGTCTAATGTGCATACCATTCTTGTATATCCGTCTGATTCTACACCTTTTGCGAGCTCCGTATGTGTACTCCGTTGGAAAAGGATACGTCCCAAGCGTATACCACCACCCGAGGGCGGGCACACGCCAGGGGGATCCCCTCTCCCCGGCGCTGTTCTCCCTGGTGGCGTCCTTCGTGATTTTCCCACTACAAGACCTGGGTCCAGTACTGACTGTCATGATGTATGCAGATGACCTCATCATTTTCTTTGATGGAAGAGCCAACCCACAGCTGTTGAAAAGGGTATGGGAAGTGGTTTCACGTTTCGGACAGTTTTCGGGGTTGAAGGTCAACCTGAACAAAACGGCAGCGATAGTTCGCAACTGTGGGGGAATGGAGTGGGCGAGGTGCTTTCGGGACATTGGAGTGGATGTCAAAAACTTCGTCAAGTATCTGGGTGTACGCTTGGGGAATATTCGGCACCAACAAGACGACCAAGGATGGGGGCTGACGATGGAGCAGGCCTTCGCACCAGCACTGCAAGAGGCCTTCCGTCGCGCAAGGGTGGTATCCACGTTGCAATTGTCCATGAACGAACGAGCATTCATGCTGACATCATGGATTCTGCCGGTCGTGGCGTGGGTATCCAAGGCATATTACGCCCCAGTCTCGGTGATCAGACAACTGAAGTTGGTGTATCACGTGACTATGGGTACCAACAGCTGGGGAATCACCTTACCAATCCTCTCACGACCAAGAACGCAAGGGGGACTGGCACTACCAGAACCAGAACTGTTTCTTATGCACCAGGCGGCGGCTCCGTTCGTCAGACTGTTGGGAGACCCTCACAAATTCCCTGACAAGGCAGTGGAGACCTTCTATGCATGAGCAACAGCCATAGGGTTCACACCATCCAAGGACAACCTTCCATATATTCAACTGGGCATGGTCCGAACGGCAGATCTCACATTTCTGGGATGGTCGGCGAAGGCACACTCCACCATTCAGCGAGTGGCCCCGCAGGTGGCTCCCCCGGCAAACCGGGACCGCCTGCCGTTGTGGCACTCTGTGTATTTCCGAAATGAGTTCCGCTGCTCCTACTACAACACGAAATTGATCAGGCAAGGGGTGCTGACGTGGGGTCAATTCCAAAGCTTGGAGGACGCAAGATTGTTCAATGCACTGCCTCGGACATGGAAAGGGGTCTACAATCATGGCGGACGACTCCTCAACAAAGTCATGTCACAAGGGGGGTTTGATACCCCCGCAGTCCATACCCAAAACTGGACCAGGGCATGGCTGCTCCAGTTCTACGCCTCTCAGCCAGGGGTCCGCGACCCGCAAACACCGGAGGTATGGGAACAGCTGGCACAGGCACAGCTACCACCGAGGGCTCAAGACTTTGCGCGAAAGGCGCTGTGGCACAAACTGACCGTACATGCAAGCGTCTACAAGAGGTCAGGCACTGACAAGTGCCCGGTTTGCTCACAAAAGGAGACGATCAAACACGCGATGGTCGAATGCCCCATGCCTAAAGCAGCAGCGGCGGTTATACAGCACTACTATGGCCAGGTGACAACTGATAACGGGACATCCACAGTTCGAGATATGATGGAGTCTGACGACCAAGAATGGTTGCTGAAAACGAACCAAGGCTGGGCGATGTGGTCAGCAAGAAGTGCCCACTGGCGATATCGATGCGAAGTCAAGGCAGGAGCGTCGCCGGTGTTCGCGTCATACCTTACAACATGGCTAAGGGAGCTATGTGAGTGGGTGGGATTTTACACAGGGGAGCACAGGGAACAATAGAAAGGATTTCAAAAATCACTGGAACAACTTCGAGACACCGGAGTGCAGCCACGACAAGGGGAAGTGCAAGTACATGGGGACTGAATGCGTGGTGGCAAACACACACGGAATGCTTCACTCAAGAAAAATCAGCCGACAATCAAAGTTGGCAAAGGGCAACGGAGTCACGCCCGAAGCGCCCGAGGCAGGCAGGCCCGGGAGTGCTACAAGGAGTGCAAGAACTGATTGCAGAACTGGTGGAGAAGGGCTACAGGATAGTGTACACTGCTGGATCGTCGAAGCGACTGGGCCGCAAGGACATGCGCAGGGCCGGGGGATTTGGCGTGTTCGCGGCGGAAGACGACCAAGGACCAGAGGTGTGCTTCTGTGG
The DNA here is from genome assembly GCA_964036045.1 of Eutreptiella sp. 'Long Island Sound 2002'. Lineage (NCBI taxonomy): Eukaryota > Euglenozoa > Euglenophyceae > Eutreptiales > Eutreptiaceae > Eutreptiella > Eutreptiella sp. 'Long Island Sound 2002'. The sequence goes on from OZ038390.1 coordinate 18,007,681, forward strand.
CTACGTACCAACACATTACAGGCAAACAAACAACGGAGCAGAGTTTTGGGCAGCCGTGGAAGCCTTACAGGGTTTCTGGGTGCCAAAACTGGCAATCCTCACCGACTCACAATACGTGCAGCTGGGAGCGACTGGCAGGGCCCAACACTGGAAGTCAAAGGGATGGACAACCACATCTGGAAAACTGCAAGTCCACGTCCCAGTCTGGGAAATGCTGCTCCACGAAATGGCGACGCCGGGACGAGAAGTCACGTGGGAACATGTCCCAGCACATGTCAACGTGCAGGGAAATGAGATGGCGAATGGATTGGCCATGGAGGGCATGTGTTCAAGCCCACTGTGGTCACAGCATGTTGCACCAAAATCATCATCTGGGTCAGAGTCCACGGTAGGTTTGAGGGGAGGGTCGGGATCAGAGTCAGAGGGCACAAGGGCACTCTGGTCATCCCTGGGTATGGTACCCATGGACAGTGATGAACTGACAGGGGAAGCATCCGGGGAGCCAGCGCCACGTGGGATGGGACCGTACTCCTCAAGCAATACATAAAGTGAGGAAATGAGACCAGGACACACACACCAGGGAGTGCTGTTGAGTGCACTGTCAGCAGCGGACACACTGTCCTTCAGCACTGATGTGAGTGACACCAGGCGACAGCGCAAGAAGCGAAGGCTCAGGAAACGCAGGAACCCAGGACAGGGTCGATAATGCTAGAGCCACAAGCCCTTGCACACTGGAACAAACATCCCACAGGCACCAAGCACAGCAATGCATGTCCGAAACACCTGTGTTCTGACGCAGAGTCTGCATCACATGAGCTGCGTTTTGTCGCAGTAGAGCTTGCAACACATGGGCTGCGTTCTGCCGCAGTGAGCAGCAGCACGCAAAGGAGAACACCAAGCAGCTGAACGCCGCGTCCTGTCGCGGAAAGGCACCCAGGCGTTATGCCGTCTGGGAGGACACAGCAGGAGAAGGGATCTCACCAGCAGCGGTATGGCCCATACACACACATCCAGCCAACCCCAAAGAAGGTCAAGCCTCAGCACGAACGCCAGCGTTTCAGGGTGCAAGCACTGAGTCAGCTGGACGCCATTGCGAACGAAGGACTGCAAGCAGCTGAAGCAGAACTGACCACAATGGCCTGGGCCCGCAATCAGCAGATCTGGCTCGACTGGACCAACCACATGGCACCAGGATGCACTGTGAGATTGTGGACAACCATGGGGAACCACTGCAGATGAGCAATCAGGAGCTCTACTCGGTGATGGTCCAGATCAACTGGACCCTGAAGACCCACACTCTGGCGAACATGCAGGTCCAGTGGCGACCCAAAAGTGCAGACAAGTGGCACCCGTTCCAGTGGGAGGCGATCCTCCACTGTCCGACGGCGGAAGGACACAGAGCAGTGCCCTCCTCGGTAAGCAGAACTGGCGATTGCATGCATGTGTGGCTGGCAGGCCGAGCGGACCTCTTGCGATTGTTCCAAAGAACGCTCTTCAGGCAGGCGGACCCGGTACCCGGGGACGCTGTGCGGTTCCTCTACACACTGCTGAACACACCCCCATGCGAAAGAAGATACGCATGACAGGGGGTGACAAAAAGAAGAAGAAGAGTGGAGCGCATGGTGCCATGGTGCAGATAACCCATCGTCGTGGCCCAGTGGATACACCACACCTCTTCTGTCCCGTGGAGGATGGTTCGAACCCCGGGAGGGATAGAGATGCACCGAACAACCCAAACCCTCCTTTTTGGGCGCGAGGGAGAGGGCGCGAGCGAGAGGGAGAGAGAAACAGAGAGAGAGAGAGAGAGAGAGAGAGGGTAGAGCACAGTGGGAAAGGAACAGAGAGGTGCAACAGAGAGAAGGGGAGAGCAAGAGAGAATGGAAGGGAGAGAGTAGGAGAGAGACCCACAGAGCGAGAGACCGGGGCTAACCGGCGCAAAGGGAGGTGGTGGGTTTGAGCTGACCAGGGTTCGAGCTGATCAGGGTGGGTTCGAGCTGACCAAGGTAAAAGGGACGCCACGGCGGCACGGAACAGCCGAGAAATGTCAAGAAATGAAAAAGCAGGGCGCCGTAGCGCCCCTGAGCCACAGGCTCGACACGTTGTCACGTGTTGAACAGCCGAAGCAAGACTGGGGCGGCGAGAGTGCGGCCCAAGTGAGGATGACGGAAGCAAGTAGGCATGAATGTGTGGGCGGCATGCGCATGCATGGTGGGGAGCTGAAGTGGTATGCGCCACACGCCAAACATCAATGATTTGTTGAATTGCCTGACAAACGGAGCACATACTGAAATGCCGAGACGCCTTTGCGCCATCCAAGGCGCCATTGCGCCCCTGAGGATTGAGTATGACACGTCCTCACGAGCCAGAGAGCAAGTGCATGACAGTGTCATGACCTGCAGGGCAAGGGTTAGAGACTAACCGGCACTGTGGGTGGGTGGTGGGTGCGAGCTGACCTAAATGTCCAGAGGACCAGTGCCTATGCACAGTCAGCAACCACCTGGTGTGGTACAGAACTGGTCTACGCTGCAGTGCAGCAAGCAAAACGCTGAACAATGTGGTTATGACCATGCGCCTGTGACACGGGGGCGTATGCGAGCCCAGTTTCCGTTGCCTCATGGCCCCGGTTTGAAACTTCGGATTGCAAGGTATGTGTGATCACAGACTATGAGTATGTGGTGTTAGGGGCGCGCGGGGGGGGGGGGGGGGGCAGTGCGCAAATGGCAACAAAATGGTGGGGTGGGCTCCGGGGGGCCGTTGACAAATGTGAGATTGTGGGTCGAGCTACTAGACGGCCTGTCGTACAGGGGTGGCAGAGTACAGTGGGTTCAAGACCCATCACATGTGGGACTTGAAGGCAATGAAATTGCCAATGGCTTGGCAATTTCTGGCATGAGCCAAAGTTCTTTGTGGGGGGTGGTGCACGGGAGACCAACCCCACCCCCGGTTGTGGGAGCGGTGACGGAGCTGGAAGTCCGGTCCCCGTCGGTGTCATCGTTTGAGTCTACGGTCGAACTGGCGGAACGGAGTTCACACAGTCCAGGGCTTAGTTCAGGATCCAGAGGGTTTCGGCAGAACGTCTAACTTCACCCCGGCACAGGATCATGGTCTGTATGCGGAACTGGTGGGTGGTTATTTTGAGGATACGGAGTCGGCTCCCTGCACGGAGGTGAGTGACTGGGAGGGACACATGAGAAGAAAGTGTGCCAAACTTTCAAAAAAGTGAGATCAGACAAAACAGGCAATACTCTTTACCTTGATGCAAAAAGTAGAGATGGTACCGCAGTGGCATCATGCACGATGTCAATTCTTCCTCGGCGTGGGTTCAAACGCCGCACTTGTTTTTGCATCGGAATTGGGAGTAGCCGGAAGATAAGTGGGAAGCACTGAAATTCCCAAACCCCCCGGTTTTTCGCCCTGCACTTCAGATTGGGACAGGTCGCATTCAGACAGTTCATCACACATACATTACTCGCCTCGGCGGGGACGATGCCAATACTCAAAGTTTGAGGAAGCGATGACACAAGGGTCTTTGGGACTGAGGAGATATGTAGCAGATGTAGCCACCATACTATAACGGTATCATCCACGACCCGTGCGCCTTCCAGGGGGGTTCGAACCCCGGTGGGGGCACGTAGATGGTCGACCTAGTGGTATCTTCCGTGAAACATGGCTTCCCTTCGGTCGAATCTTCTTCTCCCAACCGGCAGGGAAGTCGTTTTTTATTGTGCCCCAGACAACAAGGTAAAACAGAGGCGTGACCTCAGACAATGCGAGTCATTGTCGATGGACAATGAAATGTTTTTGGGCTGAGGCGAGGCCTCTGGCCGCATTTTTGACATCTCACAGTCTGAAGAGAGCATTGCAAAAGGAAGGAGCTTACCTGAAATGCACTGAGCACATGCGTCACAGTGCTCTTCGGGTTGGAGGCTAGGCCCGCGGGAGCCTCCCATGGAGGCGATGGGGCCACCTTTCCCATGCACGAGACATTTTCTTGGTAGGCACAAATGTGGCGGTCATCCATACAACCTTGGAGACGCGTGCCTTCAAGATGGCGTCGTGGGGTGGGGTCATTCTTTGTGTACTTCTTCTCAGGCGTTGACTCTCTTTCAGAAAGATACCCACCATCCGTTGGAGGAGGGGACTTGTTGTGACGCCCAGAACGCGTGGTGCGGGTGGTGGTGGGCATAGAAGTGTCTGCCCGGGAGCGGACCTTGCGTTGCTTTTTGGCTAGCATGGAGTCAGATACTTGGCTAACCGGGTACCCCCGCTCAGAAGATCCGGCTCCGCGTTGCTTTTTGGGTCGGGCAGGGGTTCGCACCACCGGCGCTGTGTTGCCGCCATTGCCATGCGCAACAATTTAGTAGTAGGCTCCTAATCAGCCCCCAGAGAGGTGAAATGAAAATTGGAAGCGGGTGGTTTGGTATGCAGTTATATTGGTGACGGCCAAGCAGCAAACAGGAAATGCACTATGCACACACGCCACAGAGCACAGGTTCGAAACTAGGTCCCAGTAGGCCTGCGGTGGAGCCGTTGCTTTTGTACTTATGGGATGTTTGCCTAACCGAACCAATGGGGGGGCATGCTCTTACCCAAGTGGGACACGAAACATTCGACAACTGCTGACCTCGGACGGCCCTCGTTTGAGGATTGCTGCAGTGCAGCAGGTCAAACACCGAACTGAGAGTTGAGACAATGACCATATGCATGTGTCACGGGGGTGTATGCGAGTCTTTTATCCGTTACTCATGGCCCCAAGGGAGGGCAGCCCCACAGTGCCTGTGTCTATGTCAAAATGTGTGCGTGCATGTGTGTGTGTGTATGTGTGGGAGCACATATGACTAGACAGTCACCTTTAGGTAGGAGCACTATCTTTTTTGCATTGACACTCACCGTCGTGTGTTGTTCAAACTCGCGCAGCGCTCGTATGCAGCAATGCACGCATGCGATCATGTCATCATGATCATCCTAACAGGAACCTCAGAACAGTGCTACGCATGCGTGCACTGTTCTGAGGTTCCTGATAGGATGATCATGATGACATCCGCATACAGTAGTACCCTGGCTCGTGGGACCTTGTCTAGCAGTGTGCCAAGCAATAGCGAGATGAGAAGTGCAAAGAGCGCTGGGGAGGATGGGCAGGCTTGCCTCACCCACGACGTGGGTTTGAATGTGCTGTGTGGGCGAATTCCGGCAAGTTGCAACAATTGAAGTGGGGCTTTGGAGAAAAAAAAGTAACGTGTTCACTACGGGGGTTGGAAGGCACACACAATGGAAAAAGGCAAAAGTATAAGTGTGGGAAACCGAATCAAAACCCTTGCTGAAACCTACCGCTGCCAACAAGCCTTGTTCCATCTGGCGCCAAGTGTTATGAACGTCGATGAGGTGTGAGTGCAAATTGCGTCCGGGCACGAAACCTTGTTGCTCCGTGGTGTTAAGTACAAGATAAGATCTTTAAGTTGAAATAATGAAATCTTCGCGACCCACTTCAAGCATGAGTTTTGCAGCACCGATTGTTTGTAGTAGGTCCCTTGCACAGAAACACCAGCTGTCCGACACTGAAATGCAAGTCAAAACAATAGCCAAGTACTTAGGGGTAATCGTGGGTGACGTGACACCACAACAGGCGTTCGCGCCGGCAGTGCATAAGGCAATGCTTCGCGCTTTCCATGCAGCACTGGAACATTGACCTCAGGCAGCGCATTGCTCTTGAAACCTGGATTGTACCCCGTTGATGCTTTTCTTCTGACTGTGCTTTCGGGGGGACTACTACCATGCCGGGGGATACATCGAATGGGTCATCGGACGCGGCTGGTGGGGAGAGCCGGGGGGCAAAGCGGGCCAGGCTGGCTTTCAACCGGGACGACATGGACCTGGACCCCGTCAAGACCCCCGAGTACGCACGCTGGGAGCGGTGGCGAGATCACGCTGCGGCTACCGCGTACGGGTTCCTGGACAGCGCGGATGCCGGCATCATGGCTGCCCGGTACCAGGAGCGGCTGATGGAGGATGGCCTATCCGTGGCGGGCGTTGATCGAGCGGTGGAGTGGGCCGGCGGCGGGCTGGACGCCCCGACGGCCCTCATATACATGGCCCTCTTTGAGCGACCCACGGACCTGCGGCTCGACGTCGAGGCGGCTGCTTGGAAGGCGGTGCCGCAGCCCAGCCCGCCTGCCCGGGAGCAGGCAGAGGAGACGCCGAAAGACCAGCCGCGGGAGCCGCAGGAGTCCCCGGAGCAGGCGGAGATACGACGGCTGGAGGCTCGCATCCGGGAGCTCCAGCTACCAAAGGTACCACCCCTGTCCGAGGGAGAACTAGCCAAGATAACCGCGGGGCAACTTCCCTGGCTCTGGCAGCAGGAGCTCGTCCAGGCCTTGAGCACCTGGCTCAAAGCGGAAGACCCCGTTGGGAGGGGCGATGCGGTTGTGGAAACGGTGTGGAAGGTGGTCTACAGGGACTGCCAGCCTACGCCCACCCACCCTGCTGGGGCGGCGGCGCGGCTAGCGCCGCAGGGGTGGTACGCCCAGGCCCAGCAGCCTACGCCGAGTCAGACCCAGGCGCAGACCCAGGCGCAGACCCAGACTCAGGCGCCGGCTCAGGCGCAGGCCCCGGCCCCTGCCCCCCCTGGGGCATGCTTCCGCTGTGGCTTGCACGGACACTGGGCCAGGGACTGTGCCAGTGGTACTCAGGGGCGGGCCCCCTCAGTCGCCGGTTCCGTCGCGGGCTCGTACCGGGGGGGGTTCAGTACCGTGGGTAGCCAGAGCCTGTACACAGCGCACAGCACGGGCCGCACCTATGACGCGACTGGACCCCCCCCGTACCCATGTTTTCGGTGTGGCCGCAACCACTGGGCCGTGGGCGGGCCGTGCCCGGCGCCGCCTGCCCAGGCCCCCCCGCCCTTTCCGGCCGGGCCGGCCCCAGCGCCGGCCAGCTGCTGAAGAACCTGGCGCCAGCGCCAGGGATGGGCCCGCCGGCGAGGGGGGCGCCAATGACGAAGGGGGCGGGGCACTCGACCTCCGATACGCGGGGTCGGCAGTGGACAGCCTATGGTGGGGCAACTACATGGAGGAGCCCCTCGCGCTGGCCATCCGGCGGTGGTCCCCTGGAACCGTGGAGCGGTGGACAGCAATCCTCAGGGATGTGGGCCGATTCGCGGCGCACTGGCCCGAGCTGGACGCGGCGGGGGCACTGTCCCAGTACCTCGTCCGACGCGCCGCCATGGGCCAGCAGCCTGGGACGCTACGAGGCGTCATATCAGCCCTTCGCCTGGCGGAGAAACTGGGACGCATACGACCCACGGTGCGGCCCGTGCACTGGCTCATGGCACGAGGTGCCGCCACCACCACTGCCGCGCCACGACCCACCCAAGTATGGGCCGAGCTGGTCACCCTCCGGCTCATGGCCTGGAGCATCAGGACCACCCTCGACTGGTTCTGCCTGGGCCTTGCCGTCATCTCCTTCGCCACTCTCCTCAGGGTGGGTGAAGCAGCCAGCGTACGGCCCGTGGACTTGCGAAAGCGGTGCGTGCTGGGGTTCTTCGACGACAAGAAGGACGACGACTGGGTCACGGTACGGCTGGGAGCGTGGCCCGAAGCATGGCGCGCGGCGATGGCAGCCCACCCGTGGGTGTCCAGCAGGCCCGCGTCAGTGCCGCTTATGGCTGCCGCGTTCGACCTCCAAGCGGCGATCCATGGCTTGCTGGCTGCCACGGGGTGGGAATCCATGGGGTGGCACGCGTGGAGACGCGGAGGAGCTGCGGCCATGCGGGCGTTCGGGGCCGCCGTCGCCAGCATCGCGGTGGCTGGCCGATGGGACAACGAAGCGGAGGCGCACAGGTATGCCAGCGCGCCCCCTGGATGGGAGTTCTTCCTGCCCGACAATGTGCCCTGGCCAACGCCGGGATTTGGGGTCGAGATCCGGCCGGTCCACGCGTACCAGCTCTGGGCGCTCGGCACGCTTGGGCCCCGCGGCCCCGACGGGACGGGCGCCGCCCCTGCCCCACCCGATGTCCGCGCTGGGAACCATGGCGGCCAAGGGACCGGCCTGCGTGGCGATTCCGACATGCAGGAGACCATCGTACTGGGCTCCTCCAGTGACGAGTCGCCCGGCACGGTGGCACGCAGGGCCGCCAGACACCCCCGCGAAGGCCAGCGCAGGGCCTACGTGCACCGAACCGTGGCCCGCGGCCGGTCGGCACCCGCAGCGCGGGCACCGCGGGCTGAGCCCGCCCCAAAGCCCCGGGCCAAGCAGGCCGCAAATGGAGCGGCCGACCGCCGAACCGCAGCCCCCCGTTCCGCGGCTGTGCCCCGGGTCACGCCAGCAAGGGCGAGCACCAGAGGCACCCAGGCACCCGGCGGGGCGCCGGCGAGACGGCGCAGCGGAGCGGCTGGGGATGCAGCTGGCAGTTGCCCAGTGCGCCAGGTGCGGCCTCGACTGGAACGACCACCTGGAGGCCGCGGCGCGCCACATGGGGCGCAGCCTGAAGGCCCCTGCTGACAATGTCCTGCCCCTCTTGCAGGCGTGGTGGGCGGAGTCCATCAAGTGGGCTGTGGATCGCCCGGCGTGGAAGGAGACGGCAGCGGCCGCGGACTTGGCGCTGGCGGAGGAGGCACTGCACCTCCTGGCGGGGAGCGAGATCCCGCTCGATGGGGGCTCCTCGACCCGCCTGAACGACCAGTCGCGCGTCACTGTGGAGCTCGCGGCGCGTGGGCTGGGGGACGCGGGGCGCGTACAAGTCCCGCCGCACGTCTGGAAGGACTGGGCTGACCCCGAGTTTGGCAGGGCGGGGGGGCGTGTCCATCCCCTCCCCCCCTCCCGCTGCCCACGGGTGGCAGCCCTCCTCTCCACCCTCGCGTCCCAGGGCCTGGTCAGCGTGGTGGGGGGGGATGCGAATGCGGAGGTTTTCGTCAAGTGGAAATCAGAGCGCAAATGCGCCCTGATTGTGAACATGAAGATGTTCAACCGGGGATGCAAGTACAAGGCCCGCCCCTTCAAGCTGCCGTCGCTGGAGGGCCTGGCCATCCTCCTCAGGGACCTGGGGGGGAGGGTGGGTGGGGCAGGGGGGGGGGGCTGTGGGGCACCAAGCTGGACATAGCTAACTGCTATTGGAGTGTGGAGCTCCCCCCCCCCCTGGCAAACACCATCCGGGTGGCGGCCCAGGGGCACACGTATGCTTTTCTGCGGGTGCCTTTTGGCTGGCACCAGGCGCCTGGGCTGGTCCAGGCCCTTATTTCCGACCTGCTGCGGGACCTGGGGAAGGGGGGGGTGGTGGTGGTACAGTACCTGGATGACATCCTTTTCGTCGGTTATGATCCGGGGGAGGTGGCCACTGTCACCGACAGTGCGGCACGCCTCCTACGACAGGCGGGCTTCCTCATCAGTGAGAAGTCCGTCTTCACGCCGCAGCGCTCCTTGCGGTGGATGGGCAAGGATGTGGACCTTGCGGGGTGCAGGGTGGCGCCGGCGGCATCGGCGGTGGCGGCGGTGGTGGCGGCATGGGTGAAGCTGGCCCTCAGGCCATACACCTATGTCGCCCTGAGGCGGCTACTAGGGAAGATAGGGTGGTTGGGTCGCCCAGGGAACCTGGGGGGGTGCTTTCTGGCGGGTGCCCGGTCATGGCTGCGCTGGGCCCCGCGCTGGGCCTGGCGCACACCGGCGGCAGTGGTGCGCGGTCTCTGCGAAGCCATAGCCCAGTGCTACCGGGGTTGGGAGCCGGACACTACCGCAGGGGGGCCAGCAGTGCGCGTGTTTGTGGACGCGGCCAGGTGTGCCCTTACCACGGGGAATGACCCCTCCTACTGCGTCGGCTCCTGGGGACCGGGGGGGGCGGATCTGTCGCTGTGCCCCGCGTGGGTGACCACGCAGCAAGCGGCTGAGCTGTGGGGGACGCTGGTGGCGCTGGACGATGCGCAGGCGCGACGAGCGCGGCGCCTGGTGCTCGTGGGGGACAACATGGGGGCGCTGGCCCAGCTCCTTTGGGGGAGGGCGGGGGCAGGCAAGGTCCAGCAGCAGCGCATACTGCGGAGGATAGCCCACCGCCTCCGCTGGACGGGGCTGCAGCTGACCCTCTGCTGGGTACAGTCTGCACTAAATCCAGCGGACTCCATCAGCCGAGCATGGGACGGGAGGGGGGGCAGGGCAGCAGTGATCGAGGCGGCGGCAAAAGAGCGCCTGTGGGTGAGCTCGCCGCAATGGGCAGCGTGGGGGGCTATTGCAGACCGCGACAAGGCGGTGCGACCGTGCACGGTCCCCCTTCCTGTCTGGTTGGGGGGATGACAGTCAAAATTTTTATCCCAGGGGGCCTGCAAATACAGTAGCTGTCCATGTCCAGTGCGCAGTGCAGAGGGGTGCAGGGCAGTGCAGGGCGGTGCAGGGCAGGGCGTGCACATGCCAAAACCGAAGTTTTCCATAAAAACTGAGGTTTTGGGAGGGGGGGGGGTACAGTGGCAGTTGCAGTGGCAGAGACTGAGGCTGACCGCCCCCCCCCCCCCTGTGCTTCCCAGTTGATGCTTTTCTTCTGACTGTGCTTTCGGGGGGACTACTCGCCCGGGAGGTGTTGTACTACGCACTATGTGGCGCTATAAGCGCGGCCAAAGGCCATCATCGTGCCCCCAGGGGGCCTGCAAATACAGTAGCTGTCCATGTCCAGTGCGCAGTGCAGAGGGGTGCAGGGCAGTGCAGGGCGGTGCAGGGCAGGGCGTGCACATGCCAAAACCGAATCAAAACCCTTGCTGAAACCTACCGCTGCCAACAAGCCTTGTTCCATCTGGCGCCAAGTGTTATGAACGTCGATGAGGTGTGAGTGCAAATTGCGTCCGGGCACGAAACCTTGTTGCTCCGTGGTGTTAAGTACAAGATAAGATCTTTAAGTTGAAATAATGAAATCTTCGCGACCCACTTCAAGCATGAGTTTTGCAGCACCGATTGTTTGTAGTAGGTCCCTTGCACAGAAACACCAGCTGTCCGACACTGAAATGCAAGTCAAAACAATAGCCAAGTACTTAGGGGTAATCGTGGGTGACGTGACACCACAACAGGCGTTCGCGCCGGCAGTGCATAAGGCAATGCTTCGCGCTTTCCATGCAGCACTGGAACATTGACCTCAGACAGCGCATTGCTCTTGAAACCTGGATTGTACCCTGCTTGTACTTCCCGCAAGTGTCGTATTCTTTGACAAGGCGGTGATTGCAAATGTCAAGTCCATCTATAATGGGGTGAAGTGTCACGCGAGTGTAAAAGAAAGATATAAAAAATATGAAATTTTTTTTCCTTTTTTTAGTGTCAGCGCGAGTGTACCCCTAAAAAGCCGAATGGCATATTTTCACTACCGGGCCCACTTGTGGGCCACTTCTGACTCTGCCCCCCGCTTTGAAGCGTTGGGGACCCCCCCCCCCAGACGGTAGGGGTTATATAGCCACTCGGCCCTTTTTTGGGCCACTTCTGATCAGGGTGGTCGTTAAGGAACCAGATTTTTTTTTGTTAAGGACCGCCCTCACGGGCCTTTTTGCATTGGCCCAACGTGCGCCATGTTTGTCCCCTTTTCGGGGACCCCCGAGAATGCAGGGGTTAAATAGCACTTTTGGCCCCCCAAGAAGGCACGGGTGAGGTAGCCACTTCTGATTTTCTCCCCGTGCTTGGCGTTGGGGACCCCCGAGAATGCAGGGGTTACATAGCAATTCCGCCCTCTTTTGGAGCTCCCTTTTTCATGCTGCTACACCTGCATTCTGCATTCTTGCGTCTGTGTCATACTGTCCGTAACCCTGTCGATACCCCATCAGTGACCGCTGAGGTTGACCCTGTGGACGCAGCATAGCTTGCTCAAGCCGTAGCAACATCCGCAACACCAACGGCAGAAGCCTCCTCCGGTTGTCCCCCCCCCCCCCCCCGCAGCCTAAACCCGCGGATAGCCCGGCCTCCCCACCCCTTTTTCTGTGAGTCCGATTCAGCATCCGAGGTGGTCAAGCCCTACTAAGGCCGCATGCATAGAGCCTCCCAAGCGCTTTTCTCTGAGTGTGATTCAGCATCCGAGGTGGTCAAGCCCTACTAACGCCGCATGCATGGAGCCTTGGGTCAAACAAGGGTACAAGGTCAAGCACAATGCGGGCCGGAAGTATGCCGCAATGTGGTGCAAAAGCAACCCATCGCGACCAGACCAGGGGTACACACCAACGTGTGGCGGCCTGGTCAAAGTGAAATGCAAAGCAGGCGTATGGACGGCTCCCTTGGCTGCTCTAGGTGCACCTATCACCATACTGCACCAGAGATCAAGGTGTCGGTGAGGGGCTGTTGGCTAGGCAACGGGGTATCCGAGCGCATTGCAACCCAGCATGCCGAGCAACAAAAATCCCCAGAGGAAATTGCGTGCGGCCTACATACGGCTGGCGAGTGCAACAACATGGCACACAACCTACTGTGAAAGGGACAGGGAAGTGCCTTGCTCTTGCACAGCAACGACAGTGACTCTGATATTCTGTGTCAAGGGATTGCCACTGCAGTTCCTACGGCGGGCCACGACCATAGTGGGGCGCAGGATGTGTACCACGAGTGGCGTAGTGGGTAAAAAAAGTGGCATGTGTGTGCCCTGATCCGCCCACCCTACACTTGTGCCCAATGCAATTGCAAGCGGTACTTGTGGTGCACACACTGTTGGGGGTGCGCTTTTTGTTTGAATACCACTGATTGTCCTGCAAGGGGTGGGGTCACTCGCAACACAGATCCTTGGGTTCATCAGGCCTGGCCTTGGCTTGGTGTGATAACCTCAAGTAGCGTGTGGACAAGTGTGTCCGCTCCATGTCACCCAAACCGCATTGGTGGCAGCGTTTTTTTTTTTTTTGACAAATAGCGATTGTTCTTCCGGGGTCCATTGGTTTGTGTTGGGGGCAATTGTTGAGCCCGCCATGCACGTGTTTTCATGGGATGCCAAGGGAAGTGAGTTGTACATGCGTAACAACGGCATCCCACTAAGCGCCAAGGCTTTGGGTTTCCTACACCATGATGCTTGGACGTGTGGTTATGAGTCCATGCGTTTGTTGCGGCAATTGTTGTGGACGGACAGTACCGATTTGGGCATGTTCATTGCCAAGCACATGCCACCGGCCTTTGTGACGCATGTTCAAGACATTGTGAACAGCGCTCCCTAGGTGCCATGCCCCTTTTTTCACCTAGGTGCTATGCATTCAATATTTATTGGTTCTCCCTCAACCCCTTCCTCTCCTATTCCCTCTGCTCATCAAACCCGATGGACCCTAACCTACCAACTAATTTGTTGTACACATGCTACTTGCGGTGTATCCCATACCCACCCATTGGTCTCCCCTCCCATCCCTATTATCATCCATTTGCGCCACGGCTCCATTGCCTTGCCCATGCTTGGAGTACCGTGGGGGTGAGCTTGCCTCACTTCACCTCTCCAAGTAGCCATGTATTTTTTTTTTCATCAGCATTCGCACTGACACTCAAAAAAAATTGGGGGTACACTCGCGCTGACACTCAAAAAAACCTCGCATGACACTTCCCCCATCTATAATGTGGGGTATCAACACGGCGATACTCTCACAGCGTCGCGAGGAGAGAGGATATAATCTGTTGCCTCCCTAAAATTTTTGGCATTGGTGCCATGCTGCTAGTTTGTTGAGATTGCTTTTTGATCTGCTAGACTTCTCCAAGCAGGTCAGGCGCCCCTTTGTTGAATCAAAGGAGTGCTTCTAGAGCCAGAGAGATTGCCCACCTCGCAATTAGGCAGATTGCCCTACAAATTCATGCCCATGCTTGCCTTGTCTTTGAAGTCTTTCGCCGTATTGATCTCCACAACCACCCTGCCTGTGGCAGAGTACCATGATTGCAGTCTGTGGCATGGGTTAGGCGTGGCACCGCGTTGTGCATATGTGAGAGGTAGATCAAGCTGGTAGTGAACAGAACAGGCTCCACAGGTGAGGCGGGGATACATGGTGCATGTGGAACCCTCGTTTGTATAATATGCCCTACGTCTTGGCCCAAGCTGTTGCCTGAGAGCTCATACTGTGTGCTCAATGGAACTGTTGAGCCTGATAGAAAAAGAAAGCAGTGTGTGGCACAACAGACGCTTCACTGACCCCCGTAGTCACACGCTTTACTCCCGTAGTCACACGCTTTACTGCCCCAACCTCATTCGTCGAGGTATATTGCGCCCGTCGCAGTTGCACTCCCAACACATACAAATGCTACTGCGCACGTACCAATCCATCTACCGACGAGCATAGCGCATCTCTCTGACGAAGGACAATGAACCTCAGCCGTACCGCCTCCCCTATTTTTGGAAGCTGTGGCTCACGCGACGTATGACCTATGTGCCATCTCCAGAGGAAGGAGCCCGCACGCAACACACACGACCTTTGGTGGTTGTGTGTGTAGAGTGTGTGGAGGCACACACTGCTGATTCTTGAATATTACAAACAGCAAATGCTGTCTGCCCGCTGGGACAAACTCCCCATAGGGTTCGACATTGGAAGCCCGCCGAGCACCGGTGTCCAGTTGACCGGTAGCCAGAAACCTTGCAGCACGTACTGCATGAATGCACGCATGAATGCACACATCTGCAAGTCATCTTTCGGCTGGTTGACAAAAACCTTTTTCCCTCTGTATATCAATGGCACCAAGCAGTCCTCTGTGGCCTCTTTGATGAAATCGGACCCCTGCTCCACACTATCACACACTCCGGGGGGTTTAGCGTGGTCAGCCATTTTGGCCAACTGGTCAGTGACGCACGGTATGAAACATCGCACTCCGGGAGTGCTATGTCCTTGACCTAAGAAGCCGGCTAAGCTGTTCCCAATGCTACTTGTTGAGGCGGCTGCACTTACTAGTTTTGTGGCTTTTTTTGGACAGCGGGGGACCAGCGGTTGTGGTCGGCAATCGGTGTGTGGGTTGATGCCCTGAGGAAACTACGAGAGGATGCCTCACTGATGCCGATTTTGATGTGCATTGATCTTGACCTTGCAGCATTCAGTTAGCCAGAGTCTTGTTGCTTTGTTTGCTGGGTAAATTTGTGTGTTCCGTGCATCAATGCCTGATGGCCGCGAATGAATGAAGAGACCATGGTGAAGGAACAACATGTCATTGTCTTGCTGCTTCTTTCTGTTTCTTGCTGGACCTTTCACAGTGAACTAACAACATGCTGCTGTCTTGCTTCTTTGTTTTCTTGTAAAACCCCCTAATGAAAGGGCATCTCATCGCAGTTGCCAACAATATTCATTTGTTGTAGACCATGGAAGGCTTGGGTAAACGTACCCTATCAATAGGTTCACCAGCAGTGAGAGTAATGCTACGTTTTTGACGCTTGAAACGAATACCATGCCATTGTTTGAAAGCCATCATGTGCCAAACTTCTTGGTGCATTGGCTGTGGAGGCAAATTCTGTCCCGCTTGCAAAGTTCAACTGGCCATACAAGATGCAAATAAACAATGGAGGAAAATAGAAGACCTGCAACACAACACGACACATATCCAAACTGTAGATTTTGGAAACACCCCGTTTTTGGAAACAGTTTGTTGTCCTGACCTGATGGCTCACCGTTTGGAAATATTTCCAAAAGGTGGGGGGGAGGTTATCGTGTATCAGGAATTGCTTTGCGTCTCACAGTGGGCCAGGATTCCAGGGTCGGTCGGTCTGACAGGGCCAGGATGACAAGCTGGGCTAAACTTTAGTTTAGCAAGAAACTTTCATTTGGCCACGGTGGGGGTGGGGGAGGGGCAGGGTCAGCCAGGCAGGGTGCAACTCATCGCTATGATCACCAGTTGATGACTTTCTTCTGTGTATCCCACTCGGGTGCATATTTCCCGCACTATGTGGCGCCACTCAAAAGGCTGCGGGGTCTGGCGCAGCCATTTCTATCGCTACATACTGTCCTTCTGGCAGAAATCAATCCCCCTATCATTTATCAGGAATAGCTTTGTGTCTCACAGTGCGCGGGGAGTCCAGGGTTGGTTGCTCGGACAGTGCCAGGATGACAAGCTAGGCTAAACTCCATAGTAAGCAATTTAGCGCCCTGCAGTTGGGTGGGGCCCTGTGGTTGTTGTGTTGCTAATTTTGTTCCCCATGTCCCCCTGCCCTGTGTCCCCTAAATAATCCTCTTTTTGTTGCAGACAAGCACAGAACCCTTCGTTTTCCCTGCAATTCAAGATGTTGGATATTTTTTGTCTGGATGACATCATGGGCTTGCCTGATGACTCGCAGTTTGAGTTCGCATTGAATTCTGCTTTGTCACGTGTTTTAGCCGAAGAAAGTGCTACACACACAGAAACCAAACCACTTAGCCCCAACACGTCCTTTATTACTGAGACATCTGCGTCTGTCACCCCAACGTCACCTGACCTGCTGGCCAGTCTGCAGCCACCGTTACTTGCTGCACCCAATAAGCAAAATGCGAATGCAAGGCTGCTGACAGAGAAGCAGAAGCTGTTGTTCATGATCAAGACAATCAATAGCCTCTTGACAAAGCATCCGTATTGCAAGATTCTGGTGGCTGTGGCTTCCAACAACACCGTGAAGGAGTATTCACGGCATGTCCAACACCGGTGTATAGCACGAGTGCGAGTGCAGCAGATGTGGGAAAACCAAGTACGAAACTGGGACCAGCCGGCCATTGGCAAAGCCGATATTTTGATTTCCACAATCAATGCTCTGGCACAAGGCATTACCAGCAACGAAGTCGATCTGGAGCAGTTCGATGTCATGTTTTTGGACCACCCTTTTACCGAAGACGAGACTTTTTCAAGTGCACTCTTAATTGCTCTCCAATGGGGTTGGCTCCCAGAGAGTAAGCGGCCTTTGTTTGTTGACTTGTTCACGAATGGTAAGCGACCTCCTCCATGCGTTCAGATCCCGGCAGAAATATCTTGTGAAACAGAAACTACCCCTGCTCCTGCGACTAGTGGCGAAAGTGTTGGTGAACTGTCCGATGAAGTCAAGCCTGCACCTCTGGATCATTTGAAAGCCAACAGTCAACCAGCCCTCTTAGTGGAGTGTTTGAAGTCCTTGGACTGGGGCGTGGGTTTGACAGGGGTGATCTTTGTACAAGACTGGGCTTTTGCATCACCACTGGTGAACATGATCAACACTCTCATTCAACCGGGCATTGCCGGGAAAGTCTCCTCGCACTGTACTGCGCATCGGATGTATCAGATTGTGGTCATGCCTGCTGACGTGGATGTTGACATTTCCCACAGTGATGTAGCCTTCACCATTGATAGAGCCGGTAACGTCCAAAGGGCAGAATTGGCAGTTTCAAATGAGCCTCCTCGGACGACTTCCGAGGTCTCGTCCAATTTCTTACCAAGTGCACCTCCTGTGGAAGTCAGTTTGCACAAGGGTCACATGATGTACCCATTCCAGCATGCTTCAGGCCTCGATGTCGACATCTTCAACTGCCTCAGTATCTTCTTGGCTTACTGCCGAGGGGTCCTGCGGGTACAGTTTGATGAAGACCAGCTGTTCCAATACCAATGGGACGAGCGACAACGTGGCAATATTCTTTGCTCTGTTTTGTATCCGTCCCCCAGTGGCCCTGTCCAAATCAGTAAGCGGCAGGTACAGGCTGCTTGGGCTGGAAGGAGGTTGCAGGACGTCATGGCCCAGAACAGGGGTGATCAATTGCGACCCTCAGCGGTTCAGAAACGATGGTTCGTCTACGTCGCCGTGATCGACATGATTCAACATGGATATTTGGATGCGTACAACAACCCGACAGCTGTGGCATTAAGCGAATCCACAGTCCAAAAATGGAGTGCTCTCAACCACCGCGCCGATGAGCTGTCCACCCACAGCGCCTCGGCATTTGAAGCCATGTACCCAGCCACGGAGACAACCGCTCAACTGCATCTAGAGACCTGGTTGCCGAACAAAGACCCAAAGAGTCTGTTGAATGAGCTGCAGCACAAGATTCCAAAACTTATCCTTGCCTACGATACTGTGAATGTGTCAAGGAAATCCCATGTCCCGGCTTTTCAAGCCACGGTCTGCTTGCAATACGAGAACCAGGCGGTCAATTTTTTGGGAGAAATTTGTGATGGAAAGAAAACGGCAGAGAAGACTGCTGCACTGGCAGCTGTAAAGTTCATCACTGGAGGGGGCCTCGGAGAAGAATGCCTGCCTGAGAAGCTCGGGGTGAAGGCTGGGACAGGACCTGCCATGGCATGGCGTCAACAACGTTTGGCAAAGAGGATGCATGCTCCGCAGGCAAGACTGCCAATAGGCACGACGGTGGCGACGGTGGCGGGTTCCTCATGGAACACAGCGCAAGCTGGGGGGGCGCGGCCTGTGCGCACTGTACGCTCGTGCCAACCCTTATCAGCAATGGCATAGTCCTGCACTGCATTCTGGGCTGAGTTGGAGGCAACGATGCCAAAGCACATACTGAACAGCTATTGGATGAAGACATCACCCAGGGCAAACCGTTTTTTTCCGGACCGTTGCGGGGGAAAGCAGGGATAGTCAAGAAATCTGCAAGGATATTGCAGGTGGTCAGCCAATGCCGGAGTTATTAGATTATGGAAAACACTTACACCTGGAAGCTTCGGCCCCCAATGCATTCCCGAATCTTCGTCAGTCTTTGACTGCGTCCTGCATCCTGATTTTGAAACTCCAACCTGAGACAAGGACTCAGCAACGTCACGCTCGGCATGGCCAACGTGATCGAAAAGGGAAAGGGGGTTATCATATGCAAGTCGCTCTGCTGTGATGGGTTGGAATGGGGCGGGGCCAATTTCACATGGCGGGGGGGGGGGGGGACCCCGCTTCGAAGGGGGGGGGTGCTTTTAGGGGGCGGTGGGGGGCTTTTGGGGTGGGGGTGGGATGGCATATCTTAGCACTGTGTATTTTGAATTGCTGCTTGGTGCTTTTTTAATTGCTTTGATGTGTACAAGGGTCAGGGCGCAGCACACCATATGTTATTGCAGGTTGCAATTTGGCCAATATTGTCCCCATCTGTGTTGTGTGCCATCCCATTCTTTTTGCAGCCCCATGACCCCATGTCTGATGTTGCTGCAGTGATGATGAGAGTAGTGGTAGTAAGTAGCACCAGTAGCACCAGTGGCAGTAGCACCAGTAGCTGCGGTAGCAGCTCCATCCATGTCAGCATCTCCGTGGCTAAAATGTGCCTGAATAAAGCACTGCAGCCAGTTGCCCCTTTTTCGCATGCTCCTCAGACCTGTGGCATTCAGCCAGGCTGATTTGCTCATTCAGGCAGGCTGATTTGCTGCCCACTGGTGCATGCTGCAGTTCTGGTACCGGGTGCTGTAATTTTTATATTATCTAGATGCTCACTATCAGCTCATGTTTCACATGTTTGCCCATCAAATACAACCTCCCTTTAGACCTGTGGCGGTGAGGCACCGGTGATTGGGATGTATGCAGTGCAGACAATGCGCATCATTGTTCTGGGCTTGTTGAATTTTGTACTGCTTCATTTCCTATGGAGTTTCTTCCAAATAAAAAGGAAGGAAGGGTGCATTGAAGGCAGGTGTGCTTATGCTTTGTAGGTGGCAACAATCAACGTTTTGAATAGGTTCAACGTTTTGAGAAGGTTTTGAACAGCAACCATCCAGATACCACCCAGAACAAACAGTCACCATCTGGCTAGGCCAAAAATGCTATCACCTTGCATTTTCAATTATGGTAGTCAAAGGAGTTGGCCCCATCCCCCACCACGTTACAAGGAAGGGGGTGGCCTTTGGGGGGCTGTTGGGGTGGGGAGGGATCCCCCCCCCCCCCCCGCCAAATGAAATTGGAGCCGGCCATGGGATGGCAATCATCGGTTTCATGGCTTGTCTTATTGGCTCAGCTTGTATTCACGTTTTGCTGATTATCAACAGGTAAGTCAGAGGGAAAATTTTTTCTGAAAAAGTCTTCCGAAGTGCTCCCAGTATCACAGGCTAAGTTCCATCCCATCCCATCCCATCCCAATGCCCAGAGCCTCGGAGCCCCCAACGATGGATTAGAGTAAAAACATGCAGGGAGGATCCCCCCCCCCCCCGCTTTTATGGCACCCCCTGCCCCTCCTCCGCTCTAATGCGTGCGACTGTTGGGCCCAATGAATGGCCCTGACGGTTTGGCATGGATGTAGAGCACCCCCCTATTGAACAGTTGGCTGATCCACCTTTGTCACATTCGATTATACTTCGAGACGCCTGGAATGGGCATGCGATCGCGGTTGCCTGCTCCAGGCTTGCCACATCTGCACGTGTGCAGGGGGTAAAATGGCGTCCCCCTACACGCAGGCACACACATGAGGTGACATAACCCCCACATCCCAGAGGTTCTGGCTCAGGTGAGGCCCCCTACCGCGACCCGAGCAGGCACCAGAGACAGCTGCACAGGCCGTCAGGACTGTAGTTTTTTGTCTTTTTCAAGCTGGCGCCTCAGGCGACCGCTGGGGGCCCTGGACCCATGCGGGCCTCCCTCTTTAATATTGTTCTTCACTTACACGCAGGCACACACATACATACGACACTCCACCATCCCTACATGGCAACCGGCCTCAGTTTTGGGGCCGATGAACAGTTTCCAGCAACGCAGCACTACTGTACCCATCCACAAAATCTGTTTTGGCATGTTGCAGAAAAGCTTGTTTCGCTGCGTAAATAGGCTGCTAAGTGTGTAAATAGGCTGCAATTGCCTAAACAGGTGCGTTAACAGGATGTCAGCATTTTGCGCACTCTGCATCCCGTTCCATGTCTCCGGAAAAAACGGAACAGCAAACGCCAACAATATGCCAATTTTGTGCTTTTGTGCTTTTTGCGCTGCTAAAAGTCCATCCATACATGCTGTACACTTGTGGCTGGGTGCAACATACACCAATGCAATTGCGTTTTACTGCAGCATGTGTCTAACCGCACACGGTGTTCCAATTTGTTTGCCACAACAGGATTCATGCCCTGCCCTGCACTCCCTGCTGCGCCTGGCAACGTGGGAGGCGGACACAACCAAGGTACTGTTCTGCAGCTTTTCACAGCCTTGCGGTTTCATGGCGGTGCGACGAGTTGTGGTGGCTGCAGGATGAAAATTGAGCCATGGAAAGGGGCAGTCTAATTCATTTGTGGAATGGTATTCAGCTGTCACAGAGGTGTCACAATTTCTTTTTCGCCGAGACTCACAGTGCTCTCCCCCAACTCTCTCCTGCTCCCCTCTTCATGACACATGTTCCTGGCTGACCAAATCCAGAGCGCGCCAGCTGGTACTACCGAGTGAGTCTGGCATGAGGTCAGGATTGTGCTGGTTATTTCAAAACCTGACATCATGGCCACTGTGGTCATGCCAATTGCTGGGTAGCCCTGCAAGGCAGAGCCATGGACAAGGTGGAGCAGGTAGGAGGGACCAGCAATGGGGCAAAGGTGCAGGACTAGCAGAAGGTACCTCAGGCCCCGGAGCCCAGCTGAGAATTGGACGTCTGTCAGTGACGTTGTAACTGGGAAGAGTTTGGAAGATACGGTGGTCGTGTAGCGAGGAAAGACAGTGCCTGATTCTTGAGGGCTTATGCTGAGGGAGATTCGTGATGTCGAAGACACATAGGGAGTCATTGTGGCTTTGGATTGTAGTCCACCCTCCAGCATTCATCTGACGGCTCAGTTGTATGATGCGATCTGTGGATGGTCACCTCTGCAAAATCTGAATTTCAAAATTCGGTTACTTTAAAGCATCGGCAGGCCTGTGTCAGGGAATTTAATGTGGTATGATGACGTCAGACAGCGACCTGCAACTCCCAGTGGCAAAGCATACCAGAAGGCATTGCACATTTAGTGCAGGCCAGTCTTTCGTTATCATTCTTTATCCATTTGGCACCAACCGTTTCTCTATGCTTTGATTACTCAGTACGCAATTTTGACGTCTCCACACCTCGAGCATGTGTTCCCTTGTCAGCAACATTGACCCACTGTATGATGAGCATGCAGGTTCACTTCCGTTGAGGAGATATATGATGGCACCTTAGCTTTTGGCTGAACGAAGCGTCCGCTTGTGTGCACGCTTGTGAGCACGGACATGAAAAAAACAAAATTTTGGCTGTAGCGACCGGTAGCTGAGCTCCAGCACCAATAAAGAAACCAGAGTGCCAAGTTCAGCATTTTCTGTATCAATTTTTGTTCGCCCCTTTGTCCAAGGTGCAGTAGATTGCGTATTGTGCTTTTTCAGAAAAAGTTGGACCTCACCTATGTTTTCCCAGCGCTACTGAAGAAAGGGTTTTGGTGGTCATTGGTCAAATCCCGGACCAGCTGTTGACTGCGCTGGCACCCACTTGGAAGGGTGTGTGTGAGGAGTTGGTGGTAACCACAATCAGCTCGCATACTTTGAATTCCCCTCCTCCCCAGTCGCCGCCATTGGATTCATGGGGTCAGCAATGCTGTCGCTTTTGCGGCATCGAACGTGCCATGGGGGAACGTTAGCGCGCCGGGCGCGCGCCGGGCATCTTTTGTGACCCGTGCCCTACCGGTGGACTGTTGCCGTTGATATGTTGGGCAACATTATATGGATTTGCCCCTTGGCCCCCGGGACATCAGCAGATGTTTTGATTTGGGATGGGTATGGACCTTCTCATACCCGAGGTGATTTCTTTGATTTCGAAGTTGGGGGCCATGATGGTGCTTATAAGGGGCGGATTCATGTCATTGTGCCATTCATTGGAAGAAAGAATGGCACTTTGACAGCCCACCAACAATGTTACAATGACGTGCACGGGTGGTATAGGGCACGCATTGAGCAGCTGTTTGCTCGGTTGTGGCACGCAAGATGAGGCAGAGGATGAGGCAGAAGTGTGTGTGTTGTGTTGCCAGAACGCTCCACCGTCGCAGTTTGTGATGAGTGTAAGGAGCACTATTGTACTGAATGTATTGACACCCACACTTGTGGGACCAATGTTATGATGCAGCTCTACTGTTCGCAATACCTCAATAACGCCTATCGCTTCTACTGGAGATCGATGCGGTTGTGCTATCCTAACCCCCCATTCTCCCAACTTGCTAAGGTGTTGACCAAGATCGCCCTTAAAGGAGTGAGAGTGGTACTGTGTACCCCAGTTTGCAACTTTCTTGAACTGGGGCAGTTTGGGTCACCTAATTCTAAGGGCGGTTCCAAGGGGTGTGCTTGGGGGCTCTTTGGGGGGAACATAGTCTAAAAGTAACGCGCCGGGCGCGCGCCGGGCAAACATTCCCCCCATGAGGCGTGTCAGCCACCGGAGATATGGCAAGTGTTCCTGAAACTATCCTCCACGGTGGGATCGAGATTTTATTCATTGTGTGTTGTGGCTTCAGCTGCTGGAGGGGGCAGTACGTGTCATATTTCTTTGGGACATTGCTATGTCCTGAATGTGTGTGACCAGTGGGGGGGCGGGGTATTTTCTGTCACGGAAAGGGGCAGTCTAATCCACTGGTGGAATGGTATTCAGCTGTCACAGCAGAGGATACAATTTCTTTTTCCCCGAGACCTCCAACTCTCTCCTGCTCCCCTCTTCATTGCACATGTTCCTGACCCACCAATCCAGAGTGCTCCAGCTGATACTGGTATCCAAGGGCAGAAATCACCGCTGTAGCACGGCACTCTGCCTTCCAGTCAGCCCCTACGACTGTCAAATAAACTCGTTCCTGGTGCTTTCCTTCCGCACGCCACCATGTGCAATGCTGCTCAAATGTTACTTTTTTGTGGTGTTGCGTTTTTTCACAGCCTTGCGGTTTCATGGCGGTGCAATGAGTTGTGGTAGCTGCAGGATGAAAATTGAGGCATGCACGAGAAAAAGGACGCAAGTCTGAGCCCAAGCCTAAGACAGCGTAACTGCAAGGCAGCACCCAAGCCTGGCCCCCCAGGCCAACCCAAACAGGAATTCAGAATGGTTCATCCCAGAGGAAAGGGTTTCTCTTCGGAATCCGTGTAACAAACAATTGATAAAACAAATAAACACACCTGAAAAAATTTAACCCCCACCCTCACCCCACCCCAGCGCGCTTTGAGAGAGTTGTAGCGATGACCATATGCCTGTGACGCGGGGGCATGTGCAAAGTCGCCCCACAAGTCTCCCCACAAGTCTCCCCACAAGTCTCCCCACAAGTCGCCCCATCATGGCCCAACGCACTTGGACTGCTTGGCAAGCCCCTGGAGGTTTCTTTCTCTTGCAGCCTCCTCCCGGCGCACTTCTTCAGCCTTTCTGGCAACCCCCCCTTTCCCGGGAGGAGCAAAATTTTTAGGCAATTTTTTTTGCCCCAACATACTATGGTACTATTTGACTTATTTGTTCCCCTCTCTGCAACGGATCGGCCTGCACTTGATGGTACAATATGATTCTGTTCCAAACACCTTAGGTCTCTTGCAGATTGTTTTCACTGGGGAAACTTTTTTTGACCCCCACACACATACCTCAAATGATCAGCACATACCTCAAATGATCAGCGCAACGTGACAAATTGACCAGAGCAAACCTTCTGGTCGACCTCGAGCGTTTATTGAGTGAATGGATTGTTGCACGGACAAAGTATGTGTATGTGTGTGTGTGTGTGTTTGTTTGTGTGTGTATGTGTGCCTTCAAGGCCCATGTTTTAGCTAACAGTATGTGTGTGTGTCTGTGTGTGCGCGCGTGACAAATGACGAACGAAGTAACCGCACAGCAGTCTCTTCCAATACCAATCAAAGCTTTGCCCATTCTTGTTGTCTCACTTCCTGTGCCAAACAACAAAATTATGCTACACTGTGTGAATCCATTCCCCCTGTAGTGCAGTTCTTTTCAACATATTTCCAAACAATCTCCCCCCATCCTGCCCTCTGACCCCCCTCCCCCGATTTTCAGACCAGTCTGGCATGGGTCAGGAGCATGCTGGTTATGCTGAAGGACCTGACATCATGGCCTGATTTTTGGGGGTACCCCCCCCCCCTTTGCCGTCTCCCCCCCTTGCCATCCCCCCCCCCCCTGGGGGGGAACTGTCACTTTGACAGCATATTTTTTCCGCTGTGCTCTCTTGTTCTTCCTATGCTGGCGCCCCCCATCAGAGTTGACTCCTCTTTGCATTCAATGTATGCCATAGGCGCCCATGTTTGGTACCACTCTCGCAGCAAGGGTGGACCACTGCTGGCAACTGTCATTGCCCCCTCTGGACCGCAGTTCCTGCATATCTAATACCAGAGTACTGGGGCCAAGGTGGTGGATCATACGCCCCCAAGTTATCTCGGTTGGAGGCAGCACAGGATGTATCCCCTGAGTCGCCAGGATCTCCTGCTGTTGACAACCGTGACAACCGTGGCACAGATTTGTGGTGCCATCCCCCCCCCCCTTGTTTAATTAGGTCACACCCCCCCTGAGGGGGGGGCGAACCATCACTTCATGATCCCCTCCCCCGGGGGGGGGGGGGGGGCTGTCCTACAAAAGGGGGGGGACGGCAAGGGGGGCGGGGGGTATTTCTTCAGACCTGTCCCCCCCCCCCCCCTTGTGCAACAACCGCCTGCCCAGTGGGCGTGTCCAGTGATTAGTAAATGGTGCTTTTTTGCATGTGCATGTGCATGTGCATGTGCGAGTGTGTCCAATGACCACCTGTTGGTCAAACGGTGAAACATTGCCAGTCTTTGCACAATGGGGGGGGGGGGGGCTGATGCTGTACCCCCCCTCCCCCTTTGCGATTCCCCGGGGGGCTAGGGGGTTGTCACTGTTGGCCACTCTGGACCGTGTTCCCTTAGGGTGTGGGGCAACCGTCGTGCTTTGGACATGTGATCCCAATGGCTTATGTGGCATTTGTGGAGCCCCTTGTGACCGCCACCATGATGGTGGGTCCAGGATTCAGAGGCCTTCAGGCAACCTGCCAGGATGGTGCAGGTTGATAGTTTGCACCTTCCGCCTTAAAAAGACACTCAGAGATGGGAACTATCCAGTTGAAACACAGAGGGAGCTGCTGCATGGCCTGCCTGCGCACGGTGCACACAGGTGTGGGGCCCAACAGCGTACATATATGCCACCATGCTGCATATTCTGGTTTCAGCTGTAGATCCCCCTTCCTACGTGTCACGTCCACACTACCACAGTACCACGCTGAGCTGTGGGACAGTCGTAGCACTGGACTGCTCTGATTCCTGATTCCGAGAACTCTGGCAAGAGGGCTTTGCCCGGTCAAGGTCTGAACCAAAGGAAATATGCCACCATGCCTTCAGTCATCACTGATACTGTGCCCATACTGTGGGCAATCCCTGTCCTATGGGACATTTGTAAAATCAAGTTCGGATTTATTATGCTGCACAGGTGCTGGTCATGGAGAGCCCGCTATCAAACAAACCGCCAACATGTTGACTGATCCCCCGTACACAGGTCCACATGAGTATGATCATGATGCACCGTCTGCCATCCTGTGTGATGTCATGTGCGCTATCCCAGATGTTATCTCGATGGCACACGATGCCGCATAACATGTGGGTCAGTGCACCAACCATCACACAAGATAGGCAAATGCACGAACTGTGTGTGTGGGCACATCACAATTTGACAGCATAAGCACAATGGCACATCAAGTCAGTTTTCTTCCCATGTGGGGTCCAGCTGCCTGAATAAATATCAAACGTGAGTGGTACCAGCAGTCGCGATGATCAGCGCAGCCAAGTCACTCCCTCCGATGTTTTTTCTTTTTGCACTTCAAACATGGCAGTACAGAAGGGAGTTTGAAACACAGTCATTTTTTCTCTCTTGCTGACTTTCTGAGAAGCTGGATGTCCTGGCCTTGCTTTCACCAGTGCCATGGAATCCAAATGGCAATGCCAATGGGCGTTGGCACAGATTGAGTGTGCCTAGACCCTGTTGATGTGGCCCAGCGTAGTCCATGCCAGACATTCACGTCAAGGTGTGCCTGGAACACTTTATAGACCAAAAAAAAAGGTCATTACACAAAATTACACAACCTTCGGGTCAGTGTACAACGTGCTCTCAGACTATACTCTGTACATGCCACAACATGCAAGGACGCTGTTCTCCATGTTGTGTGATCGCCTTGTTCAAGTTGTGGGCAGCGAAGCAGGAGCCGTGTTGTCAGCTGAACAGATGGAGAAGATGCAAGAGTATGTGGAACAGGATTTTCTAGTTTGGTGGCTTATGAGGGTGTAGCACAGGAAACTGGTGAGGCAGGCCATGTGGAGTGAGCATGGGGTGGACACATGAAGAGTATTCCAAGGACTGCCAACTGCCACCAACCGCCAACTGCCAACCACCAACCGCGGCCAACCACCAACCAACAACTGCCAACTTTGGAAGTAGAGAAGGTCCCATGACCAGGAAGCACAGAGCCCTGTGGGCGTTCGTTGTGTTGGTGTTACGAATGCTTTTTTCCCCCCTTAAGGGGGCGCCTTAAGCGCAGTGCAACTATTTGGGCGTCTGGCCGTACTAGAGACCCATACTTGGAGATACTAGGGGCCCCTAGGGGCATCATGGTGACCCCTAGCGGAGGTTTTGACTTCTGATTTTGTCCCCCTTTGTTTGGGGATCCCCGAGAATGCAGGGGTGACGTAGCATTTCCGCCCTCTTTTCGGCCCCAACCTTCCGGTGCTATTGAGGAAACCGGGACACTTTCTGAATCCATGCTTTGTCGCGTGGCCCCTCGAGTTGGGGTTAGGGACTCACAATCCACGCTTTGTTGCGTGGCCCCTCGAGCTGGGGCTAGGGACTCTCAATCCACGCTTTGTTGCGTGGCCCCTCGAGTTGGGGGCCGAAAAGGAGCAAGGGGCATTACATGGATTATGAGATTGGCTCCATGGATGGTGCATACAAGGGGCGCCTCCATGTGGCATGGCCATTTATCGGTCGAAAGACGTTGACCAAGCGACAAAAGGAGTACAATGATGTTCATGGTTTCTATAGGGCACGTATTGCCCCTTGGGTGAATCTGGGTGATGGAATGGGCAGAAGCCCCATGGACTATTGCTCCTTAATATGATTTCCTTCCCTACAGGGCACGTATTGAGCACTTGTTTGCACGCATGTGGCACCGGGGCATCGTAAGGAACATATGGAGGGGATCCGGTACGGAGTTGCATGAGTACGTGCGTGTACTCTTGCATTTGCAGCAATTTTTGATTTGAAGACAGGTACGGTACCCTCCATATGGTCCGTGGGAACACGTACCTGCACATGTATGGACCGCACCTACACAGGAGGACAATGATGATGAGGATGTTGTGGGTGATGATGGGGATGTTGTGGGTGATGGTGGGGATGTATGTGCCCTTTGTTGCACCAAGTCTGACCCGGAAGAGATGTCCATGTGTGACAAGTGTGAACTGCAATATTGTACGGATTGCATTGACACACACACACACACACACAGGTGTTTTGTTTGGTGCCTGCCAGCCGGTGACACTGCATACCCAACCGAAAGCCAAACAGGCACGCTCATCAGCACAACAACCCCCGCCAGGGCTGCACTCGCCCCCCCCCCCCCTGGGCCTGTGAAACCGCTGCTCGGCACGACCACCTGGGTCACACAAAATTTCGGGCATAGCCCAAGATCTGCTTGATGCACTTAAGCAGCCAGAGGTGCTGCAAGCTATGGCTAACGCCATCGCACCACTTCTCAGTGGCAAGAAGCAGGCTGCGTCCAGGGACACGGAGCAAAGCGGCTCTGCGCGGGAAGAGCATCTACTTGAGGTCATCAGGAGTCTCAAGGACACCATCAAGGAGCTGAGGACAGCTCTCTAGGCTGCGAACACCGATCAAACAGCACCAAGTGCTCGGGAGGTCGCGGCAGAGAAGGATATACGATCTTCGTACAAGGCAGCTCTTCTGAAGAAGACGCCTGGTAAGAGCCACCTGGTAGTCAAGGACATTCCAGATTTGGGAGACCCCCTGCAACCAACGGGACTGGCAGTCAAGGCCCTCAAAGGCAAGCATACCTTCACAGCAGTGCAGGGGAAGAGACTATACAAGGGAGACAACAAATCACAGCTTGACATGAAGCAGATTGGCCCCAGTAAAGCGGTTTCTGATTGGAAGGTGTCAGCAGACACCGAGGGAGCTTTTGCGCATGTGCTTCTGGTTGGGCAGCAGGTGGCTGAAGCTCATTTCATTGCGACACAGGCGATGTCACAGCATGCGTGTATCTGCAGTGTCAGTGCACATGTCCTAGCTACAGGCAGCAAATGGAACGATGCCTCTGTTCACGGAATTCTGACGGCATTGGGCAGATCGAGGGACAGCCTCACCATCTCTGGCATGACGCTCAGCGTAAAAGTCATCACGCAACGTATGGAGTGGGAGACCAAGAAGGATGCGGACGTAAAAATGACGCCGCCTGAGCACTCGCTGCTGCTTTGCTGGGAACGCTCTGGCGAGGGCACTGAAGATGCAGATCATGAGCCTGTGGACCTGCCGCAGGATAAGGCGGCGATCAGAGTTGTTTGCTGTTTGGACCCGACCATCCTACAAGTCACTGGTGAAGACAATGCCAAAATGAAGGCTGCCCGATGGGCAGAAGAGAAGTGCTGGGAGCTTACGTCCCCATACCTCACCCCCACGCTTACACACACCCCCCCTATGCAAGTGGGAAAGAGGGGCTCAAAATACGAAGTAACCATGGTGCTGCCAGCTCCTATGGTGAAACAGGTGCTTTGCAATAGCGGAAAAGTGACAGGAGCTGAGTACCGCCTTTTCATGAATAAAGATACTGACGTGAACACACTCAAAGCAAACATGGTATGGGTCAAACTTCCCCAGAACACAAACAAAGCCATCTCCGATCATTGGAAAAGATTACACAAACAACCGTGGTTTGCAGGCCTCATCGCAGGGGACCGTGCCGACCGCCTGGGAGTGCGAGTTTGGGGCGGGCCTGTCATCCCTGACACACGACAAGAAATAGCTACACTGCTTGGTATCCTTCTGACCCCCCCTGTGACCCGTGTATGCGTCAGAGGGTATGGTGTTTCAATGGGTCTGGTCTCAGGCCAACAATCGGCTGCACAGCGTGAAGCCGACAGAGTTTTCGGCGCGAACATCGTCACTGTGATAAGATGCCAGCACCTGAAGCAAAGTGGTCTGGTGTCGCCAGTCTTTGACATGGATATAACGGGCATTCCCCCGGATTGGGAAGGGTGCACAGTTCCTGCGCAGGATTCCCGGATGCCCGTGCGGAAATGGCACAAGTGCATCCGCAAGGCTGCTGCCCCCACGTACAAGCCAGTAGGCAAGCGTGCCACCCTACCCCCCCGACAGGGATGTGTGACGCCAGAGGATGAGGAAATGCCGGAAGAGGCAGCCAAGGACGAGGAGGGTGAGGACATCCTCTGAGTTTCATGCATTTTTCAGGACGGCAACCCAATACAGGTCCTCTCCAATTTGTAAACACAAATGTCACGTCATTACGTGTGCACCACGAAGATGTCTTTAGTTTTAAGGCTGATGTGGTCGGGATGCAAGAGACCCGTCTAACGGCATCAGGCCAGCGCTGCATGCAGGCAATTGCAGCAGAATATGGCTGGTCATGTTTTTGGGGGAAACCACTGGGCTCGCCCACGGGTGGGATCTGGGGCGCCCCTCAAGGGGGGGGTTGGACTGTTGTTCAAGAAGGGATGGAATGTACGCCAAGTGGAGGCGGACGAAGGAGACCCCATTGCCAGCAGACTCTGGCATTCCGGCAGATGGCTGCACACATGCGCAGGCATCGGTGAAGGGCACACTGTCCTGAACATATGCGTAGCATACGGCATCCCGGCCAATGCCCCGCTGAACACTGAATTCTGGGAGTTAGTCATTTGCTATCTCAACAGGCTGGGAGCCTCCCCCTGCCTTCTATTTACAGATGCGAACTTCAATTTCGATGTCTTTCATAAAATACCTGCAGCCCCCCTTACTGCATTAGCAGATGGCTGGCTAGTAGATGCCGACCATGTATTCGCCACACTGCACCAGAAATCCTGTGTCAGCAATTTTTCTAAGGATGGTGCCCCTGGAACTCGCATCGATGCACTGCTGGCCACGCCTGCACAGGTCTCAGCACTTGTTGACGTCTCTGCTGTGCAGGGACATTCCCTCCCAGGCCACACGCCGGTACGATATACCTTTGCTCTGGATGGCCCAAGACAGAAAGTTATCAAGATGAGGAAACTCCCCCCCTTTTCACTGCCTCCGCGAGAGGTAGAAGAGGCACAGGAAATAAGCGACATGCTGCTGAAGCCTTGGGAAACGAAGTGGGCAGCCCTGGTCAGTGAAGGGAATGTCAATGCCATCTGGGATCAGTGGACTTGGCTAGCAGAGGAAGTGGGGCTCGCACTCTCATGCAATCACCTCACAAAGGATAGCCTAGGGGCCGCCCTCCCATTCGCACCTAAGTCTGCACCCCGTGGCAGAGGGACAGCACAGATGTTGCGAGAAACTACTCTGGCCCCAAGCAAAACAACTGCATATGGGGGGCCACGCACTCGGCTGATATCCAAGATCACCGGTGCCCTGGGATCACTACGCACAGTCATCCAGTGGCAGCGAAAGGAGGCGGGTGTCCAGGGTAACCGACTCACAGCGTCTGCGAGGCGCAAAGCACAGAGAGCCGTCCGATTGGGCGCTGTGCCGCAGCAGGTACAACACGCGTGGCAAGCGGCGTGCCGGCGTATGCGTAAAATTGGCGCGGCGGTCAGAGATGACTTACTGCTACAGGACTTCATTGCACTGGCCCCGGACCCCAACCTCCCCCCCATCCGTCAGATGCCAACCCTGGTCCAGACCATGTCTGAGTATGACCAGCTGTACATTAGGCAGGAAGTACGCCAAACAGCAAGAACGTGATCGAATAGAGGCATGGAAGCACAAGATGAATCAAGCCTGGTTGGACAGGCCAAAGGATGTTTACCGTTGGATTCAAAATGAATATCAACCCCCCCTTGTCATGCTGTTGGATCCGGAGACACCGCAACCCACCTCCAGTGTGGATAGAATGGACGACATTCTACATGCCTCATGGGACAAAGTAATGAGGAAGTATGCGCATGCCCCAGAGCCGGATACGGCCGCCTTTGTCCGCAAATACGGGGTTTTTCTTCAGCGCGGTCAGCTCATGCAAGCCGCTCCCATCACAGGCGCCCGACTCACCAAAAGGTTCAGGAAAATGGGCATCCATACGGCCACCGGCCTTGACGGCTGGTGCGTCGCCGACTTGCTATCGCTGCCCATGCAGCTGATGGATATGCTAGCGGAACTACTGCACGTCATCGAGCACACAGGACAGTGGCCTCAGGCCTTGGCCAAAGGGTATATTTCGCTCATCCCTAAGGGCGAGGGCATGCTGCCCATGCAACAACGCCCGCTCTCCGTGTTATCCCAAATTTACCGAGTCTGGGCAGGGATTAGACTAGAGGAATGCTTGCTTTGGCAAGAGGGGTGGATTCACCCACATGCCTTTGGTTTCAGAAAACGAAGAGGGGCCACAGATGCGGCGGCGCTCATCGCCCTGCTCGTGGAGCTCCACAAAATTATCAAATCTGTCCTGCACGGTTTCGGACTTGACTATGTCAAGTGTTTTGACTTGATACCGCAGTCCATTGTACTGCACATTGCCCTGGAACAGGGCATGGATCCAGGAACCCACCGAGCCCTTAAGGGCATGTATACATCCTTAGTAAGATGTTTCAAAATCATGGGCTGCTGCGCCAGTTTCTTTGCGGCTACAAATGGCATATTGCAGGGATGTCCACTTTCAGTCATACTGATCAATTTGATGACTAGTATCTGGAAACGGGTGCTGGATGCCCAAAAACAGCACTTGTCGGTGTCAGCGCGCGCTCCCCCCTGGGGATCAGCCAGTTCAGGTCCTGCACTTTATACTCACAGCGCTGGGCTATGCTGACGACACCTATGGGCTGGCAGCGGGAGGCACACCCCTGACCCCCCTTTTGCAACACACGGAGGAATGGCTACAAGACACCGGCCAGGGTGTCAATGCCAAAAAGTCCGTGGGGTTCTCCTCATCCTCATCAGAGCCAGTGAAGGCGGAACTGCTGGGTGTGCCTTTCCCGGTGGAAACAGAGTTTAGGTCGCTGGGTGCAGGCATTCGCACAACCGATGCCACGTGCTCAGGCCCGCTAATCCTGAAGCGCATATCTCGTGCCTGCGGCCTCCTTGACCGTGTGCATGGAGCCCAAGGCAATTATGAACGCCGCTGCGAGATCATATCAACTATGATCACAGCCACAGGCCTACATGCATCGGAGATCGTCCCACTCCGTATGCGGGATCTCGCTACCTTCGAAACCCGCGTCATTAGAACTATCTGGGGCCCTACACGCCCAGGGAGGGCAAAAGAAATTTTCTTTTCCTTGCTATGCAAAGGCCACCGGATTTCCCCAACCATGGTGGTCAAGTACTCACGCCTGCTTTGGCTGTCGCATCTTTGCCGGAACAGGGGCCCAAACCAGATCACTGCCCAGGCCATCTGGGAAACAGGACTATACACCAAAAACAGCGGACCCTTTGGGCGCGCGGTGCAAACAGCACAGGAATGCGGCTGGGCGCCTATGCAGGGTTGGTGGGGCTGGAAAGTCCCAGGGCAGCGTGAACCCCTTATGTTAAATGGGGACAAACAGACTGTAAAACACGAAGTCCGCGAACAGCTTAGGAAGCAATTGTTAGACTCGCTAGTCCAACGGCGACCTCGCCTGTTTGCGGGTCTGCACTATGCCACAAACAGGCAACTTCTACAGCCGAGCATTGCCAGCTTTGGGTCCGAACTGGAATGGACCATATTGAGAGGGGTTCTTTCCGGAGCGACCAGGACCGCGCTGCGCGCGTATCAACGTGGCCTTCGCACCTCCTCCGCATGTCCTTTTTGTAATGCGTCCCCAGAAGATGAGGAACATATCCTCTGGCATTGTGTCGCGTGGGACCACGTCCGTGACCCGCTGTTGGCGCTTGTGCACACGGCCCTTTCCCAGGTGCCGGAGCTTCCACCACCCGGCCAGTGGCCGGCATGCTTACGGCGATGTGGTTTAGCCCCAGAAATTTCCACGGAGGCAATAAAATCTGGTGCAGCTTTCACCTTCCTGCGCGCGGTACACTCCATGTATGTGTGCATTATAGCAGCACGCAAAAAGCGAGATGCGCACAGCCCTTCCATCTTTGCAGGGTACAGACTGTCTCAACAAGTCAGGCAATACCCCTATCAACAACTGGTTGGGCCACTGCCCCAAACGGCACACGGTGCCTTGACACTCCGCACCCCCAAGGGGCATGAATGGAAGTGGGAAAAGAGCTTTCTCGCGGACCTACTCGGTTGGCTACGAGCCCTGACGTGGCCGGAGGAACCGGGGACAGTCACCTTTTTGGAACTGGCAAATGATTTCGAAGAGTTCGCGCAAAGGACCCTCCCCCATGCGCCTCAGGCGAAGTATGCAGGACATACCCTGTTCCTCCAAGAACGAGGCAGGGTACTGCGTTTGGCAATGTCCAGCGCTCAGCGACTGGTCACCTCAGGCCAGCTGCACCCAGCCGGCATGGTGACCCGCTGTGGCTCGCTTGTGCCGCTGGGGGGACCGGCGATCTGCGGTTTAAATAAACGCCCGTATTTTGCACACCGAGAGGCCATGATTTCACACATCCGCAAACTCGTTCAGTATTGCGAAGAGCAGTGGGTGGCCAAGGCGGGAACACACCGCACGCATGCGTTGCGCCCATACACATACCGCCCGCGTAAGACAGCAGCAGAGATTGAAGCGCATAGACTGCACAGAGCCCTGTGCGGGAACTTGCAGACAGGCTTGGCACCAGCATCTGGTGCACAGCTCACAGCTAAGGGTGGAGCCACAGGCTCCAACTTTGGAGCAGATTTTTTCCCTATCATCGGCGACGGTCGTTTGCCACAGCGCCCATACACAGGAACACGCAGGCACGCACCGCAAGCAGCACAGGCAAACGTAGCCAGGGCGCCAGCAAATGCCACTGTATGTGACACACACTCTCAACCAGCGTGCATCACGTGCAGGAGGCTGCGCAAGACAGCCCAAGAATGCTGCTCTTTGGGGCATCACGAAGCGGGGCACGTCCCTCGCCGCCCGCAACTACAGCTCTGTGAGGCCCACAGACTGCCGCCGTGCCCCATTTGCGCACGCACACAACGGGGGGTAAGGCACTGTTGTGCGAGGGGGCACCACAAAGTGTGCACCCCAGTCCAGCCATCCAGGAAGCGTTGCTCCTCTCAACAGCCGAAGCGCCCATATAAGCGCCCACGAGTTGGGCCTTCACAGACACGTCAAGCCTCTTTGAGGTCTCCACACCAACCCCCAACGCCTCCCGCCCCCAAGCGGCGGAGGCCCAAAACGCCATCCCCGCCCTCCCCACCAACCCCTGTTCCACAGGGGCTGGCAGAGACGCCGGATACGGAAGCAATCTGCCGCCAGCTTTTTCTGGGGGCACACGGAAGGGCCAGCTCCGAGGTTACCTAACCGTACACACACAGAGGTTCTGATTCCGCAGAAGGGATGGATCACAGGCGCAAAGAGGCGACAGCAAACTGAGCCGAATACACCTGCCATCTCATGGCTGCATGTGGATCTACCTCGTAAATAGTACAGATCACACACACACACACACATGTGACAATGTGACATTTCTTTGATTCTGCAACTGTGTCATGTTGTGCACACAAGTTGCGTATTCTCAACGTGTACTTAGTTGAGAGGGAGAGAACACAGCGGCAGGATGGCCGCGCCTCTCAAGAGACGTCCCACCGTAGGGCTGCGCGCACATGGGACCGGCCGCAATCGTACTACACCCGGTCATGGGCGGTCAAATATCTCGACCAGTGCCTCTGTCCCACTGCCGCGGACCCAGGGGCGCAACACGTAGCTTCGGCAATGCAGTATCTGGCCCAGCCTTGGTTTCTGCATCAACGTGCCGTTCTCGGGGCCTCACTGATGGTTTCATACCGCGACATGCTAGAGGACCTGGTGCGGCAATCACGGCACTGGCACACCCTCCTGCGGCGTGCTAGAGTGTGGACCACCTCTGCAGACCAGCACTACCAGCGGCATGACCGAAGGGTCCAACTCTTTTCGGTGATGAGCCAGTTGTGGGCATCCGAGCGCGCGGCCCACTGGGTGGAGCCCCCTCTACCTAAACGCCACTGCCGCACAAGACCCGGCATCCTGGGCCAACGCCCGCCACCAGACATGGCCCCTACAAAGCGACGAAAGCTTGTCACTCTTGAAGACCTGTGGGGAATGGCACACACGTGATGCAGCATGTTTAACCCCCTTAAATCTTACGCATTATAGGCTTGCCATATGGCGTGGCGGTTTTGCCTACCGCAACAGAGAGCCCTCTGTTATACGCATGTGAACTCTGGGTCTTTGCCATGTGCCCCGCTTTGCGGGGATCCACTGTATCATATGCTGGAGACGCCCACTTTCCCAAGCACAGTCTTGAGTACTCTTTGAACTTCTGGAGTCAGTCAAAAAAAAAAAAAAGTATTCTCAACGTGTACTTAGTTGACAATGGAACAAAAAGACTATTGTGTGTTGTTGAGGGTGGCGATCAATGCGCTGTTCATGGCTTTTCCAGTTGTGCATGATGTGTGTTATGTAGTTTGCAACTTTCTTGAGCTGGGGCAGTTTGGGTCACCTAGGGGCTCTTCGAGGGGAACATAGTCTAAAAGTAGCGCACAGTGCATGCGCAGTGCAAGGATTCCCCCTAAGGACCGCCCTGCCAGAGGG
This sequence comes from Eutreptiella sp. 'Long Island Sound 2002', assembly GCA_964036045.1. NCBI lineage: Eukaryota > Euglenozoa > Euglenophyceae > Eutreptiales > Eutreptiaceae > Eutreptiella > Eutreptiella sp. 'Long Island Sound 2002'. The sequence continues at coordinate 18,044,345 of OZ038390.1, forward strand.
AGAAGGTTCATGTGAGTGACGAGCCATCTGGCGCGCATATGCATGGCAAACGGATAGACTCCGCAATTGTACAATGATGACTGATTGATGGGCTCAACTGGTATTTATATGTGAGCTGTCACTGGGGGAATGGGACAATGGTCCCTCACAATTTTCAATCATGAATTGTTCTGGCCATGGGCATTGGCATTGGCATCGACAGGCCGTTTTTGTCTTGGTTGTCTGATGTGCTCTTGCCACGTGCTTTTACAGTGTGGCACAGCAGTTTGTCGTCGTAATTAAAACAGGCTATGCCCCTTGGCTTGAAATACACTGTGGAGAATCATTGCAAGCTTCTCAAGCACTATATTGCAAACAGTGGGCAAGTCTACTGCATCGAAGTGGAGCTAGGGCTGTCCTTAAGAAGCCAGATTTTTTTTTGTTAAGGATAGCCCTGGAGGATAGCCCGTGGGGACCACCAACCGCCAACCGCCGCCAACCACCAACCACTGCCAACTGCTACCAACCGCCAATTGCCAACCTTGGAAGCAAAGAAGGTCCCATGACCATGAAGCAGAGAGCGTCCCCGGGAACGTTATTTTCTGTTGGCGTTACGAAGGTCGTATCTTTCCCCCCCTTAAGTACAGCGCTGAGTGGAGCACAATTGTGTGTGATTGTTGTGCCATTTCCCCCCTTAAGTACAGCGCTGAGTGGAGCACAATTGTGTGTGATTGTTGTGCCATTCACCTCATACTGGATGCTCAAGAAATCACCATCCAGCTTGGAGGTACAACAGCTGCAGGAACTCTCTCCAATGATGCAACCATCAAGAGGCCTGCAGAAAAGAACAAAATGTACCCAGAAGCCTCCGGGAATCATTGGCAACCATAAAACCACCGTGGGATCCTCGTAGCACTGGATAGCTCTGAACCTTGATTCTGAGAGGTTTTCTCCAGTACTGTAAAGTGAGCAGGCTACGCCAGCTCATCTTGGTCTGAGCAAAAAAAAAACAAATAATTATTGGCAATGATAAAAACAACCCCAGGTTTCCCCAGAAACCCCAGTTTGGCACCACTGCCTCTCTTGTCCACAGTGTGCAGTATATTCTCGGGGCCGCGCGCTCCCGCCCGTCAGATGGTTGTTCGAATTACACTGTGCACGTGCCTTGAGGGCAGGGAGGGTCCAGAGAACCGGCCAAACTCTGAAGACAAGTTTTGTGCTTGCAACTATGCTTTTCTGGTGTTGGGTGGGTGCATCTTGGGATGGTTCACCGCATGTTACCAGAGTCTACATGATGTTGATTTGATCCCAGACTTGATCTTGGTGTTGATTCCCCAATTATTTCAGCCCGCAGGCAGGAGTGGCCCGAGTTGAGGGGTATTGTTTCCTTAGTCAATTAACCTTATGCCCCCTCTGAGTGAAGATGGCGGGTAGATGGTCGGGCCGACAACATATTTTCTCACACTTTGGGTCTGAAGCACTGGAACAATCTCGAACAGTCGCCGATGGTACGGGACAGTAAAAAAAAAATTGATCTTGGTGTTGATTCGCTGCATGATCAGGATTTGTCAACATCATGTGACTGATTGAGATGGCAGATCCACAGATGGGGTTGCCGTCTTGCATATAGTACTGTGCGTGCGCATGTGGCCAGAGTCTACATGATGTTGATTTGATCCCACACTTGATCTTTGCTGCATGATCAAGATTTTTGCGTTCGTCAATGTCATGTGACTGATTGATACGGCAGGTCCACAGATGGGGTTCAGATGGGTTTGCAGCTTTGTACATACCCTCCCGGGGGGGGGGGGGGGCAATTGTGCGTGCGGATGTGGCGAGACTCTCCATGATGTTGAGTTGGACCCAGACTTGATCTTGTTGTTGATTTGCTGCACGATCAGGCTTTGCATTTGTCGGCGTCATGTGTGCGATTCCGATTTTGTGTCACGGTTCTGTCCAGGAAGAAATGGATACACCACCTTTATGGGCTCAGACATAGTGGGTTCAGAGAGCGGATGATGCACAGCTGTACAGCACGATACTATACTGGAGGCAATAGTGAAGGTGCAACGGGGGTTCTGAAGGTGCCACAGGTGCTAGAACCGTTGGGTCAAGCCCCAATGCTGAGTTCATAGAGGCGATCAAAAGTTGCCCATAACCTCTGCTGTCTTGGGGCCTGACATGTGAGCAGAGTGGCTACGTATCCTCTGCCGTCAAATAGCTTCGCAATGCTCACCGTAGAGACAAAATCATAAGTTGTTTTTCTAACCCTGCTGTCTACAACAGTGGGCAGAGCCTGAGCAAGAGAAGGAACCAAGAAAAGAGCAGAAACTTTTGCCCGTATCTGTTTTTTCTTTACCTGCATCTCTTGTTTTTCACTTTTTTTGTCATTGTTTTGTTTTGTTTTGTTGTACGTGACCCCCACCACCTACACACCGGCTTCTTACACAGCCGCGTGCGCATGTCAAGGGGGGAACGTTAGTGCGCCGTGCATCTTTTGTTAGCAGTGCCCCACCGGTGGACTGTTACCGTTGATATGTTGGGCAATTTTATATGGATTTGCCCTTTTGCCCCCGGGACATCAGCAGATGTTTTGATTTGGGATGGGTATGGACCTTCTCGTACCCGAGGTGATTTCTTTGATTTCGAAGTCGGGGGCCATGATGGTGCTTATAAAGGCCGGATTCATGTCATTGTGCCATTCATGGGAAGAAAGAATGGCACTTTGACAGCCCGCCAACAATGTTATAATGACGTGCACGGGTGGTATAGGGCACGCATTGAGCAGCTGTTTGCTCGGTTGTGGCACGCAAGATGAGGTAGATGTGTGTGTGTTGTGTTGCCAGAAGCGCTCCACCGTCGCAGTTTGTGATGAGTGTAAGGAACACTATTGTACTAAATGTATTGACACCCACACTTGTGGGACCAATGTTGTTTGTTAAGTACAATACATGACAGTTGGAGTTGCCGAATTCACAGATATTGCTTTATTTTGCAACGTGTTTTGCAGGGAAGGTGCGCAGTCTATCCTGGCCTATTTGGGGGGCCTTCTCCATGAGAGGGTAAATCTGGGGCTGAAGTCGGGATAGTTAATAGAAAGGTAGCGCGCCGGGCGCGCGCCGAGTGCGCGCCGGGCAAACATTTCCCCAAGATGCAACACCACATGATCGCAGCTCTTTAGAGAATCCATCGTGCCGCTCCGGACTTTGCCACGCAAGCCCGTATACCATGTTCCATTGTATACACCATTGTCTTGGGCTTGCACCCTCTCAAACACCATGCTTCGATCTTTTACGTGAACACCGGACGCAGGAAAAAACTTAACCATCACTATCGCCGTGGTTCGGATGTGGGCAAGGCTACGTGTCCTGCATTTTTTTTGGGGGTCGCATCGCTTAGAGACAAAACTAGAAATGGTTACTTGACCCGCGCCGTGTTGGGGGCCGGGGTGTGGACAAAGTGGCTACATAACCTTTGGCGCCTTGGGTCTTTGGCGCTCACCGCTAGTATTGGCTGGGTCGGCCAAAATGTCTGGTGCGCCTTCCTCGAGAATAACCCACTTCCACAGGTTCTATTGTTGGAGTCTTGGTTGGACTCTTAGGGACCCTATTTATCTTGATGTCGTGCAGTCTTTTGGTTGGGGCTACCTCTTGTTTCAAAACCTTGCCTTTTTCCGTGCCTGCCAAAAACTTTGTTTCCAAAAAGCAAAAACACATCTTTGCTTTGCACCCTGGGAATGCCGGTGACACGGGCATCAATGAAATTCTCCACCTCGTGTAATTCTGCTCCTTGTGATGGAAAACACACAAACACTTGTGTAATTACAAACCCCAATGCTGTAAAATTCAATCCCTGATGCTGCACATGTTGCCTTGGCCCTGCATTCCGAATCGCTTCAATAAAAATCTTTCTTTAAGAAAAATTCCCAACCGTCGCGCTTTTACCCCGGCGTTTAGAAGGTTTCCCGGCCCTCTGCCTGTGTCCCTACCTACGGCAGGTAACACCCCTTTTCCAGCAGGCAGTCTCCATTGGGCAGAGGGCGTCTCCGGATAGGTGCAGGGCTGTTGGTGGCAGTTCATGTTCCTGCTGCCAGAATGGCCTGGAATGGCAAGGAGCCGCCCAGCTTGGCTGACCGGGCGTCCCCTTGCATGGACCTTGTGCCTGTGCAAACATTCTGCTCCTGAGCCTGACCCGTACGACTCCAGGCTGTGGTTGGGCCTGGGGTCTTGACGGATTGCGGTGCAGACCCCTACACTTGGTTAATCTGCGTTCGGCATAAATATATACCTCGCTTTATACATACATATATACCTGGATGGCCGGCCGGACACGGGCCACCGTCTCGACGCTTCCATACGTTGCTGAGCGCCGCAACGGGGATGCACAAACTGCACTCCAGCCGGGCCTCTTAAGGCCTCATGCCTGGCTGGTCGCCCTTTCCGGCACCAGCGAAGTTGCTGGTCGGGGAATGTGCTCGCCACCGAGCACCACCGAAAAGAACAGGGAGTCAATCTTTAAACCCGTGCATTCTTGGCTGCTCTCTCTTTCCCTTTTAGCTCTGTGGACCCTTACCCTCGCCGGCTTTCTTTTCTCTGGGACCCGGCACAAAGCAAGTCCTCTTGAAAGGCTGCTGTTCTGGGGCTCTGTGCCATGCACAACATGGTTGACGGTGCTGTCGTCTAGCGATTGCTGTGTGTCCCCCTCGGTTGTGGTGCACTTCGGCGACCGGATTCCACTGCGGCTTCCGCTCTAGTCATCCCCTTGATGCCCACTTGAGTGAACCCTACGTAGGGCTCAGCCCTTGGCTCGCGGCTCCTCCTCTTTATTCTTGTCCTTGCCCGGGGTCTTGGCCGGTATCCAACGCGCCCATTTTTCCGCGTCGTCGGGGTCAACCTCTGGGCCCTCAAGGACCAACCAGCAGTGGAGGCCCGAGGGAATCTCGTGCCCAGTGGGAAGTGGTTCCCAGCCATCACCTCCGGGCCCGGCCTACATGGCTTTGGTGGGTCGTTCCGCCTGTCCCCGTCTTGGTTGGGCGGTGACCGGTGTGCCCCTGCTCTTCCGGCTGCTGTTTGGTGCCGCTTGCGCTGCTTGCGGCTTTATTGGCTGCTCTGCTGCTGGTGCTCGTTTCGGGCTCCGGTTCTCGGTCCTTCTCTATTCGGGCTCCGGGTGCTGTGGCGGGGGCACTATGCGCGGCTCTTGGTTCGTCCGCTACTCTGTCCTTGGGCTTGGTGAGTCCCATGGGACCTCCCTCCGCCTTTGCCATGATCAAGTCGCTCGCTCCCGCAATAAGTTTTGCGGTCTCTTTCGACATGCCGTGCACGATTTTGTTGGTTGTCCGGGTGCAAGAGACCGTACGGCTCCAAAATTTCCGGTGGAGGAGTGGTGGGAGGAACCACACGGGTCAGCACCCTCCCATTGGCACCGGACAGCAGTCCTCTTCATCGGGGACTACGTCTAGATGCCTATGCCCCATGGGTTGGCCTGGCGGTCATGGGTAGCCATGACGATGGAGGAACAGATCATGGATGTGGAGACAGCGTGGAAGGTCTTTGAAGCCGCTTGGCTGAATCATGCCGTAACCTTTATACTATTCTAAAAGCGAGATTACTTTATCCCAAATCCCCAATCTCGCTTTAAGTAAGAAAAAGTCACTACCATGTCTTTCTTGGGGTACTTGATCCATGCTACAGCCCCCTTTTTTGCCTATGGAGGTACTGAGACTAACACTTAAACATTTTTGTTTCTCTCATGAAGCTTTAAGTACACTTTCTCAGCAACTAGGGTTATAACCCTAGCACCCCCATGAACTTCACCCCTACCACTCAAGGGAGCGGAGGTATCATCCCTCATGGAGGTTATACCGAAATAAAGTAGGCACTTCATGCCTTGGGCCTTGTAGGTTAAGCCTAGTGGTCTCCCACCTCAAGACCCCTATACTCAAAAGTTTCTACTACTTATTGTGTTGTGTGCCTTTCAAAGTATACACTGGATTTAAAACTATTCATTGATTCGATCCACATCCTGTTCTTGCTCTACTTGCTCCTTTGGTTTTGGGATTTAACAATCAAAAACCTGCATGATTTCATCAAAATCTATAGGGCACTAATCAAGGACATCTTTCTTAATCCAGGCCAAGGCCCCCCTCAACCTTGGGAAGTTATGAAGACTAACACTTAATCATTTTAATCACTCTTTTTGAAGTGTTTACTACATTTTTCAAAGTATCTAGGGTCATAACTCTAGCCCCCATGAAGCTCACCCCTACCACTCAAGTGAGCGGAGGTATCTTCCTTCATGGAGGTAATACCGAAAGCAAATAGGCCTTTAATGCCTTGGGCCCTGTTGGTTAAGCCTAGTGGTCTCCTACCCCAGGACCCCTATACTCAATGGGTTTGCCTACTTATTGTGGGCCTACTTTCTAACTGATTCTGAATTCAGTTGCTTGGCCATGCTAGCCAAGCCATATCCTTTGTATGGCCCAACCTACATGCCCCAGACTCCTAACCTACTCCATTGCATGTCAAAATGTGCACATGAAGTGCTTGAGACTATTTTTGAGACCAGACTAATGTCAATTTTCCATATAACAATCATTTGTTTTGTCCTTTCGTGATCGAATCTTTGTACTTAAGCTTGCATAGTCTATTTGCGGCCCTTCTGTGATACATTGGATTTCAAAACTATTCATTGAATCGATCCATATCCTGTTCATGTACTACTTGCCGCCGTGGTCCTGCTTTCCAACTCCAAAACCTGCAGGATTTCATCAAAACCTTTAGGGCACTAATTAAGGATATTCTTTCTGTATAGGGTGTGGTTGTTGACACCATCATCATAAAAATAGACACGCCAATGCAACCGGCACCTTCAAAATAAGAGAGGTATAGGGTGTTATTTCCTTTCTGGGTGCATAGTTTGAGATGCAATAGAGTAGGTTAGGAATCTGGGGCATGTGGGTTGGGCCAAACATAGGATAATGCTTGGCTAGCTTGGTCAAGCAGCTGAATTCAGAATCAGTTAAAAAGTAAAACCACTTTAAGTAGATGAAATTTTTGACCATTTAGGTCTGTAAGTGGTAGTGATTGATGCCTCTCAGTTTGGTTGCAGGCAGTTAGAGTTGGCTGTGATGAATAAGATTTGCGACAGCGCTCAAGCCTGAGTTCGTTGCGTGCAAATTTCTCTCCAATAAATTGACGATGCTTTAATTCCGTACGCTTTGTTGATTACCGATTACAGCAATCAGGTTGCATAATTTTTTTATCATGATCAGAGTTTATGGTCAATTCACCGTCACATTTTAGGGTCTTGTTTCAGGATGCAACAATGACAATGAATGGATATTCGTGGTCCTGATGTCGCATACCTCCTTTGGACATGATTGACGTGTGTGATTCCGTAGTTGGCATAAGTCCTGTGGCAGAACAAGGTTCCTCATTTCAAAGAGTGAAACTAGAGGTGGATTTTGGCACAATTGGATCCATAAACAATCCACGGGACTTATGCCAACTACGGAATCAAAGACCTCAATGATGTCCAAAGCAGGATCACAATATCAAGACCACGAATATCCATTCATTGTCATTGTTGCATCTTGAAACACGACCTTGAAATGTGACAATGAACCGACCTTCAATTCTGATGAGGATGAAATAATTATGCAATTTGATTGCTATAATCGGTAATCAACAAAGCGTACTAAACTAAAGCGTCGGAGCCAATAGGTGTACCATTTTTGGATGCTTTTAAACAATTAGCTAGCCTTTGAGTTCTTTGGTAGTAAGTTTGCATTGAGAAGTAGAAAAGTTGAAGATTGAAATAAAATCTTACTTGTTGGAAAACATTTCCTTGGACCTGAGAACTTTACAAATAAAGGGACGTCATGTAGGCACTGGTATTTGAGAGTGGACTACTTTGTGTACCACCTTAGTGTATCAATGTTTTGTTGCATTGATGAACGTAGTAGTATTTTAAACTATGAAAAGTATAATTTGACACCAAAATTGACCCTTGAATCATTGAAATACATTCCGCCAGCTGAGTAAACCTTGAATCTTTGGCGCGGGAAGGAGCGGCGCCTTTACGCGCCAGGAATCGAACGAGTTCTCTGCCGACGGAAAGATGACTAGGGCGTTGATTTGCATTGTTGTTGATGCGTCTCAACAGTCAAAACCCTAAAACATCGAGCCGTCCAACTAAAATCGGCCTCGCAAAAGTTCTGGCTCACGCACGTGATCCAAGGCCACAAAAGGCCACAGCACCAACGCCGAAGAAGCCCAAGAATGCCCCCAGACCCGTGCTGCCAGTGTACGCAGTCTACCCATTGCTGAAGAATGCGTGTTCCGTTGTACATAACCAGCACTAGCCACACTCTATGGGCAATGGGTCCTGAATTGTTTACTCTAGTGTTACATTGCTTGTGTCTCGATTTTTGGGATGAAACATCAAAATAATGAGTAGAATCAGGCATAGAGATGCCATTTGCAGATTTGCAGATGACAAAACCGCTGTTTTATTTTGGTTTTTTCCGCTTTTTGGGTAAAAACAACCTTGGGACACGCTATTGGTCATTTCACCCTATTTGTTTGAGACAACCATGGAGACTCGCAAACAAAAACATCCAAGATAGCAATCCCTTGACTCGACTTGGAGTATGGTCATCTACAATAAACACACCTGCATTTGTAAATTGCCAAAATTCACTGTGTATTCATGTGTTCAAGAGTTCAATCTTGTCATATCACCAGTATGCCAACCTTCTGTCCTGCTCCCTCATGCCAGCACAGAGAGAGGCTAAATTGGGGTCCCAACTTCTACCTCATGTGCATTTCAGGTTGCAGTTTTTGATTCCTCGGGCAGAAATCCCCAATTTTCAGGGAGAGACACGCAGGATCAGGGTTCAATTCTGGAGCATTTGGACAGTGAGACTTCATTTGATCCTTTCTTTTTTCATAACTGGACAGGGGTTTGTCCCTTGAATGATCCCATTCCCCACTTTGTACACTTACCTACACCTCATTACCCATCGCTCTACCCCCATACTGCACAAACCAAACCTGTTGCAATTGACTAAAATTCATCCAAAATGCATCAGATGCCAAATAGATGAACAATTATCTGATGGTGTGCATCACCCTGCACGATGAGAAAATGACAGTGCTGGCCACGGTTGAGAAATTGTCAAGGTTTGGAAAAAAAATACCTTGCAGTCAGCCAAGCACGGCAAAAAATTTTTTCCGCACATGAGGCTGAAAATTCCCACATTGCTTTGTTTTTTGATCTCTGTTTTCCAGACAGAATTGACAATGAACGACTTGCATGGGCACAATAGGCATATGACAACCATGGAAACCAGAGATGCTTACAAATGGCATACCCCAGAAATGATCTTCTTGGGGGTTCGGTCTATGAACGACATCCGGTCTTGTGGCATCAGATGTCATTGACACAACACTCAGGTCAGCAACCGCAATCTGCCCATTTGAAGAGCCCCAGGAAAACGTTCATGTGAGGACATAAATTGAAAAGTAATTACAGTGTGCAAACCCACCGCATTCATATGTTACAGAACGATGTTCCAAACAGCACATCTCCCAACTAAGACAGAAGGGGGATGAACCAATGCAGCACTGAACCATACAATTCCCAAACTAACACATCAACAGGGATAATTTGGAGTAGCAAATAAAGGAATACACAATGAAGCATAGAGACAACATAGGAAGGGTTTCGAGGGGAAGGTTTTTGGGGGAGAGGTTCAAAAGAGCAGATGGGGGGAAGAATGATGGGTTCGCCAACTCTGGGTTACAAGATTAAAACTAGAACTAACACCTGAGGGCAGGAACACGACTGTGCGAATTGTTGCTGTGTTCCAGTCAGCCCATTTCCCAGCAGCGCCTGTTCTGACAAGAACATGGGCATGCGTATTGTTGCTGCTGGTGCTGAATTTCGAGGGGTTGGAAAGAATCACTCAATAGCCCATTGGTGATGACCACCAGCCAGAAATGTCATGGGACTGTAATTAATCAGAAACTGCAACTGTCTTGTTGAATGCAATAGAACGAACAGGCAAACTCTTGTTACCATTGACAGGCTTCCAGACGACACTGGGCTTGTTCTTCTTGCGCTCGTCGCGCTCAGCCTATGGCACAACACGACGGTATGAAAATTGTGTCTTCCGTCCCTTTACCTATCCTTGAACATGCATTGAGACGAAACAATGTACCTTTTCCTTCGCTTCATATGGATCCTCCTTGTACTCGGGGTATTTGGTGAGCGTCCCAGCAACACCGCGCCTGGAGGGAGAACTTGGCTTGAAGGGCACCGTGATAGCCACATCCTTCTTGGGCGCGTCAGGCTTCCGGGCTGGGAGGGCTGCGCAGCGTAACAGCCAAGTGACAAAATGTGAGATATTTACTTGAACACTAGAAGCGTCTGCAAAGGGCAGGGTTGCAAACAACTCACCGAGAGGAAAACATCTTGCAATTGGGACATACGTTTGTCCAAAGAGTAAATTCTGCTAGCTGCAACGTTGGGCTGCGAATCAAAGTACTCAACTCGTTTGCATGAGGCCTGATTCGACGGTGAACAGGTGCATGTTGGGAAAAAAAGAGGGAATATTTCTCTCGGACCCCTCGCCGGACCTCTTCTTTTCGCAGACGACTGATGATTGCTCGGTCAGACACACCTTGAAAGCAGGCCCAATCAGCTTTTTCCCGCCCTCTTTGGCCTCAGCAGCCTCCTTCTTCTTGCCAGCGTCATAAGGATCGCTAATGTACTGGTATTCGTCTCCTTTTCCAAGAGTGGTGCCAGAGAAACCATATGTTCCTTTTTTGGCAGGTCCTGAAAAAGTGCGAGGTCGATCGCACAACGCCAGACGCCGTGAGATGATACAACTGCACCACCGAAGAAATACTACCCATACACACCTGTCATAATGTTCCTTGGCTGCGCTGCTACCTTCTCTGGGAGCTCTCCTTTCTTCAGCACAACGTATTCTGTCTCATGTTTGTAGGGTGCCTTCTCCATGAAACAACCATAGTAGTTCCCCAGTCCAGAACTAGGAAAGCGGCCACAGGTGTCGTCGAAACAACTCTACAACTCTACGGACCGAGACAACAGCTGCCGCAAACCGTGTGCCAGAGACCTGCGTTTGCTTGGACTTGTGTATCGGAAGCCCTCCTGAGTCAACTTTTTCTTTGACTGCTGCAGCCGATCTTGCTTTTCGAGGGTTCCTGGGTCGATGTACTTGTCGCCCTGACAGAGGAGGAGCTTTGTGTGGAACTGTGATTCTTGAGCGACGTCCTCAGTGCAACCATATGGCGACAAAAAAGCTCTCGGAGGTGTGACACATACCAACAAAATTTGACTGAAGTCTTTGCCCTGAGCATTGACAGCCCTTTGGACCGTTGAAAGAATTCAGACAAAGCCCCAATGAAAATGTTTCCCCGTTGTCCATGGGATCGTACGACACATCATGCTTTTCATCGCGTGTTCCAAACGCATCACCAAGACTAACGTCTAACGAGTCACAGCAAACAGCAACATGGAGAGGAGCGTACCAAAGAGAGAGATGCAAATTTCTTCTCAAAACAGACGTCTGGTGTTGCTCCTTTCTTGGGCGGGTTCGTCACCATTTGCTTCCCCCTGACTCGATCGGAAACCGCTGTAGGAGATTTAAACACGGTAATAGCAAGACCAAAGTGCAAAATCGATTGGACTGGATTATTGGATTCAAACATACGGATCTTTTTATCGTACTCATCACCAATAGTGTTGTAGCTGGAAACACTGAACATGTTTCTATGAGGGGATGGATTTGTACGTACAGCAAATTGGACTTCTTCAGGCCCAAGCCACTTTCGCGGTTAGTTTGATCCTTTGGCGGTTACCGAGGGAACTGCACCTTCGTAATGCGCTTTTGGAGAAACGGCAGAGTAATATGTCGCATAAGGTATCCGGACGGAGACAAACAAGCAACCCTACGGAAAATCTTTGGGCTGATGCAAGTAGGTGCAGAATTGTAGCAATATACTCTTTTGGCCAGCCGCTGCCTAATGTGTCTTTCTCTACTAAGCAAAAATGATGATGCTCTTCTGCTGGGCGTGGGTTAGAGACCTTTGGGCCAGGAGATATTTTCTTTCGGTGGTCCGTCTTTGGGGCATAGAATGCATAGATGCCGAGCAAGGTTGAATGCTATTTTGAATGATTTTTTGTGCATTTGCGACTATTTTGAAACACCTCAAATGGATACAACTTCCAAAACCGAAAGAACTGGCCAACTAGTACTGAGATTTAAACAACAAAATTAGGTTATCAAGAGAAGCCAAAATCGTAAATTTATTCAATTGCAGAGACATGCATTTAAAGGGCCTAAAAATCATTGGCGGCGTCTAGAGGGGCCGGAAAGAGGGCGCCGAGGAATTCAAGAATTAAAGTACCGAGTGCTTATGGGCTGGTTCGGTGGTTACACGTTTTGTGGCAGCGAGGGGGCGGACTAATGGATAGAGGGGGGGGGGGCGGATGGGGGGGAGCAAATGGTAAAGTAATCAAGTCGGGCTTGCAGTTTTGGTATTAGGTATCTTTGCTAACTCACTTGCAGACTAATTTTGACTAACATCCGAGAGAGCACTGATCGTCCAACACTTTTAAAGCAGAGCGGACATACAAATAAATGCAACAACAGACCGGGAATCCACAATCATCTCACGGCCAATCACTAAAGTCTCTAATGCCTCAAATCCATCAGGGCGCACAAAGGAAACTCTGAGAACAAGCAAATCAGAGATATTCACACCATACATCGTAATATTTTTGTCACTATATTTATGCATGCAGCATTTCTTCGATTCATGTTTTAATCATACATCTTGGCTAACTATGCGTAGGGTTGGACTGCCTGACTTGTCATCTCTGCACAGTGGTTAGCAGTGATGTCGCACCTAGCTGCCTACTGATCACACTCCTTTCCTAAGGCTTTGCATGCATCGAGCCAACGCCACACGGTGCTGCAGGCTAGTTGCCATGGCAGTTAGGAGCCAGCGATCGTTGTTAGCAATGAAAAACAAAAAAACTCAGGCACACGGCAATGCCTTGACAGTTTCGCAAGGTACATAAGGCCAACGGTGGGTGTTGAGGCCAACCAAGTAGAGTGAGGTCTAGCGAGACAAGAGCTGTGGCGACGCGCTACGCAACTGCGCAAAAAAATACACTATAAATTCCCCTTTTTTTAGTCGCAGAGTATGGCTCAGTTAAGTATAGGCTAAGGACCGTCACTGTGCCTGGGGTCGGGAGGTAACATTGATGCATTTCTCTTGCTTGTACGTACAGTGTGCAAAGCTGTGGCCATTTTGAGCCCATGACTGTCAAACTGCCAAATTTCGGTCACCGTACATCCCTTCCACTCGCCACGTGTGCTTGTGGTGCACTTGCCTAGCTCACAGACGATGGGCACCCACACCTAAGGGTAGTGTATTGCCAACGTCTACGTGTCAGAATTTGGGGTTGTCGCCGTCTATGTGATCAAACCTGCCCCCCTTCTGCGACCCGCAGATACCCATGCATGGAGCAAGCACAGAGAATGGAGGGTCAAAGTTGGAGGGTTGTGCGTATTTTGGCTGAACTGACCGCGTGCTCCATACCCCAATACACTGCATTCCATTGTTCTGAGTATTTCAGGTCACGGAAATCAGTGCGTCACAGCTTCGCGGAATATGCAGAGATTGTCGTCCAATCAAGGCAATCTCAGCACTTCGCTTCGTGCCCCGTCGCGGCCAGGTGACTCGCGGAACGGATCGTCGTCAATGGCAATTAGTATTCATGATCGTCGCGGGTTGCAATCATGACCGGCACGCGCGAGACCTACGGTGCTAGAAGGAATGGCAGGGTGGGGGCGAGAGCATGAGGATTAAAATCTGTAGGTGGGGAAGAGATGGAAGGAGAGGGGACGAAAGGTGTGGAAAAATGGAATGCGCATTGGGCGCGATCTCGTGGCAGGAGCTTCCGCCCCACGGGGGTGGTCTAACCTTTTTTCTCTTTGAGGTTCAAGGCCACAAACCTCTACGGGTGGGCCTAGCATTCGTTGGGTCCCTTACTATTTGCAATATGCCCTGTTTGTTTTTTTCTGTTGTCTTGGGGACATCGGATAGAGCGTACCACCCGTATGGTGGAGCCTAACACCATGCTTTTCATGGTCACCTCTCCAAAAGGGCACATGCCCTGAAGGAAGGGCCGAAGGGATTGTTATGAAATAACAGTGCTTGGCTCCACTTGGTTGTAAGGCTCACCATCCATAAGGGGGCCTAACTCCGCGTCTATCCCATGTCCTAGGGCCGCCGACTCGTAGAGCGGGCCAAACGATGACGGAATGCCCGCATCATGTGCCAATTGCACTGCCATATGATGTTTAGGTAGGCAATACCACGCGTAAGTTATTGTAAGTGATACCATGTGTTGATGTGGGGAATGCCTTGTGCCAATGTAGGAAACATGTTGAGAGCCTGTGGATGTGAAACCAGACCGGGTGGTCAGGAGCAGAGGTCGCAGTGGCATGGGCAGCAACATTGCTTGGCACCGAAGACATAACGATAGTGTTGACTGAATAGTATCTTGCAAACAGATATGGTACACATAGCCAATGAAATACCTGATATGCACATATGAGAAATCCACCCTATCATCCACTAATTGATATAACTACTAAACATCCCAGATTGCCTTATCTATCCCACATCTTATGTTCCTAACAAGGAAATGGAATATGATATACCCTATCCCACATATATCCCATATATAGGGCCAAATAATGCTCCCTTAGGGGTAAAATGCCAGGGTAGGGTTGTGACCTGCTTCACCCCCCCACTTAAAACGACTGCCACGGGCAGGAAGTACATGCCCAAGAGGAACGTAGCAGTCACAAACAGCAGCAAATCATGGGTTCACATCGCCTCCCACAGGAATCGAACCTACGCTGGCAATCTCGGAGCCGGCCGCACGGCCGCTGAAGTAGCTCCGATCGGTGGGAATCGAACCACCGCCAAAATACACAAATTGACAAACGGGATCCCGCAGGTCCCGCAATAAGTAGTAGGCGAAATCGCGAGCTGTTGCGCGTAGAGTCTGGTCCTTGCGTGTCGCATGAGGCATGTGGGGTCCAGCAGGTAAGGGCAGGTAGTTTTTCAAAGAATTAAAACTAAAGGCAAAGTGAAATCACACTTTTAAACAAAACTGAAGGTA
Source organism: Eutreptiella sp. 'Long Island Sound 2002' (assembly GCA_964036045.1). Lineage (NCBI taxonomy): Eukaryota > Euglenozoa > Euglenophyceae > Eutreptiales > Eutreptiaceae > Eutreptiella > Eutreptiella sp. 'Long Island Sound 2002'. The sequence continues at coordinate 18,059,555 of OZ038390.1, forward strand.
ATGGTACATGCGAAGCGGTGCGACGCGAAAGTGCAAAAATTTCACTTTTTGAAAAAACTGACAGGAGAATTGACGGGAGTGTCAAACAGCAACGTAGGACTGTGCCTGCACAAGGGAGCACGAGGGATAAAAGAGATAGAGGCCAGGGAAACATTCACAAGGGACACAACAAAACCTAATGGCCTTCGGCCGGGGGACTGCTACCACGGGGGGCTAACGGTCCTGTCTCGCAGCGCAACGCGGGGCAACCGCGGTAACAGTCCTTACAACCACCACAGCCCTTTTTTCACACTTTGGAACAGTGAACACCGTGATCTTGCCATATTGTTGCCTTGCGATGCATCACCGTCTTGTGCCTGCCTCTGTCTTGTGCATGCTTAGGCCCACTAATAAACACGGCCACGATGGCCCCACAGTGCGCGCGGTAGCTCACTAAGTAGAGGAAAGAGGTCACGATGGCCTCAGGGTAAATGATCGACGATCATTTAGGCACAAACCAAAACACGGGTACGATGCCCACACCTTGCACCCACGTGCTTTAGATCGTTTATGAGGGCTTGATGTGCTTGATGTTCTTGATGTGCTTGCCCGTAACGCTTGTAGTAATGAGTGAGCTCTTGCTTGTAAGATGTAAACTTGCTTGATTACTTGCTTGTAAAAGACCGAGACAAGGCCTAGCCAAAGGCCCACTTGTCAAACAGACCAGACACCAAAGAAAAATGATTGAGTGGAACGGACCAGGATGAATGAACCAGTCACGGTTGTGACTGTACGATACGGGCACGGCTCAGCCAAGGGTCGTGTCCGTGTGGATGTCTAACTTAGCATGTGTGTCACACGTGATGCACCACACAGAGGGTAAAGGAGGAGGTACGGAGATGGGATGAGGGTGTGAGTAGACACACTTAAATAGACAAACCTCATAACCATGTAATAATAACCTGACCTCACTGCTAACCCCTCACCTAGGAGCCATACTACGTATATATATCATATATACACATAATAGAGCGATGCACACCGACAAACACAAGACACACTTGTGCGCGCACACCCATTGGCAGGGCCCGGGGGCACACACTCGCCCGGAGGGCATCACAGAGTGTGGGTCTCGCAGTGGCGGCCTTGGGGCACGTGATGGGGGCACTCCACACATACGGCACGTGCAAGAGCTTCCACAAACTACTCATGTACACACAACAAACAGTAAGCATATCCACAATAGAACACGTGTATAGATACGCCACCTTGTTGCTTGGTGTTCGTGTGTGTCTTGGGGGCGTGCGTATAAACACTTAGGTTAGCTTGCGTGTTACCTTTGTCGGTGGGTGTGCCACCGGCGGGCCGTAGCGCAGGGGGTCACCTCCAGGTTGCAAATTGGGGAGGTCGCCCGTACGGTCCCGCTGGTGTATCAGCCCACCTTGCTCCCCGGGGGAACGATGACACGCCCCGAAGGAGTTTTACTCCCCCAACCCCTCTACACCGTGTATGACGGTTCATGTTTACAACTCCGTGTGTAAACTTGGGCCGGTGTACACGGCTACAAAACCCCAAAGGTAGGTGTTAACCTAGGTCTTGCTTGTTCGGGGGGCGGGTGATAACCAACGTAATAGGCAACCATATAATCCCGTACCTAAATTAATGGCATGCGCACACACACGCTACCATTGGCCACGGGCACACCCGGTTTTGGTGTGTCTCGGACAGAGAGACTCGTGTGTGTTGTGGAAATCCAAGTCCACGCACGGGTCTCTATAAAGAAAAATGCCACGCCCATATCCCAACCCGTTTGGTTGGGTGTTGGGATAGAGGACCCCTCGGGTGTTGTGGAAATCCAAGTCCACTCGTGGGGAACTCTAGAGAAAACATTAATATACATATTCTCTCATAAACATACGCATGTGCACACTCGCCCTTTTCATCATATTGTTTGTTCCCTCTCGTTGCAGGCAGGAATTCCCCCGCGAAATTCATCAAGGACATGAAGAGCACACCCAGCCACCATGCGGCCCCATGCGATGGCAATGGAGGGTACCCACTCCCAACCCGGGCACGCATAGCGACCGGGGACAAATACCCAGGCGGCGGAGACGGCCCAAATCCGCAACGCCACTCTTTGCCTTTGAACACCCCACCCACTCATAGAGTGACGGGGCAAAGAGTAAGAAAAAGTGCTTTTCCATTGCTTAAGGACATACTCTAGTTGTATTAGAGATGCACTGAGCATCCATGCATTTTTATCTTAGTATTGGTCCAGCCAAAAGTGGTGAGAACACATTTTGACCTATGGAACCAAACACCCAATCAGGATATGGAGTGGACCCCTTAATCCCCTTTCAATCAGAAGTAAAACATCTTTTCCTGAGTTGACTGAGCACTGACATACCTAAGGTAGAGCCTATGAATTTATCTATGTTTTTCCATGAATACTTATCTGCCCTAGTGGTATGCACCATAGGGGGTTAGGCACCTCTTTTTGAGAGGTCCTGGGTTCAATTCCTGGTCAGCCTAACTAAGTAGGAAGATCCCATGTGACATGGCAGTGACCTCATCGCCACATACCATGCCACCTCAGCACATATGGGATCCAAAACAAAGAGTGCACATCTCCTAAGATGGCACTATGGAGAGAGAGTGATCCTGAGGCAGTTTTCTAACTCTTTTCCCAAAACATTTCAGCTATCTCTGTGAATATGCATTCATTTGTATCCTGAGTTGCAGTTTTTGTGAATATCTAATCATCTTTCACTGTTTACACTGCAGCCCTTCATGCTTTGATCCTGAATTACCTTCTCCTTGCATACTATTGGCTTGGGCTATCCTGGATTGAGTTGGCTTTACTGTATTTCAACAAACAAAAGCTTTTCATCATCCAAAACCAGCAGCAGGACACCCTACAGCAACAACAAGCAGCAGGAGAAGCAAAAACACAGTTGAAAGTGCTGCCCTGGGTCGTTGTGGGTGCCGGAGGGCTCGGGGCCGGCAAGACCAGTGGGGCAGGCACGCGAGGAGTCTCCCTGGATGTTGTTATTGGGGTTGGAACCGGATACACGAACACCAACGGAGGCGAGAGCAGCGACAACAGAGGCAAGGTCCATGCTGATTGTGGTCCGGCAGAAAATCCCAGTCTATGAAGAAAATTGAGGGGAATTATTCTAAATACATCTGAGTGTCCAAAACTGTCCGAATGAATTTAAATAATCCATTTATGTAAAATTGTCTGGCCGATCTGGCCCGCGAGCGCGCGTCAGCGGCAAATGGCGATTCCAGCTAAAATAGCGGAATGCGGCGGATTTACGGGAAATGGACCGCGGAATCAAATCCGGCATATCAGAAATATATAGGAAATATCCTGTGACTGAGCTGCGAGGCGGCGAATCCGCCGAAGCAAAGAAAATGACCAAAATGTAGCCAATCTGGGCAGAATGTCTGAAAATCTGAGCAGATGGGGCTAGCCGCACTTACACTCCCCCTCCAAAAACACACTGGGGTGTGTCGCTACGTCAACGAAGAACGTAGTGCGGGTAAGTCCCAGAAAAACATAGAAATGTAGCCTCGATGGGGCGAAATCTGCTTGATCTGACCTGATTTGGGCTGAATTGGCACTGAATCAGGCTGGATGAACCTGAAATGAGACAGAATGAGAAGTGACGAACAGTCCTCCGTGCAGTAAAACATTAGGTCAAGGGCTAGAAAGCATGTAAACGTATCGAGAATCGATACCAAACCATGCATTGGTTGAGAATGAGGTAGATTTTTGGTGGATTGAGTGGGGGGATCAAGAATTGGAGTGACATCTCAGCGCTCTGGCACAGTTTCGCTGTCGCGGGCACGCTACGGTGTCCTCGCCGAACTCTACATCGTGTTATCCCGCTTTTCTCGTTCTGGAAAGTACAGCATGTGGCTCAGATTTGGCGCATCTGGTGGATGATCACAAGATTCAGCAAAAATGAGAATGAATTTGAGCAGAGATTGAGGGGATTAAGCAATCACAGTGCGGTTAAACAAATACACATGTAGTCTACAGACCCTAAGTGAACCACCGAAGGTAAAGATGTGTTTCCGTTCACTTAGATCTAAACAGATCTTCGAGGAATGTGGGGAGATGACAAGGCAATCAACCTAAATTGTCCTAACATGAGTAAATTCCCTGAGATGAAGGTGAAATGAAGCGGAATGTCTGGAACTGAAACTGCTAACACTTTCGTTTAGACTAAAGTAAATATATATCGTCGTTTATTCAGCTCAATTGTGCTTTCCGGCACGTTGGTTCGCGAGCATCTAACAGATTCTATCAAAATGTGGATCATGTGATGATGCATCATGATGGGACATGCTGGCCCTGGATCCTTGGCATGTAACGCGCCGAAGGTTCGCTAAAGGCACTTTACTGACAGTATATAATTGAGAGACACCGAATGTACAGTGGCGGTGGTGTCAATCGACTTGGACAAGGCCAATCTTTCGATGAAGTCCCACAAGACACTTGGATTCACCATTCTCAACAGTTTCTGGTCGGATTGAGCTCACATTGGCGTGTGCCAAAAATACAACGAAGCTTATGGACTTCAGAGGTTGCTGTTAGAAGTCCCTAGAGCTCCTAGATGAAGATTGTCTGAACAATTGACGTCTGGGTTTCGTACAACAGTGGCAGAATGATGGACAAACCTGAGAAATTCAAGGTAAATTTGAGGATCCTGGATCTGAATCTGGACTTTGGCGTCAGCATCACAGCAAATGAAGGTGAGATCTGAGTTCCTGGCGTCGCATCTGGTGCAGCCAGTACTACAGGGGTTACCTGTAGGGGTGAATGTCGCTGGCCAGCGTTTTGATTATGTACATTTGCTTCCATCTGCACGGGTAGCCAAATTCCAAAGATGCACAGACCAACAGAGACAAGATTACCCCGAATCTGCCTGAATTAAGCCTGAGTTTGGTTTTTTCTGAACACGGCAGCACACTCCGTCAGCGTATCTACGCCTTGTCTGCCTAACGGAGACCAAAGAAAAGTTGATTGACGTCAGATTATCAAACATTCGCAGTTCTCCACATCATGACATAAACAGAAAGAATGAACAGTGGATTGAGCAGAATGTGGTAGGATGGCTTCCTTAATTCGGCCAAGCACGAATGCATGTGACCACCAACCTGTCTGGCCTGGCCCTCGTACGGCTTGGGCGCTGCAGATCAGCGGCCGAACTTGAAGCTTGGTCCTCATTTGGTTCCTGGGCTGGCCTGACCGCAGGAGGGGGGATCGACGGATCAGCCCTGGAATGTGGCTGCTGAGGGCCGTAAAAGGCTGGATCTCGATTCACCACAGGTCGTTTTCCGTCGCTCTCCACTTGTCTGTCTGGTTTCGACAAACAATCTGTCAGGAGTACACCAATTTCGGGGTGCTTCTTGAGGAAGTCGATGAACCCCTTGGTGTATCCATGGACAAAAGATTGGGCTGGTTCCCAGTTGTTGTGACTGGAATCAAAGCCCCTCCACTCACACAGAAATTCCCATTCGCCCTTGGCGTCACGTCTTGCTTCAACAATCCTCTTGAGTTCGTACTTTCCCCCTTCGATTACCCGATCGGACAAGTGTTTTGCAGTCCAAAAAAGGGGTTTAACTCGATCCTTGGGGGAGGGGATCTCTCTCTTGAGGCGATCGCCCGAAACGTCAATTTCCCTGCTGACATCCACACGAATCCTCCACCTGTTCTCCCCAAGACGCGCTGTAACAGCGAATGGCCCCTCCCACAAGGGAAGAAGCTTGTCATCTCCGTCCAGGGTGGTTTCGGATTTTCGAAGCCAAACTCGATCATCAACTTCAAAATTGTGGGGGTTTTTTCGACCTTGATTTTGAACCCAAAGCCAGTCAGCTTGATGCTTCTCGATTAATTTCGACACAGATTTATCTGCTCGTTGGACTTCGTCCAAAAACAGCGAAGCATCTTTACAGGGGCGAGGATTATTCAACGGCATGTTCCACCAACACTTCTTTCGTCCAAAGACAATTTCATTTGGAGAAAGGCCATGATACAAAGGCGTGTTGTGGTAACGGCGAAGCAATGCGAAGAGAACTTCCATCCAATGGAAATCCTTTTCACTCGCGAGCTCCTTACGAAGCATATTAATAATTGAGCGGCCGGCTCTTTCGCCAGGCAGCGCTCGATGCGAGTGGATTTCACATCGGAGGTGGTGGATTCCAAGGCGCGCACACAATTCTCTCCACCATTCGGAGGTGTACTCTTTGCCTGAATCCGTGACCAGCTCGGATGGGACGTCCCAGCCTCCCATCCAGGTCTGCGCGCACCACTTGGCGGCAGCCTTGCCAGTCATCGACTCAATGTTGCAAGGCAACACTTGAATGTAGCCGGAATGACGGCACTGAATGAGGAGCACACCATTGACTTTTTTATTAGTCCAATGGCACTCTTCGTCATCGAGCTCACCGAGATAGAAAAAATCACTGGTGACTCTGTTAAAGAGGCGCTCCGGAATAGGATGAGGCCTCAGATGGCCGTGCTTCTTCGCGCTGGGAGGCGTCGAGACAGCACATTGGGCACATCCGGCAGCTACTTTCATGCAATGAGTGTAGAGCCTCGATCCAAACAACCTATGCTTAATCATCGACCACAGTCGACGGCCATGTGCGTGGGGGGACTCCCATTTGTGCCACCAGTTTAACACTCGGGGGGCTAGGGCGTCTGGCACACACAATTTACCCTCCATCCACAGCTTCCCCCCATCCAACGAGTACTCCGCAAAAATCCCATCCCTGTGAGCATCTTTGGATTTGAGATTTCCAAAGACCTCTTTAAACATGGGATCCTGCAGGTAATCGGACGTCCAGTCACGGATGATCAGGGAATCCTTAGGCAGGGGTGGAGTTTTGGCCGGATCTCGACGCTTAATGCCCTCGATCAACCGAAATCGACTTACTTGTCGGGTATAGCCAAACCGTTTCACACTCCCTGAGGAGGGATCGGTGACTTTTTCCACGACTTTCAGCGTTTTGGTGTAGATCTCGTGAGCATGCGCCGGATCTGTGATGGCCGTGATATCGTGACACGGCAATGTGTGCTGTTTAACAGCGCACTGCATGCATGCACGTCGAATGAGTTTCTTTTCTTCCTGATCCCATTCGATGATTACATGGCGGTCCTGCTCCGTACCATGGATGTTGGTACTTTGCAGCCCCTCTGAGGCGGGGTAAGCCCATCGGCTCAGAGCATCCGCTACCGTGTTATGTTTACCAGGCAAATACAACACATGGAGGTCAAACAGAGAGAGAAATTCGTGCCATCTGGCCCGTCGACCAGCTGGGCTCGCGACAGTATCAATGTGTTCAGTGGCCCAATACTCCAGAGATCGATGATCCGTCAGGACCTCGACTCGATTGGTGCCAACCCACGATTGGTACTTTTTTAAAGCACAGATGATGGCATACGTTTCTTGCTCACGCGGCGACCATTGCATTTGGCGTGGGGCTAGCTTCCGAGACCAAAATGCAAGAGGGTAATGATCGCCGGTGGCTTCATCAACCTGTTCAAGAACAGCTCCGATCGCGTACCTAGAAGCGTCGGTTCTAATGTAGAAGGGTCGGTCAAATTGGGGCACATGCAACGTGGCGACTTCGCAGAGGGCTGCCTTCAAGTGATGGAAGGCCTCCTCGCACTCGTCAGTCCACTTGACACGAACCTTTGAACCTGCCTTGCCCGCATCTCTCCCTACCTTCAATAATTCAGTGAGGGGGGCAGCAAATTTGGCATAATTCGGCACAAAAGTGTGGTAAAAATTGCAACAACCCAGGAATCCTCTCAACTCCGTGATCGTCTCAGGGCGCTTCCACTTCTGAATAGCGACGAGCTTCCCTGGACTGGGTCGTCGAGTGCCATTCTCTAGGAGAGAACCACAAAATTCGACTGATTTTAAAAATAGTTTTCCCTTCTTTGGCCCACAAATCAGCTGATTGGCGTCAAGAATATCCAAAACTTGGTTCAGCTGCTTCTCATGTAGGGCCACCAGCTCGGCTTCGGTCAGTCCCTCCCCCTCCGTCGCGATGATTATGTCATCTATGTACACACTCACGAAGGCACGAAGCTCCGGATGGGTTGTGAACAGCACATCCTCCATCATTCTTTGAAAAAATGAGGGGGCGTTCTTCAGCCCCATGGGCATGACGGTCCATTGGACTGGGCCACATGGCGTGCACATACAGGTAAGAGGTCTGCTGTCCTTCCTCAACGGCATTTGGTGAAAGCCGTGACGGAGATCCAGCACAGAGAACAAACGACCTCTTGCCCTCTTGGCGATTTCCTCCTCAATGAGGGGCAGGGGGTGTGAATCCGCCTTTGTTTCGGCGTTGAGATTACGAAAATCAACCACCATTCGCCAACCATCAATGGTGTTCTGGTCTGCAGGCGGTGGCTTCGGGACTGTGAAGGGTGAACAGCACCATTCGCTGGTCATACAACCCTCAAGCCCACCAAATTCCCTGAGATTTCTCTCGATGATTTTTCTGAGAATCTCATGTTTGTGTCCATGATTTTCATAAGGGCGCTGTTTCTTTGCCTTGTACCCTTCACGAAGCTCGATGAAGGCTTCACCGAACTGTCCACGGACAGGGGGGTCTTTGATCAACTTCCCTGAAAGGGTTGTGTCCTTCCGTTCCTCAAAAATCTTTTCTCTTGACTTGGAACACAATTCAGTGTCCACCTGATCGCCAGGAATCACTGTCGAAAAAACTTTGGCGACTTCTTCGGCTTTGGCAGGAAGAATCTTCTTACGGATGTCCCTAAACAGGTCCGTATCAACTGCCTCTTGAAGATAGGTGGGTCTTGTGTCGAAATCCCAGAGATTTTCTTCGCGATCCAGCTCCTCGAAAGGATCCATGAAAGCTTCCACAGGGGGTTTTTCATAAAAAACTCTGAATTTGCGGCGCGATTGGAGATTTTTCCTCGCCCGTGCACTGAAGATTCTTTTCGATGTCGACCGTATTGGGGAAGAGGGAGACGAGGCGGATCCATTGGACGTTGAATCACCTTGGGTATCTGACGGACAAAAATCAGAAAAAATAGATTCATCATCAGTACCACGCTCAACCTCAGATTCAGACCCAACACAGGAATCTGTACTAGAATCGGCAGAATTAGAGTCAGAAAGCTTTCCATCCACCAGGAATGCAAGCGAACTCCAGGACCGCTGTGGCAGGGGACCTGTGTCGTCCCTGGCATACAGCTTAATCTTCCTGGGAAGTTCGATGTAATCTACACAAATGTCCTGTAATTCCTGAAACCAAGGCTTGTCGTCCCACAAGGGCACAACCAAAATTGCCTGGGTTTTATCTTGCTTGATTTTGTGGATGACCTGCTGGATTAAGTGAAACGGAGGGTTAATCCACAACTTCTTGTCCCATTTGTGGGTCCAAGCATCGCTGAAGTGCTTGTCAAAGCGCTTGTTCATACGGTTAGCAAAGGCATCATACTGGGGCCAAAATGAATGGTGTTCATGGAAGTATTCACAAATTGCATCGCGCCATTTGTCGACAACTCTGTAGGATGAAGAGTGCCAGCGCGAAGGGCGTCGTGGCTGGGAGTCCCTACGAAGACATTCTAACTCTTGGGAGTAATCGGCACTCCCATTCACCTCTGCAATGGTGACATCTTCACCAAATTTTGGTGTCACTTTTTGCTTCAAAAATTCTTCTGCACTTTTAAACCCTGCGTGCAGAAAACGAAATTCAGGACGCTCCAAGGGACCTGACTCCAGCAAAAAACAACGACGATGACCTACGGGCGCTACCCTGTTCTTGCGAAGCCAAGGATGGCCCAAATAAAGGTCATACTTTATGTCAGCACGGTAGAAGTAGTCATCCTTAAGGACAACTTCTTCCACATTTTGCTCTTCCCAAAGGTCTTGAGCGACCAAATGGGTGGATATATAACAACCGCGTTGCCCACCTGCGAGAGAATGTCCAGAAACTCCCTCGAGGGTAACAGGATGAGGCGATTCAAACACGCAGTCGTCGGGTAAGAATGCATTGGATTGGAGATTTACCTCTGATCCATTATCACACAAACAAGTGGCGAGGTGGAAATTTCCCTTGCAATCAGAGACCCACAGCTTTGTGACAAACTGACGAGCCCTGTGCTTGGACTGTACACCAACCTCGTCCACTACAACAGAAGGATCCGCTGCCGGATCCAGGGGAGAGGAGACAAGCGACCCTACATCAAGTAATGGTCGATCAGGAATTTGGGGATCATGCCTGAAATCGCCTGGGGAGGGGCGATTTTCGTGGCTCCCCTAGGCGTTCTGACCTCCAGCGGCTGCGTTAACATTGTGAACACAGCCTGTTTCGTCGATCCATTCATCTTGGAACGGATCATCCGCTGGATTCAGAGCATTTTCGACGTAATCTCGATCCGCATCAGACACCTGGTCTGCACCTGAGACCTGATCCACACGATGATTTCCCTTTCCACGTCCACGGCCACGGCCGCCGGATGATGGGCCACCACCGTCGCCACGCCCTCTGCCCTTACCAGAGAAGGGGGTTCCTGAAGGATTTCCCTTACCCTTACCCTGTGATCCTGGAGCATTTCCTTTGTTTGTACCGGATTGAGGGGTTTGGCCTGGATTTCGATTTCCGCCTCCGGCGTTGACATTGGGACCTGTCTGGCCGTTTGGCTGTCCACCGGAGCCGGATGGAGTCCGATTCCCTTTGCCTTGGGACCCGCCAGGGCCTCCAGTATTTTTGTTCCCAGCGGAGGGAGTCGAATTACCCTTTCCCCCCTTGGCACCATGCACCTGTCTGTCATTCCTGTCTGAATTCTGAGGATTACTGACATTTTCACCAATCACCTTGTGATCGTAAGCAGACCATCGGTGATTAGCAGTGGAATGCGTCTTAGCTCGGTTCGTAGAACCTAGAAGAAGGCAGATGCTACAATGATCCTGAACATTCCGGGTGTCATTCACCTTTTTGTTGCCCTTTTGGGCCCCATTTTGGGTGTTTTGCTGGGTATTCCTGTTTCCCCCAAGACCCTCATGGAAATTTTGATTGGCGGCGTCAGCGAGCCTCTCAACCTCTTCCCACAGTTCCTGCGGAGTAAACGAAAACACCCAGTTCCTGGCCTTCAGGCGATTGCCATGGAAGCTTACTCCCCTGTTGAGGACTTGGACAAACAAGTCCGGATCCTCGTGTTCATTGAACTTGATTTTCCACGTGTTTTCAGTGAATTTCACCTTGGTAAACGACGTGGGGGAGCACTTTTGAAGTGCCTCCCTGACGGTAAACCGGTTTGCCGAGGCGTCAAAGCCATCGATCTCCGCCCACCAGGTCTTGACCTTTTCTTCGGACTGTCGATTCCGAAGGGTGGCGGCGGTTTCTGAGGGGATCTTGTCAAAAATCAGATTTTTCAGCTCGGCACTAGAAAATTTTTCGCCTGAATGTTCAGATTCTTCTACGAGATTCCAGAAGCGCTGTCTCTTGTCCTGCACCTCATGCAAGATTAATCGAGAGAACGAAGGAAAATTCTTCAACATCTGGTGGTAATGGTCCTCAGGCAGCCGGGATCCACGTACCTCCAACTGTTCCCACACCTCATCAAAGGTAAGGGGGGAAGTTGAATCTTCCCGATCACTCCAGGTTCTGAGCCAAGTGTTGGCCGGCGCTCCCTCAAGGCAGTCCAGAAGCGCCATCAGGAACTGATCATCCTGAAGTTTTTGAGTCTTAACCCACAGTTTAAATTCCCGTTGGAACTGAGGCCAACGTCTGGGGTTTCCATTATACTTCGGTTGCTTGGCAACCTGACGAAGTCGCAATGAAGTAGGATTTAGGAGTGAATCCAGCCCAACACCGGCCGTAATGGCAGACACCTTGGCGGCATCATTAGCCACACCAGCTCCGGCGAGGGTCTGGGCGAGCAACATCTGGGCAATTGCGTTGGAATCAACAGCAGGAAGGGTAGTACGGGAAGCAGTTCTTTTGGCATTCTGAACCTCAGTCCTAGCCTTCGCCGATCTACTCTGTGATCGAGAGATTGTAACCCTTTCCTTTAGTTTAGTCCTGCTGATCCGTGCATCGGTGGTCTTAGAGTCCACCGAAGGAGCAATCGAAAAAATTTCTGTCGCCTCCTCCGACGGTTCTGTTGTCTGATCCACCGATGATGCGCCCTCAGACCTCATGTGGGTCTTGAAAAGATCTTTAATTCCCAGCGTCTGAATGATGAGTTGCATTTGATCTTTGAGCAATTGGAGCTCAGAGTCTCGCTGAGATCTGCAAGAGCAGTCGGCAGGGCAGTACATACCGTGTCCTGAAGGGCCTGAGCAGGCTGTCGGACCGCTAATCTCAGTGGTTCGCAGCCAGGAGTCCACTTGGGGAGCTCCTTCAGTCCTAATTTCCAGGCTTGCCTGCCTAGCTGCCTCTAAAATTCCTTCCTCAACCGCGGCGGCTAGATCGTCGCGGATGGAAACAGAGGGATGAGGGGCGGAGGGCCCGGCAACAGGTGCCTTGGTCTTCTCCTTCGGGAAGGGACTTGCCTCCCAGATCTGCAAGAAAATGGCAAAAGATTCATCTTCTTGAGAACACCACCACATCCTGGTCTTAATTTCTTCTTGAAGGAGGAAAAAATATTCGAATAAAAAATCAGAGGCGATTCTTTCTTGTCCTATCAGCTTAGACGTGGCTAATAGACACAGGGCCTCAAGCGCCTCAAGGTTACGGGCCACTTCCGAAGACAAATGGTTGTCCCATTGTGCCCATGAGGCTGGTCGATTATTGGTAGGTACCTCACCTGGACCACCCATCTCAATGTCGTCAATGTCGGCATCGATGGTCTCGAAATGTGGACATTGGTAGGGAGTGTTGGTACCTGCCAAGTCCGTAAGCTCCACCGGAGCGTTGCCATTAGCGTAAGCTGGGAGATTCCAGCTGCTTGATGGCCAATTTCGACTGGGATCTTGATTGTAATCTGGGCCTCCACAGCTGCTGATTTGTGTCCTTCTTGGGCAATTTGGGCTTGCGCAAGGCATTCCTCTCAAGGCCTCATTCGCACAGCACCACGGGAGCGTGATCGTTACGTCTCCGGAGGTGGCGGAGTCTACGGGGACATACTGAGGGGCTAGCTGTGGTTGGGACACCAAAGGAACAACATTCAGGTAGCCTCTGCTACCATGAAAGTGCTGCCTTGGGTCGTTGTGGGTGCCGGAGGGCTCGGGGCCGGCAAGACCAGTGGGGCAGGCACGCGAGGAGTCTCCCTGGATGTTGTTATTGGGGTTGGAACCGGATACACGAACACCAACGGAGGCGAGAGCAGCGACAGCAGAGGCAAGGTCCATGCTGATTGTGGTCCGGCAGAAAATCCCAGTCTATGAAGAAAATTGAGGGGAATTATTCTAAATACATCTGAGTGTCCAAAACTGTCCGAATGAATTTAAATAATCCATTTATGTAAAATTGTCTGGCCGATCTGGCCCGCGAGCGCGCGTCAGCGGCAAATGGCGATTCCAGCTAAAATAGCGGAATGCGGCGGATTTACGGGAAATGGACCGCGGAATCAAATCCGGCATATCAGAAATATATAGGAAATATCCTGTGACTGAGCTGCGAGGCGGCGAATCCGCCGAAGCAAAGAAAATGACCAAAATGTAGCCAATCTGGGCAGAATGTCTGAAAATCTGAGCAGATGGGGCTAGCCGCACTTACAACAGTGCTGAAAACACTATAAACTTTTCTGGTAGCAAGAGGCAGCCTGTCTCTGTGCACCGGCAGCGACCCCGCGCCGTACAACCAGTGCTCCGAGCAGGCAAATAGAAGCAGAAGGGCGGATTAAGATGGATCAAGGAAGAGTGGACGCCGAGGTGAACACAGCGCCAGCGCCAGAGGCACCGGCAAGGCCGGCGCCTGACGCTGTACCTTCGGTGGAGCCCTTACATGGGCCAATGGATACGGCGGAGGACTCCTTGGATGGCCTCCAGACGGCCTTTGGGGCCCTGTCGGTGAAGGAAATGGTCTCTCAGCCTCAGCCTGTGAAGAGGAAGAGAGGAAACGAGAGCGAGAAGGATGCTGGAGAAGGAGCAGACGAAGGAGAGGAGCAAGGGCAAGACCCGACGGATGTCCCTACCTTCGAAGGCGCACCAAGCGCTTCTGGTCTCCATGCATCACCCTCTCCCATAACCACCACACTCCCAGCCGCCGCTACATCCACTTCCACAACCAACCAGCCTATGGCAGAGGGCACAGGCTTTACTGGCATGCCTCACTACCCCGCCTATGGCATGGGCCCACCTACCGCTGCGCTCCTTGAGGCAACTACTGCCAGTGAGCCGGTGGCTTCCAGCTCTGCGCCGCGTTGGTATGCGGCTGACCATCCCCATCCACTCCACGCCACTGGAACCTACATGGAAGTTCCTGGGTATGCTCCTGGGTGTGCACCTGGGTATGCACCCCTGAGTGGGTTGAGGAGAGGACCAGAGTCTCTGGGAGGCAGGAGTAAAGGATCGGGAAGATCCTCCAACAGGTCCCTGACGCGGTCGGAGATCAATGAGGTGCTCCGAGGAGCCACTTCGCAAATCGTGAGCGACCTCACGCAAGAGATCAGGGAGAAACTGCAGCCCCTGATGATCCCGTCCCATGCGTCACCTACGACAGTGGGACCGTCACCCCACCGAGTACAGGCTAACCACCTGGCGGCAGGGTTGACGAATACCCTGGGGAGCCTGAGGAGCCGACCGATGCCGACTCCTGCAGCAGTACCGAGAAGTCCATTCGTCCCGAGGACAGCCCAGCCGCCCTACAGTCACGTGACGAACTCGACGAGGGCCGAGCTGGACCAGCTGGGGCTGACAGCCCTAAGAGCTATGGTGGACGTGGAGCCTTATGGCTCCAGTGATCTAGGCGGAGACCCCTCCGATGATGGGCCGCCTTCGATGACTTCTTCTTCACCATCGGATGACGAAGACCCTGAGGACCCCGAGGACCCCAAGGGTAAGAAGAAGAAGAAGAAGAAGAAGAAGACCCGACGCCCTGAAGGACGCCAAGCTCAGGAGGCGAAGGCTATTGCCACCTCCAAGATAGTGGTGAACCTGCCTGAATTCACAGGCAAGGACCTCAGCGAGTTCGCTGAGAACTTTGGCCGGTTCCTACGACTGACCGGCCAAACCCACGCGAGTGGGCGAGTGAAGTGCGACCTGCTCCTGCAGTGCTGCAAGACGAAGTACCTGGAGAAGCAGGTCAGGCAGATCGTCACCAACTCCGCCACCTTTGCCGACGTGTTGGTTGCCCTGGAGAGGCAGTACCCAACCTACGAGACCGACCTCTCCATCAGGGCCGAGATCCAGAACCTGCCCGTGCTGCCGAACAACCCCAAACCCGGCAGGGTCTCCGAGCTGTTGGCGGACCTGGACCACTGGGCTGGACGACTGACGCCCGGTTCCTACAGCAGCGACGACCTGCTGTTTTGGTTGTGCTCCAAGCTCCCCCGTGAGCTATGGGACGAGTGCCGTCTGACGGCTGAGCGCAAGGCTAGATCCCTCCGCTACGAGGATCTATGCGTGCTGCTCCTGGAGATGGCGCTGGAGAAGGAGAGCGACCAACACCTGAACCACTACCGTCCTGGTGGTGGAGGTTCTGGAGGCAAAGGGTACCCAGGGTCCCGACCTGGGCAGGGGACTACCCCCAAACACGCCCACGCCCGCCTAATGGAGAACGTGAAGGAGCTATTCTGGTGTGATGCCAGAGATGAACAGGGCCACCTGCAGCATGCCTCCGACTGCGAGCAGCGAGACTGCTTTGTTGTCCAGGGGAAGCAGCAGGAAAAGATCACCGGCGCCAAGGTGAAGATGCCGGATCATTACCGCTGCACCATCACGTGTGCATTCTGCGGTAAGCGGAAGCACTATGAGGACGAGTGCTACCATAAGCAACGCCTATCGGCGAAGCTTAAGGGGGAAGATCCTGGCAAAAGCTCAGGCAAAGGTGGAGGCAAGGCCAAAGGCAACGACTCCGGCAAGGGCAAGTCGAAAGGACGTGGTCAAGGTGGTCAAGACAAGGGTCAAGGCGGACGAGGAGGAGGCGCTAATCGCCAGAACGACAACAAGAACAAGGACAAGAACGGAGGTAACCCCAACCCTAATCCAGGGGGGAACTCCGAGCCCTCTGGAGGGCAGTCTGGACCTACCACACGCTCACAGACGCAGGCCCAGCAAGAACAAGGAGCCAAGCGTGAGCTTGAAGGTGGTGACGACGGCAACGCCAAGAAGAGAAGCCGTTTCATGAGGATGGCCCGCAAATTGCGGAACAAGGGGTTCGAGGTGACCTGTCCCGCGGAGTTCTGACGGGGACGCTCTGGTGGCACCCAAGACCTGGTGTTTTGGGTACGTATCCGACTAGGGGGACGTGAATACCTGGGGGTACTGGATACTGGAGCCACAATATCGATAGTGGCCAAGAAAATTTTACCTTGTGGGAGCCTGAAGAACACCATGACCACCGCCGCTATACGGATGGGGGATGGACATGTGGTGCACAGCTGCGGGGACTGCGAAGTGGAGGTACCTATGGGCTCCAGGACTATCGCCCATCGGTTCTATGTGATGGACACTGATGCCTTCGACTTTGTACTGGGTACTGACTTCTTTGTGCAGCACTCCCAGATACAATCCCTGACGCTGCAAGCGCCCTACCTCCTGTACGTGGACCACGGCAGTGGCAGAGAGTCTGTGCCACTGGAGCAGTCGGAACATACCTCGAGTTACCTGAGACTATCGAAGGAGAAGCCCTCGAACATGATGGCGGCCTCCAAAACTGAGGACTATCAACTATTGGGGGAAGTCCTAGACCAAGGTCTGAAGGAGTTGGGTTACTCTCGAGAAGACCTAAGTGTGGAACTGTTCGCCAGCGACAAGCAGCATGTACTGGACCTATACTGCAGCAAGGGGAAGAACTGCAGCTACAAATTTTACTGGCCCTCTTTCGGGATGGCCTACGGGAACCCCAGATTCAGTGAACTGGGGAAGGTGCTGACCAAGGTGGCCTTGGAACGTTCCCGTATGGTCCTGTGTTCCCCCGATTGGGGAGCCCATGGGGGCAACGAGTACTGGCGAACCCTCCTTGATAAGCTGACTATCAGCTCTGTGCGGTTACCTGATGAGGCCATCTACGTGCCTCTGGGACGCAAGACGCCCATTGGGAAGCCCGGATGGGGGAGTATGCTCAGCGTGGTGGACGGAAGTCTTACCACCATCCCCTGGGAAGACCTGGACCCTACTCTGGTCCAGGCTATACAACGAGAAAGCGATGGACTCGCCTTGGGTGACTTGAAGGATCGCCTACGACCTCAAGATGCTGTTGAAACTACACCCGGAGGAGATGAGTACGTCGTGACTGACACCAACGCCCCCAACTCTCCCTGTCATGTACCTGTTCCTGATGGAGTCTCTGAGTGTGGACTATCTGAGCTACCTAGCTCTATCCACTCAGACGACGACACTGAGCACAACGCCTTCTTCGTGCAGACTGCGGTGGAAGAAGTGGAGAACGCCGAGTACGTCGCCCCACTAAAACCCCTACTCTCCATGAGGGTGGAAGACCCCGTGGATGAAGAGCTGGACCCTCGATCCAGGCTCAGGGAGTATGTGGATTCCAAGAGGAAGTTGGTGGCGAAAAAGCTATGCTACGCGAAGCCTACCCGCAGCTCATGGCCACTGAAGCAAGGACGGATGGGAGACCTATCCCAACTGAAGGAGGACCTCGAACAGAAGATCACCACCTGGCAAAGGGAGGTAGATCTCAAGCTCATGAAGAGCGTATGGGGTGCCCATGTGAGGACCCCAGAGGAGGACGACCTCTCGGAGGAATGTGTATGTGAACCCCCTAAAGCGTGCCTATGTTGCCATCGTCCACCGGAGATGGTTGAGCAAGACCTTCTGTATGCCTACCAAGGGCTGAAGGATGCTACCGCGGGCGAAGAGTCGGTGGAGGACCACCTCCCGACGTCTATTCAAGGGGCAAGCAACTTACACTCCGACGAGGACATGGAGGACAAGATCAAGGTACTGGACCCGCGGGTGCAAAAGCTGATAAGGACCTATCTGGAGGTGTTCGGAGAACTACCCCCTCCAGCCTCATGCGACAAGCTGGTACAGATGGACCTCAAGCTGAAACCCGAGTTCGTGGGTCACAAGATCCGGAGGAGACCCTATCCAGCTCCTAAAGAGCAGGCCGACGAGATTGAGCGACAGATACAAGAATGTATCGACGCTGGCCTAGTCCTGGAGTACAAGGATGGGGACTACCCCCTACACTGCAGCCCCTGTTTCCTGGTGGCTAAACCTGGGTCTACAGCCAAACGGCTGGTAATGGACTATGGAGAGCTGAACAAGAAGACGCTGAACCACTCAGGGTCAATTCCCAATATGGAGTCTACCCTGGAGAAGATAGCCTCCTGTCGCTACAAGACCAAGATGGACAAGCGAAGTGGATTCTGGCAAGTGGACCTGACGCCCAACGCGCAGGAACTACTGTCCTTCATCACCCCTCAGGGGAGGGTATTCAAGTGGAAGGTCATGCCATTCGGCGTGGCTAACGCCCCCGCTCTGTTCCAAGAGCTGATGAACAAGATCTTGTCCATCCTACGACGGAGACCTAAGGTGCAGGAGCTCATATCCCGTGGGGCCCAGATGGAGGCTCACATCGACGATGTATGCCTCGGGACCAATACCCAGGAGGATCACCTAATCCTCTTGGGTGAGTTCTTTGCGGTCTGCCAGGAGAACCACACACGACTCAAGCTGGAGAAGTGTGAGTTCATGCAGGAGACCATGCAGTACCTGGGGTTTGACGTTGGCTATGGGTGGTGGACCCCAGCGGCCTCTAAGGCCAAACCCCTGATGGATGCCAAGGTACGACACGAAGACCCCAAGAAAGGACTTCATGATGTACGCAGTTTCATTGGGGCGTGCAACTTCTATCGCCGCCACATCAAAAACTTCACCTACACCAGCGCGGTACTGACTGACTTGATCAAGAAGAGTACTACTTGGCGCTGGGGCCCACAAGAGCAACAAGCGTTTGACGAGCTCAAAGACAAGGTAGCCAACGCTAAGTGCTTGGGCGTGCCTAGGGCACAAGGGGAGATTATCCTGGTGACCGACGCCAGCAATGTGGGCGGTGGTGGAACGTTGTTCCAGTGGCAAGCACTAGAGAAGGAGGAGTTCGACTCGGCCATTTCCCAATGGGGGACGGAAGGTCTCAACCGAGATGGAACCCTCAAGCACAGCTACCCTGACGACAAGTGGGTCCTAGTACCTCTGGGCCACTGGAACTGGAAGTGGAACCAGGCCAGGGGGAACTACTCCACCTATGAGGAGGAACTGCTCGCGGGTATGCTGGTGCTATCCTCACAAGCACGACTGTTGGGGAGTAACCCTGTGGTCTGGCTATGCGACCAAGAACCGGTCCGCAGTTTCCAGAAGGGCCCCCCACCTGAGAAGGCCAAGCTACGTCGCTGGTGGACCTACCTCAGTCAACTACGGCTGACGGTACACCATATCCAGGGAGTGAAGAACGAGTGTGCCGACTACATCAGCCGCAACAACTTCGACGCCCTGATTGGTGCCCGGTCTGAAGCGCTGGCTAAGGAAGCGTTCAGCCGTATGGACGTACACCTGGACCTGAACATGACCATGATACGCCCGCTGGATAGACTCCAACAATCGGAGTACCTACAGGAGTTTGGGGATATCTACCGGCGCCTGGAGAAACGCCTTGAACCCCTCCTGGTCAACCAAGACCAGTGGAAGCGGGACAAGAGCTACCTCTGGCACGAGGACCGCATCGTGGTGCCTAGTGACCGAGTCCCAGCGCTGCTGAAGTGGACCCATGAGTCCAGTGGTCATGTGGGTGCTGACCGTACCCTGAGGCTGTTCAAGCAGTGGTTCCACACAACGTGGACTGACGACCAGCTGCGGAAGACGCTCCTGCCTATCGTGGACAAGTGCCCGTGCAGGTCCTGTAAACCAGGGGATATCAGGGACAGAGGTCTCTACTCGACCCTGCCCATCCCTCACTGTGCTAACAGTGTTCTATACGTGGACTACACGGAGATGCCGAAGTTCGGGGGCTATGACTTCGCCCTCGTGGTAACCTGTGGGTTGACCAGGTTTACCAGGGTGTTCCCATGTACCAAGCACATTACCGGAGAGGAGACTATCAAGATACTCCTGGAGGAGTGGTTTTGTGTCTATGGGGCGCCCAAGGAGATCAACTCCGATGAGGACGTACGAGTACGCTCAGATACTGGCTGGTACAAGAGGGTCCTGAGGTCCCTCAATGTCCAGGTGTCTACGGGGATTCCCTACTCTCACACGAGCAACCCCCTATGTGAGCGACAGATTCGTGTCCTGAAGGAGAATGTCAGGATATGGTGCAAAACTGAACGCACCAGAGACTGGGTGAGACTACTCCCCGTCATATCCTTGATGATGAACTCCCAAGAGAGTTCAGCTACTGGCTACTCGCCACATGAGCTATTCATGGAGCGCCCGGCGTGGTTCCTACATGCCCCCTATCCAGAGGACACCCATTCTTCTGTGGGTGAGTGGGTCCAAGAGCAACAAGCGAAGGTGGACAAGGCCAAGGCTATGCTCCAGAGAGTGAGGGAGCGTCAGTGGAACAAAAAGAACAAGCACCGAGTACCGGCCACCTACCAAGAGGGGGACTGGGTGCTGGTGCACCACAGTCGACTACCCGCCTGGCCTCGCTCTACCAGCGATGACCCATACTTCGGGCCGTACAAGATTCTATCTGTGGATGGTCACCGTATCACGGTGCGGTGTTCTCCCCGTCTAGGGGGGACCCTGGTGTGCGCCGCTCAACACCTGAAGCGCTACCATGATCCTGAAGACCTCTGTGGGGAGGAGTGGGAGCTGAACGACGAGGAAATCGCCGCTCTGGACCTACAAGGGGCTGCCAGCCCTATGGAAGTTGAAGGTGAACTCCCCGACATGAACGCCGAGGAGATGGCTAAGGAGGGCTTCTACCTGGTGAAGTCTGTCCTACGCCACTGCTATCGCCAGGGTTGGCGCTTCCTCACCCTCTGGGAAGGGTTTGGAGTCGAAGAGGCCACCTGGGAGCCCTTCTCTGCATTTGTTCTACCTGAGGGACGCCTAAACTCAGTTCTGGTTGACTACTTGTCCCAGAACAACCTTGGTGAGTTGTTGAGGCTCGCTGAGACGCTTGCCTCCAAGAATAAAGCTAGGGACTGAACCTTACCCTTACCTGCCAAAGCGTATGTGTGAGTGTGCTAGTCCTAAGGTCCTGAGAGCAAGCCGCAGAAGTGGTGTCCTAATTATACCCAAGTCTGCGCCCTTGCTGAACCTGGAGGGTTGGCTTATTGATGCCACGGGGTACGCCCCGGGTCTCCCCTCCCCTATGCGCCCAATTTCTGTGCTGGCGCAAAACCTTGGGGGAATACCCAGAGTGTTAATCCAGGTATTGTTTTCCCTACCTACCTGTCTACTACAGGGAGGGGTGGCCAAAAGCTATGAAGGCATGCAAAACGCCTGTTTGCTATGTGGCCAAAAACACTAACCTAACCCACTGTCACAGCCCACCAACCCAGCTAAAATTGCAGGAAAAGGGTGGGACAGTGACACGCCCCCTACAGGTCCTACACACCCTACAGTGGCACCATCCTGGTGGGCGAGCACTGGGCAACTGGCTCTAGCCCCCACTCAGGACTACCACTCCTACACGCACACTCTACTTGGCGTTGCGAAGAGGAAGGTCTCGAGGGTCCTAGCGACCCACCTGTGAAATGACAAGAGAACACAGCGCTGCTAAGCAACTGTGGCCTCACAGGGGACGCCACAACGCGTTTCCCCTGCAAGGGCTTGGAGGGAAGGAGTGCTCTCGTGTGCAAGGCGCAGATGTCGATGAAGTCGGACTCCCTGCTCTGCCACAGGCGGAGCGGAGTTACTTGTTTGTGTGATCTGCGCCCCTGTTTAGCAGGGCATAAAAAAATGCTGCTGCACCACTCACCCTACCTGCCCACCTGTAAAACAAAGGCAAATAAAAGGGCGTTTGCGGCGGAGGAACCAAGGCACACTCCAGGTATTATACCCTTCTCAGTGTGCCCTATAATACGCTGTCCGCAAACACGCTGCATGGAGCAGCTACCCTTATCAAGCAAGCAAGCGTTAAGGGACTCCTCAGGTTCTCTTAAAGAACGTACCGAGGAGCCCCTGGGTAGCCTAAACAAGGTTTACCGTGCGCACTTCGCGTGGCCTACCCTTTAATGCGTGTGTGCATGCACGACTATGCACAATCACGTTGGGCAAACCTGCCCATCTCCACAACAATCTTGACTCCACCAGGGGGTGGCCCCGCCTTGGCGTACCTACCTTACCTACCGCTGGGAAGTGAAGCAAGGAGAGAAAACAAAAGGGGCGCACGCGAAGAACGTTGCTATGCACTTGTGTGTATGACTAATCACCCTGATCTGACCGCTAATCATCTGCAATCTTTGTAATCAATCCCTCTACCGCGCCCTATCGTGGTTATCGTTGTTAACGCTGCTACACGACTCGTTCACGGAGACACGAGATGAGCAATGTGTATGCGGCATGCAAGACGAGCATACCTGTAGTTTATACCTGATTCATTGAAGTCTTTTCAATTGATTTTCGAATTCTTGAATTTTTGAAGCTTCTATTAGTGTGGGTGGAATCTGTATGTTTGTTTATTAATGTGTGTCTCGTCATTTTCAAGACTACGTGATACATACGTTTATAATTCCATTATTTTTCCATTTTCCGGCGCTTCGCTAGGAGCCGCTCCTGCGCGCCGCCATTTTATGCGTATGAATTTCTGGACTTAAAAAATCCAGAGATGACTATAATTTCTATAAAAATGTGCCTTTGATGCACAATTGGATTCTACTCAGGTGTGTCGTTTCAGAAAAATTCTACGCCGTCATTTGACGGATTTTGGTGTTGTCGCTTCGTTTTTGCGTGGATTCGTCCATAATTCTCCCATTCCTGCCTCTGCAGATACCCACGCGCAGCCTCGCTGAGTAGGCCGTGTTCGGGCCGAAACGCAGGTGCCTGGAGAGACTGAGCAGAACCAAGACCCCACCAAGGGGCAAATTAATTTCTTTTTCGACTCTCTACGCCCTAAGACAGGTCACAGGTCGCCAGCAGGTTTACGAGAACCCATGCGAGTGTGTATAATGTGTCTTGCGTTTGGGTTGTGTCGACGCTGCGTCTTGGAGGAAGGGATGCATATGCACATGTTTGGCATGCTCCCAATCTAACCCAACCAAGCCACAGGAGCCCCGGCAGCGCCAAGAGCGCTGAGTCTTCTGTAGGAAACTGTGCAATCAGAGCAGCAAAAGGACGCCAGCCATGGTGAGCGCCCATTTTTCAGTGTGAGGGAGACTGTAGGTATTTTAAAGTAGATGTGGAAACCAAGGAAAGGCCAAGAAAAATTCCCTTTTTCCTAAAATGCGACAGTGGTGGCCACCACAGCACAAGGGGGGAGTAAGAAAAAGTGCTTTTCCATTGCTTAAGGACATACTCTAGTTGTATTAGAGATGCACTGAGCATCCATGCATTTTTATCTTAGTATTGGTCCAGCCAAAAGTGGTGAGAACACATTTTGACCTATGGAACCAAACACCCAATCAGGATATGGAGTGGACCCCTTAATCCCCTTTCAATCAGAAGTAAAACATCTTTTCCTGAGTTGACTGAGCACTGACATACCTAAGGTAGAGCCTATGAATTTATCTATGTTTTTCCATGAATACTTATCTGCCCTAGTGGTATGCACCATAGGGGGTTAGGCACCTCTTTTTGAGAGGTCCTGGGTTCAATTCCTGGTCAGCCTAACT
This sequence comes from Eutreptiella sp. 'Long Island Sound 2002', assembly GCA_964036045.1. Taxonomy (NCBI): domain Eukaryota; phylum Euglenozoa; class Euglenophyceae; order Eutreptiales; family Eutreptiaceae; genus Eutreptiella; species Eutreptiella sp. 'Long Island Sound 2002'. The sequence goes on from OZ038390.1 coordinate 18,083,439, forward strand.
AAGTAGGAAGATCCCATGTGACATGGCAGTGACCTCATCGCCACATACCATGCCACCTCAGCACATATGGGATCCAAAACAAAGAGTGCACATCTCCTAAGATGGCACTATGGAGAGAGAGTGATCCTGAGGCAGTTTTCTAACTCTTTTCCCAAAACATTTCAGCTATCTCTGTGAATATGCATTCATTTGTATCCTGAGTTGCAGTTTCTGTGAATATCTAATCATCTTTCACTGTTTACACTGCAGCCCTTCATGCTTTGATCCTGAATTACCTTCTCCTTGCATACTATTGGCTTGGGCTATCCTGGATTGAGTTGGCTTTACTGTATTTCAACAAACAAAAGCTTTTCATCATCCAAAACCAGCAGCAGGACACCCTACAGCAACAACAAGCAGCAGGAGAAGCAAAAACACAGTGCTGAAAACACTATAAACTTTTCTCAAAGGCACCCATTGCAATTCATATTAGAATACTTGTAATGTAGAGGACGACCCCTCCCTCTAGGCTCAAGTCCTCGCCGTATGTAGTGGCAATTTTGCACGCCACGAAATTTTTTCCACGTAATGTGAGCCACAGGAGTACTTCGTACCTTGTATACCTACCCTCGTGTGGACAAGGGCAAATCGGTGGAAAACCATCACGCCCAACACAAAAGGGAAAATGGGTTGTACCCGCCAACCCAACGAAGTTTTCAAGCCTTCGCCATTTTGAGCAAATGATTTAGCTCGTTGGCTTGGGTCACGGGTCAGGGACGGTCGTGGGGTCGTGGTTTCGGTACGGGGCGGCACTCCGAAACCTTGCAAACACCACCATGCGCACAACCCGGTAGAGTCTTCGGGAAGTGCTTGCCACGTTGTTAGCACCCTTGACGGGGGGCGTCATCGTGGGCAGGACTTGTGGCAGTAGTCCTGGTGGTGGTAGGAGTGCTCCAGTAAGACCCAAGGATAGGGGTTTGAATGGCATTAAGACCCCCGAAAGAACACGTCCCACTTCCGCCCCAGGCTATATGCCACGCCACCCCACCCCAACGACTCTCAAGCCTTTAGCGGTGAGAGAGGTAGACGGTGGGGTAAACCTGCGGTACCCACCGCCCTGCTCCGGTGGGGATTTTTGTAACCGAGGAGAAGATGTGCATGCACGGCGCGCTCCTCGGTTACAAAAATCCCCACCGGAGCAGGGCGGTGGGTACCGCAGGTTTACCCCACCGTCTACCTCTCTCACCGCTAAAGGCTTGAGAGTCGTTGGGGTGGGGTGGCGTGGCATATAGCCTGGGGCGGAAGTGGGACGTGTTCTTTCGGGGGTCTTAATGCCATTCAAACCCCTATCCTTGGGTCTTACTGGAGCACTCCTACCACCACCAGGACTACTGCCACAAGTCCTGCCCACGATGACGCCCCCCGTCAAGGGTGCTAACAACGTGGCAAGCACTTCCCGAAGACTCTACCGGGTTGTGCGCATGGTGGTGTTTGCAAGGTTTCGGAGTGCCGCCCCGTACCGAAACCACGACCCCACGACCGTCCCTGACCCGTGACCCAAGCCAACGAGCTAAATCATTTGCTCAAAATGGCGAAGGCTTGAAAACTTCGTTGGGTTGGCGGGTACAACCCATTTTCCCTTTTGTGTTGGGCGTGATGGTTTTCCACCGATTTGCCCTTGTCCACACGAGGGTAGGTATACAAGGTACGAAGTACTCGTGTGGCTCACATTACGTGGAAAAAATTTCGTGGCGTGCAAAATTGCCACTACATACGGCGAGGACTTGAGCCTAGAGGGAGGGGTCGTCCTCTACATTACAAGTATTCTAATATGAATTGCAATGGGTGCCTTTGAGAAAAGTTTATAGTGTTTTCAGCACTGTGTTTTTGCTTCTCCTGCTGCTTGTTGTTGCTGTAGGGTGTCCTGCTGCTGGTTTTGGATGATGAAAAGCTTTTGTTTGTTGAAATACAGTAAAGCCAACTCAATCCAGGATAGCCCAAGCCAATAGTATGCAAGGAGAAGGTAATTCAGGATCAAAGCATGAAGGGCTGCAGTGTAAACAGTGAAAGATGATTAGATATTCACAGAAACTGCAACTCAGGATACAAATGAATGCATATTCACAGAGATAGCTGAAATGTTTTGGGAAAAGAGTTAGAAAACTGCCTCAGGATCACTCTCTCTCCATAGTGCCATCTTAGGAGATGTGCACTCTTTGTTTTGGATCCCATATGTGCTGAGGTGGCATGGTATGTGGCGATGAGGTCACTGCCATGTCACATGGGATCTTCCTACTTAGTTAGGCTGACCAGGAATTGAACCCAGGACCTCTCAAAAAGAGGTGCCTAACCCCCTATGGTGCATACCACTAGGGCAGATAAGTATTCATGGAAAAACATAGATAAATTCATAGGCTCTACCTTAGGTATGTCAGTGCTCAGTCAACTCAGGAAAAGATGTTTTACTTCTGATTGAAAGGGGATTAAGGGGTCCACTCCATATCCTGATTGGGTGTTTGGTTCCATAGGTCAAAATGTGTTCTCACCACTTTTGGCTGGACCAATACTAAGATAAAAATGCATGGATGCTCAGTGCATCTCTAATACAACTAGAGTATGTCCTTAAGCAATGGAAAAGCACTTTTTCTTACTCCCCCCTTGTGCTGTGGTGGCCACCACTGTCGCATTTTAGGAAAAAGGGAATTTTTCTTGGCCTTTCCTTGGTTTCCACATCTACTTTAAAATACCTACAGTCTCCCTCACACTGAAAAATGGGCGCTCACCATGGCTGGCGTCCTTTTGCTGCTCTGATTGCACAGTTTCCTACAGAAGACTCAGCGCTCTTGGCGCTGCCGGGGCTCCTGTGGCTTGGTTGGGTTAGATTGGGAGCATGCCAAACATGTGCATATGCATCCCTTCCTCCAAGACGCAGCGTCGACACAACCCAAACGCAAGACACATTATACACACTCGCATGGGTTCTCGTAAACCTGCTGGCGACCTGTGACCTGTCTTAGGGCGTAGGGAGTCGAAAAAGAAATTAATTTGCCCCTTGGTGGGGTCTTGGTTCTGCTCAGTCTCTCCAGGCACCTGCGTTTCGGCCCGAACACGGCCTACTCAGCGAGGCTGCGCGTGGGTATCTGCAGAGGCAGGAATGGGAGAATTATGGACGAATCCACGCAAAAACGAAGCGACAACACCAAAATCCGTCAAATGACGGCGTAGAATTTTTCTGAAACGACACACCTGAGTAGAATCCAACTGTGCATCAAAGGCACATTTTTAAAGAAATTATAGTCATCTCTGGATTTTTTAAGTCCAGAAACTCATACGCATAAAATGGCGGCGCGCAGGAGCGGCTCCTAGCGAAGCGCCGGAAAATGGAAAAATAATGGAATTATAAACGTATGTATCACGTAGTCTTGAAAATGACGAGACACACATTAATAAACAAACATACAGATTCCACCCACACTAATAGAAGCTTCAAAAATTCAAGAATTCGAAAATCAATTGAAAAGACTTCAATGAATCAGGTATAAACTACAGGTATGCTCGTCTTGCATGCCGCATACACATTGCTCGTCTCGTGTCTCCGTGAACGAGTCGTGTAGCAGCGTTAACAACCATAACCACGATAGGGCGCGGTAGAGGGATTGATTACAAAGATTGCAGATGATTAGCGGTCAGATCAGGGTGATTAGTCATACACACAAGTGCATAGCAACGTTCTTCGCGTGCGCCCCTTTTGTTTTCTCTCCTTGCTTCACTTCCCAGCGGTAGGTAAGGTAGGTACGCCAAGGCGGGGCCACCCCCTGGTGGAGTCAAGATTGTTGTGGAGATGGGCAGGTTTGCCCAACGTGATTGTGCATAGTCGTGCATGCACACACACATTAAAGGGTAGGCCACGCGAAGTGCGCACGGTAAACCTTGTTTAGGCTACCCAGGGGCTCCTCGGTACGTTCTTTAAGAGAACCTGAGGAGTCCCTTAACGCTTGCTTGCTTGATAAGGGTAGCTGCTCCATGCAGCGTGTTTGCGGACAGCGTATTATAGGGCACACTGAGAAGGGTATAATACCTGGAGTGTGCCTTGGTTCCTCCGCCGCAAACGCCCTTTCATTTGCCTTTGTTTTACAGGTGGGCAGGTAGGGTGAGTGGTGCAGCAGCATTTTTTTATGCCCTGCTAAACAGGGGCGCAGATCACACAAACAAGTAACTCCGCTCCGCCTGTGGCAGAGCAGGGAGTCCGACTTCATCGACATCTGCGCCTTGCACACGAGAGCACTCCTTCCCTCCAAGCCCTTGCAGGGGAAACGCGTTGTGGCGTCCCCTGTGAGGCCACAGTTGCTTAGCAGCGCTGTGTTCTCTTGTCATTTCACAGGTGGGTCGCTAGGACCCTCGAGACCTTCCTCTTCGCAACGCCAAGTAGAGTGTGCGTGTAGGAGTGGTAGTCCTGAGTGGGGGCTAGAGCCAGTTGCCGAGTGCTCGCCCACCAGGATGGTGCCACTGTAGGGTGTGTAGGACCTGTAGGGGGCGTGTCACTGTCCCACCCTTTTCCTGCAATTTTAGCTGGGTTGGTGGGCTGTGACAGTGGGTTAGGTTAGTGTTTTTGGCCACATAGCAAACAGGCGTTTTGCATGCCTTCATAGCTTTTGGCCACCCCTCCCTGTAGTAGACAGGTAGGTAGGGAAAACAATACCTGGATTAACACTCTGGGTATTCCCCCAAGGTTTTGCGCCAGCACAGACGCTGCATGTGTTCCCTGGCGGTGGGGTCGGTGAGTTGTTCCGCGTGTGTTAGCAGGAGGTGTTTGCGGTGTACCATTTGGGCTGCTGCTCTGCGGACCGCTTGTAGCTGGAGGTGTGCTGCTGCTTCCATGGGGCTTTCCGTGTGTTTGGTGAGGTGTCGGTGCAGGGCCTGTGTCACTGCCCCTCTCATGGTGGCTTCTTTGATCAGGGGGTCCCGGAAGAGGTGTTCGGTGGCCTGGTGTGCGTGGCTGTGGGCTGGCCATCCTTCGTGTTGCCGCAGGGTTTCCGCCGGGGACCAGCCCACTAGGGTGTCCCTGTCTGTATGGAGGGGGCATTTCTTGAAGTGTTCCCAGTCCTCCGGGGTGGTGTGGTCGCATGGGCAACGGGTGTGTTCGTCGGGGACGTGGATGTGCTTGCGGGCGAGCCATCTGGCGACCCTGGTGAGGAAAGGCAGTTGCTCCCTGAGGAGCTGGATGCGTCGTTTCTGGAGGTGGGCTGGGACGTTTGCTGGGCGGAGCGCTGAGTGGTAGAGGGGGACTTGCAGTCTGTCCTGGAGCTCCTGGATGTGCGCCCGGCTGTCTGCGTCGCCGAGCACGCGGGCGAGATGTTGGACGGGGTTGGGGTAGTGGTACGCTCTGTCGTGGGAGGAATAGGGGGCGTCCTCTGGTACCCAGTCCGGGGTCTGATGGGGCTCGGGTACAGGGGGCACGTGTTGGAGGTGTGTGTGGTTGCGGCCGAGGTCAGGGATCTGGAGGGCTGGTAGGTGTGTTGTGCGCTGGTGTACTGCCTGGTTGTCGACCTTACCATTTCCGTATTGGTGCCTGTGGGACTCTTGTTTCACGATGTGGAGTTGGACGTAGGGGGGAAGGCTGCGTAGGGCTTTCCAGAGTAGCAGTGCCTGGGTGCCGAGGCTCGTCGCGGTTGCTTTGTGAAGTGGTTGCCTTGCTATGCGGAGGAGCAGGTGCGTGTCGACAGTGGCGTCTACCACGAACCAGACCCGGACGATGTGCGGGGAGTGGGCGGGTAGGTGGGCCGCGACCTCGGTGATGGCGTCGGCCATGGCCCCTAGCTCCCCGTGGGAAGAGGCCCCATAGGTGGTGTGGCCCGTGTGGTGGTCCATGTGGTAGTGTTCCCCGGTGTGGGTTAGTTGCAGGGTGGCCCCCCCGGTGATGGGCGTGAGGGCGGATTCGCCTGAGGCGTCGGTGAAGAAGAGCCGGTCCGCCGGTGATGGTTGTGGGAGGCGGCATGGGTTCATGGGCAGGTAGGCGTATATGGCAAGGCCCGTGGCGAGGTGGGCTACTGGGGTTGTGGGCTGTAGGATGGGGGTGGCGTACACCCCTATTCCTTTGGAGATGATGTGCTTTGCTTGGGGGGACAGGGCTATGAGTCCCTGCTCCGGCTGTCCTTGTGTGAGGTAGGAGTAGATGTAGTGGAGGATGTAGGCTGTGTCGGGGTTTAGGTCGTGGCATGTGAGGGTTTGTGTTCGGTGCTCCGGTGTGTGGCAGGAGTGGTGGAGTGGATAGTAGGGGTGCTCGTGTTTGCCCGTTCTGCCTGGCTCGTACATGCTGTAACGGATGGCGACCCCTGCCGGGTCGGGGCGGGGGCATGTGGGTGTAGTGGTGAAGAGCCATTTGGGCGCGTGGTCGGGGTTCCATGCTACCGTGGGGTTAGTGTCGGTGCGGTGGAACCATGGGGCTATCCATGCGTAGGCCTGTGGTGGTAGGTGGGTCGTGGGGTGGGTGTGGTGGCGTGCTATGAGGTGTAGCACGGGCCATGGTGCGGTTGGTGCCTCGGGGTCACAGGCCCAACATGTGCGTGGCATGCTCTGGGAATCTTGGGGGACCTTTGGTAGGTCTCGGGCGGTCATGTGGTGTTTCGGTATGCGCCATTTTGCCCCGTGGTGGATGACGGTGGTCTGCGTTGGTTTGGCTTCATTCGGGGCCAGTAGTAGGGTTAGTGGTGGGACTGGGCCCGTTACTGGGGGGACGGGTTCGTGTTTCGATCCGGTGGGTGCGTAGGGCGGTGTCTCTGGGATGGGTCGCGGGTGTTGTCTTGTGAATTCTCGGTAGGCTTTGCGCATGTCTTTGCTGCCCGGTAGAGTGTGTCCCGCTGTTCGTGCCGTCTGTGTGAGGTAGTGGTGGAAGAGGCGGTATTGTGGCCATTCGGGAAGCTGTAGAAAGGGGGTGTGGTGTGCCCCGCTGTGGTGCAGGACCCGCATTTGGGCGAGGGTGACGTATACTACGGTGATGGAGGCCCCGACAAGGTCTATGGTGTGGATGGTGCCCTTGGGGTGGTGGTGGAGGTCCCCGCAGAGGACCGCTAGTGGCCCTTTCTCCGGGCACGTGTGGTTGGTGAGTATGGCGTGGTGTGGGGATGGGAGCAGAAGCTGCAGGTGGTTCCACAGGCGGGTGTTCATGTTGGTGGGCATGCCCGTCTGGTGGAGTACCCAGCGCGGGCATGTGTTGCGGGCCCGTTGTGCGGCTTGGAGGCGGATGGCGGTGACCTCGCGGACCTCCGGTGAGTGGTTGTGGGTCATGCGGTGAAGGAGGAGGGCGGTGTGTCTGGTATAGGCCGCTTTCACCTCGTCCCCTATGGCGTCTCCATAGTGGGGCCATGCCGCTCGGATGGCGCGGGTGGGTATGGAGGTGGGCCAGCCCCCGTGTGCTGCCCATGCCTTGGTCACGGCGCGTGTGGCCGGCTGGAGGGCGGTGGTGGGGTGTGTTAGGTGGAGTGCTTGGAAGCCTATGGAGGCGTTCAAGACCCCGGTGAGGTAGTACGCCAGGCTCTGGTGGGACAGGGAGAGGGCCTTTGTGGTCGGGGACGCATATCTGGGGAGATGGGCGAGGTGTGACTGCAACTTGGGAGGGAGGGTGGCGTCCTCAGGGTTGGCGGCCTGGACTACCCCCAGGTGGGTGGTGGTCGTCACGACTTGCATGGGGGGCCCTTGTGGCCCCAGGGTGGGAGGTGTGGCAGACCCCTTGATCATGGCCACTGACTTTGTGGGGTGGACGATGAGGTTGTTGTGGGAGAGGTAGGAGACGGTCACGTCCAGTAAGTCGTTGGCCTGTTGGGTGACCGTTGGTCCGGGGTCCGGGGCATGGGGGTCGTGTGGGGTGTGCGCGACGGTGAGGTTGGTGTCGTCCGCGAACCCGACCAGGGGGGAGAGGAGGGGGTAGGGTGCGTAGGCCGGGTAATCCTGCTCGATTGCGAGGGCCAGGGGGAGCGTCACTAGAAGGTACAGGAAGGGGCCCTCTGCTCCCCCTTGGGGGACCCCGCTGCCTGGCTCCAGGAAGGGGGTGAGGCCTGCTCCTGTGCGGACCGTGTATTTGCGGGTGCGGATGTAGTCGGAGGTGAAGTTGTAGAAGGGGAGGCCTAGGCGTTTCCACACCGCTTCTAGAAGGAGCCAGGGGGTGTTCGGGAAGGCTCCCTTGACGTCGAGGGAGGCGATGATGAGGTCCACCGGGTCCATGTCCGCGATGGTGTCCTGGAGGAAGATGGCCTCGTGTGGGGAGCGGCCTGGGATGGCCCCCCAGAGGCTCGCTGGTATGTGGGGGTCCAGGTGGGGGCGGATGCGGCGCAGGAGGATGGTCCAGACGATTTTGACCTCCGTGACCGCACAGACTATGGGGCGCCAGTTGTCCGGGTTCACCCAGTCCCCTTTTTTGTAGAGGGGGCGGACAACGTTTGCCCAGTCTGGTGGCAGGGGGGTCCGCCCCGTGACGATGTCCCAGAGGCGGTGGGCGAGGACGCGGAGGAGGTGGGCGGGGAGGTGGTAGTATGCCTCTGCAGGGAGGCCGTCGTAGCCTGGGGTTTTGTGTTGCCGGAGACTGTGGATGGCCTTCCGGACTTCGTGGATGGTGAAGGGGCGTTTTTCCAGGTGCCTCCTCTGGGCGTGGTTGAAGACCCGAGGGAGGCGGTCGATTTTGGCCTGGGTGTCCGGGTCCAGTGTGTCTTGGGTGGGGGTGTGTTGCCGGAGGAAGCTGTCTTGGGTGGCTTGGAGCACTGTGGCTGGGTCGTTGGTGAGGGAGCCGTCCTCCTGCCGGACCGTGGTGATGGTGCGGTGGCCGGTATCGGTCATGGCGTCGTTGAGGTGGCGGATGGCCTTGTAGGGGAGTTCGTGTTGCGCATACCGTTCGTGTTCCTGGGCGATGCGCTGTTGCCTGTGGATGTGCCACCGCTGCAGGTCCGCCCTGATTTGGGCTATGTGTGCCCTGCAGTGGTGTATCTGGCGGCGGGTTTGGGGGGTGTCGGTGTGGAGGAGGGTCGCCAGTTGTTGCTTCGCATGCCAGAGGTCATGGAGCATGTCCCCCAGGGCCGTGGGTGGTTGGTCGTCGTCTGTGTGGGGGTGTTGCTGGAAGCCGCAGGCGACGGCGGTCGTGCGCATGGCTGTGAGTAGGTCGGTGGGGTCTGGTTGGATGCGCCGGGCGCGGTCTATGGCCCTGTGATATTGGGACCAGGCATGCTTGTCATGCAGCGGGGGCATCTTCAGGGGGGGTGGTAGGCCTTGGTCCGCATCTTCTGGGGGGCTGGGGGGAAGGTTGGGGATGGTGAGGCGGATGTGCAGGGGGCTATGGCCTGTGGGTCCCAGCGGGAGGGGTCCATATCGGGCCTCCGCTCGGATGATGGTGGTGGGGTCGCCATAGCATACGTCGATGCGGGATGGGGCGGCATCCGTTTGGTGGGGGAAGTGGGATGGTTGGCCTTCGAGGCTGGCTGTTAGGTCCACGAGCCCCAGCATTTCGATGGTGTCGCGGACTGCTTGGTCCTGGGGCGTGGCCTGTCCTCCTCGGTCCGCTGGGGTGGGGGCGGCGTTCATGTCGCCGATGATGACTGTGGGGGCGAGCATGGCCATTTGGCGGTACGCCTCGGCCAGGGCCTGGAGGAAGGGTTCCGTGGCTTCGCCGAAGGGGACGTGGGTGTTGATGACGTTGAGTTGCCATCCGTCCCCGACGACCTCATAGACACCTAGCCTCCCTGGGACGCTGAGGTGGTGGACGAGGTGGACGTGGATGCCGGTTTGGGCGTATAGGGGGGTCCCCTTGTGCCAGTAGCATTTGTACGCTTTCTGGTCCGGGGTATACATGGGGGTGGTTTCCGGGGGGTCATCGCGCTGTAGGCCTTGTTCCTGGAAGGTGAGGAGGTGGGGGACCCACCCCGGCCCCTGTGCCATCGGGAGCTCTTGGAGGGCGGTTGTGGCGTCCTTGGAGTATGTGACGGCCGGGTGGTTGAGGTCGAGGAGGTTGACGGTGGCCTCGGTGGGGGCGGGCCGGGGCTGTGGAGGCTTGTGCCCTCGGCCCTTGCCCCGTCAGGGAGGGGGACTGGGGGCTGGGGACTTTTTGCCGGTTTGTGGGCGTTTGGGTAGGCGCGGCGGGGGGAGGCCTTGGCTCCACTCCGGGGGGAGCTCCCCAGTGTATTTGGTGCCTGTGTGGGCCTTGTTCTCTTCGGTGCGGAGCCGGATGGGGTGGGCGCTGGTGAGTTCCAGGGTGTCGCCGAGTGGTTTGTCCGGGGCGCTGTTGCCCTGGTCTAGCTCCTTTTGGCGGTGCCAGATTACCCGGATCTGTGGCCCCCCGTTGTCCCCTTGTCCCTTGAGGCGGTACTGGATCGTGCCCTCACACCAGATCCAGTCGCCTGTGTGGTCGTTGCGGAAGGGCTGTTGGACCTTCGCACCTTTTTCGAACCCTGGGTACGCTTTGGGCGGGGCCTGTGCTGGTGGCGGGAGGGAGGATGATGAGGATGCCTGGTCCGGGTGGGGCGGTGGTAGTGGTGGGAGGGAGGATGACGAGGATGCTTGGTCTGGGTTCGTCGGGTGGGTCGGGTGGGATGCGGGGGGTCGGGAGGTTGCTGCTTTTCCGGCTTGGCTGGGGGCGGGTGCGCCCTTTTGTCGTCTCGTTCGCTTGGGTGGGACTGGAGGTGGCGGGGCTGGGGGGGCATGGGGTTGGAAGAAGGGGTGCGTTGCTTGCTGGTCTGGATCCCTCAGTGGGGGTTCTGCTGGTGTTTGCATTTTCGCTTTCGCGTGGCTGCGTACGATGTCGGCGAGCTTGCGTACGGTCTCCGGGGGATCTGTTGGCCATGGCAGTGCGGCGGGGCTGTCGTCGAAGGGGTGGTGTAGGTGGTAGTTCCTCATGGCCTTGGCTTGCCTGACCCAGGCCTCTGTGGGTTCCGGTGTGTCCGGGCCTTTGGGGGAGCCTTGAGCCCAGTAGAGTGCTGTGTGGAGGGCTTCCCAGGGGGCGCCTTCGCGGCCTGTGAGGGTGGTGGCTTGGAGGAGTCGCTGCTGGCCCCGTGGGGGGTCTTCCGGGTCCATTTCCGGGGTATAGGCCTGGGCCGCCATGAGGACTCCGTGTGCCCAGTGGAGGACCCACCATTGGGTGTCCGCTTTGAGGATGTGGATGGCGGGTTGTTGGGGGGGGGTGTCCAGGGTGTCCCACGATGCAATGGCTAGTGGTATCCTGGAGGGGTGGAGGTGTGGGGGGGCCTTGCGGCTTAGGAGTTGATCGATGTGGAAGGGGGTGACGGGATCGTTGGGGCCTTGGGGCGGTGGGGGCATTGCTGGGATGGTTGTGGGGTCCCAGTGGCGTTCGTGGGCGGCGAGGGTGTACAGGGCGGCGGTGATGATGTGGTGGGCTTGGCCCTCCAGGACGATGTGGCGCTCCGTGCCGAAGTCCTTTGGTAGGTGGGCTGCGGGGTGGAGGGTGATGTGGGCCAGGGCGCGTTGGTGGGCCTTTTTTCCCCCGTCTGGGGCCTGTGTCCGTTTGTCCCCCGGGATGTGTTGGTGTTGGTGTTTTGGTGGGGGTGGTCCCAGGGCGAGGGATTCCACACAGTGGAGGGGGATGGCGTGTTCCCTGGACCTGTTGGGCAGGATGTATATGCCCGGGTCTCCCGGTACGGTGCCCAGGTACATGTTGCCCGTGATGGTGGGGGCCGGCAGCGGTTGGCGGAGGGGCGAGGTGCATGGGGTGGAGCAGGGCGGGTCATGGTGCTCACACCATCCCCGTCATCAAACGCCCCGTCATCCATCCCCCACAAACCACCACCACCGCCGGCCAAACCGACCCAGGGACGTGGGACCCCTCAACCATCGTCACCGTCAAGCCCGCCCCCCAACCCTTCCTCCATGCCCACCACATAGTGCAGCCCCGGGGACTGCCCACGATGCCCAACCCCCCACCCCCACAAGGGGGACCGGAAAACCCACAAGGACTCCATGGGCCATACCCGCAACACCAACCCCACCACTACACACACCACCACCACCAGCGGCCCCACCACCACCACTACCAACACCACCCCCACCACTACCACTGCCCACCGCCCTACCCCACCGGGCCACAACCCCCCGTACACCAACAGCACCAGCGGACGGGATGGCAGCCGCCGAACGCCCCGCCCGCATACCCACCCCCCCCGTACCAGCCACCACCCCCGTACCAGCCGTACCCCCGCGGCCACCATCCGATGGCCGAGGGGGCCCCATGGACGACGGGGGATCTCCCCCCCCAACCAGCACCGCGTGACGCCCCGTACCCCCCCGGCCACCATCCGATGGCCGAAGGGGCCCCAAGGACGACGGGGGACCTCCCCCCCCAAGCGGCGCCGCGCGAGCCCCCCCAGAGGCCGCCGACGCTTCCGGACTGGCCCGACTCGAGCGACGAGGGCCGGTCCCGCAAGCGGCGGCGCTCCCGCTCCCCCCCCGCACGGCACACTCGCCCACGGCGCCCACACTCCCACCGCGCCTCAACCACCCACTCGCGCCGCTCCCGCTCCCCCAGGTACCACCACGACCCCCAGGGACCCCGCTCCCGTCGCTCCCGCTCCCCCGGGCACCACCACGAGCGCCACCGCCGCCCCATGTCCCCCTCCCCCTCCCCCCACCGGCCACCCAGCCCCCGCCACCACCACTCCCGCTCCCCCCGACGCAGCCAGGCGCGCCGCCGCCGCCCCACGTCCACCTCCCCCTCCCCCCACACGCCCCGCCGGGCTCCCCGTTCCCCCCGCCACCCGTACCCATCCACCACCCCCAGCCCCCGCCACCACCACTCCCGCTCCCCCGGACGCCAACGAGCGCGCCACCGCCGCCCCATGTCCACCTCCCCCTCCCGCTCCCCCCTCCGCCCGTACCCGTCCTCCACCCCCAGCCCCCGCCGCCGCCGCTCCCGCTCCCCCAGCCACCGCCACCCCCGCCACCACCGCAGGTCCACATCTTCCCCCCGCCGCTCCAGGACCCCAGGCACGGACCCCTCCCCCCCCCGGGCCCCCGCCTACCTCGCCTGGTGGTCTCCCTCCGCTCTGCAGGAGCTCCGCCGCTGGGTGAAATGGGCCGGGGGAGCGGGAAGACACAGAGGGGTGCACACGGTGCATACCTTCGAGGAGGTGCGCACCCGCACCCCCGCAAACCCCAATGAGGCCGCCCCGGAGGCCATCATGCCGCAAGCGGCATGGGAGGCCCTCCTCCGCGATGCGGTCCAGGGCCTCCGCCCCCCCTACACCCCCCAAGCCCTCCGCCGGTGGCTCCAGGCCACCCACCCCCAAGCCTGGGCCCCCGGCGCCCCCTCCCCACCCCGCCCCTCCGGCCACCACCACACCAGGAAGGGGCAGGACAAGGGCAAGGGAAGGGCAAGGGACACCAAGGACCACACAGGCAAGAGGGCACGGAAGGGCCCCAAGTGAGGGCAGGCACACGCAGGGACAGGGCGCCGGAAGCGACACCACATGGGGTCAGGACACCACCCAAGAACCAGGAAGGAACGGGAACGGGGACCAAGACACGGAAGAAAAGGGCACCACGACAGCCCCAGAGGACACGAGACCAAGGCACAGGCCCCCAGGGAGGGCAACCCCACGGACCGTCACGCGACCACACCATGGGCTATAAGGGCCGGGCTGCGCTACCGTCGCGGTTTGACGCAGAGTATTGCTACGGGGGCTTGATCTCGGCTGGTCTCACGTCCGTGAGGGCGTCCGTCACCAACCTGTTGCGTCCAGTGGAGGAATGGCACTGCGGCGGCGCACCGATCCCGTCCATGATGAATATCGAGCATCGCAAGGGGAAACGAAACGCTGTGACCGATCGCGAAGGCTTTGGTGCTGCTGGACGGTGCCCCCCTTCAACGCCATCTCCGAGCGCCGTGAAGACTGGAAGTACCAAGAATACTACCGATGCCCCGGACCCCAGCAGTCCAGCACCGGAGATATGGACATCCCCCTGACCCTACAGTGTGAGCTCATCCCTGCCGGCGGCACCGACCCGGACCCTGCCAGCGCAGCCGAGCTGCAGTGAAAGCCATCCGCCACTCAAACAGCGTTCGGAAGCCACCTCCACCGTCCGACTCCTGATGTCTGTTTGTCTGCCTTGGAGAAGGAACGCTTTTCCTACACCCCGAGTACACCTGCCTGTCTGCGAGGCCCGGTGAAGATTGAGTCCATGGGTGAGAGTCAGTGTGCACGCCCCAAGGACACCGTGATCATTCAGCAGAATTTCCCGAAGACCTAACCGACCCACACAGGCCAGGCTGACCTCCACTGACCCACCGCGGCACCACGCGAGACCACGGCACACCACACCACAGCGCGCCACAGAGCAACGCACCACAGCACGACGCGACGCGACGCGGCACAGAGCGGCACAACACGACACAACTGACCCTAACCTGAGGGACTAACCGAAGCCAGCCACCGCACACCCGGGAAGGCGCCGCGCCACCACGCCACACACCGGCACCACAGGCCACACACGGGACCACAGAGCGCCAGGCGACAACGGTGACGGACCACCCAGAAGATTACAGCCGGCACCGCGGAGGGGTAAGGACACGAGCAACCCCAGCCCCCTAACCCAAAACCACAAGCAGCCGCCTGGCGCAGCCGCCCAGCCGGCAGAGCCAGGACCTAACCCAGCAAGAAGGGGCGCCGAGCCCACAGTGTACAGAGCCCACCCGACCCATGGGGCCGGAACATGGCCACACAGAACGCAACTGAAAACAGCAGCCCGGAAGACAACACTGAATACAGGCCAGTGCGTGCGCCAGCCCAGGGAAGGCAGAGGGAGGAACAGGCAAGCCCCCCCCAAAAAAAAAAAAAAAAAGGAGGGGGGAAGGGGAAAAGGCACGAAAACAGCCCACAGCCGCCCAACCACCCGCCAACGGCACCACAGGCGGCTAGGCCCCCCCCCCAGAAGAAAAAAAAAAAAAAAAAAAAAAGGGGGACCCCCGCAGAGGCACAGGCGAACCACCCACCCAAAACCGGCAACACCAAGCCAGTAACAGCGGACAACGGGGAAAAGGGACAGAAAAAAAAAAAAAAAAAAGAGAGCCACCAGCCCAGCCCGAAAGAAAGGGGATGGAGGGACAGGGACCACAAAGCCCAGAAAAAAAAAAAAAAAGAAAAGAAAAAACCAAAGCAAAAAAAAAAAAAAAAAGAACCCACCCCGACAACCCAGCCAAGACGGACTGGGCACAGGCGAGACCCGGGCCCGGCACACACGCCCACACAACGCGCCGGAACCGGAAACGGCGGGGGGCAAGCGGGGCGCCCACGAAACCACACACGTCCCAAAAGCAGACCGAAACCGAAGCCCAACCACGAACACCACAAATAGCCGACACTAGGGGGACAACACCACAAATCGAGCCCAAAAACACCCACCCTAAACCCCAGCCAGGACAGACGGGGTTAACAAAACCCGCACCCAACCGCCAACCGGACCCAAACACAAACACCACACAACAGTAGGAAACCCAGTGCCCACAGCCCGGGCACTGAGGCAGCCCGTGCCATGCAGGTGACCCGGCCAAACGAGATCCGGAGCCCGGGGGTAAGGCTGCATCCTAAGGCCTGCGCTGCTTTGGGACTCGAGGCGGAGCGTGCGACACCCAAGCGCCTCGGAACCCTAGTACCAGGAACGTGCATGCACGCCTTGGGAACGGGATACGCCAGGAAGTCCGGTGAACCCCTAGGGTTCCGCCCAAAGGAGGGGACGTGCGCAAGCACGGGGGCACACCCTCCCGGCGAGACAAGCATGTCACGCTGGCGGCGATCAGCCCTCCCGGCGTAGCCCGGGGCCGCTTTGTTGGGGGCCAACAGTCAGGTCTAGCGGGAAGTAAGCCGCCTCCCCTCTTCACGCGCGAAGCCTCTTCCTGTTCGTCACAGGGGCGACGCCAGGGGGAACCATGGGGCGCCTCTCCACGACCGAGTGCACCTACCTACCTACCTGCACATCTTCTTTCCTGTCTCCCACCGCTTCTCGCTCTCTCCTCCCTTCCCCAAACAATAATATATCCATATTGGTTAGGGTTTTCTTTTCGTGGCACGCTCAGGAGAGCGGTCCACCAAGGTGGGCAAGGATGTCAACGGTTTGGGTGAGATTCTGTTTCTGCAAGTAATCTCTCCAAACTTTGTTGTAGGATGGTAAGAAGGTTTCAATGGGTTCCTCGGTATCCCAATCTTTGGTACAACCCTCCCACCGCACCTTGAAGAGAAGTCTCTTGCGGTAAGTACGGTGACTTAATATTTTCTTGACATTATAGGTGTCCTCCTCAAACTGGGAGGGCACTCTAGCAACCTCCTCCGTGTAATTTAGAGGCACGGGGGAGCGAGGGGAGTTGACCGTTTTCATTAAACAATCAACGTGGACGTCAACTAACCTCCGTTGGTCCACTTGAATAACATAGAGGTCGTGCGCCTTCTTGGCCACAACCTCATAGGGCCCATCCCAATAGGGACAAGTCTTATCGCCAAGATTTTTGCGTTGGCGACGGACCCATACGCGGTCCCCTTTTGAGAAATTTGGGGACATCCTCCTACTCTTATTATACTTACGAGCCATTGTCTCTTGCACTTGAATCATAGCCCTCCGTGCAAGAGCAATAAGCTCCTCACGCCGTTGGAAGTAGTGAGCGGCGTCTTGGGCCACCCCCTTAGGCTCAGCAAGAGGAGGCCCCTTAGTACGGTTGTGTTTACCAAACACAATCTCGTTAGGTGTATAACCTGAAGGACCTGTAGTCTCATGCCACGCTCGTACAACGGCGGGCAAAACCTCTGCCCAATTAGTTTTCTTTCCTTTCCCTTTCCTCAAGGTAAGGGCTTTAGCAACGGCACGCCTTAGCTGCTTGCCAGTATTTTCGGCCTTGCCATTACCTTGGTGCCTACCCGCGAGACACATAGTCGAGCGGGCACCAATCTTAGAACAAAGGGTTTGGAAATATTGGCTCACAAATTGTGGCCCACGGTCGGAGCATATTTCACGAGGGGCTCCGAACCTATCCACCCAGCGCTCCATTACCAAATGGGCCGCTCTTCTCCCCGTTAGCCCTTCATCCTTGTCTTCATGACGGGGTTTAGGAATAGGGATCGCGATGAGGTAGCCGGAAAGCCGGCATACACATAGGAGCATTCGGTCATACACCTCTCCATCGTGGGAGGTGGAAGGGTAGTGAAACACATCAAGCGCTATGGAGTCCATGGGCTCCATAGGTATAGGCATAGAGGTCATGTACCCTTGCTTGCGCTTGGTGTCATGCGTGTGAATGGCACATGAGGGACACGTTTGACATTGCAGTTCCACTGCTTTGTACAACCCCTCACCTTCCACGCCATGGTTAATTTCCTTCCAGTGTTTTTCCACACTGGAGGTAATTAAGTGAAATGCATCATGGTATTCAGCTACCAAACGATGCACTAGCGGCGTAGGAACACACCACCGTCCATTACGGACGAGCTTGTTATCCACCAACCTCACTCCATCTTGGAAGCTCCCATTCAAGGCATCTTGCCACATTTGTTTGTAGCGTTGACAATTTGGGTAGTGTTTAGCCCAATTTATCTCAAAAACATTGGGAGCATCCTCCCCATGTATAGCAGTTGCTTTCTTGTGGGACTTCCAAGATTTTTTTATCTTGACAATTCGCTCCAGTCTCCGAAGCTTTCTCTTTTGCTTCGTCCCCCCCCCCACTGGAGGCGAAGCCAGAGGGGGTGGATCACACCCGGGTGCCCCTTGAGCCCGAGGCGCCGCTTTAGACCTAGTAACAACGGGCGCCACAACCGCCCTAAATACAAGGGGGCGGGCGAGAAGTTCCTCCTTCTTGGCCGCCATCATGTCCCGCACATCCCCGGCCGCTTGGGCCGTCCCATGTATGGACACATCACCCAACGCCGGGCTAGCAGGGTAAGCCCAACGGGACAAGAAATCACCCACGGGGTTCACTGGCCCCGGAGTGTAAACCACATGGAGGTCGAATTTAGAGAACAATTCATGCCAACGTGCTTGGCGTGGAGAGGGAACCCCTCACGGTTTTGAGGTCCTCCGTAGCCCAATTTTCAAGGCTACGGTGGTCCGTACGGACCTCCACGCGCTTGTTCCCCACCCAACCATGCCATTTCAAAAGCGCCGCCACTATGGCGTAGCATTCTTTCTCCCGAGGGCTCCAATTCAATTGGCTGCCTGACAATTTGCGGGAGAAAAAGGCAAGGGGGCGTAGGGCACCATTGGGACCTTCCTGCTGTAGGGCCGCCCCCACCGCCCAATTACTAGCGTCCGGGGTGAGGACAAAGTCCTTATCCCAATCGGCTAGTTGGAGGGGAACAATATCCGTAATAGCACGCTTGAGCTTCAAAAAGGCCTCGTTAGCCGAAGCATTCCATGTTAGGCCTATCTTTTTGCCATTCCTATGCTTAGGCAAATCCTTCAACATATTAATCAAAGGTGTAGCTATGGAGGCGTAGTTTTGGACATAGCCCGAATAATAGTTGGCGAGCCCCAAGAACCCCCGGAGCTCCCGAACATTATCCGGTTTGTCCCAACGCTCAAGCGCCAACATTTTCCCTGGCGCCGGCCGACGTGTGCCATTTTCCAACACATGGCCACAAAACTCAACCGAACGAACAAAGAAATCGGTTTTGCTAACCAAAGCAACCAACTCCTCTTTTCGTAGCCTATCCAACACGGCACGCACGTCGCGGTCGTGGTTAGCCAATAGCTCCTCCTCCGTCGCACCGGAGGAACCAATAATAATATCATCAATATATACGTCCGCACAATCCAAACCCTGCAAAACATGGTCCATGACCCGTTGAAAAATAGCGGGCCCATTCTTGATACCCATAGGCATAACACGCCATTGGTATCGCTTAGCCGCCAAATTCATGGCGGTCTTAGCCCAGGATTCAGGGTGAAGGGGAATTTGATGAAACTCTTTACTCAAGTCCACAATAGTGAAAATCTTGTGTTTGGATTGATTTTCCAACATGTTTTCTATGAGGGGGAGGGGGTGTGCGTCGGGCAAGGTAGCCTCATTAAGTTGGCGGTAGTCCACCACGAGGCGCCATTTTCCCTTCTCTTTCTTGGGCACAACGAAACCGTTGGACGCCCATTCGGAGGCAGGGCACGGCTCAATCCAGCCACGAGCCAAAAAGTCCTCCACTATTTCTTGCTCCGCCGCGGCACGCTCCCCCACCAACCGTAAAGGTTTCACGGACTTGGGTTTGGCGTTCGGGTATAGGTCAAGTTTAGCAAACCCCAACCGCTCCGTACCACGGACCTTAGGGTGCTCCTGGCCCGGACGGAGACGAACCTCCCCACTAAAAACATCCCGCTCATAGTCCGCGAGGATGCGCCTCCTCATGAGCTCCACCTCCGGAGACACAATAGGCTCTTGGGTGGTGACAACGCCACCCACACGAGAAGCCGCCAACAATCGTGTGGCGCCTTTACGTTTTCGGTAACGCTTAACGGTAGTGGCCCTCCCACCCAATAACTCTCGCTCAATTTTCGCAATGCGTGAACGCACGCATTCTTGTGCCTCCAAATCTTCGGGGGTAGGGTCAAGAGTAACGGGCGCGAGGAGTTTTTTATGGGTCGCCTGATATGTGAGGGTGCGCACCGAAACCAAATGGGTAGGCACCCTTTCATCCTCCGACTCTTCCTCCGAGGTCATGCCCGGCTCGCCATCCGTGTTGGGGTTAGAGACGGCCGGTGCCAAAACGGAGGCCACATGACATTTAGTGGCCGCCAAATTTTCCTCCGCAATACCACCGTCCACGTATAGCGCCACCGTGGACCAACCCCGTTGAGGAAGAGGCGTGAGGTGGTCATTCTGATAGAGACAGGCTTTAGTCTCTGGCCCAGGAAGGTGGTACCCTTGCAAAGTAATTTCCATAAGGGGTTTCCACCACTCCCTATGTGTCCACTTCGGCCCTACGACGATGGCTCGTAGTTTTTCTTGCCGAATTTTCCGAACACAATCGGAAAACCGATGATAGGGAGGGCACATCCAATACAATTTGGACGGGTCCGCGGGAGTGGAAAAGAAATCTTCAAGCGGCGAAACCCAACGGGTAGCCTGGGCCATACCCGGGACCCTATTGAAGGCGTCCACGTCGGGGGTTTTGCCAAATTGTTTTTTGACACCTGCGGCCCAATATGGCGTGAGGCCATAGTCAGACTGGGTCCACATGGACCCATCACGCCGTGTAGGTAGAACATCACGGGCAAGGGCTTCGGGAGCAAGTTAAACGAGCTTCAAAGCACAAGCCCGGTCCTGTACGGGGGCCACGGAGGAAGCGGTCAAGGCATAGGATATGTGCTTCTCGGCCTCAACACGGTTAGGCGGTTCGCCACCAGGGGGCGTAACCACAATGGCCGGGGCAGGGTGCGTAGGGGTGACCGCCCCAATGACTGGAACGGTTAGGCCCCACACGGACTGACGTGACACCTTACCATGAATGGGTTTCACCAAAAATGGTTTGCCGGTTCGTGGAGCCTCACGGAAGTCCTCAATCCAAAAACGGGGGTGCACTGGATGGTGAGAGTACAAACAATTGAAACGGGCAAAATGGCTCACACAATGTTCGTAACCCCATGGGTGCCCCAAAACCATATTCCATGGTAAATTCGGGACAGGGTAAGGGGACACGCCATACTGGGCAACACGAGGAAGTGAAACACTACCATCCACAACCCCCGTAAATTGAATTTTCACGTCTATTTGCTCGTCCCCCCCCTGGCAAAGGCGTCTCATTATCGGCTTGGAGTAGGCGCCTCCGCTGGGGGGATTCATATTTTTCGGAGAGTTGGTCTCCAAAAACATTGGGGTTGGCCAAAGCGAGTGCTTGGCACCCAAAATCCGACAAAACAGGGAGGGCCTTGCGTTGTCCATTGGGCAAAACGGCCTGAACGGAAAGTTCGGTTTGAATCTCACTAGTCACTATATGCCCCTTCATGACTCTCGATGGAACGAGAGCCACGGTAGTGTCACAGGGGTGCCCGAGGTTTTTTTCTTTCGAAGGGGGCGCCTCTGGGCACTCCTACCAACGTCCGCGCCCGTTCGGCGCTCCCTTGCCTCCTTTATCGCCCTTGCCGCCGCCACCCTTATAACCACCACCACCCTTATCACCACCGCCACCCTTATCGCCACCCTTAGGCTTACCACCTTTAGACTTACCCGCAATGTTCCAATTTTTGGTCTATCACAAGGCGGAACTTTGCGGCCCACCCTCTCTAGTGCATGTACGAAGGAGCTCTCATAAAAAATTCAAAGAACTGAACCTAGGGACTGAAGAAAAATAAAATTACGAGAAAAAGACGCACCGCCAGCAGAAATAAAGCGAAAAATCGTCTTTTCCGACCTCAGAAACCCCCCCAACAATTTTACGCCGCTGTTTGGCGAGGTCGCAAAATATAGGACACTCACCGAAAAAGACGAACAATAGAGTCGCGACGGCGAAGAAACTGAGCGTTGCTTGCCCCAAACCACCTAGCAAAGTGCGTGCCCTAGGCGCTAGGGACTTGTGCGCGCCCCAAAACAACCCACACATAGACAACAACGACGCCACCGGCCGCCGACAAGCAAGTATGTTATGTGCCGCGCACCGCGAAAAACCAACGAAACAAACACAACGCGGAAAGAGGTAGACAAGGAGAATACATAGGTAACGAACCGCACCACGGTGGAGATATACCACAAGTACACGACCAAGCAATGCAAGCCCACTCATGTAGGAAATACGCGCGAAGGGGATCACAACAAAAAGAGCAAGAAGCCGCACATGTACCCAAGTATGTTGAATGTCGTGCATGAAAAATACACACAAGCAACAACAACGCCACCGGCCGCCGGAAAGCAAGTATGTTATGTGCATATGTGCCATATGTTGTGTGCATAACGCCGTAACAAGCGCAAAACAAGTAACGTGATAAGCAACGCCAAAGTGCGCCGCCACGAAAAGCGCAACGAAAACCGCACCGGCAAGGAAAACCGACAAGAGGTAGCACCGAAAGAACGCCTATGCTCACCCCCACTCGCATAGGGAAAGAAAGGTATGCCCGCACGCGCATGCCCGGAACGCCGCAAGGCCAACACCGCCGCGGACGAGCGGCAAGGTATGAAGGGACAAACAGGGAGGAACAAAAAGACCACCGAGGTAAAGCACAACACAACAAAAAAAAAAAAAAAAAAAAAAAAAAAAAAAAAAAAAAAACCAAGCATACACACGTGACTAGTGGGGTCCAAGTATGTTGCCACGCTACGCTACGTAACCGAGACGTGCCCACCGCCCACCCACACGCCCGCTTATGTAGGAGGCGAAGGGGAGCGAAAGGGAACAAAAGGTATGCCGCCGCATGCAAACGAATAGTAGACAAGCCACACACCGCCACCAAGAACGCAAGTATGTTACCATGTCGTGCCACGTCGCCAACCGCGGTTAGAACACACAAATAGCCAGGGAGGGGGATAGGAAGAGCAAACACACCAAAGGCATAGCGCCGGCGAGTGCCGGGTCCCAACAAACACACGTGCACGCACCCGTGTTCTATCCTCACAGGTCCCGAAGAGAAGCGTATGCTCGTGTCGTCCGGGCGTCCGGGCGTTAAAGTAGGGTTGTCTTAGACGCTTAGGCAAGTATTGCGTCGTGCCGTCGTCACACATAAGCGAACGCCCGACAAGGCGGGAGGACTAGAACACGTTAAGGTAGTGGGGAAAGAGGCAGGTATGTTGAATGTCACGCCGCGCACGCGGAACGGGCGACGAGAACAGGTAGCGACCAAAGGGGGGTGGAAACAAGCCGGGAGCAAATGGGGCGATAAACCTACACGCAAGCCGGTCGCATATGAATGTCGCATGACGTACCGGCCAGCTCGAGGTGCCGTGCCGCGACAAAACCGCCGCCGCCGCACGCTTGCTTACGCACCCTTCTCTCCCTACGCAGGTTCAAAAGAGGAAGCCCGGGCCGACAAGAAAAAAGACAGAGACACGCAACAAAGCGGAGGCAGGGAAAAAGTGCATGCCAGGGAGAGGGGTAGAGGAAAGGGTAAAGAGCAACGAAGCCGCGAAAGGAACAAGGGGAAGCCAGCGAACGAGCAAGGGGCGCACACAGAGGAGGGGACACGGCGGGCACACGGCGAGCACAACACCGCACCGAGACACCGGAGAGGGGAGCACCGGAGGACCAAGGAAAGAGCAGCACCACGCACCACGACACGCACGGCACAGGCACCACACACACCGCACACACCCAACGAACCCCGGCAACCCACCCGGCAGTGGGCGGGCAGACGGGAGAGGGACAGCGCCTGACCCCAAGCGCCCCTCACCATGGTGGAAGGCACCCCCCCCGGGGACGCCTTTCCGCCACCCCCACAGCGAGCAACGCCGGCCCGCAAGGGCGCACGCTGTGGGGCCGGTGCTGGGTCCACACGCCCGCATCGACCGCACCCGGGACACACGGGTCGCGGAACCCTGGCTGCACGCTCCGGAGGACGAGCAGCCGGGGGAGGGGCAGCGCCTGACACCAGGCGCCCCTCACAACGGTGGAAGGCACCCCCCCCGGGGACGCCCTTCCGCCACCCCCACAGCGAGCAACGCCGGCCCGCAAGGGCGCACGCTGTGGGGCCGGTGCTGGGTCCACACACCCGCATCGACCGCACCCGGGACACACGGGTCGCGGAACCCTGGCTGCGCGCTCCGGAGGACGAGCAGCCGGGGGAGGGACAGCGCCTGACACCAGGCGCCCCTCACAACGGTGGAAGGCAGCCCCCCCCGGGGACGCCCTTCCGCCACCCCCACAGCGAGCAACGCCGGCCCGCAAGGGCGCACGCTGTGGGGCCGGTGCTGGGTCCACACGCCCGCATCGACCGCACCCGGGACACACGGGTCGCGGAACCCTGGCTGCACGCTCCGGAGGACGAGCGGCCGGGGGAGGGGCAGCGCCTGACACCAGGCGCCCCTCACAACGGTGGAAGGCACCCCCCCCGGGGACGCCCTTCCGCCACCCCCACAGCGAGCAACGCCGGCCCGCAAGGGCGCACGCTGTGGGGCTGGTGCTGGGTCCACACGCCCGCATCGACCGCACCCGGGACACACGGGTCGCGGAACCCTGGCTGCGCGCTCCGGAGGACGAGCAGCCGGGGGAGGGACAGCGCCTGACACCAGGCGCCCCTCACAACGGTGGAAGGCAGCCTCCCCCGGGGACGCCCTTCCGCCACCCCCACAGCGAGCAACGCCGGCCCGCAAGGGCGCACGCTGTGGGGCCGGTGCTGGGCCCACACGCCCGCATCGACCGCACCCGGGACACACGGGTCGCGGAACCCTGGCTGCACGCTCCGGAGGACGAGCGGCCGGGGGAGGGGCAGCGCCTGACACCAGGCGCCCCTCACAACGGTGGAAGGCACCCCCCCCGGGGACGCCCTTCCGCCACCCCCACAGCGAGCAACGCCGGCCCGCAAGGGCGCACGCTGTGGGGCTGGTGCTGGGTCCACACGCCCGCATCGACCGCACCCGGGACACACGGGTCGCGGAACCCTGGCTGCGCGCTCCGGAGGACGAGCAGCCGGGGGAGGGACAGCGCCTGACACCAGGCGCCCCTCACAACGGTGGAAGGCACCCCCCCCGGGGACGCCCTTCTGCCGCCCCCACAGCGAGCAACGCCGGCCCGCAAGGGCGCACGCTGTGGGGCCGGTGCTGGGTCCACACGCCCACATCGACCGCACCCGGGACACACGGGTCGCGGAACCCTGGCTGCACGCTCCGGAGGACGGGCGGCCGGGGGAGTGACAGCGCCTGACACCAGGCGCCCCTCACAACGGTGGAAGGCACCCCCCCCGGGGACGCCCTTCCGCCACCCCCATAGCGAGCAACGCCAGCCCGCAAGGGCGCACGCTGTGGGGCCGGTGCTGGGTCCACACGCCCGCATCGACCGCACCCGGGACACGCGGGTCGCGGAACCCTAGCTGCACGCTCCGGAGGACGAGCGGCCGGGGGAGGGACAGCGCCTGACACCAGGCGCCCCTCACAACGGCGGAAGGCAACCCCCCCGGGGACGCCCTTCCGCCACCCCCACAGCGAGCAACGCCGGCCCGCAAGGGCGCACGCTGTGGGGCTGGTGCTGGGTCCACATGCCCACACCAACCACGCCCGGGACACGCGGGTCGCGGAGCCCTGGCTGCACGCTCCAGAGGACGAGCGGCCGGGAGAGGGACAGCGCCTGACACCAGGCGCCCCTCACAACGGTGGAAGGCACCCCCCCGGGGACGCCCTTCCGCCAGCCCCACAGCGAGCAACGCCAGCCCACAAGGGCGCACGCTGTGGGGCCGGTGCTGGGTCCACACGCCCGCACCGACCGCACCCGGGACACACGGGTCGCGGAACCCTGGCTGCACGCTCCGGAGGACGAGCGGCCGGGGAAGGGACAGCGCCTGACACCAGGCGCCCCTCACAACGGTGGAAGGCACCCCCCCCGGGGACGCCCTTCCGCCACCCCCACAGCGAGCAACGGCGGCCCGCAAGGGCGCACGCTGCGGGGCCGGTGCTGGGTCCACACGCCCGCATCGACCGCACCCGGGACACACGGGTCGCAGAACCCCGGCTGCGCGCTCCAAAGGACGAGCGGCCGGGGGAGGGACAGCGCCTCACGCCAGGCGCCCCTCACAACGGTGGCAGGCACCCCCCCCGGGGGCGCCCCTCCACCACCCCCACAGCGAGCAACGCCGGCCCGCAAGGGCGCACGCTGTGGGGCCGGTGCTGGGTCCACACGCCCGCACCGACCGCGCCCGGGACACGCGGGTCGCGGAACCCTGGCTGCACGCTCCGGAGGACGAGCGGCCGGGGGAGGGACAGCGCCTGACACCAGGCGCCCCTCACAACGGTGGAAGGCACCCCCCCGGGGACGCCCTCCCGCCACCCCCACAGCGAGCAACGCCGGCCCGCAAGGGCGCACGCTGTGAGGCCGGTGCTGGGTCCACACGCCCGCATCGACCGCACCCGGGACACGCGGGTCACGGAACCCTGGCTGCACGCTCCGGAGGACGAGCGGCCGGGGGAGGGACAGCGCCTGACACCAGGCGCCCCTCACAACGGTGGAAGGCACCCCCCCCGGGGACGCCCTTCCGCCAGCCCCACAGCGAGCAACGCCAGCCCACAAGGGCGCACGCTGTGGGGCCGGTGCTGGGTCCACACGCCCGCACCGACCGCACCCCCGACACACGGGTCGCGGAACCCTGGCTGCACGCTCCGGAGGACGAGCGGCCGGGGGAGGGACAGCGCCTGACACCAGGCGCCCCTCACAACGGTGGAAGGCACCCCCCCCGGGGACGCCCTTCCGCCACCCCCACAGCGGGCAGCGTCGGCCCGCAAGGGCGCACGCTGTGGGGCCGGTGCTGGGTCCACTGCCCGCATCGACCGCGCCCGGGACACGCGGGTCGCGGAACCTGGCTGCACGCTCCGGAGGACGAGCGGCCGAGGAAGGGGCAGTGCCTGACGCCAGGCGCCCCTCACAACGGTGGAAGGCAGCCCCCCCCGGGGACGCCCTTCCGCCACCCCCACGGCGAACAACGCCGGCCCGCAAGGGCGCACGCCGTGGGACCGGTACTGGGTCCACACGCCCACATCGACCGCGCCCGGGACACGCGGGTCGCGGAACCCTGGCTGCGCGCTCCGGAGGACGAGCGGCCAGGGAAGGGACAGCGCCTGACACCAGGCGCCCCTCACAACGGTGGAAAGCACCCCCCCCGGGGACGCCATTCCGCCAGCCCCACAGCGAGCAGCGTCGGCCCGCGAGGGCGCACGCTGTGGGACCGGTGCTGGGTCCACACGCCCGCATCGACCGCGCCCGGGACACACGGGTCGCGGAACCCTGGCTGCACGCTACGGAGGGCGAGCGCGGCCGGGGGAGGGACAGCGCCTGACACCAGGCGCCCCTCACAACGGTGGAAGGCACCCCCCCGGGGACGCCCTTCCGCCACCCCCGCAGCGGGCAACGGCGGCCCGCAAGGGCGCACGCTGTGGGGCCGGTGCTGGGTCCACATGCCCGCATCGACCGCACCCGGGACACGCGGGTCGCGGAACCCTGGCTGCACGCTCCGGAGGACGAGCGGCCGGGGAAGGGACGGCGCCTGACACCAGGCACCCCTCACAACGGTGGAAGGCACCCCCCTCGGGGACGCCCTCCCGCCACCCCCACAGCGAGCAACGCACCAACGCACCAACGCACCAGCCACGGGACATCCGCACCCCGCCCCCTGCTCTTAGACACAGCGACATAGCAATGGCGGAACCCGCGGCACCACGCAAGACACGCCCCCGATCTCCGACGCTGGACGAAGCACACGAGGTCATCAGGGCGCTGGGACTCAGAGACGGCGAAGGAGACCCCCCACAAGAGGACGCGGGCACAGACTCCGACCTGGAGGCATTGCCGGAGCCCCCCGCGGGGGGCGCGCCCGCGGAACCTGCGCCGCCGGCGGGCAGCGTATCCGCGATCTGCCCCGCGTGGAAACGGGGCCATTGCACCGGCGAAGGCTGGTGCCCCAGACAGCACCCCCAGCCCGATGCCGACGACGGAGCGTTGCCCGAGGTGAAACCCGCGGCCGCACGCGCCGCCCTACGCTACGGGGTGACGCAGGGCTGGATCCTGGATGAGACCGCGCGCGGCAGCGTGAACATCCAGGAGGCCGTCGACCGCGTCACCCACGCGGGACAGGCGGCAGTGGCCCTGCACACCCGGGGCCGCCACGGTGGACCCGCAGAGGGGATCATTGTGGATCCCTCGGGAATGGTGCTGGTCCTGGCGGCGGACATGGCCCGAGGGGTGCTCCACGTGTCCCGCGTGCGGCGGGCGTGCCCACAGTGGACCATCCAGGTGTACACCCCCCCGCGGGCGTGGCCCTTTTCCACATGGGCGGTGCTCGCCGTCATGTGGCACCTGGCACCAGAGGACGCCCCCACAGGGACCGCGGAGGACATCGCCCGGAACCTCCACACCTGGCCGGCCGACCAGGAATACCCCTGGCGCAGGCCCCGGGGCGGCCTCCCGGTGGCACCAGCAGCGGAGGGGCTCAGCCTCGCGGCAACCCTCCAACGGCACCCCGACAAGTATGCACGCCACTTCCTGCAGACGGGCACGGTCCCGGCCGCCCCGCCAGACTCCGAGTGGCGATGGGACGCAGGGGTGGCGCAACCACTGCCGGGCCCCTGGACCCTCCCGTTGTGGTACTTACCAATGGGCACCTTGGCCCACGCCACCCAGGCCGTCAAGGGGGCCTTCCCGCAGCCGCCCCTCCCCGGCGTGGCCCTGCTCCGCAGCCTGCAGGCGGGGGCTGCCTGGGTACGGTGGAGGGAAGGGAAGGGGCGCTCGAGCCCCTATTTCCCCATGGTCCAAGGCCAGGCGCTGATTCATGCCGAGGGCATGGGGACCGTGGAATGGGGGGCGATCGTGCCCGGCACGGCGTGCAGGTGGATCACGGCGGCCGCCCCACAGCCCATGCGGTCGCCGCCGGCGTGCCACCGCCTCCTACGGATGGTCCCCTCATTGGCCCCCCGGCACGCCTTTACAAGGGACGTGTGGAAGGCCGTACTGAGCCACACCAGGGAGTGGCTGACGAACCCGGGTACGCGGTACCCGCCAGGACCGGTGCTCGAACAGCTCACGGCCCCCACACCCGGGGTCCTCCACGCCCTACAC
The DNA here is from genome assembly GCA_964036045.1 of Eutreptiella sp. 'Long Island Sound 2002'. Lineage (NCBI taxonomy): Eukaryota > Euglenozoa > Euglenophyceae > Eutreptiales > Eutreptiaceae > Eutreptiella > Eutreptiella sp. 'Long Island Sound 2002'. The sequence goes on from OZ038390.1 coordinate 18,112,109, forward strand.
AGGGCGTCGGCCCTCACGAAGCAGCTCAACGATGAAGTGCTGGACCTGGCGCTGGAGCCGCTGCGGGTGCTCTACCCGCAGGCACACATCCCACCCGCGGGCACGTCCAACCGCCTAGGCCGCCTGGGGTTGCAGCGCCGCGTCGAGGCCGCGCACCCAGGAGGCGTGGTGGAACAGTGGCTAACGCTCCGCAATCCGTCCGCCGCGGAGGGCCACTGGTACCTGCACCAGCTCCTCTTCCAGCCACGGGCAGCCCCGGAACACCGCCGGCAGGACCCGTACCACACGCACCCGGAGCGCCGGGGCGCGCAAAACTACCCACAGCCAATCCCGCCCGCCCTCCCGCCGGGGCAGGGCCCGGAGGCGCTACAGCGGGGCCCCCCGCTCGACACCGCCACCACGGTACAGCAGTGGGGAGGCGACGATGCGAGCGGCGCCGAACCGGACTGCACGAACTGCGGAGCGGTGGCCTGGATGGCAGCCTGCAGGCACCTCACCCGAGATACCACGGGACTCCGGCAGTACAGACCCACGGACCGCACGGCGCTGGCGTCCGCGGTCGCGGCCGTCACCATGGGTCCAGTGGCGGCGTGGCCGGCGCAGCTGCTGCCCCACGTCCTCTGCCGCGACACGCGGCCCCGACGGCCGGCCGCGACACACGAGCCGACGGCGCCCCTCACGGCGGAGCAACTATACGTCGTCGCGGCGGCTTTGCTAGCAGACGGCGGGGAGAGCTTTGTCCACCACCACGGCCCGGCGCAAATTGCGGGGTGCATACAAGGGCCCCAGCGCGATGCATCAGACCCGTGGCATGCCACACTCCGCGGGCGCACCCGCGTCTGGGGTGCGGGCGATGGCGCACCCCCGCCCGGGCCTAAGCAGGGGGAGGCGCTGGTACTGCAGACGGCAGGATACCAAGCCATCGTACACGGCCACGCCGGAGGGTACCGGTCGCACGTCCTGGCCGGAGGCCGATGGGCGGTCTGGCACAGCACCGCCAGGCAAGGGGCATTCCCGCCCCTGTCCCACGTCGACTGGCGACAGGGGCCCACCCAGGCCTACTACATGTCGGCGGACCCCTGGCCGCTGGCGGTCCTGCTGCACACGGTCAGCGCCCCCAACAAGAGGCAGGAACCGGGGTGGGTCAACCCCCCCGCACTGGTGTGGAGCCCCGACCAGGAGGAGCATCTACGGGCCGCGTGGCAGGGAGACGCCATCAGGGCCACGGACGTCCCGGACCTCCACGCGGGGCCCATCACGCACGCCCGCCCAGCGGCTACCCTGGCGGTGGCCCAACGGGGGCAGCAGAACCCACAGTGGGTGGTCTGCATGTTCAGCCCGGCGGACGCGCACGTCGTCGTCTGCGACCCTGAACGCCTGCCGGGGCCCGAAGCCGTGATCCGCGTGGCAGACTGCACACGCATGATCATCAAGGCGCTGCGGGAGGGCGAACACCACGCCCTCCTGCTCCAGGTCAGGCTGAAGGACAACGCCCGGGCGGCGAGGCCGGGAGTGTGGCCGGCAGCGGCGCACCCCGCCGACCTGGAGCTCCAGCTGGCGGTCCCGACCACGGTGTACCACTGGCTACAGGCCTTCCACGACCTGCGGTGGAGGAGCAAACCCGACCGCCAAATCGGCTCCACGCACTGGCAAACGTGGCTGCAAGCAGACGTGCAGCGCGATGCCATCCGAGGCCTCGGGCCCGCGCCCGCGACGCGAGCCCTCGATGCGGCGGCCCCGGGCCGCACGCTGGCACCACACACGGTGCCGCTGGCCAACCTGCCCTTCGAACCAGCGGCGGAGGGCACCATTCGGAAGTCGGTGCAGCTCCCCCCGGCGCGGGGGGCCACGGAGCCGACGAAATGCCCCCTGTGTGCGGACAAGTACTACACCAGCGGGGCGATGCTGGAACACCTGGCGTGGCACGCGGTGCACGCTGCGGCCCCGGCGGACGGCAAGGAGGCGGCCGCCAACATCCTGCAGGGGAGAGCACGGAGGTCCCCGTGGCACGCCCCGTACACCCGGCGCCCCCCGCCCCAGGCAGCCGACCACGCAGATGGAGGTGAGGAGGCACCCGGAGCGGCCCCGGGGGCCGGCGGTGCGGCCCCACCAGGGCCCATGTCCATCCCCGCGGGGCTGGCCCCCCTGGCCTCCCTGACTCCCCCGGTCCCCCGGGCCCCCTTGTGGGCCCCGCTGGGAACGGGCTCAGCGGATGCGGCGCACCCAGATGCCCTGGCGGCACCAGCGAACCCGGCGGCGATGCCGACGCGGGATAGCTGACTCCAGGAGGACACGACGGGCGACGCCCTGTGGCTCCTCTCGTGGAACCTGCGCAACGGCCTCGTGCCGCCAGACCGGTCCCTCCGGGACACACTCCGGCGGCGCAGGGGGCCGGCGGCCTGCACCGACAAGGAGCACCTCATCACCGGCATGCTGCCCCAGGAGGGGGGCTTTGCCATCATGCTCCAGGAAACGGGGATCGCCACCAGGGCGCAGGAGATGCACGTGGCCGCGGCGCTCCGGGACAAGGGGTACACCGCCTACTTCAGCAGCCGGCTGGCGGAGACGGGGGCCACCTCCACCTCGAGAGGGGGGGGCCTCCTCACCGCGGTCAGCAGCAAGTACGTGGCGGAGCACGAGGTGCTCAGCTTCACGGAAATTGTCCCCGGGAAAGCCGCGGCCCTGGAGATCCGCACGGACGGGGGAGGCCTCACCCTCATCAACGTCCACGGGCCGCAAGCAGGTTGCTCCCCGTGGGCGGGACGGGCGGCGTTCTGGGCCGACATACAAATGTATGCCACGGCACGCAGCCTCGGCGGGAGGCACCCGGTGATCATCGCCGGTGACACCAACATCTACATGGATGTCCCCGCCAACCCGGCCACGGAGCATTTCCGAGCGGGCTGGGAAGCCTGCGGCTTCCGAAGAGCCGCGGCGGGCGGAGAGGAGGACATGACCCCCACGCTCCACCCGTCCCAGCACAGGGTGGACACATTCCTGGTCAACGAGCCCCTCCTGCCGTGGTCCCTGCGGGAGAACGTCTGGGCTCGCGGCATGGCACACCCCCAGGTGGTCGGCTCGGACCACCTCCCGGTCCGCCTGGCCCTGCCGGGCCTCCTCAGCGCAGCGGGGCACGCGGCGATGCCCACCCCCTACAGCCACACGGAAGGCCGCCTCCTCCCGTACGACGCCGAGGCCGCGCCCGTCCAACACTGCCTGTGGGCGGCGGTCACCGCCGCGCAGGATGAACCCTCACTGGCGCCCTGGCTGGGTCCCGCAGAGCAGCACGACTACGGGTCCATGCCCGCGGCTGCGGTGGGCAAGGTGTTCGAACACCTCCACGCGACGCATGACGCCCTGGCGCGCGTGGTGGGACGCCGGCAGCCGTCTCCGGCGGGAACGGACCCGGCGGAGGGGGACCCCCCGGAGAGCGGAAAGCAGCTCCAGGCAGCGGTCCTCCGCTATGACACCCTGGCAGCGCGCGCCCCGGCAGCGTACCAGGCGGACGCGGCCAGGCATGGCATCCGGTCCGAGGCGGCGCTCCGGCTCACGGAGGAACTGCAGAGTGTGTCGCCCGGGTTCCGCCCGACCACGCAGGGCCAGCTGCAGGAGGAGCTGGAGAGGCAAGCAGCCGCCCTCGAGGAGGACATTCGCCAGCTCCGCGCCCTCCTGGCGGCAGACCGCAAGCGCGCCATCAAGGAATTCTGGCGCCGCCACGCCCCCGACATCGCCCAGCGGTGGAAAGCCGTACGGGGAGCCATAGAGGTAGAGGCCCCAGGCCCGTCAGGCCTCTGGAACGTGCGGGTTCCCAACACCCAAACGCTCCTCACGGAGGCCCACGACGTGATGTTCGCAGTTCGCGCCTTCTGGCGAGAACTGTATGACAAACGCCCGGTGGACCTCCCGGGTTTCCAGGCGGTCCTCGGCCGCCACGTCCCCCGGGTCCCTGAGGGAGCCTGGACACAGGTCCAGCAGTACTCCATGCAGGACCTGAAGTCCGCCCTGGACAAGGCCGATGGCAAGGCCCCAGGCCCCAACCACGTGGAGGCCCGCTTCATCAAGGCCCTCCCGGCACCCGTCCAGTGGCTCCTGGTCCACTCTTACCGGGCCATCCTCCGCGGCGCCCCGCCACCGATGCACTGGAGGGACGCGCACATCTGGCTCAGCCCCAAGGTACCGGGCTCTGCCAGACTGGACGACTACAGGCCCATAGCCCTGGGCCAGCTGGACATGAAGCTGCTCACGGGCCCCCTCACCCAGCGCATCACGGAGGTGCTCACACGGCACGGGGTGGTCAGCGACTGGCAGCAGGGGGCCCTCCCTGGCTCCAACACAGGCCCCCCGCTGTTCATGGCGCAGCGGCAGCTCCAGCGGGGAAGGCCCAACTACGTCTTCTCCTTCGACGCCCGCAAGGCCTTCGACACCGCCCCACACGGCGCCCTCCACCTCATCCTGCGCCACCTCTCCGTGCCGCCGGACGTCATTGACCTCCTGCTCTTCCTCCACACGTGCGCCAGGCTGCGCATCGTCACGGCACACGGGCTAACGCAGCCCGTCTACATGCTACGCGGCGTCCGGCAGGGCAACCCCGAGAGCCCCCTGCTGTACGCGCTCCTCCTGGAGCCTCTACTCAGGGCACAGGGGCACCGCCTGCGCCCGCCGGGAGGAGCCGAGCACGGCCTCATCCAGGCCTATATCGACGATTTGCTGGTGGTGGCCCACACGCTGCAGCACTTCGTCGAGGGCGTGGAGGCGGTGGCCGCGTACCTGGGGATGATGGGCATGGAGCTCAACCCCCGCAAGTGCGCCATGGCCACCACGGAGGGGGTCCCGGGCCTGCAGCTACGCCTCTGCCCCCACCTGGAAAACCCGTGGCACTGGGTACCAGCGGCGGACTCCGTCCCCTACCTGGGACTCCAGCTGCAGCCGGACGGGGAGTTCTCCCTGCAGCGCAAGCACCGGCTACGCCTGGCGGCAGTGCACCACTGGTGCCTTAACACCCTCGCGCCGCCGAAAGTGGTGCAGGACGTCATCCTGGCGATCCTCGGAGGGGTGACGCAGTACGTCGCCCCTTTCATCGCCGACGACTCCGACACTGCACGCCACCTGGACCACATCACGGTCCAGGTCGCGAAGGACAGGGCGCGGTACGCCTTCGACGCCTCGCGGGACAGCCTGCAGGATGACCGGACCCTGGGGCTTACACGGGTGCCCACGCGGTGCCAGCAGGCAGCGGTGGCCCTCGTGGGTACACTCGTCCACCACCGCGCAACCTCCGTGCGCGCGGAGGTCACCAAGATGTTCTGGGAGATAGCCGGCGCGCACGGAATATGCCCTGAGGTGCACTACCCCGTCCCGGAGTTCGCAACTCTGGCGGGAGGCGACTGGGTCCAGCGCATACCCCGGGCCCTGGCCGCCCTGGGAGTGGGACTGTACAACCCCATCGAGTGCCCCAGGGCGGCTCATGTCCAACTACAGTCCCCGCCGGGCAAAATCGTCACGCTGCGCACCGCCAAGCTGCGACACCGCGACACGTGCCGCCTGACGGTGCCACACGCGACGCCGTGGCATGGGCACCACGGGCCACGCCACCCCTTCCCCGACAACGACGATCCGTGGCCGACGGCGGTGCGGGAGTGCCTCGACCAATGCGCCGATGAACACCTCCATTACTGCCGCCGCGAGCAAGGGCCCACCAACCACCCCGGGTGGCGTGATGCCCTGGCCCACCTCTTCCACACCACCGGCACGCAGGACCCCCGCCTGAGACTCGTCCACCCCACGAGGGCTAAGCAGGACGCCCACACCGGCCCACGGGTGACCCCAGACGGCCTGCACCTCCACGTCGGGGGCTACCGCCGCCGGAACGGCCTGTCCCCCCCCACGCGGGGGGCGGCGTACCACCCGCCGGCGGCCCTCATGTACATCCTCCGCGACGTACTCGCGGAAAGCGAGCACCAAGAGCCCAACGCGGACGTGGCGTGGCCAGAGCCCTTACGCCCCCGGCCCCACGCGCCGATGCCGTTGTGGCTGGTGACCACAGACGACCAGTGCACCCAAGCGGCGGGACAAGCGCAGCTCCGGGCCGAGTGGGTGATAGTGCAAGTGGGGGCAGGCCAGCCCGAACCCCGTGGACTCCCCCGTGGCACCGCCCTACTGGTGGCTACGGGGGTGCCGCACGACCCACACATGGCGGTGCACGCGCTGGAGGACTGTCCGGAGGACACAGGACACTTGGTGGTACACCAGCGCGGAGGCCCGGCGTGGCTCAAGGAACATGTGACGGCGCTACGGTCCTGGGCAAGCACGGTCGCCGGAGCGGAGATCCGGCTGCACGACCACCCGGCGATCAGCCCAGGCGACACCAGGGCGCTGAGCATGGACCAACTGACCCACAGCCACCCCGACGTCCGGTGGCACTCCACCGACCTCAACGCGGGGTGGCTCAGCCCCACCGGATACTACTGGATCCCGGAGGCCTGGGGACACACCTCCTCTGACGCATCCGGGGGCGGACCCTGCAAACACGCCACCAGCGTCGCTCTCGCCGCCGACCTCACCCGCACGTGGGCGGTGGCCATCTCGGGCACGGTGCCTGACGGAGAGGGAATGGCCGCCTCCCTCCCCCTACATTACGGTGCACACAGACCATGGGTCCACACGGTGGACGCCGAGGTCATCCTCCACCTCCTACGGCACGCAGATCGCGAGCGAACCACGGGGGTCCCCGCGGGCGCAGCGAAGGTGGTCAACCAGATGCCCCTGAGGTGGCTCCGGGACGGCCTGTGCGCGCGGGGGCAACACGCCGGGCACCCGTTCTGGTACGTCCGAGCCACCTCGCACCACAGTGACGCCCTACTGCACAAGGCGGACTGGGCGGCGTCCCAGGACACCGTCTTGCAGAACACGCCCCCGGACCCTGGCCACGCCCAACTCATCGTCGCCGGCCGTGACGGCCATCTCGATCTACGGCCCCCCACGATGCGGGTGCTCGGCGAGGTCGCACAACGGGCGCAGACGGACCATGCGCTGACGCACCGGGGACACACACCTCTGGGCGCGGCCCACGCCACGGCCTACGTCCACGCCCGGGACCTCACCGCGGCGGCCACCAACCGCCGGGCGCTGCGGGCCCGAGACGGCCACACGCCGGTGCAGCGCAGGCTCCGCGTCCGGAAGGAGCGGCTCTCCGGCGTCGCCATCGTCCCGCAGCCGTGCCTTTTCTGCGGCGGCCCGGAAGAGACCCCGGTGCACATGCACGTGGGCTGCACCCACTCGCGGCTCCTCTGGCCCCACTACCGCCAGGCGGTGCACGAGGCGGCCCGCCACCTCCCACCTGGGGACAAGGCCCTGTGGGTGGCCTCGTGGCGCTCCGCAGGCGCCACGTGGACGGAGGTGTTCTGCTCCGGACTGGTGCCCGAGGACGCGGAGGCGCAGCTCCGCGCCATAACCCGATACGACCCGCCGGGAGGGACCTCGGTGGACGACTTCCTCCACCACATGCTCCGGCTAGGGGACTTCGCGTGGGAGCTTCGCAACCACCGGCTGGAGCAACTCCTCCACGACCCCCTAAGCGCGGCGGCCCGGGCGCACCGGTGGCTCACTGCGGCGGAGGGCGACCACCCTCCCCCTCCCCCGCGCCCTGACAAGGACTTCGTAGCCTCCCTCCGTGTTGTGAATGGCACTCTGGAGTGCCCACTCCAAGAGGGCCCCCACCCGTATCAGGACCTGCCGGGGGGGTTCTCGAGGCACCTGCAAGACGCCCTTTTCCCACCGTGGATCATCGGGCGCGGCTCCATGACCGCATGGGAGGCGCGCATCGTGGGAGAGGAGTGGGCGCGGGAGTGGGGCCGGTGGTGCGCCGCCACGCGCGCCCCGGAGACCCCTGTGCAACGATACGCCGCCATCCCGCTCCGGGGGTGGGGGCCGGACACCCGGCCGAGACCCACCATGGTCCGAGGGGCGGGACCTGACCGCCCGTGGGACGCGGCGACAGGGGAATGGCTGCAGGCGGCCCCGGGGCCGCAAACGGGATGGACTGGGGACGTATCCTCACTCGTCAGGACGCCCGTCCCGCCCCGCATCGTCCTTCACACCGCCAACGTGCTCCGGGCCACGGAGATACGCACGTGGGGACACGCTGCGGCCACCGTCCGGTGGCAACCCCCAGAGGACGAGGCCACCCAACTCACCGTGGCGCACTTCAAAGCGGGGGGGCCGGTATACGACGACGCCCTGTCCCGGCTGGGCGACACCCAGGGGCCCTTGCTCCTCATGCTCCCCACCGGTATCGCAGCCGCGCTGCGCCAGGAGCTGGACGGCTGCGAAGGGCTGCGAGTGGGGTGGGAAGCGGTCGCGGACGGCACCCTACTGGCCCTCCTCCACAGGGACACCGCGAACGGGTGCCAATGGGACGCGCTGACGCCCCACCTCACCGGGCGCCACGTGTACATGGCGAGCCCCCCCCAGGGGCACCCCCGCCCGTCGTGGGACGACCTCATCGCCGCCTTCCACGACCACGGGATCCTCCCCGGCGACACGTGGCAGGAGGTCCAGCGGAAGACGCTTGGCAAGGACTACCGGCGCCGCGTCCGCGCCCGCTTGCTGGAGATCCGGGACCCCCTCCGACAGAGGTGGGACGACCTCTGGCTCCGCCATCTCGACCCTTGGTCTCCGCCCTCCCACCTCCCGCACACCTGCCGACTCTGCGGAGAGTGTGACACGGTGTCCTCCGCAGCAGCGACAGGCGCCAACAGGTGCGAGCGGTGCACCCAGGTAGCCGCGTGCCCCTGGCCCGAACCTCCCGCAGGTCCGCGCAGGCGCACAGAGGAGGAGGCCTTGCGCCGGCGCATCGAGGGGGCACACACCCCCTCACACGAACAGGCGGGCCCCGCGGGCGCTGCCCTTCTATGGATCCACGTGCACCTGCGGGACCCCACATCCATTGCGCACCTGTCGCACGTGTTCGCCCCCTAACCCCCACCCGCCGCCGCCCTTTGCAGAGCCCGCAGCACCATGCCACGCCGACGGGGGGATGGGCCGGGGCACGCCAGGGCCCGCCGCAGAGCGCAGGAGGCGGCCGTCCGGGGCCTGGTGGCGGACGCGGTGGCGGAGGCAAAAGGAGCGCACGCTGCCGCACGGTGCGACCTGGAGGGCAGTGCGAGGGCCTTCCTCAACGAGACCGCCCTCCCGGCCGTCCGCGCCCTGAACGGAGCGGGAGCCCCTACGTTGCTCCCGGCAATGCACCGGATCGTGAACGCCGTCCGGCCGGGGCTCATCAGCCCGGAAGCGGCCCTCTACGGGCACTGGATGGAGTGGCGCGAGTCCAATCGGTCGGGCCGGCCCCTGTCCATGGGGGACGCCCTCCGGCTGACGGGAGCGGGGTCTGCCATGTCCCTCCGCAGTAGCGCCCCAGCCCTACTGCACGCCCTCAGGACGCGCTACCCCGGGGACGCGGCCCCGTACCTGAACCAGGCGCGGGCCACGTACCCGGGGGGAGTGTCCGAGCTGGATGCGGCGCTCCACCTTCTACACCCGCCGGACGAGGACCTGGAGGTGGGCGAGGTCACGGTGTTCGTGGAAGGCGCGGACGAGGCGTCCGCCCGCCCCCGGCCGACCAACCCGGTGTATGACGGCACCGGGCCTACCCCCCCGTACGCCGTCGTCTACGAGGCGTTCCCCAGGGAGCCCACTTGGTGCCCCGCCCTCCCACCGGCGACGCACGCGCCCCGCGGCTGGGCTAACCCAGACCTGTCCCCCCCCCTCTCCAGGACCAGGGGTGCCCACCACAGGGGGCAGGTCCTCTGGCAAGAGTGCCCTGGCACCCCCCTCCTCCTCCTCGTCGTCGCGTCCCGCGGGGGCTCGGGGCGGATCCTGGGGATCACCCCCACCCACCTCTATGGGGCCACACCTGTACCCCGCCCCCCCCTCCCGGCGCCCGCGGCGCGGGACGGAGTGCACACCTTCCTGCGCACACAGGAGGTCACCGCCGTTACGGGGGTCCATCTGGTGCGGCTGCCCCCGGCACCGCTCGACGACCCCCGGGGGCCCAGGGCCCTGGGCCCCGTCCCAGACTGGGAGCTGTGGCGCGACGCGTGGGCCGCGTGGCTCCCCCGCCTCCCCTCCCAATGCCGGTGGATGGCCGCGGACCCCCGGCCATGCGGGGCTGACGCCACAGCCGGCCCCCCACCCCCTCCCCCCCCCCCCCCCCGCAGAGCACCACACGGCACTGCCCACGGCACGGCACTGATGCACCAGGAGGTAGTGGGAAGGGCGCGCCTGCCACCACGCATGCCTACCAGAGTGACAGTAATGGCAGACTCCGATGGGTCCCTCGGGCGGGACGACCGCCACCACCGCCGGTCCCGCTCCCGCTCCCCCGTCTCCTCCCCAGAGTGGACGGGGGAGACCCTCGCGGAGCGCGAGGAGCGGAGGCTGGCGGAGGCGGCGGTGGTCGGACCGCCGCTGCCGGCCCGGGAACCTGGGCCAGCCGAGACGGCCGCCCCCGCCGCCCAAGCGGCCAGCCCCGCCGCCCCGCCCCGCCCTGACGCGCAGGAGGCGGAGACCGCGGCGAGCCACGCCGCGGCCCCGGCCGCGGCCCCCGGCACACCGCCGGCAAGGGGGGCAGCCCCGGCGCAGGAGCCGGACGCGTCGCCGAGGGCTGCCGCGGCCGCGCAGGAGAGCAAGCAGGGCGCAAGAGGGGTTGCGACGGGCCCTGCACGGGCCGTGGGCGCCTCGCCGACGGCCGCCGCGGCAGCAGCGAAGACCGAGAAGGATGTGCGAGAGTCTGCGACCGCGGCCACGGGCGCCTCGTCGGCGGCCGCCGCGGCAGCGAAGGAGAGTGCGGAGGGCGCGAGAGGGGCTGCGGCCCCTGGCACGCCGCGCAAGCGGGGGAAGAACCCCGCACGGGCCGCGGACGCCTCGCCGGCGGCCGCCGCAGCAGCGGCAGTGGGCAGGGAGAGCGAGAAGTACCGCGCCCACGCCAACCCCGCCCACACCCACACCAGCCCCCCCAAGCCGTACCCCCCCAAGCCCTTCCCCCCGGGGCGGGAGCGGCATGACCGCCCCCCGAAGCGCGAGCGCTCACCGCCGGGCGTCACGCTGCCGCAACTGCAAAGGCAGCGGGACGCCCGGCGAGTGGTCCAGGAAGAGCGCAGCGGCGAGGGGGAGGGGAGCGGCGGACGGCGTGACAGGCAGGGGGCAGGGGAGGGGTCGGGGCACGGGAAGGGCGCGCGGGGGCGCGGGCAGGAGGCCCAGGTGCAGGGGACGGAGCGAGGGGTGGTGGAAGAGCGAGCGGGCCGGGGCGTGGTGGACGAGAGGCGGGACCCGCGACACGGGCAGGGGGTCGGGGAGGGGCCAGGGCACGGGAAGGGTGTTCAGGGGCGCGGGCAGGGTACCCAGGCGCAGGGGGCGGGACAAGGGGGGATGGGAGAGCGAGCGGGCCGGGGTGTGGGGGACGAGAGGCGGGACCCGCGACATGGGCACGGGACCGGAAAGGGGCCCAAGGGCAAGGGCAAGGGCAAGGGCAAGGGCCCCAAGGGACAGGAGGGACGGAGCACGGGAGCCCAGGGGGGAGGGCGGGGCGAGGGGAGGGGGGCAGAGGGCGGGGCACCCCCGCAGCCGGAAGTGCAGCCGGTGAGGTGCATCCCCCCCGGCATCCAACAGATGCCGGCACACCACACCTACCACCACCACCACCACCACCACCACCACCTCTACAACATCAACCCTGACGCCGGCGAGCTCATCCCCCCCCAACCCCCACGACACCAGCACCAGCAAGCCCCCCCCGCGCCGAGGGCGGAGCCGGCGCGGGTGGCCTCGGCGGAGGGGGGACGGGGCGTGGCACCGGCGCCGCAGGTGCAGGAGCAGCGAGGGGGGCCGGCACAGGGGGCGGAGGAGAGCCGGCCGTGGAACGTGGACTGGGGCGCAGTCCCGGACCCGCTGGGGGGGGAGACCCTCCCCCTGGTGGGGGAAGTGTACGGGTGGTTGTGCTGGGCCAACCAGGGGACCTCCAGGAGGTCGCGGAACCGGCCCTTCGATGCCGTGCTCCTCCGGAGGGACGGAGGACACCGGGAGGCACCCCCGGGGGGGTGGGCGGCACCAGAGGACCACGAGAGGGTCCTCAGGTCAGTGATCCGGGCGGCGTGGCCCGACAGGGAGCCGACGTGGCCGGCCTTCCTGGAGGGGGGGGCGGTGCTCCGCATCACGGATGCGGACGCCAACAACTGGCTCCCCCGGGCCCTGCGTAGCGCCCTCGCCCACTGGCGCTACCGCCGGCACAACCCGCCGCCGCCGCAGCCCCAGCCCCCACACAAGCGGCGGCGCAAGTGAAGACCCAGACGGCGGGCACGGGAGGAGGGGATGGGCCCCCTGACCCACGCCCCCCCCACGGTACGGCACGACGTGCGGGGATGCGCCGCCACCCGCGGGAGGGAGTGCGGGGGCGCCAAGCGCGGGGAGGAACCGGCTGCCCCGCAACCTGCTAACCACTGACCGCTAACCATCAGCCACCCCCGGCCGGCCGGCGCCGCGCGGCAACGGCCGGGGAGGTGAGGGCCCCGGCGAGGGCCTGCGCGGGCATCCAGCTCTCGGTAGGGGCTGGCCCCCGGGACCAGGGCCGCCATGCCGCCCCCGCCCCCCCCCGACGTGCACGACGGAGCAAGAAGGAGGCCGCGCCCCACATGACCCTCCCGTAACCACAGCCCGCTCCGAGGTGACGGAGGGAGGGTGTCAAGTCAGATGAGGCCCCCAGGGGGGCGGTCCACGGGCCGCCCCTCACCCCCCCCACCACGGGGCGGCACTTCAGCCCCGACCGCAAGCGCGCGCCGGAAGGGAGAGCACCGGCGACGCGGAGAGAGCCGGGAAGGGGTACCACAGGCCGCCGCCTGGAACGAGAGCAGGGAGGCCGCGGCGCGACACCCCCCCCCCCCCCCCCCGCCCCCCCGCCGGCCCGCCGGCCGCAGGGGCCCCGGCCTCCACCCCCCGAGGCTGAAGGGACGGACCCCCCCGCCCGAGAGGGGAGCCGGAGTGTGACCCGCCCCGACGCCCCAGCCGCCGGCTCCAATGGGGGCCGCGAAGAGCAAGTGGGCCCGCGCCTGCGCACCGGGACGCCGCGCAGATCGTGCCCAGAGAAGCCGGGTGGGCGCGAACCGGAATGGTATGGGTGGCCACGCCCCCCATGGACAGCACGACGCCAAGGGACGCCCGCTTTGTTGCCTACCCAGGGAAGGCGGCCCCGCAACCCGCTAACCACTGACCGCTGACCCTCACGGCCACCCCCGGCCGGCCAGCGCCGCGCGGCAACGGCCGGGAGGTGAGGGGCCCCAGGGAGGGACTGCGGGAGGATCCGGCACTCGGTAGAGGGGGGCGGGGGAAGGGCGCGACCCCCCTGGCCGATGGCTGGCCCCCGGGGTTGGGACCGCCCAGCCGCCCCCCCCCCCCTTTATTGGCCGACAGGGGGCATCGCCAGGGAACCGGAGGACCCCCCCCCACTCCCCCCCCCCCCCCCCCTCCCACACAGGCCCGAGAGCAGGCGGGGTGCCCCCCCCCCCCCCCCCCGCACCCACCCCAGCTGGGGAGCCACAGGCGCGGCCCTCCGCCCCCCCAGGGCCGGGGGGGCGCCCCCACCCACAGGAGGAACGGCGACACGGTAAGGGCAGCGGCGGCTGGACCTGCCCCCACGAACCCACACCGGCGTGCCGGAGCAACGCGCACAACGGAGCACGAAGGAGGCCGCGCCCCACATGACCCTCCCGTGACCACAGCCCACTCCGAGGGGAACGAGGGGGGGTTTGCAGGTCAGCCGGAGCCCGCAGGGGAGCGGTCCACGGGCCGCCCCTCACCCCCCCCCGCCCCGGGGCGGCACGTCAGCCCCGACCGCACGCGCGCGCCGGAGGGGAGGGCCAGAAAGGGGTACCACAGGCCGCCGCCCGGAACGAGAGCGGGGAGGCCGCAGCGCGACACCCCCCCCGAGGCAAGGGGAATGGGCCCCCCCACCCGAGAGGGGGGCCGGAGTGTGACCCGCCCCCCCGCTCCGGCCGCCGGCCCACAAGGGGGCCGCGAAGAACAAACGGGCCCACGCCTGCGCACAGGGACGCCGCACAGATCGTACCCGGAGAGGCTGGGTGAACACGAACCGGAGTGGTATGGGGGGCCACGCCCCCCATGGACAGCGCAACGCCAGTGACGCCCGCTTTGTTGCCTGCCCAGGGAAGGCAGAGGGACGGAAAGAGACAGAGCGACCCCCCGCCCTACAGTCAGTCGGCGACCCGGTGGTGCTACTGCCCGCCACTTACCCCAGTGCACGTCAGTCGGCGATCCAACGCACCCCACCCAGCCCCCTCCCCAGTCCCGACCCCGTGCGCGTGGACTGCGCGTGGACGGCGCACAGCCCCACCCTCAGGGCAGGATACATAGCCGACGACACCCCACAGTGGCGTAAGAGACTCCCGCGGACGAGGGCACCCCCCCGGGGACGCCCAGCCGCCGCCCCCGCAACCCCAAGCCGAGTAGGGGGGAACCGGGACCGGACCGCCCCCCCCCAAGCACGCCAGACGGAGCACGGGACCGGGGCAGGACACGCGGAGGGGCACGGACCACATGGAACGGCCCTACCAGCGCCCAGTGCCGGGACCACGCGAGATGCGCGCGCCACACCACCCAGCGGGGAGCGGACACCGCGAGAGCGCGAGCGCACACACACGAAAAGGACACGCGGGGACCACCAGAAGGGCAACCGGACCGAGCGCGCGGAACGCACAGACCACCTGGAATGGCGTACCAGCGAGCGAGGGTAAGGGACACCCGGACGGGACGGCCCGCCACACGCAACGCGGGATACGCGGGGCGGGAAGGGGGAAGAAGGGGAAACACAACACCAGGAACCGGCCCGAACCCCCCCGAACCGGCCGCGAGCGCCGCGCACACACAGACGGGACACTGCACCCGCCAAGGCAGTAGTGGCGCACGGCGCCACGCCCCAACCCCTAGGCTAGGCAGCCACCGCGCCAGCCCAAGGGGGTCCCACTGGCGACAAGCCAGTAGCACGGGCCCGGCGGCGCCGGTGCCCCGGGCGACCACGCATTAGGGGGGCGACGCAGTGGGTAAGCGCCCGCGGCCACGGCTGCGAATTGATGCACTGACCGGGGAGTGGCGAAACGGGGACGCCGGGGAAGGACGGGGCTCCGAGCTCTGTGAACCCGGGGGACTCCGCCACCAGGCAGGAGGTGCGTCTTGGAGGGCCCCCCACTAGGACCCGGTGGGGAGGATATCACCTGGCCCGACCAGGTGGCCCCCCGGGGCCGAAAGGCGTCTAGTACCCGCAAAATCAAACCTCAAACCTCAAACCTCAAACCGCAATGTTCCAATGAGTGTCATTGCACGGAGAATTAGGCTTACACGTCCAAAGGGTGGTATTGGTGGCACCCCAATCAATCCAAGACATGTCCATCTCCGTTTGTTTACGTGTTTTCCAATGTTTGGAACACCGAACCCAAAGGTAGGTGGCGGTTTAGCCCCGGGGTCGACGGGTTTCTTCGCCGGAGGTTTAGAGTGACCCACGGCGTTGACGGAGGTGTCAGCGGGTTCGGAGGTGTCAGGGTCCGCCGTAGCCTCCGCATTAACCGCATTCACCGCGGTTTTTTTGTGAGAAGGGCGATGAGTGTACGTCACCGTCGTCTTGTCTCCTTTATTGAGGCGTTCGAGAGCTTCCCTCTCCGACACGCTTTTTTGGGCAAGGGCGTAGATTTCCGCAGGCTTCAAACGAGGCCTACGTTGCTCCACTTTCATAGTGTAGCCGCGTGTGTGAGGTGTGTTGTTGAGTTTCAAGATCCACTCCTGGAGAGCCGGGTCTTTGCAGTCAACTATCACCCCCGGCCCCGAATAGGAAACAATCTCGGGAACCGTAGTGCAAGCTTGAGCGCTATATTTCCTGAGTTCCTTTTCGAATGGGGCGCGACCCGGCGAAGGGTCAAGGCCACTAAAATCCACCACATAGCTGTCTGGGCTATTCTTAGCCTCTTGCTTGACGACCTTCTCCTTGATCCACGGGAGCTTGCTTAGGAGCTGCTCCCGGATCACGTGGGGACGAGTCTCATTGCTCAGAGGCAACAAACGTTGCCAACGAGCATAGAAATCTTCAAGGTGGATGAGGGTCACTTGCCCTTTAACCACCCTGGGGGTGAGGGATCGCCACCTTTCATCAGCCCTTGAGGGGTCATACTCGTGGAAACGTTGTTCCAAAAAGTCCCACAACTCTTTGAGGGTGGGGGCCGTGCGTGTGTGGTGGGTGGCCTCGGCAACCCGGGCGTTGATGATCGCCTTTAGCCATGGGGGCAAGGTACTCAAAATCATTTTTGCCTCGTTGGCCTTTCGGTACATGGGATCACACCCCCCCAACCATTGTTGAAGCTTCTCCACCCACTCGTCGTAGCACTCTAGCTGCCCATTAAATTGCGGTTTAGGCATATCACTATCCTCCACCGCTTTGGTGTAACTATTTTGCACCATAGGCATTTGGTACGGGTGGTAAGCAGGGGGAGCCATGGTTGGGAGTGCACCTCCACTTGCACTTGGTGCAACCTTCACTGGAGAGACTGTACACGTATCCGTAGGATGAGAGGGCGTGTACGAAGGTTTCCCAGGGGAAGTGAAAACATTTTTCGTGAGGGGATTAATGTTCCCCAACGAAGAGGTGTTCTCCTCTTCATTGGCCCACGGGGCCGTAGGCTCCGTGGGGTGTTCTTCGCCCTTAGGCGTCGCCCTCCACTCGGGAAAAGCACGTTCCTTCTGCTTTTCGGTGATTCCCCTCCACGATGTAGGCTCTTGGGGGTGGGGGTGTTCGTGGTGTTCTTCCCCCCCCCTCGGCCACCCCGAATCCGGACAAGCGTTCGGATGGTAGATGCAATCGTGGGATGGGTGGACGGAGAAAGGAAGGACACACCCACCACCGGATGAACCGGATGGCGCGCCCATGGGCGCCGTAGGCGCCGCCGGTGTAGGATCAGGAACGGGTGGAGGCGCCGATGGCGGGGGTAGGACCACCGTAACGGGTTCCGCAGGCGTGGAGTACCAGTGGTCCCACGCATCGATCCTAGACGCAACGGGGGCGTAACGTGTAGCGAGCGACTCCACTGCGCTAAAGCACTGTTGCCGTTGGACATCTTAAGATGATCTGCCACGCTAGCCTCCACCAACTTAGAATCCCGGCGGTAGCCCTGAACCGCCGCGTCAAATTTAGGCAATGTAGACAACATTTGGGTCATCCGGTCCCCGTAGGACTGACTGATGCCCACGGTAGAGGCTACTGCCTGAGAAAGTTCCTGATGGGATCGCTGCAACTCCAGATTCTGAGTTCGCAGGTCCTTCACCTGCGCCAACAGAGATTGGATGCACGTTTCGTAGTGCACCACACACCGGGGACAGCCATAGGTGTGCTGTAGGTCGTCCTCCCCCCGTGTAGGAGTGGGGCCCCCAGAATGTCGAAAGGGTGGACCCCCCCCTCCACGAGGAGGAGATGACCCACCACCGCCCCCCCCAGCAGCCCCCCCTGCCTTGGAGGGACCAGAGGGCCCCCCCGCAGGGCGAGACGGGGGTGCGGGGCGCGCAGCAACAGGCGCTGGCGCCCCCCCACTAGAGGGATGTCCCCCCCCCGAACCCCCACCACTAGATGGCCGAACCAGGTGCGGGATTCCTTGCACGTGCTCGATGTAAGCCACCTGGCGGTGGCGGGGTGACGGCGGAGGGGGAACATGACCAACAGTATTCGGTCGCGGCGGTGGGGGTGGGGAATCGTCCACCACAATATACTGTGGTGACTCATGAACCACTATAGGTGATCGAGTTCTCGGATGGGAAGCAAAAACAGGCTCCGATCCCGTTGCAACCTCTGGATCCCCCCCCCAATTGGGCAGTTGGGGGTCCTCCGTAGGAGATGTATTTGTGGGGGGAGAGACCAAATTTATTGGGAGGGTTGCTGAACCTCCCTCCACCTGATTCCCTCCCCCGCAGCACAGATTGTTGACCTTCGGCATTGCCGGAGAATCATCCACTAGGGATGGACGATCTTTCGTGCCACTCATAGGCACTGGAGATGTAGTACCGGCCCGGTCCTCCGTAGGCTCCGGAGATTCCACGACAAGACACGGGCGGTTTTTGACGCCGCTCATAGGCATCGGGGACTCTTCCACAGCAATGAACTGAGGGGCCGGAGAGTCCTCCACCGTGATGTAGTGGGGGGCCGGGGATTCTTCCACAAGCATGGGGCGATCCCTGGTCTCTGACATAGGTTCAGGAGGTGCAGGCGACGAGGCAACGGAAATAGGGGAATGATGGAGTTCATGACGTTCCAACACTGCAATCTCCTACTCCTCATCGTCGTTCCACTGCTCCACCGCCAGGGGGAACCACTGGTCACACTCATCCTCCTCGATTTGCGTGGGGGATTCCTCGATGATCGTAGGATTTAGCCTGGATCCGCTCGGGGGAATGGGATACGCTCCCAAGGCAGGAGATTCCTCCACCAGGGAGGGAAACCGCCGCGATCCACTCATTGGAGTGGGCGACGATTCCACCACAGTGGGGTTCTGCCTAGTCCCCGACAGGGCTTGCTGGATCAGGGCCACGGCCTCTCGAGCCGGACCCAGATGGCCATGGGGATCAGGCGTGAGCGCGAGGACTTGACGGTTTTCAGCGTCGAGTTGGTCAACAATGGGGCTGACGGGCCCTGCCGCAAACAGGTTTTTTCTGACCTGAGGCTCTGGCAACCCCCCTAGCGACGGAGGAGTGCCAGAGTCGACCACGATAGGCCCCATTGGCGAAGCCATCGTACCCCAGTCGGCAGCGCGTGAGGGCGCCGCGTTCGTACGCTCGATCACCCCAGTAGATTGGTCGATTACTGCCCGATTCTCGGCGCTAGTAACGGTTCCCGAGCCCATAATAGGCGATTGTGGTCCTCTTATCGCTCCCTGAGGGTGGCCGTCTACTCCCCCCCCAACCATCCCAGGTACACCAGCTGGATTTCGAGGATGGGGGGCCCCGAGGGGAACATTCGGGGATTTCGGAAACTTAGGATTCGTAGCCACTTGGGGCTTGGCCCGTTTTTGCGGCCCCTGCCCGGTCGATGGGGTCAGGGCCGAGGAGGTCCTGAGAGTGGGGACCTGGACACCCTCAGCTATCCCTCCCGGGGAAGAGATTTTAATTTGAATTTGGTCCACGATGTCTTGGACCGATCGCTTTCCGCGATGCCCAACGCCCAACAGAGACGAAACATTTTCGCCTCTGCTACCATGAAACCAGACCGGGTGGTCAGGAGCAGAGGTCGCAGTGGCATGGGCAGCAACATTGCTTGGCACCGAAGACATAACGATAGTGTTGACTGAATGGTATCCTGCAAACAGATATGGTACACATAGCCAATGAAATACCTGATATGCACATATGAGAAATCCACCCTATCATCCACTAATTGATATAACTACTAAACATCCAAGATTGCCTTATCTATCCCACATCCTATGTTCCTAACAAGGAAATGGAAAATGATATACCCTATCCCACATATATCCCATATATAGGGCCAAATAATGCTCCCTTAGGGGTAAAATGCCAGGGTAGGGTTGTGACCTGCTTCAGATGAAATCGAATGCTTACTTGTACTCGATGTTTCGCATTGTAATTCCGCCATTGATCACACACGTTGGTGAGGAAGAGTAAGAAAAAGTCACCTCGATGTCTTTTGTGGGAGACTTGATCCAGGCCAAGCCCCCCTTATTCTCTGGGAAGTAATGAAGACTAACACTTAATCACTTTTATCACTCTTTTGAAACATTAAAGTACATTTTTCAAAGTAACCAGGGTTGTAACCCTAGCCTCACATTAAGTTCACCTCTACCGCTCAAGTGAGCCGAGGTATCTTCTTTCATGGAGGTAATACCGAAATAAACTAGGCACTTCATGCCTTTTTCCTGAGAGGTTAAGCCTGATGGTCT
Organism: Eutreptiella sp. 'Long Island Sound 2002'; assembly: GCA_964036045.1. NCBI lineage: Eukaryota > Euglenozoa > Euglenophyceae > Eutreptiales > Eutreptiaceae > Eutreptiella > Eutreptiella sp. 'Long Island Sound 2002'. Next base: position 18,132,097 of record OZ038390.1, read on the forward strand.
CCCAGCTGAGGACCTAGATACTCAAACGTTTCATTTATTCTTTGTGTTCCTATTCTGTAACTGCTTCTGAATTCAGTTGCTTGGCCAACCTGGCCAAGCCACATCCTGTGTCTGGCGCAGCCTACTCGCCCCAGGTTCTTAAGCAACTCCTTTGCATTCCAAACTTTCCACATGCAGTGCTTATGACTGTCTATTGGGCTAGACTTATGTCAATGTTCACTACAAAACCAGTTTACTTTGTTTGTAAAAGATTGCAGCTTTGTACTTGAGCATGCATTGTTCATCAACAGCCCCTCTGTGCTACTCATGCTTTCCTTTGGAAGGAGAACACCTTGAATTGAATCAATCTGGTGTTTGGTTGCCCTGCTCAACTTCTTTGTGACTAACATTTTGCATTGGGGAAAATCATCAAGGTTTTCATCATCAAAAACAAGGAACGAGCACAACAAGGGTAAGCCAGAAACCTTTTGTGGTAGCAGAGAGAGCAGGCCAGGAGTAGCTTAAAGCATCAAACGCAGGCCATTTGATTTCAAATGATCATGTATGTGACACTTAGTGCTAAGATGTTATTCATGAGATCTAGGCCAAGGGCTGAACGTGCAGGGCCGTCAAGCCAGTATCCATATGCGACAGACCATTATCTACAAGTGGAATCATTCTTCGGGATCCTGGCCATCGTGGAGAGCATGCAGCAAGAGGGGGGGAAGAAGAATATATTGTTGTTGAACTACGTTCATACGCCGAGGCCTGCACCTTAACATTGGAGAACGTCGAGAGATTGGGGGGCAGGGACCCTGTAGCGGCAACATTAGCTTCCATGGTTGCCCGGTGTGAAGGATCCTCCCTTCCTCCTTCAGCAACTAGTCCCGATTCCGCACATGCCAGATTGGCGAAAACGAAAGTGAAAGAGTGGCGAGGGAAAGGGAAAGAGCAGGCCGACACCCTCAAGAGGTGGGACGAAGGATGGGAGGTACCTTTTGGTGAAGAAGCTGCCTCCATCCACTCGTTGGAGATGTTTGCCGACTTGAAAACTAGGGTGACCACGCCCTTACTAAAGAAAATGCCCGAGCTGGTGTGTGTGGAGCGGGCCTTTCCTCCACAGGACGTAGCTCCCACATTGGGTCTTGATGACACCCCTCAGCTACTCACAAGTGTCCTTGGTGCAGGTGAAGAGCAGTCAGACCTGAGTACCTTGTCTGCGGCACTTAAAACAAAACTGCGGTTGTCTAACTTGATGAAGCCCCCTCCTACCATGTCCCCTGGAGTTGAACTACTGACCAGGGACGTGAAGAGCTGAGAAGACATGCACTGCACCCTTACGGACACCTGTCCTAGGCCCTTTGACCTTCGTGTGGGGATTGTGTTTGTCTGTAATGTAGGTGACGCCTCAGAGGCAAAGATGAAGAGCCATGGCCTAGGTGCTTTGGCACCATTGGCCATCTCACCCGCTTCACCTCCTTCAAGTGGAACAGGTAGTATAGGTGGATTGGGGAGGGTAACGAAGGCCATGGCCACGGCGAACCTTGAGATCGAACTCCCTGAGTTTAATCCCAAAAACCTGCGCGAATGGGGTGAAGACTTTACGGAAGGATTACTCCTCCATGTGCAGCAGTACATCGCCGTAAACACAAAATGCACAGTTATGAAGAAATCGTGCAAAAAGAAATTTCTTCAGCGGCAAGTGAAGACCGCTATGAGGCAGAGCTCGAGCTGGGGCGAAGTCCTCAAAAGACCGGAGCAGATGTACCCAGTCTATGAGATGGGCTTGAGTTTCCGTACTGAAATCGAGGAGTTTCCTTCACTTCCCGAATTCCCGTCAGCAGCCCGTGTTTCCGAGTTCGTGGCGTAGCTGAAGGAGCTCATGGGCGGATGAACCCCAGCTCCTGTGGTCCTAATGAGCCTCACCTGGCTAGTAGGGAAAATTCCTCGGAAGACTTGGAAGAACTGCCGACGGACATCCGGGAGCAAAGATCGGACGCACTCTTGTGGTGATGTGATCAATCTGTCGATCGAACTGGCCATGGCGAGGGAGAATGACTATCACATAGACAAGTGTAATAGGTTTAGGTGTAAAGATCGCTAATGCGATCGCGCGCGCATGTAGACACGCTTGAAGGTAAAATAAGATAGACATTTAGAAAGCGAGGAGCAGCGCATTTGTAGGTATTTTACATTATACATTTCTGTGTGTATACAGACTGACGGGAAGACATTAAGTTTTGAGAAGTGTTTGTTGATTTGTATCGCGCTGCGCTTGTGAAGGATTTGGGATCTGAAGGATTTTGAAAACACAAGGGGATTTGGAGATTACAAAGAAAATACATCAACAAGCAGAGTATTATTACAATCCCATCAGTCGAAAAAAAATGGACACTCAAAAAGTGGAAGCTGGCGCTGACGCTGAAGCTGGCGCTCAAAAACTGGAAGCTGATTTCAGCTTTCACTACAAGACTTGAAGCTTCTACTACGAAGACTGGCGGCCAAAGATGATGAGAACGCCGCATTGAGAATACGCGTGGAGAATTTGCTGGCAGCCGTAAAGGAGACTGGCGCCATGCAGAGCGACGCAGCAAAGTTTCAGGGTTGACGATGAACAGGAGTGGCCAGTAAGAAGCGTCCGGGGACGCAGCCAGAGGAGTGATTTAGGTAGAATTTTATGGGTGCGTTGTATGCATTTTTTTTGTTGTGAACGCTTTGTGCTTCGCTTTTGAACGCGCTATGCTTCACTTCGTATGTTATTAAATTTTATGATTACTACTTTGCGTTTTGTGTTCCACTCCTGCCTTGCAGGTGGATTCAAATGTCAACCACAGAATCAAGTGCTGAGAGTGTGGTGAGCAACAGAGCGCACATTTGTGGTGTGTTGCTTGTTGCATGCCTGCTTGGTGTGCGTGCTATCTGTCAGTGTTCCCCTTTGGGTTGTCTTTTTGTTGTCTTTTCTTTGTCCATCATTTTTTATGTATTTTGGACTGGTTGTCTGCCTGCCCCCTTTGGGTAAAGACACGACCCTTATTTCATTTTTGTATTTCACTTCATATTTTTTATAGTTAAGGGTGCGACCTTCCATGGTGAGTTGGTAGGTGTTTCAGGGTTTCTATCTCTACAATTCTGTATGGGTGGTATTTTTCTATCTGCCGCCTGCAGCAACTGCTGCCCATAATGGGCGATGATTAGATGTACGGTAAACCCCCTACTGTTTAAGGAGCGTGAGGCTCCAAACCCCCAAACCCTAGGGTGTGCGCGTGATGCGCTGAGTGGTGCGTGAGGTACCCCGCCCGCGCTGCGTGATGCAGCGATTGTCTTTTTTGGTGCGCGATGCATCTTGTGCTATGGGTTTGAGTGATTCTTTTCCTGGACACCCCTCCCTGAGATTGGTTGTATTTTTAGGGTGATTTTTCTGCTCGGGGTGGTGCGTGTGTTTCGCTCCGCCCCCTGGCCTTGATGTGTGATTCACAGGGCCTGGTCTTCGGGATATTGTTGTCGTGGGTTGGTGAGCAGGTATTGTATGCCCGCTTTTGTATAACATCTTTTATGACCCTGTGTGTGTTTACCTCAGTGTTTTTGTTTTCGCCTTTTGTGTTTCGGTAAGTTTTTCTTTTTCTTTTCCTTTTGATATTTTATACGGTGGTACATTTTCTTACGTCTGTGTGAGTGTGTTGTGTTACTTCACTTGCTTTTATTGTAAGCGTGTGCATTTGTGCGGGGGTAATGGCATGTCAAGGCTGAGTGTCGTTGAGTTTTGCGTCAGCTTGCTCAGTTTCTTATTACACATACAACAAATACAGTTACGCGTTTGGCTTCACCACAGCTGATAAAAATTTTGCAGGTTAGGCTCACCTCGTATTCATGCACGTTTTTATATGTCATGTGCATTAGCATAGTTGTTGTTGTGTAGTGTGTAGTGTCTAACCTCAGTGCTTGCTGTTCAGATCCCGAGTGAAGCGGGAATCAAAGTTTCGGTTTGGTGAACATAATCAGGTATGACTGAAGATTAGACACGTCTTTTATATGATATGCATTTTTCTCCTTTTGCCTTTGCACTGCAGCAACAGCGAATGGGCATCACGTGGACGAGGCGCTCAAGGGTCTGCTTTCGGTGCAGGAGCATCAAACAGAATGCATTCAGGTTAATACAGGTTAAGTGGATTTTCTGTATATTACTGCAGGTTTGCACTTTCAGAGAATTGGGCAGAGCAAAATAAACACAACACCGTCCACGCTGTTTGTGCTGCAGGGCAGGCAGGGTATTAATGTCTGTACATAGTCTAACCTTTTTACGGGCAGGCAATCGCGAAAATTGTTAAAAATTTTCTGACAGCCCCCCCCCCCCCGGAATCCGCGCACAGCACTGTAGCGCCTGCTTAGCCATTGCTGCAGACAGTTTTTCTGTTTGTAGGCAGGTCAGTATGCTGTGTCACACGCCCCCCCTCAACACCTATGCCTCTCCTGACTGGTATGTAGGGCTGCAGTGAAATTCTGTAGCACGCCTCAGTGACTTTTTTTTTCGGGTGTGTGTTTGACTGTTTTTTGTTTGCCACCCTGTGCTGGGCATTCAACAGCTCAGCCCCTCCTCCCCCCCCCCCCCCGGTGTAAAGATCTGAGTGTCTACTTTTTCTGAGTCAGCCATTTGCTGAGGTGCCCCCCAGCAAATAACTTGGGAAGGGAGTGTAATAGGTTTAGCTGTAAAGATCGCTAATGCGATCGCGCGCGCATGTAGACACGCTTGAAGGTAAAATAAGATAGACATTTAGAAAGCGAGGAGCAGCGCATTTGTAGGTATTTTACATTATACATTTCTGTGTGTATACAGACTGATGGGAAGACATTAAGTTTTGAGAAATGTTTGTTGATTTGTATCGCGCTGCCCTTGTGAAGGATTTGGGATCTGAAGGATTTGGAAAACACAAGGGGATTTGGAGATTACAAAGAAAATACATTAACAAGCAGAAGGGGTACCCAGAACCTATGGCCCATGGCCCGGAGGCCTGTGAGCCGTCACACCCGTTATGGCCCATGGCCCGGAGGCCTGTGAGCCGTCACACCCGTGCGGAAGCTGTTGACACCGGCTGTCAGCGGGATATCCCTGTTCTCTAACCCGCGAAATCTGGAATCCAATTTCTAACCATTAAGTCGATGTGGGATTACCCTAATTTTACTGTCTTGGTCGATTTGCGGTTAGAAATCGGTGAACTACCCGATTTCTACCGCGATTTCTAATTGTCGTGAAATCGCCGCAGTCGCGCCGCCTGTCGTCGCCTGTTCCGTGCACTGCATTAGATAATTCTGTAAAGCGATTTTTCTTGAAGTTAAGACCGAAACACTCTTCGAGTGATCCGCAATTTTTTCCTTGATATAACGCATCGCGTCCCATATTTTCCCAAGAAAATCTGGGCGGCCGAAGGCGCCTTGAACCCCCAAGTGGAATAACAAGGGCTACGAGCGTTCAAGCGCCCAAGGACGAATTAACGTGCCTCATAGGCACTGTGTATGAGGTTTTGCCCCCCATAGTCATAGGATGAGGCCAAAGGATCCCAACTCCATAGGCCCAAAGGGTTATTTACTTTTGAAGCGGTACCCAGAACCTATGGCCCATGGCCCGGAGGCCTGTGAGCCGTCACACCCGTGCGGAAGCCGTTGACACCGGCTGTCACCGGGATATCCCTGTTCTCTAATCCGCGGGATCTGGAATCCGATCCTTAACCATTGAATCGATGTAGAATGACCATAATTTTATTGTCTTAGGCGATTTTCGGTCGGAAATCGGTGAAACACCCGATTTCTACCGCGATTTCTAATTGTCGTGAAATCGCCGCCTGATGTCGCCTGTTCGCGCGCCTTCGTTGCTTCTCCGTGGCGAGTTTTGTGATTGACTTTTCTCGAGTACCTGTGAGGTTCTAAGAGAACTCAAGGGCTGAATCTAGAGGGTATTCAATGTACTTTCATCTGGTGTGTTCACCAGAATTTTTCGCCGTTGCGTTTTCGAGAAAATCAGCGCGCAAGGCTTTCCGTCGATCGTGCGAACTCATGCTTCTCAAGGACCATGAGTTCCGACGGAACCCTACATCTCCCCCCTATGTCTTTCATCCATGCCCCTTTCACGCGGGCATATCATCTTGTATAGGGAAGCGCGCAATGGCGGTGTTTTAGGCAGCCTATGGGTCTCGCAAACCCAAGTCGTTTGCGTGCGCAGGCGCTAACTTTGTGGCCTTGTGAGCATGAACGTTAATAACCGAACACAATGCTCACAAGACCAAAAGCCCTAGGCTATTTTTGATTTTCGAGCCAACTCAACGATGGCTCCACGCAATTCAATGCGTACCAAAACTCTATTTTCGAAAAAGGGCAAGTTTTGGTCGAAAATTAGGCCGAAATGGCCAAACCCCCGAGGCTCGTACTCGAAGCCTATGGGGAGTTGAGCCTCGAACCAAGGCAATATGTAGAGTAGAGACCACGAAGGACATTGTGGATGGCTTGGTTGATTTGTACAACCTTGTCTTCTATCTTATATAATTTCGCCTTGTGAGCACGCGTGCCATATTGCCCCTTTGCACATGCGCTCATATGCAAGCACTATTGACACCAGTGGGCAGAGACAATCTAACCATGGTGTGCATATTTGAAAGCACCTACTATGGGCCTACTCCAAAAGTGTTTGCTCATATTTTTGTTCTGCAATGACCCAAAGATATGTTCATGCCAATATCGCCGATATATGCACTTTTTCCCATAAATAGTGTGCTTCAAGGATTGAGGTGTTAAAAATGCTTTCATTGTGCTTTGAACCTCAACCCTTGTTGCAAAAGGGAAGCAAAGCTTCGGTTTGCATCCATGCAAAAGCCCGAGGCTCCTTTCTTTCGTGATACGGAGATACGCTATTTGGAGGGACCACTTTTGGGTGAATTTTGGCCGTTTTGCCCAAAATGGCCACAAACTCCTTCTCCCCCTGATTTCATCCCGAGGTTGCATGCGCCACTTGACCAAGGGTAAGGGCAATTCGGAGAGGGCACACAAACCCGCATCGAATGGGGTGTTTCCCCATGTGGCCTCTCCTCTCAATGGGAAAGTTGTGAGTCACCCAATTTGGGGTATGTTGCCATTCTGCCCCATTTGTGTGTCACTTTCCCTCCAATGGGAAAAATAGCTAGAGGCGATCATGAGGGTTGGCAAGTGGCATATATTGGGACCTAAGTCCCATGTGTTTTTAGCATTTTTGGTTGGAAGAATCCTCACCGTGGCCATGGAGATATGGAATCATGAGTGCGGGCCATTTTGGCCAAATTTCGCTGTTTTTGCCATTGTATGCCATATTGGAATTACCATATCTCCATGGGGCACGGGATCTAGCCAGAAAGGAGGGGCGAATATTGTAGCATATGACCAAGGGTTGAATGCCATTGAGTTTCGTATATGCTCCTCTGGCTCATCCGGAGTTATTCAACTTTTGGTGCGATCCACGATCCCCCCCCTTTGCACCGCATGTTGCTTTCTGCCCCGTCCGTGTGGTCATCCCCTCGGTGAACAGTAAGCAGCCAGCGTGACAGCAAGCGATAACCCAGGGCATGGGACCAAAGGGGATATCAAGGGTTGTGAATCAAGGCTTGGCGCGTCAATATCGCCAAGATTTCCTACCCTGGACGGTCGCCCGAGACGGCCCATTTTGCCATTTTGGCAATTATGACCCCACTTGACGAACCCGTGGCGCCCTGATGCCGGGACCTCAGAGGGAACCAGGTTGGGTGAGGGCTCCAGGGAGTTCGTACTGGAAGGGCAAAGGGTCAGTTGCCTCGTCCCTACCTCTGGCGGGTCCGGACGAGGGGTAAATTCTGGAGATTTTGGAGCTAATATCAGTTTGGGCTGAAACAGCCCATTTTCAGCTACCAACTCCTAGGGGATAATGGCGGAGCCATATCTCTGGCTCAGAGAGGAGTTGGAACGTGCCGTTAAGGGAGCACAGGGAGCTACCGTCGGTTGGCCTTGGAGCTCCTTGGTTCCCAGGAACTCGCCTGTTGCTGGGCGGGACACCTCCCCTATTGGCAGGGTTTCAGGGTCCGGACTGAGCAGGGCATGGGTTGTGTTTGAGCCCCCGCCCCCACCAGCCACTGAGAGGGTCGGACCTGGGATTGGGATACGAGTTAGGACTGAGTGTCTATTGTCCTGTGATGCCCTTACCCCAGTCCAGTCTTAACCCCATGTGTACATATCCTGATGTGTTGCTGTACATACTTTTGTTCCCTTGTTTGCAGAGTCGCAAGGATCCTGAAACGCTTTGTCTCATGACACGAGCGTAATTGATGCCCCTGTGAGCGCAGTGCTTTGCCTGCCTGCTTGCTTGTGCGTGTCACCGCAGCGTCCCGTGGCCAGGCCCCCCACGGGAACGCGTCAAAAGCGTTTCACCGCCGCGGGGTTACCCATCCCTCGCGTGTCACTCGGGGCCACCAACCCCGAGCAGCGCGGCGCAGCAGCTCGCAGCTCGCAGCTCGCAGCGCAGCGCAGCGGCTCGCAGCGCCGCCCAGCGACAGCGCCGAGTTCGTCACGAAGCCCGCAGCGCCGTCCAGAGCATCGCCCTGACCGCGCCGCGACCGTGAAGGAGGTGCACAGACCAGGACTCCTGCTTCAGCGAGTCCCATCGGCCGACCAGCAAGGCCGCGTCAACCACCTCCACAACCACCGGCTGACCAGCACCAGCCGCACACCCAGTCCAGTGCTGCATCACCCGCCTCAACAAACACCACCAGGACCAGTTCGTTGAGCGGAACGAGTGACCACCAAGGACCTCAAGACCAACTACGCCCCCCGCTGCCATGGTAAACTGGCAAGAAGAGGGCAAGACGTGGCCGCGGCCCCACCCCCATGCGGCACGCCTGCTGCGTGGGTTGGTTTGGGACCAGCACTACCGCCACAGCCACCCCCAGTGCAAAGGCGGCATGCACGGGAGTTTCGAGCTCCGCACGGACATGGCCCCCGACCGCCTGCAGGCCGTGGATCACTGGCTGCGGGCGGAAGGGTTTGCCTTCCGCTTCCAGCAGAGGCGCTGGAGGACCTGGACCCGGCCGGACAGGCCCGGCGAAGGGCTGCGCCCCGACGGGATTGAGGAGGACGAGAACTCCAACGAGTACCCGTCGGGCGCCTCGATCAATGTCTCCATGTGCGACATGATCGAAAAGAACTTCCCGGAACCGGGGAGCGAGCGCAGGCTGCAGGGCAGCAGCAGCAGCGCGTCTCCGGGGAAGGAGAAGCGGTCCGCCGGGGACAGGAAGCGGGAACAGAAGTGGCGGGAGTACCAGGAGTCCCTGGCCGCCGAAGCCGTCCAAGGCGCCAGGGGCGGAACCCCAGCCCCCAGCCCCCAACGGACCGGTGGCGGTCACCACCCCGGCCACACCACCCTTGGCGACTACTTCCAAGTCGCCAAGCAGACCAAGGCCAAGCCCCGTCCGCAACTCCTGAAGAAGTCAGGCCCCAGCAGCGACGTGGAGTCGGCCCACCGCGGGAGGATGCCGGCCGACCAGGCCAGCTCCAGCAGCCGCGTTGCTCCCGACCAAAGGGACGTGGCGCGCGCCTGTGAGCGCGCCTGTGGGGTGCCCTGCAACCTTCGGGTTGCCCGGCAACGGGCCATGCAGCAGGACGCTGCCATGGAGGGCGCCTCCGGCATCGCCCAGCAGGAGGCTGCAGAGTGGGCGCATGGCATGGCCATCCACGCCTCGACCGTGGCGGCCATTGCGGCAGGACTCACGGCCGTAGCCGCCCATGGGGCAGCGACTGCCCAGGTCAACGGTGAGGTGGCGGCAGCCGACGAGGAAGCCCGCCTGACGCAGGAGGCCATTGCCTGCAAGGAGGCCGAGGTGAAGGCGCTGGAAGAGGCGCTTGCCCAAGAGAGGGCAAAGAAGGAGGCGGAGGAAAGGGCCCACGCCGAGGCAACGGCTAAGGCCCAGGCGGACGCCGCCAAGAAGGACGCCATCGAGGCCGCGCGACGGAAGGTCGCTGAGGAGAGGGCCAAGACGGAGGCGGATTTGGCGGCGTTGGAAGCGGAGAAGGCTCGGCTGCAGCAGGCCCGGGAAGCCGAAGCGGCTCGTGCCCGGGAGGAAGCCGAAGGGCGAGCTGCCGCAGCCACTGCCGCCGCAATGGAGGAGGCAGAGGCCAAACTCCGCCGCGAGACTCCCCCGGGAGGATCACGAGTGCAGACCCTTCGAAAGCTTTTTGAAGGGGACGCCTCCTCCAAGATGACGCTGGACGAGGCCGACACGGGCAGCAGTGGGAGCAGTGGCCCCACTGCCAACCGACGGAGGAAGGGTAAGGGGAAGACCCCCGAGAGGCCACGGAGGCCAGCGGGCGGACACCCCCACGACAGCGACCCCTTCTTCACCGCCAGCGACGGGGATGAACGAGACCGCCGACATCGCCGAGTGGTGGCTTGGACGGGCGGAGGAGGCGGAGACGCCCCCATGGAGCCGGAAGATGAGGATGAGGATCCCCCTCCTCCCTACCGGAGCTCGGAGTCTTCCGAGACCGAGACGCCCAGGTGGGGCGACATGGACGAGGATGACGACATGGACTTCGACATCACGAAGAAGCGCCCATCCTCGGACCCACCGAGGCGACCCGGCGGAGACCCACCGGGACCCCCTGGCGGAGGACCATCAGGACCCCCTGGAGGACGCCCACCAAGTGGACCCCCTGGAGGCGGACCACCGGGCGGGGGAGGACCCCCTGGACCTGGCGGACCCGGCGGAGGCCCTCCTGCAAGACCCCTTGCGGACCCCGACGACCCACCAGGGGACGGCGACCCGGATGCCACCCGGCGGTGGATTGTCTACCTCCGCAGGAGGGTCCAGTTCCTCGAGCGCGAGGTAGACACGGGCAAGGGCGAGATGACTCGGATCGCCAGGGTCGCCGCGCGCGCACAGAGAGAGCTGGACATCGCCAAGATCGAGGTGGTCAAGAGCGCCGGCGTCACCATCGCACCCAGAAGCTGCTGGACATTGCCAGGGGCGAGACCAGGTCGCTGAACAAGGTCATCAGCGGCCTGCAGCAGAGGCTGGACGCGCTGGAAGCCCGTGGGAGCGTCGGCAGCGACCACCCACCCCTGGAGTCTGGCTCGTCGGACGACGGCTGGGGACCCGGACCAGGTCCAGGCAGACCCCACGCCCCCGGCGGAGCCCCCAGGAGTCGCCCCAGCGCCAGTGTCCCCTCTCTCAGCGCCCCCTCTCACCACAGCGCGGGCCGCCGCAACGAGCGCGTGCCGCCCGGGAGTGGCAGTGAGGATTGGCGTGATGAGTGGCTCAGCGGGGAGTACCACAACCGCCGTGCTCCACCGCGGACACCGGTACGCCCCCGACGCCCCGCACCAGCCCCGGAGCCAATCCCAATGGCTGGTGGACGTTATGGTGGACTCAGAAATGAGGTCCCCAGAGGAGATGTGGAGTGGGATGTCGGCGGAGGTGAGGACCTGGATCTGAACCTGGAGGAGTTCGACATCAGCCCGCCGCGTGGTGTACGACGGGAGGCCGCTGAATGCAGCCGCCGGCGCCGTTATGAGGAGGCATACATGGAAGAAGTAGGGCGTGAACATCTAGGTTCAGCGTACATGGAGGAACCGCAGCGTAGCCACAGGGATTCCATGGAGGAGATGGACGTGGCAGCCGTGGGAGTCCGTGGGAGAGGCCGATGGGAACCTCGGTCGACCTCGCGGCCGGCGTTCATGGTCTCTAAGGCCGCGGATGCCGCCGTGTGGGAAGACTTGAAGGACATCAAGCCCGCCATGTACGACGGCAACCCCCTCAACCTCGACCGCTTCTTGGAGAAGCTGGACGATTGGGGGGTAACCGTTACTGAGGACATGCATCCCGCTGATGCGGAGAAGTATGTCTTCAGACGGTTCAGGTACCGCCTGCCGGAAGTGCTCCAAGAGCTATACTTCGTGGCGACCAAGGAGGGGAAAATCAAGACCCTCAAGGAAGCCAAGAAGTTGCTCAACGAGCAGGAGCGGGTGGACGCTCCGCAGGTGGCTGCCAAGCAGTGGAAGTCCATCAAGCTTCAGCATGATGGACGGGAGATCCGCCCACGGGACTGGCGTGACTTCCGAGGGCAATACACCCTCTTCCGCCGCAACGTGGAGGATTGGAACGAGGGTGACGAGCAGGCTCGCCTGCTCTCCATGCTGCCGGAAGCATGGATCAAGAGGGTCACCACCGAGGAAGCCAAGCGGGCCAAGTCCAACCACATGGTCAAGATGATGCTCCCCAAAGAGTATCATACGAACGTGGTGGCTTGGACGAGGAAGAACGTGGCCCGGGATGTCAAACGGCACTCCCTGCGGAACGCTCTCCTCATCACCGTCTCGGGCGATCGCGAGAAGACTGCAATGTGGCGCCTTGACGAGTGTCACGTGAGCGGCCAGATCATCCGTCTGCAGGCTATCCCGGCGCGGATGAGCTGCGACGAGATCCTGGAGTGGGTTGGAGAGGAGGTGCTCAAAGAGTACCGGAACCTCCACCACACCCGCGGGTTGAGGCCCGGCGACCGCGACGTCAATTACGTTGGCGAGGGACCTGGCGGGGAAGCTGCCATGGACCCAGCGGGAGACAGTGGCGATGAGACTCTCGTCGATGATGACGACGACGATGAGCCCGCCGAAGTGGCCGTTTGTGCCTTCGTGGCCAACAACCTGAGCGCGGGGAGCAAACAGGGAAGCTGGAAGCCCCTGCAGCCGGGTTGGAGGAAGAAGGAGAAGAGGGACCCTCGCCGCATTGGCGACCCTCCGCTGTCCTTTGGGGAGTTCATACGAGCTCACCCTCAGGGCTGTTTCGTGTGTTATGGGAGGAAGAAAGGCGTCAACCATGACCACCGAACATGCCCCATCCACCAGGCTGACACGGAGGCCTACAAGAAGGCGCAGGGGTCGAAGAAGCGTGCACCTGCGGGTATCCGGGAGGCCAAAGTGGAGGTTGACAAGGACGAGCTCTCCAAGCTGATGTTGCAGGGGACCGAGTTGGCCAAGGAGATCCAGGAGATCAAGAGGAACTGGGTCCCCAGGTCGGACAACAAGAACAAGGAGAACAACCAGAACGACCAGAACAAGGACAAGGACAAGAAAACTAGAAGGGGAAGGAAGAAGGGCGTCAAAGAGGTTGATGCGGAGGAGAACACCCCTACTTCCACAACCGACGCCCCCTAGCGGAGCCCCTGCAGCCAAGGGCCCCAGCTAGGGCGGTCGCAGGATGGTGACGTGGGAAGCGCCGAACCATCCCAGTCGGGAGTCGATAAGCACAAAGGGACTGCCGCGGGCGGAAGGCCCGGTCCGGCACCCAGTCGCGGAGGCGGGGTGAGGGCAAGTGAAGGCACGAACCCTTGCACCCGTGCGTCCTTCGTGACCAAGAATGTGTTTGATGTACTTCAAGATCTATCCGAGAGTATCGGAGGATCACCCGGACCGCAGCTGGACGCTGCAGATGGGCAGCCTGAGCCCATTGTCCACGACCTGCACCAGTCGCTTGTTGAGCTTCTGGAACGGCCGGAGATCCTGAGCTTGCACGCCGTGCGCCGAGTGGGGCGTGAGCGGCAGTTGCACCTTAAGGTCCGTGCCTTATGCGGGGAAGTGGAAAAGGTCTTCGACGTGTTGGTCGACACGGGCGCTCAGGTCAGCTTGGTCAAGGCTGGCCTACTTCCGCCAGAGTGTTTGACCGACAGTCGGAAACCTGTCAGGCTGAAGGTGGCGAACGGCCAGTACATGGTGGGAGGCACGAAGGAAGCGGCCATCGGGCTGCAGTTCGTGAACCATCGTGAGCTGAGCCGCCCAGACCTCGGCAAGGAAATCCTCCTGCACGGTCGCTTCTACGAGGCCGAGATGGACTGGGACATGATCGTTGGGTACGACTTCATGATGGAGACGGACTCCGGCGTACTCCCGGCCCAGGCCTCAATGACCCTGTACCAGGACGACCAGCTCTCGTGGCTTTTGTCACCTGAGCACCATGTGGAATGCCAATGGATCCACCCCGAACGCAATCAGCTCGAAGTGGCCGCGCTGGACACTGAGCCAACTGGGCCAGCAAACCAGGAGTACGGCGTAATGGCGGAAGTGGCGAGCCGAGTGGTTGCGGACCTGGGAGCTTCGGATCTCGCCCTGGATGCGTTCTCCTCAGAAACCTCCGCCCATCTTCGGGTGTGTGAGAAGTACTGGAGCGCACAGGACTCCGCGTGGAAGAAGCACTGGGGTCCGCATCAGGGCTTGATGTTGATCCATTGCCCTCGATGGGACATTCCAAGAGCGATAGCGAAGATTCGCAAGGACCGCTCCAAGGCAGTGCTGGTTGTTCCTATGGGATGCACCGAGGAGGAAAGTACCCGACATTGGGTAGTCTCATTGACCAACATGACCTTAAACAAGGTCGTCCTACCGGCTCGAGAGAGTGTCTATCAGGACGCTAAGGGACAGCCCATGCCACCCCAGAGATGGCCAACGGAATTCCACTATGTGGATGGGGGCCTTGATCAGGCCGACACCACGGACTTCGTGTGTGTCAACCGCATCATAGCAGAGCCATGGAGGCAATGCTTTGCGGTTTCCCCTGTTGGCATCGGAGAATCGGAAGACCCCCTCACGGAAGAGGAGTTGGATCTGATTCAGGGGTATATGGATCAGCCCTTTCACGACTGGGGAAACCAGCGTGAGGGCAAAGGCCAGGACAAAGCCTGGTGGGAAGTGGACTCAATCGTCTCCGGTTCCTATGATGGGAATACCTTCGTGAAGAGGGTGCTGGATCACATGTCCAGCCAGGATGAGCCGCCTGGCGGTAACCCACCCACCTACGGCGACTTGTTCCGCGGCAAGACCAGAGATGGCCCTTTGGGCCACCTGGGAAGACCACCTGAGCCGAAACCGAGCGGGGTCGCTACCCCTCAAGTAAGCTCCGTGGTCCAGGTGCCCGGAAAAGCCAAGGCGGAGTCCGATGATTGCCCCAAGATCCAGGCGTTGAGGGCCAGGCTGAAGCAGAAGTATGGGGATACCTTCTTCAGCGGAAAGCCTGTGTTTCCCCCAACGGTGCGTGGACCGTATGGCGAGGCCAAGATACGACTGAAGCAGGACCCCCGTGTGTATTGTCACCGGGAGTTTGCCCTGAGGGGCGAGAGGAAGGAAGCCATGGAGAAGATCCTCCGTGACTTCATCGAGAGAGGCTGGCTCGAGCCGTGCCACTCCGAATGGGCCTCTCCGTGCTTCGTCGTCCCCAAGAAGGTGGCCGGTGAATGGCGGCTCGTGGTCGAATACCGCGGCCTAAACGCCCAAACGCAGCACGACAGCTATACGCTGCCCCTCATTGAGGACATGCTGCAAAAACAACACCGGCGGAGGATCTTCACGGTGATTGACCTGAAAACATGGTTATCATCAGATGCCTCTCGCCGAGGAGTCCCGTGCCTGCACAGCCATGAGCACCCCACTTGGACCTCTCCAGTGGAAGGTGATGCCCATGGGCGTTACCAACGGCAATGCGGCTTTTCAGCGGATGCTGGAGAACCTGCTTGAGCCGGTGCGTGACTGTGCGGACCCCTTTGTGGATGACGTGATCATCGCGTCCGGGGACCCCAGTATGAGCTACGAGGAGCTCCTGGAGGCACACGAGAGGGACGTCACTCGAGTGCTGGACCTTCTGGTTCGGCACAAACTCACGGGCAGCAGTGACAAGGCCACCATTGCGGTAAGCCAGGTGGTCTTCGCTGGCCACGTAGTCGGGAACGGGCAGCGAAAGCCCATACCTGGCAAGGTGGCTGCGATTGAGCACTGGGAAAAGCCCAAAACGGTCTCTGAGGTACGGGCGTATCTGCGGTTCTGCACCTACTACTCGGGGTATATTAAGATGTATGCCGAGTATGCAGCCCCCATGACGACCATGCTCAAGGGCAACCGAGAGGAGACCAAAAAGGGGTCCAAGAAGGCTCTGGTCTGGACAGCTGAGTCCGACCGTGCCTTTGAGGGGATGAAGCAGGCGCTGCTATCCGCAGTGGGTCTGCACCTCGTGGATCGCGACCGGGGGTTCGTCCTGCGGACCGACGCTTCCGACTACGCCGTTGGCGCTGTCTTGGAGCAAGTGCTTGACGATGGGAGGCACGTGCCCGTGGCCTTCTGGAGCCGAGTCCTGGCGGAAGGCCAGAGACAGACCTGGACGCCCCGTGAAAAGGAGGCGTATGCCATCGTCATGGCTCTCAGGAAATGTGCTGGGTACATAGCCCTCCATCCCATCACCGTCTGCACCGACCATCAGAGTCTGCAGTCGTGGCACAAGGAGCACGTGGACACCCCCTCTGGTCCCGCCTCCCGACGGGCAAGATGGCATGAGACCTTGGCCAAGTTTGACCTTACGGTTGTTTATATTCCTGGAAAGGACAACACCGTGGCGGACTGTCTCAGCAGGTGGGCCTATCCCGCCAGCAAGGGCATGACAGACGTGTCTGCCCATGGCGATGAGGCTGAGACCGCTGAAGCCAAGAGGATCATTGAGATGGAGTCCTGATGGAGGAGGAGGGTGTGAAATGCTTCGTCGTCATGGCTGCGGATGCCCCCCTCGGAATGAGGATGGGCAGAGCGGTCAGTGTACTCGCCCCTGATGGAGCTGAGTTGGACAAGCACCTCTTCCCTGAATCTTGCCTCCAGGACGACTGGACCGACGACTACGCCAAGTCTGAGGCCTTTGCGGCCGAGTATAGGGCTGTGACCGACCCTGATGACGAGCAGAAGTGGCCAAAGGGGCTGAATGAGGAAGATGGCAAGCTCCAACGGAATGGTAACCTGCTAGTACCAGAGTCCCGAGTGCTTGAGCTATGTGAAGCTTGGCACCACCACATGCTGCACCCAGGGGTCAAGAAGCAAGCCCTTGACATGCAGGGTCGGTTCGAGATCGACCATATCGTTCTCTACACCGCCATTAAGAAGGTCAGGAAGGGTTGCTCGGTCTGTCAGGCCTGCAATCCCGATAACCGGAACGTCAAGGGGGAAGCCCAATGGACCCCGGTTCCTGACCAGCCCATGGAGAGCGTGGCCATGGACGTCTTCTCCATGCCCGAAGTGCACATTGGCAAGGAGACCTTTGCCTGTGTGGTTCTTTGTGTGGATCGCCACAGTGGCTACGTTGTAGCCGTTCCGGCACGCAAAAAGGGGTTGCTTGCCAAGGAAGTGGCAGTCATGATGATTCGTCATTGGCTGACCGTCTTTGACATCCCCCGCACCATTTGCAGTGACCGAGGGCCCCAGTTTACTGGTGGCTGGTTCAAGGCCATGTGTTCCCTCATGGGAATACGTCACGCCAAGAGCGTCGCCTATCTCAGCGGGTCTAACGGCCGAGCTGAAGTGGCTGGACGGCAGCTGTTCGAGAAGCTGCGCAAGATTCACATCACCAATCCACGTCGGAACTGGTTTGAGGAGATGTGGCCTGCTCTGAAGGCCCATCATGACACCCCCACGCCGGGTGGTTTGTCCCCTCACCAGATTCTGTTCGGCAGGGACCCCCTGGGTCGGGGACTTCCCTTGTCTGGTGATGGTATGGCCATGGATGCCAAAGAATTCTTTGCGCGGCAAGAGCAAACGGCGCGTGACATCCGCCAGCAGCTCGAGAAGGAGCATGCTGAGCGTCAGAAGTCCGCCCCGAGCTCGACAGCGCAAAAGTTCAGGGTGGGAGACCCGGTGTGGGTGATCAGACCCCGCCCTATGGGCACCCACGGCACCAAAACCTGGTTCACACCCGGCGAGGTGGTCCGCAGGATTGGTGAGGACACCTACCGCATCAAGGTGGGTCACGGACAGTTCCGGGAGCGCCACGAGAGTCAACTCCGTGTGCGGGAGCCCGACCTCCGTGGCCAGCATGTGTCCCTGAGCTACGCCGCACATGAGGCTGATTCGGACGACGACTATGCTGAGCAGGACGACTACACAGTCGAGAAGATCCTGGCTCAGCGTCCGAAAGCCTCAGCACCCGGAGGCCTGGAGTTCAAGGTTCGTTGGCGAGGCTATGGGCCGTCCCACGATACCTGGGAACCCGTCTCCTCGTTCGTGCCGCGGGTTAATACTCCCTTCATGGAGTACATCCGCAAGCACAAGACCAAGATCCATGTCTCGGACTTGGCAGCACTCACCCGGGCGATTGCAGCCAGAGGTGCCTGATCAGCACCCTGAGCTCTCGCCTGATACGTTTTGAGCGCTTGTGAGGCCGACGTATCGTCCCTTACTTGCTTGCTCTCTTCCATCTTTCGGTGACCTGCCATCAGAGTGGCCATATACCCCCGCCTGCAGAATCCAGAGGAGGATGGCCCCTCTCTTCTTCTATTCGTCACTCCCCCCCCTGCTGAATCCTTGGGAAACCAGGTAGGGCGACTGACCTCTTTTTACTGAGCTCTTGGGGCCTTGAAGCCCATACGACGTTGCGCAACGGATGCCGCTGTCATCGGCATTGCGATTTTTGAGTGTGTGGTCTGGTCCCATGGCACTTGTGGGATCCAGACCAGTCTAAGTGTGTCGCGACTATATATGGCCTGAACTCAGGCGTTTTCCTGTCCAACCTCCTGCACATGCCTTATCCTAACCAGGGCGTGGTTTGGCGCTCTGTCCAGAGTGTGTTTACACGCCTATTACCCCATCTATTACTTGTTTTTCTGCCCCCCAGGATATGTGCATCTGTATGTCAGCCCATCACCGAAAGGTGGACTGTTTTCCCCCCGACGGGATGCGAATCGACTACGAAGGCGCCCTGAGTCGCCGTTTACATGTTCTTACATAGGGTCCAGCTTGGACCAGTACCTAAGTACAGATTCTTCTGTTTGAGTGCCCGTGATACCGTGTGCCCTATTCGCTGTGATGTGGAGATCCTGATGGCGCCAGGCGGGAGGCCCAGTTGCCTGACTACACTCCCAGCGGTCCGCCACTGTCAGTCCGAGTGTGAGCCTGCCGACTCGCAGACGCACTTGCAGTCGGATGGGGAAGGTTTCCCTGGGAAACTGGTGGTTTGAGGAGTCGACGCCTCCGCCCACACTGCATGGGGACTCCCTCATGTATGGCCTTCGTGGTAATAGGGCGAGGGAAAAGACGGCCTTGACGCCCGATCCCTTATGGAGGAGCTCGTTCGGCTGTACCACTCTGGACTCGCGTCGTGGATATGGACATGGTGCGCCCGAGGAAGGACCCGTGGGGACTCTCCCCCAGCCGGCGGGCCTTGGGAAGCTTGGGGTAGCCTGATGGATCTTTGTGGTCGCTTTCGACCTGTGGGACCACCTCGGTCGTCGTGTGACGCCTATGTTGGCCGTGTATGCCACTGCCACTGTGGTGGTGACCGTCGCAGCCGGCACCCGGTGCGCCTGGTATGGGTTAACGGGTCCTTTGGATGCCGAACAATCGCCGCCAGGACCCGGGACTTGATACTTGATACTATACTTGCAGTTACTAACAGTTACAGCATCATACCTGTTTTACCGTGGGATCGCGATGGGCAACCTAACCCGCAGATCGGCCTGAAGTGAGGATGTGACACCCCCCCCCCCTTCAGGGGATGGTCCTGGGCACCCGCTGCCATGCTTGGGTGTTATCGAGCCCCCCCCAGGGTTTGCTCTAAGGAGGGGGGTGAAGCGGTACCCAGAACCTATGGCCCATGGTCCGGAGGCCTGTGAGCCGTCACACCCGTGCGGAAGCCGTTGACACCGGCTGTCACCGGGATATCCCTGTTCTCTAATCCGCGGGATCTGGAATCCGATCCTTAACCATTGAATCGATGTAGAATGACCATAATTTTATTGTCTTAGGCGATTTTCGGTCGGAAATCGGTGAAATACCCGATTTCTACCGCGATTTCTAATTGTCGTGAAATCGCCGCCTGATGTCGCCTGTTCGCGCGCCTTCGTTGCTTCTCCGTGGCGTGTTTTGTGATTGACTTTTCTCGAGTACCTGTGAGGTTCTAAGAGAACTCAAGGGCTGGATCTAGAGGGTATTTAATGTACTTTCATCTGGTGTGTTCACCAGAATTTTTCGCCGTTGCGTTTTCGAGAAAATCAGCGCGCAAGGCTTTCCGTCGATCGTGCGAACTCATGCTTCTCAAGGACCATGAGTTCCGACGGAACCCTACATCTCCCCCCTATGTCTTTCATCCATGCCCCTTTCACGCGGGCATATCATCTTGTATAGGGAAGCGGGCAATGGCGGTGTTTTAGGCAGCCTATGGGTCTCGCAAACCCAAGTCGTTTGCGTGCGCAAACGCTAACTTTGTGGCCTTGTGAGCATGAACGTTAATAACCGAACACAATGCTCACAGGACCAAAAGCCCTAGGCCATTTTTGATTTTCCAGCCAACTCAACGATGGCTCCACGCAATTCAATGCGTACCAAAGCTCTATTTTCGAAAAAGGGCAAGTTTTGGTCGAAAATTAGGCCGAAATGGCCAAACCCCCGAGGCTCGTACTCGAAGCCTATGGGGAGTTGAGCCTCGAACCAAGGCAATATGTAGAGTAGAGACCACGAAGGACATTGTGGATGGCTTGGTTGATTTGTACAACCTTGTCTTCTATTCTATATAATTTCGCCTTGTGAGCACGCGTGCCATATTGCCCCTTTGCACACGCGCTCATATGCAAGCACTATTGACACCAGTGGGCGGAGACAATCTAACCATGGTGTGCATATTTGAAAGCACCTACTATGGGCCTACTCCAAAGGTGTTTGCTCATATTTTTGTTCCGCAATGACCCAAAGATATGTTCATGCCAATATCGCCGATATATGCGCTTTTCCCCATAAATAGTGTGCTTCAAGGATTGAGGTGTTAAAAATGCTTTCATTTTGCTTTGAACCTCAACCCTTGTTGCAAAAGGGAAGCAAAGCTTCGGTTTGCATCCATGCAAAAGCCCGAGGCTCCTTTCTTTCGTGATACGGAGATACGATATTTGGAGGGACCACTTTTGGGTGAATTTTGGCCGTTTTGCCCAAAATGGCCACAAAATCCTTCTCCCCCTGATTTCACCCCCGAGGTTGCATGCGCCACTTGACCAAGGGTAAGGGCAATTCAGAGAGGGCACACAAACCCGCATCGAATGGGGTGTTTCCCCATGTGGCCTCTCCTCTCAATGGGAAAGTTGTGAGTCACCCAATTTGGGGTATGTTGCCATTCTGCCCCATTTGTGTGTCACTTTCCCTCCAATGGGAAAAATAGCTAGAGGCGATCATGAGGGTTGGCAAGTGGCATATATTGGGACCTAAGTCCCATGTGTTTTTAGCATTTTTGGTTGGAAGAATCCTCACCGTGGCCATGGAGATATGGAATCATGAGTGCGGGCCATTTTGGCCAAATTTCGTTGTTTTTGCCATTGTATGCCATATTGGAATTACCATATCTCCATGGGGCACGGGATCTAGCCAGAAAGGAGGGGCGAATATTGTAGCATATGACCAAGGGTTGAATGCCATTGAGTTTCGTATTTGCTCCTCTGGCTCATCCGGAGTTATTCAACTTTTGGTGCGATCCACGATCCCCCCCTTTGCACCGCATGTTGCTTTCTGCCCCGTCCGTGTGGTCATCCCCTCGGTGAACAGTAAGCAGCCAGCGTGACAGCAAGCGATAACCCAGGGCATGGGACCAAAGGGGATATCAAGGGTTGTGAATCAAGGCTTGGCGCGTCAATATCGCCAAGATTTCCTACCCTGGACGGTCGCCCGAGACGGCCGATTTTGCCATTTTGGCAATTATGACCCCACTTGACGAACCCGTGGCGCCCTGATGCCGGGACCTCAGAGGGAACCAGGTTGGGTGAGGGCTCCAGGGAGTTCGTACTCGAAGGGCAAAGGGTCAGTTGCCTCGTCCCTACCTCTGGCGGGTCCGGACGAGGGGTCAATTTTGGAGATTTTGGAGCTAATATCAGTTTGGGCTGAAACAGCCCATTTTCAGCTACCAACTCCTAGGGGATAATGGCGGAGCCATATCTCTGGCTCAGAGTGGAGTTGGGACCTGCCGTTCAGGGAGCATAGGGAGCTACCGTCGGTTGGCCTTGGAGCCCCTTGGTTTCCAGGAACTCGCCTGTGGCTGGGCGGGACACCTCCCCTATTGGCAGGGTTTCAGGGTCCGGACTGAGCAGGGCATGGGTTGTGTTTGAGCCCCCGCCCCCACCAGCCACTGAGAGGGTCGGACCTGGGATTGGGATACGAGTTAGGACTGAGTGTCTATTGTCCTGTGATGCCCTTACCCCAGTCCAGTCTTAACCCCATGTGTACATATCCTGATGTGTTGCTGTACATACTTTTGTTCCCTCGTTTGCAGTGTGGCAAGGATCCTGAAACGCTTTGTCTCATGACACGAGCGTAATTGATGCCCCTGTGAGCGCAGTGCTTTGCCTGCCTGCTTGCTTGTGCGTGTCACCGCAGCGTCCCGTGGCCAGGCCCCCCACGGGAACGCGTCACTTTGAGTGTTCTCCAAGAAGTGCACTTTTTCACGTACTTGGCGTCCAAGTACGTGTAGAAGTATGTTGAGTTGGCATTTGCCCCACCCATGCTTGCCTCTACGTCCGGGGCATATCACTTGTCTTCCCCGGATAGTACATATATGATCTCCATAAATATATTGGCAATATATTTTGCGTGCATGCTAAAATTCGGCTTTCCGAAAGGAGGTCGATTTTCGACCAAAGCACTTGCATGCGTGTTAAGGGACCAAAGTTACTTTAGAATATAGGCATACTTTGATTCTAGGCCACTAGGTTGGGTGTAGAAGGCGAGGGTAGGGTTGTATGCCATATTTGGTGTCATATCACGTGCCCATTTGGCGGGTGCACCATTCCAAGACTAACCTGCCAATGGACCCCATATCGCACGAGGCCCTTCATTGTACTCCCAACCAACACTCGCAAGCCTAACCTTCGTGAAGGGACGCTTGTGGGGCGCTCCCGAAGCGATGCGTTGCGAGCAAGGTGTGTTTTTTGCAATTTTCCATTTTTGAATGTGCCCACTTGGGAGGCAGCGCGCGCGACCTTCCAAAGCGCCCCAAGTGAAGCACATATGTGGAAACGAAGGTCATTGGTGTCGAGTCATTGTGTTTAGAAGGATTGGTCGAGTACTGAATCCAAGCCGAAGACATTATAATATATGTGTGCACTTTTCAAGGCACTTTTGCGTGTTTTTTTCGCTAACCTTGCTGTTTTTTGCCCGTCATGATGTCAAGTGGCGACTGTGTATCTCAACGTTGCGCCCAATTGACATCATGACCCCAGTATGTTATGAGGGCACATACTTCGGTGCCCAACATATCTTGGACCCGGCGAATAACTCCCCTTGGGCTTGGCATACCGTGGCCGCCATGTTGGCAATTTGGGACCATCCCAAATCATGGGCTCACTTGGCGACTCTGCCATTCCCAAGACCGGAGGGGTTTCGGCGACGCCCAAAAGATATGTTGGACGCATATGACTTGATACCAATCCTATGGCACACTCCGGTCCAAGTCGGGCATGTGCCTCATTTGCCCCAACCATGAGTGTGCGCATTTTCGGCCATTTCGAGCAATTTTCCACATTTTCTGCCCGCCGTGCACCATGTTCAGCCCCCTCGTGCACGCGGGACGCATGGACGAATGGACCATATATGACATGGGTGTTATGGATATTGGTCCCCATGGTTCGCACACCACGTGGGCGAAGCGGAGCAACCTTCGTCAAGGTGCTAGCCCAAAGCGACTGTGGACAATTTTGCCATTTTGGCATTTGTGGACCCAATTGGGATTGTCACCACGCCGAGTGGCATGGAGATCATTGGAATCCAAGGGCATGGGAGTCTCCGTTGGACTCCTGGTGGATCGCATATGGAATGGCGGATCGGATCTCCAAGCCGGCGTGGAGATATACCATTGGGGATACCCCGGAGTTTGGCTCATTTTGAGCAGCCAAAATGACCCCCTTTTGTGACCCCAATTTCGCCCCCACTTGTGGCCAATTGGCGGCCCCATATCTCTATGCCCACAAGGAGCCCGGACCTGATTCTAAGTTGTGCAACCAGATATGGGTCCTAGGTCCTGCCTCCTATCCTGTGAGCCATTGGCCTTGCCCTGGCCGGGCAAGCCACGCGTGGGAATGATGCCAATTTTGGTGATTTTGGCATGATGACCCCACTTGACGAACCCGTGGTGCCCTGATGCCGGGACCTCAGAGGGAACCAGGTTGGGTGAGGGCTCCAGGGAGTTGGTACTCGAAGGGCAAAGGGTCAGTTGCCTCGTCCCTACCTCTGGCGGGTCCGGACGAGGGGTCAATTCTGGAGTTTTCGGAGCTAATATCAGTTTGGGCTGAAACAGCCCATTTTCAGCTACCAACTCCTGGGGGATAATGGCGGGGCCATATCTCTGGCTCAGAGTGGAGTTGGAACGTGCCGTTCAGGGAGCATAGGGAGCTACTGTCGGTTGGCCTTGGAGCTCCTTGGTTCC
Source organism: Eutreptiella sp. 'Long Island Sound 2002' (assembly GCA_964036045.1). Classification (NCBI taxonomy): domain Eukaryota; phylum Euglenozoa; class Euglenophyceae; order Eutreptiales; family Eutreptiaceae; genus Eutreptiella; species Eutreptiella sp. 'Long Island Sound 2002'. Next base: position 18,156,522 of record OZ038390.1, read on the forward strand.
CAGGAAATTGCCTATGGCTGGGCGCGACACCTCCCCTATTGGCAGGGTTTCAGGGTCCGGACTGAGCAGGGCATGGGTTGTGTTTGAGCCCCCGCCCCTGCCAGCCACTGAGAGGGTCGGACCTGGAATTGGGATATAAGTTGGGACTGAGTGTCTATTGTCCTGTGATGCCCTTACTCCAGTCCAGTCTTAACCCCATGTGTACATATCCTGATGTGTTGCTGTACATACTTTTGTTCCTTCGTTGCAGAGTGGCAAGGATCCTGAAACGCTTTGTCACATGACACGAGCGTAATGATGCCCCTGTGAGCGCAGTGCTTTGCCTGCCTGCTTGCTTGCGCGTGTCCACCGATGGAGTGGATGGAGTGGCGCGAGTCCAACCGGTCGGGCCGGCCCCTGTCCATGGGGGACACCCTGCGGCTGACGGGAGCAGGGTCTGCCATGTCCCTCTGCAGCAGCGCCCCAGCCCTGCTGCACGCCCTCAGGACGCGCTACCCCGGGGACGCGGCCCCGTACCTGAACCAGGCGCGGGCCACGTACCCGGGGGGAGTGTCCGAGCTGGATGCGGCGCTCCACCTTCTACACCCACCGGACGAGGACCTGGAGGTGGGCGAGATCACGGTGTTCGTGGAAGGCGCGAACGAGGCGTCCGCCCGCCCCCGGCCGACCAACCCAGTGTACGAAGGCACCAGGCCTACCTCCCCGTACGCCATCGTATGCGAGGCGTTCCCCAGGGAGCCCACTTGGTGCCCCGCCCTCCCGCCGGCGACGCACGCGCCCCGCGGCTGGGCTAACTCAGACCTGTCCCCCCCCCTCTCCAGAACCAGGGGTGCCCACCACAGGGGGCAGGTCTCTGGCAAGAGTGCCCTGGCACCCCCCTACTCCTCCTCGTCGTCGCGACCCGCGGGGACCTGGGGCGGATCCTGGGGATCACCCCCACCCACCTCTATGGGGCAACACCCGTACCCCGCCCCCCCCTCCCGGCGCCCGCGGCGCGGGACGGAGTACACACCTTCCTGCGAACACAGGAGGTCACCGCCGTTACGGGGGTCTACCCGGTGCGGCTCCCCCCAGCGGGACGACCGCCACCACTGCCGGTCCCGCTCCCGCTCCCCCGCCTCCCGGGAGTGGACGGGGGAGACTCTCGCGGAGCGCGAGGAGCGGAGGCTGGCAGAGGCGGCGGTGCTGGTCGGGCCGCCGCCGCCGGCCCGGGGGCCTTAGCCAGCCGAGATGACCGGCCCCGCCGCCCAAACAGCAAGCTCCGCCGCCCCGCCCCGGGAGGGGGCCCCAGACGCGCAGGAAGCGGAGACCGCAGCCCCAGCGAGCCACGCCGCGGCCCCGACCGCGGCCCCCGGCACGCCGCCGACACGGGGGGTAGCCCCGGCGCAGGAGCCGGGCGCATCGCCGAGGGCTGCCGCAGCCGCAGAGGAGATCGAGAAGGGCGCGCGAGGGGTTGCGACCGCGGCCCCGGCGGGCCGCGCCACCGCCCCGGCCGACCACGCCGCGACCCGCAGCACGCCGCGAAAGCGGGGGGCGGACCCCGCACAGGCCACGGGCGCCTCGCCGCCGGCCGCCACAGCAGCGAAGGAGAGCGAGGAGGGCGCGCGAGGGGCTGCGGCCGCGACCCCGGCGGGCCGCGCCACCGCCTCGGCCGGCCACGCCGCAACCCCCAGCACGCCGCGAACGCGGGGAACGGACCCCGCACGGGCCACGGGCGCCTCGCCGGCGGACGCCACAGCAGCAGAGGAGAGCAAGGAGGGCGCGCGAGGAGTTGCGACCGCGGTTCCGGCGGACCGCGCCACTCCCTCGGCCGGCCACGCCGCGACCCCCAGCACGCCGCGCAAGCGAGGGAAGAACCCCGCACGGGCCACCGGCGCCTCGCCGGCGGTCGCCGCCGCAGCAGCAGTGGGCAGGGAGAGCGCGAAGTACCGCGCCCACGCCAACCCCACCCACATCCACACCAGCCCCCCCAAGCAGTTCCCCCCCAAGCCCTTCCCCCCGGGGCGGGAGCGGCACGTCCGCCCCCCGGCGCCCGAGCGCTCGCCGCCGGGCGTCACGCTGCCGCAGCTGCAAAGACAGCGGGACGCCCGGCGCGTGATTCAAGAAGGGCGGGAGGGCGCGCAGGCAGAGCGGCGTGCCAGCCACGGGAGCGCGGAGCGGGGGGCAGGAGGCGACAGGGGAAGTGCCCAGGAGCGCGCGCAAGGAGCAGGCCAGGGCACGCGCGGCAGGGAGCAAGGGCGCAGCAGCGGGGGGGAGCAGAGCGCAGGCAGCGGACGGCGCGACTCAGGGCAGGGGGCCGGGAAGGGGCTAGGGCACGGGAAGGGCGCGCAGGGGCACGGGCAGGGAGCCCAGGTGCAGGGGGCAGGGCGAGGGGAGGTGGGTGAGCGGGCGGGCCAGGGGAGGCGGGACACGCGGCACGGGCAGGGGGCTGGAAAGGGGCCCAAGGGCAAGGGCAAGGGCGCCGCGGGCCCCCAGGGACAGGCGGGACGGGGCATGGGAGCCCAGGGGGGAGGGCGGGACGAAGGGAGGGGGGCGGAGAGCGGGGCGCCCCCGCAGCCGGACGTGCAGCCGGTGAGGTGCATCCCCCCCGGCATCCAACAGATGCCGGCGCACCACACCCACCACCACCACCACCACCACCACCACCAACTCTACAACATCGACCCTGACGCCGGCGAGCTCGTCCCCCCCCAACCCCCACGACCCCGGCACCAGCCAGCCCCCCCCGCGCCGAGGGCGGAGCTGGCGCGGATGGCCTCAGCGGAGGGGGGGCGGGGCGCGGCATCGGCGCCGCAGGCACAGGGGCAGCCTGGGCGACCGGCGCGGGGGGCAGAGGGGGGCCGGCCATGGGTCCGCGACTGGGGCGCGGTCCCGGACCCTCTGGGGGAGGAGACCCTGCCCCTGGTGGGGGAGGTGTACGGGTGGTTGTGCTGGGCCAACCAGGGGACCTCCAGGAGGTCGAGGAACCGGCCCTTCAATGCCCTGCTCCTCCGGAGAGACGGAGGAAACCGAGAGATACCCCCGGGGGGGTGGGCAGCCCCAGAGGACCATGAGAGGGTCCTCAGGTCAGTGATCCGGGCGGCGTGGCCCGATAGGGAGCCGACGTGGCCGGCCTTCCTGGAAGGGGGAGCGGTGCTCCGCATCACGGATGCGGACGCCAACAACTGGCTCCCCCGGGCTTTGCGCAGCGCCCTCGCCCACTGGCACTACCGCCGGCACAACCCGCCACCGCCACAGCCCCAGCCCCCACACAAGCGGCGGCGCAGGTGATGGCCCAGACGGCGGATGCGAGAGAGTGGGGGGCGGAGCTGGGCCCACCGACCCACGCCCCCCCCACGGTACGGCACGAGGCATGAGAGCGTGCCACCTCCCGCGGGAGGGAGGGCGGAGACAACGAGCGCGGGGGGGAACCTGCTGCCCCGCAGCCCGCTAACCACTGACCGCTAACCCTCACGGCCGCCCCCGGCCGGCCAGCGCCGCGCGACAACGGCCGGGGGTATGAGGGGCCCCAGCGAGGGCCTGCACGAGGGTCCGGCTCTAGGTAGTGGGGGGCGGGGGAAGGGCGCGACCCCCCGGCCGATGGCTGGCCCCCGGGGCCGGGACTGCCATGCCCCCCCCCCCTGGCCGTCAGGAGGCGTCGCCAGGGGACCAGAGGGCCCCCCCCATTCCCCCCCCCCCTCCCACTCATGCCCGAGGGCGGGCGGGGGGGGGCGGCCCCCCCACCCCCCCCCCCGCACCCCCCCCAGCTGGGGAGCCACAGGCGCGGCCCTCCGCCCCCCCGGAGCCGGGGGGGCGCCCCCCCCCCCCCCAGAAGGGACGGCGACGCGGTGGGGGGAGCGGCGGCTGGACCTGCTCCCGCGAGCCCACACTGGCGTGCCGGAGCAACGCGCACAACGGAACAGTATGGAGGCCGCGCCCCACATGACCCTCCCGTGACCACAGCCCACTCAGGGAGGGCAGAGGGGGGGTTCAGGTCTGCAAGGGCCCCCGGGGGAGCGGTCCACGGGCCGCCCCTCACCCCCCCCAACCCCGGGGCGGCACTTCGACCCCGACCGCACGCGCACGCCGGAACGGAGCGCGCCGGCGACACGAAGGGGGCCAGGATTGAGTACCGCAGGCCGCCGCCCAGAAGGGGAGCAGGGAGGCCGCGGCGCGACACCCCCCCCCCGCCCCCCCACCGGCCCGCAAGCCGCGGGGGCCCCGGCCCCCACCCCCCGAGGCAGGGGGGATGGTCCCCCCCCCGCCCGAGAGAGGAGCCGGAGCGCGACCCGCCCCCCCGCCCCAGCCGCCGGCTCCCATGGGGGCCGCGAAGAACAAGCGAGCCCGCGCCTACGCGCCAGGACGCCGCACAGATCGTACCCAGAGAAGCCTGGTGAGCACGAACCGGAGTGGTATGGGGGGCCACGCCCCTCATGGACAGCACAACGCCAGTGGCACCCGCTTTGTTGCCTGCCCAGGGAAGGCAGAGGGACGGAATGAGGCAAAGCGACCCCCCGCCCTACAGGCCCCCCCCGGCCGCACAACCGGGGGGTACGGCGCACGCCCCCCCCCCCATCCCCGCCCGCCCCCCGGCACATGAACGCCACGGACCCACCCCGCGGCGCGCAGCCCCCACAGGGCGTGCCGGCCGAGGGGACAGAGCAGGGCCCCCACACCCGCACGCCCGCGCCCACAACACCAGGATCGCGGACCCCGACAGCCCGCCCAGTGGACGGGCAGTCGGGGGAGGGGGAGCGCATGACCCCAGACGCCCCTCGCAACGGTAGAAGGCACCCCCCCCGGGGACGCCCTGCCGCCACCCCCACAACCCCAAACCAAGTAGGGGGGAACCGGGACCGGACCGCCCCCCCCCAAGCACAACAGACGGAGCAAGGGACCGGGGCAGGACACGCGGAGGGGCACGGACCACGTGGAACGGCCCTACTTGCGCCCAGTGCCGGGACCACGCGAGGTGCGCACGCCACACCACCCAGGGGGGGGGGGAGCGGACGCCGCGAGAGCGCGAGCGCACACACACCAAAGGGACAAGCGGGGACTACCAGAAGGGCAACCCGACCGAGCGCGCGGAACGCACAGACCGCGCGGAATAGCGTACCAGCGAGCGAGGGTAAGGGACACCCCGACGGGACAGCCCGCCACACGCAACGCGGAACACGCGGGGCGGGGAGGGGGAAACAAGAGAGACACAACACCAGGTACCGGCCCGAACCCCCCCGAACCGGCCGCGAGCGCCGCGCACACACAGACGGGGCACTGCACCCGCCAAGGCAGTAGTGGCGCACAGCGCCACGCCCCAACCCCTAGGCTAGGCAGCCTCTGCGCCAGCCCAAGGGGGTCCCACTGGCGACAAGCCAGTAGCACGGGCCCGGCGGCGCCGTCGCCCCGGGCGACCACGCATTAGGGGGGCGACGCAGTGGGTAAGTGCCCGCAGCCACGGCTGCAAATTGATGCACAGACCGGGGAGTGGCGAAACGGGGAGGCCGGGGAAGGACGGGGCTCCGAGCTCTGTGAACCCGGGGGACTCCGCCCCCAGGCAGGAGGTGCGTCTTGGAGGGCCCCCCACTAGGACCCGGTGGAGAGGATATCACCTGGCCCGACCAGGTGGCCCCCCCGGGGCCGAAAGGCGTCTAGTACCCGCAAAATCAAACCTCAAACCTCAAACCTTACCCCAGTCCAGTCTTAACCCCATGTGTACATATCCTGATGTGTTGCTGTACATACTTTTGTTCCTTCGTTGCAGAGTGGCAAGGATCCTGAAACGCTTTGTCACATGACACGAGCGTAATGATGCCCCTGTGAGCGCAGTGCTTTGCCTGTCTGCTTGCTTGCGCGTGTCCACCGCAGCGTCCCGTGGCCAGGCCCCCCAGGGGAACGCGTCAAAAGCGTTTCACCGCCGCGGGGTTACCCAGCCCCCGCGTGCCACTTGGGGCCTTCGAGGGGTACGAGCAGCACCCCAACCCCGAGGACTCCAAGACCATCACGGAGCCCGCAGCGCCGCCCAGAGCATCGCCCTGAGCGACCACGGAAGCGCCGCGACCGTGAACGAGGTGGACAGACCAGGACTCCCACATCAGCGACTCCCATCGGCCGACCAGTACCGGCCGCACTCCCAGCCGCGTCACCCACCTCCACAACCACAGCGGAGCAACCGCTTCAACAACCACCACCAAGGACCTCAAGACCAAGTACGCCCCCCGCTGCCGTGGTAAACTGGCAAGAAGCGGGCAAGAGGTGGCCGCACCCGACCCCCATGCGGTGCGCCTACTGCGTGGGTTTGTGTTGGACCAGCACTATCGCCACAGCCATCCCCAGTGCGAAGGCGGCATGCCCGGGAGCTTCGAGCTCCGTGAGGACATGGGCCCCGACCGCCTGCAGTAGTGGAAGACTGGCTGCGGTTGGAAGGATACGCCTTCCGCTTCCGCCAGAAGCGCTGGAGGGTCTGGACCCGCCCAGACAGGCCCGGCGAAGGGCTGCGCCCCGACGGGATTGAGGAGGACGAGAACTCCAACGAGTACCCGTCGGGCGCCACGATAAACGTCTCCTTGTGGGACATGATCGAAAGGAAGTTCCCGGCGCCGGGGACCGAGCGCACGCTGCAGGGAAGCAGCAGCAGCAGTGCGTCTCCTGGTAAGGAGAAGCGGTCCGCCGGGGACAGGAGGCGGGACAGGAAGTGGCGGGAGTACCAGGAATTGCTGGCCGCCGAGGCCGCCCAAGGCGCCAAGGGCGGAACCCCAGCCCGCAGCCCCCAACGGGCCAGTGGTGGTCACCGGCCCGGCCACACCACCCTTGGCGACTTCCTCGAAGTCGCCAAGCAGGCCAAGGCCAAGCCCCGTCAGCTGCACCTGAGGAAGTCAGGCCCCAGCAGCGACGTGGAGTCGGCCCACCGCGGGAGGATGCCGGCCGACCAGGCCAGCTCAAGCAGCAGCGTCCCTCCCGGCCAAAGGGACGTGGCGCGCGCCTGCGAGCGCGCCTGTGGGGTGCCCTGCAACCTTCGGGTTGCCCGGCAACGGGCCACGCAGCAGGACGCTGCCGTGGAGGGCGCCGTCGGCATCGCCCAGGAGGAGGCCACAGATTGGGGCAGAGGCATGGCCTTCCACGCCTCGACCGTCGCGGCCATCGCGGCCGGTCTCACGGCTGCAGCCGCCCATGAGGCAACGACTGCCCAGGTCAAGGGTGAGGTGGCGGCAGCCGCCGAGCAAGCCCGCCTGACGCAGGAGGCCATTGCCTGCAAGGAGGCCGAGGTGAAGGCGCTGGAAGAGGCGCTTGCCCAAGAGAGGGCAAAGAAGGAGGCGGAGGAAAGGGCCCACGCCGAGGCAACGGCTAAGGCCCAGGCGGACGCCGCCAGGAAGGACGCCATCGAGGCCGCGCGACGGAAGGTCGCTGAGAAGAGGGCCAAGACGGAGGCGGAGCTGGCGGCGTTGAAAGCGGAGAAGGCTCGGCTGCAGCACACCCGGGAAGCCGAGGTGGCTCGTGCCCGGGAGGAGGCCGAAGGGCGAGCTGCCGCAGCCACGGCCGCCGCAACGGCGGATGCGGAGGCCAAGCTCCGCCGCGAGACTCCCCCGGAAGGATCCCGAGTGGAGACCCTTCGAAAGCTTTTCGAAGGGGACGCCTCCTCCAAGATGGCGCTGGATCCGGAGGAGGTGGACACGGGCAGCAGTGGGAGCAGTGGCCCCACTGCCTACCGACGGAGGAAGGGTAAGGGGAAGTCCCCCGAGAGGTCACGGAGGCCAGCGGGCGGACACCCCCACGACTCCGACCCTTTCTTCACCGCCAGCGACGGGGATGAACGAGGCCGCCGACATCGCCGAGGAGTGGCTGGCGGAGGAGGCGGAGACGTTCCCATGGAGCCGGAGGGTGAGAGTGAGGATCTCCCTCCTCCCTACCGGGAGGTGGGGCGACATGGACGAGGATGATGACATGGACTTCGACTACACGAAGAAGCCCCCATCCTCGGACCCACCGAGGCGACGCGGCGGAGACCCACCGGGACCCCTTTGGCGGAGGACCATCAGGACCCCCTGGAGGACGCCCACCAAGTGGACCCCCTGGAGGCGGACCACCGGGCGGGGGAGGACCCCCTGGACCAGGCGGACCCGGCGGAGGCCCTCCCGGAGGACCCCCTGGGGACCCCGACGACCCACCAGGGAACGGCGACCCGGATGCCACCTGGCGGTGGATTGTCCACCTCCGCAGGAGGGTCCAGTCCCCTGAGCGCGAGGTAGACACGGGCAAGGGCGAGATGACTCGCATTGCCAGGGTCGCCGCGGGCGCACAGAAGGAGCTGGACATCGCCAAGATCGAGATGGTCAAGATCGCCAAGGTCGCCACCGCCGCCCAGAGGGAGCTTGACATCGCCAGGGGCGAGACCAGGCTTCTGAACAGGGTCATCAACGGCCTGCAGCAGAGGTTGGACGAGCTGGAAGGCCGTGGGAGCGTCGGCAGCGACCACCCACCCCTGGAGTCTGGCTCGTCGGACGACGGCTGGGGACCTGGACCAGGTCCAGGCAGACCCCATGCCCCCGGCGGAGCCCCCAGGAGTCGCCCCAGCGCCAGTGCCCCCTCTCTCAGCGCCCCCTCTCACCACAGCGCGGGCCGCCGCAACGAGCGCGTGCCGCCCAGCAGTGGCAGGGAGCAGTGGCGTGATGAGTGGCTCGGCGCGGAGTACCACAACCGCCGTGCTCCACCGCGGACACCGGTACGCCCCCGACGCCCTGCACCAGCCCACGAGCCAATCCCCATGGTTGGCGGACGTTATGGTGGACTCAGGGATGAGGTCCCCGGAGGAGATGTGGAGTGGGATGTCGGCGGAGTTGAGGAAGACCTGGAGGAGTTCGGCATTACCCCGCCGCGTGGTGTACGACGGGAGGCCGCTGAACGCAGCCGCCGGCGCGGTGATGAGGAGGCATACATGGAAGAAGTAGGGTGTGAACATCTAGGTTCAGCGTACATGGAGGAACCACGGCGTAGCCACACGGATACCGTGGAGGAGATGGAAGTGGCAGCCGTGGGAGTCCGTGGGGGAGGCCGATGGTAACCTCGGTCGACCTCGCGGCCGGCATTCATGGTCTCTAAGGCCGCGGACGCCGCCGTGTGGGAAGACCTGAAGGACATCAAGCCCCCCATGTACGACAGCAACCCCCTCAACCTCGACCGCTTCTTGGAGAAGCTGGACGATTGGGGGGTGACCGTCACTGAAGACATGGATCCCGCGGATGCGGAGAGATATGTCTTCAAACGGTTCAGGTACCGCCTGCCGGAAGTGCTCCAAGAGCTATACTTCGTGGCGACCAAGGAGGGGAAAATCAAGACCCTCAAGGAAGCCAAGAAGTGGCTCAACGAGCAGGAGCGGGTGGATGCTCCGCAGGTGGCTGCCAAGCGGTGGAAGTCCATCAAGCTTCAGCATGATGGTCGGGAGATCCGCCTACGGGATTGGCGAGACTTCCGGGGGCAATACACCCTCTTCCGCCGCAACGTGGAGGACTGGAACGAAGGTGACGAGCAGGCCCGCCTGCTCTCCATGCTGCCGGAAGCATGGATCAAGAGAGTCACCAAGGAGGAAGCCAAGAGGGCCAAGTCCAACCACACGGTCAAGATGATGCTCGCCAAGGAGTATCATACGAACGTGGTGGCTTGGACGAGGAAGAACGTGGCCCGGGATGTCAAACGGCACTCCCTGCAGAACGCTCTCCTCATCATTGTCACGGGCGATCACGAGAAGACCGCGATGTGGCGCCTTGATGAGTGTGACGTGAGCGGCCAGACCATCTGTCAGAAGGCCATCCCGGCGCGGATGAGTTGCGACGAGATCCTGGAGTGGGTTGGAGAGGAAGTACTCAAGGAGTACCGGAACCTCCACCACACCCGCGGGTTGAGGCCAGGCGACCGTGACGTCAACTACGTTGGCGAGGGGCCTGGCGGGGAAGCTGCCATGGACCCAGCGGGAGCCGATGGCGATGCAGCTCTGGTCGACGATGACGACGACGATGAGCCCGCCGAGATGGCCGTTTGTGCCTTCGTGGCCAACAACCTGAACGCGGGGAGCAACCGGGGAAGCTGGAAGCCCCTGCAGCAGGGTTGGAAGAAGAAGGAGAAGAAGGACCCCCGCCGCATTGGCAACCCTCCGCTGTCCTTTGGGGAGTTCATACGAGCTCACCCTCAGGGCTTTTTCGTGTGTTATGGGAGGAAGCAAGGCTTCAACCATGACCACCGGACATGCCCCATCCACCAGGCCGACACGGAGGCCTACAAGAAGGTGCACGGGTCGAAGAAGCGTGCACCCGTGGGTATCCGGGAGACCAAAGTGGAGGTCGACAAGGACGAGCTCTCCAAGCTGATGTCGGTGGGGACCGAGTTGGCCAAAGAGATCCAGGAGATCAAGAGGAACTGGGTCCCCAGGTCGGACAACAAGAACAAGGAGAACAAAGAGAAGGACAAGAACGAGGACAAGGACAAGAAGGGTAGGAAAAGGGGCAAGAAGAAGGGTGTCAACGAGGTTGATGCGGAGGAGAATACCCCTACTACCACATCCGACGCCCCTTAGCGGAGCCCCTGCAGCCAAGGGCCCCAGCTAGGGCGGTCGCAGGATGGTGTCGTGGGAGGCGCCACACCATCCCAGTCGGGAGACGATAGGCACAAAGGGACTGCCGCGGGCGGAAGGCCCGGTCCGGCACCCAACGCGAAAGATAGTCGCGGTGGCGGGGTGAGGGCAAGTGAAGGCACGAACCCTTGCATGCGTCCATCCTTTGCGACCAAGAATGTATTCGATGTGCTTCAAGATCTATCCGAGAGTATCGGAGGATCACCCGGACCGCAGCTGGATGCTGCAGATGGGCAGCCTGAGCCCATTGTCTACAGCCTGCACCAGTCGCTTGTTGAGCTTCTGGAACGGCCGGAGATCCTGAGCTTGCACGCCGTGCGCCGTGTGGAGCGTGAGCAGCAGTTGCACCTTAAGGTCCGTGCCTTATGCGGGGAAGTGGAAAAGGTCTTCGACGTGTTGGTCGACACGGGAGCTCAGGTCAGCTTGGTCAAGGCTGGCCTAATTCCGCCAGAGTGTTTGACCGACAGTCGGAAACCTGTCAGGCTAAAGGTGGCGAACGGCCAGTACATGGTGGGAGGCACGAAGGAAGCCGCCATTGGGCTGCAGTTCGTGAACCACCGTGAGCTGAGCCGCCCGGACCTCGGCAAGGAAATCCTCCTGCAAGGTCGCTTCTACGAGGCCGAGATGGACTGGGACATGATCGTTGGGTACGACTTCATGATGGAGACGGACTCCGGCGTACTCCCGGCCCAGGTCTCAATGACCCTGTACCAGCACGACCAGCTCTCGTGGCTCTCGTCACCTGAGCACCATGTGGAATGCCAATGGATCCACCCGGAACGCAATCAGCTCGAAGTAGCCGCGCTTGGCACTGAGCCAACTGGGCAAGCAAACCAGGAGTACGGCGTAATGCCGGAAGTGGCGAGCCGAGTGGTTGCGGACCTGGGAGCTTCGGATCTGGCCCTGGATGCGTTCTCCCCAGAAACCTCCGCCCATCTTCGGGTGTGTGAGAAGTACTGGAGCGCCCAGGACTCCGCGTGGAAGAAGCACTGGGGTCCGCATCAGGGTTTGATGTGGATCCATTGCCCCCGATGGGACATTCCAAGGGCGGTAGCGAAGATTCGCAAGGACCGCTCCAAGGCAGTGCTGGTTGTTCCTATGGGATGCACCGAGGAGGAAAGCACCCAACATTGGGTGGTCTCATTGACCAACATGACCTTAAACAAGGTCGTCCTACCGGCTGGAGAGAGTGTCTATCAGGACGCTAAGGGACAGCCCATGCCACCCCAGAGATGGCCAACGGAATTCCACTATGTGGATGGGGGCCTTGAACAGGCCGATACCACGGACTTCGTGTGTGTCAACCGCATCATAGCGGAGCCATGGAGGCAATGCTTTGCGGTTTCCCCTGTTGGCATCGGAGAATCGGAGGACCCCCTCACGGAAGAGGAGTTGGATCTGGTTCAGGGGTATATGGATCAGCCCTTTCACGACTGGGGAAGCCAGCGTGAGGGCAAAGGCCAGGACAAAGCCTGGTGGGAAGTGGACTTGATCGTCTCTGGTTCCTATGATGGGAATACCTTCGTGAAGAGGGTACTGGACCACATGTCCAGCCAGGACGAGCCAATTGGCGGGAACCCACCAACCTACGGTGACTTGTTCCGAGGGAAGACCAGAGATGGCCCTTTTGGCCACCTGGGAAGACCACCTGAGCCGAAACCGAGTGGGGTCGCTACCCCTCAAGTAAGCTCAGTGGTCCAGGTGCCCGGAAAAGCCAAGGCAGAGTCCGATGAATGTCCCAAGATCCAGGCGTTGAGGGCCAGGCTGAAGCAGAAGTATGGTGAGACCTTCTTCAGCGGAAAACCTGTGCTTCCCCCAACGGTGCGTGGACCGTATGGCGAGGCCAAGATACGACTGAAGCAGGACCCCCGTGTGTATCGACACCGGGAGTTCGCCCTGCGTGGCGAGAGGAAGGAGGCCATGGAGAAGATCCTCCGTGATTTCATCGAGAGAGGCTGGCTTGAGCCGTGCCACTCCGAGTGGGCCTCCCCGTGCTTCGTCGTCCCCAAGAAGGTGGCCGGTGAATGGCGGCTCGTGGTCAACTACCGCGGCCTAAACGCCCAAACGCAGCATGACAGCTATACGCTGCCCCTCATTGAGGACATGCTGCAAAAACAACACCGGCGGAGGATCTTCACGGTGATTGACCTGAAACATGGTTATCATCAGATGCCTCTCACCGAGGAGTCCCGTGCCTGCACAGCCATGAGCACCCCACTTGGACCTCTCCAGTGGAAGGTGATGCCCATGGGCGTTACCAACGGCAATGCGGCTTTTCAGTGGCTGCTGGAGAACCTGCTTGAGCCGGTGCGTGACTGTGCGGACCCCTTCGTGGACGACGTGAATATCGCGTCCGGGGACCCCAGTATGAGCTACGAGGAGCTCCTGGAGGCACATGAGAGGGACGTCACTCGAGTGCTGGACCTTCTGGTTCGGCACAAACTCACGGGCAGCAGTGACAAGGCCACCATTGCGGTAAGGGAGGTGGTCTTCGCTGGCCACGTAGTCGGGAACGGGCAGCGAAAGCCCATACCTGGCAAGGTGGCTGCGATGGAGCACTGGGAAAAGCCCAAAACGGTCTCTGAGCTACGGGCGTACTTGGGGTTCTGCAATTACTACTCGGGGTATATCAAGATGTATGCCCAGTATGCAGCCCCCATGACGACCATGCTCAAGGGCAACCGAGAGGAGACCAAGAAGGGGTCCAAGAAGGCTCTGGTCTGGACTGCTGAGTCCGACCGTGCCTTTGAGGGGATGAAGCAGGCGCTGCTATCCGCAGTGGGTCTGCACCTCGTGGATCCTGACCGAGGGTTCGTCCTGCGCACCGACGCTTCCGACTACGCCGTTGGCGCTGTGTTGGAACAAGTGCTTGACGATGGAAGGCACGTGCCAGTGGCTTTCTGGAGCCGAGTCCTGGCGGAAGGCCAGAGACGGACGTGGACGCCCCGTGAAAAGGAGGCGTATGCCATCGTCATGGCTCTCAGGAAATGGGCTGGGTACATAGCCCTCCATCCCGTCACCGTCTGCACCGACCATCAGAGTCTGCAGTCGTGGCACAAAGAGCATGTGGACACCCCCTCAGGTCCCGCCTCCCGACGGGCAAGATGGCATGAGACCTTGGCCAAGTTCGACCTCACGGTTGTGTATGTTCCTGGCAAGGACAACACCGTGGCGGACTTTCTCAGTAGGTGGGCCTATCCCGCCAGCAAGGGCATGACAGACGTGTCTGCCCATGGCGATGCGGCTGAGACCGCTGAAGCCAAGAGGATCATAGAAATGGAGCGCCTGATGGAGGAGGAGGGTGTTAAATGCTTCGTCGTCATGGCTGCGGATGTGTTAACCACGCAACTGAATTGCTCCACGGGTTAACAGGGGGTCAGAGTTCTTTTCATTTTTGGAAATGAATGACTTACAACTTGTTTTCCTTGAAACTTATCGAAGTTTTCCTTCAAATAACCCAAAAATGTACCCCAAAGGCGACCACACAAGGCGACGGCAACATACTCAACATTCGACGAAATCACGGGAGTGATTTCGAAACGGTCCCTTTCATGTCCTAAGAAGATATGAACAAAGGGGGACATATAACAATGAAATATGAGCAAAACAATGCATATTTACAACATGATCACGGGTCTCCCCCCAACGCGTGGTGCCGGTGCACCGACGCGTTTGGAAACCAAATCAGCATATGCATGCAATGCCCTACTAATGGGCTGTGATTTGGTGTACTTAACTTCAGGATTCAAGACACCTACAATTTTATAAAAATTCGTGAACATGGCATACTTGCGCCAAAAAAACTAGCACGGAACGGTGTCGCGATAGTGCCGTAACATCCGCTTATACTTAAAACTGATATAGAATGAATCTTATCAATACAACTGATTGCATTCTCTTAAAAATCGTCAGAAATCGACAATTTCTGGATCGGCGCGCGCGATCTCAGGACTGGCCGTCGCCGACCCAAACTCAGTTTTATTGTACAGAAAATGGTGAAAACACCATGAATGTAAAACTACAGAAATTCCTGATCCACTGATACCAACACTGTCCAAAACAGTGCTGAGATAGCCGATTTCAGTTTGTACACATATATCAGGAAAATACACTGAAAAAAGCGAAAATATAGGTTGCACGAAAACCTTACACTCCCCTCCCAAGTCCTGAGACACATCTCAGGCTGAAAAGCACCAAGAAGGTGTAGTGCAACAACAAAATTGGGTGGGAAAAATGCAAAGCATTTGGGTCGGGTGTTAACCACGCAACTGAATTGCTCCACGGGTTAACACTCCCCTCCCAAGCTCAGAAACACCCACAGAGAATGGGTGCTTCTGTGGCTGATTCTATGAAGATAAGCCGAGGAGCAATAAAAAAAACACAGATTTTTACTTTGATCCCGGACCTGGGATTTTAGGAGGCACCGCTGGGTTCCGGTACCCGCATGTAATGTACATGTCTACACACACACCACTCATGGCACTCACAAGTGCCTCACACATAGGGTCCTCTGACCCCCAGGCTCAATCACAGTAAAATTTCTGCAATCCTGGACAGAAGTTAAACATAAAAAAATGATCTCTGCACAGAATTTAAAATGAAAAATAGTGACTAAACAAAAAATAAAAAAATGCACTTCTGAGATGTCCTGACCCTAAGACCAAAGACAACACAAAGCAAATCAGAAAAGGTCACAGTTTGTAAAATCATCCACTGATCATATAATATAATACAGAAATAACCAATAAGACCATTTCTCATGGCCCATAGTTAGTATGATTACAATTCTGGTCACCAATCTTCTTGGCCCATACCATGAATTATTTTTTTCTGAAATCTTCATATTTTTGACTTCCAACTTGACCACTTCGTAATCTGCAGGATGTGGGCAGCGCTGTCGTCCTTGCTGGAGGTTGAGAACTCACCAATGATCATGATATAATCTTGAGAACCATCCAAAGGTCCATGGCACTCTGTCCATGGCACCCAACTGGAGTAATCAATCTTGAGAACCATCCAAAGGTCCATGGCACTTTTTCCATGGCAGCCAACTGGAGTAATCAATTTGAAAATATCACGTCGCACACACCATTGGGATAATCGCGCTGCAACTTGTTCTTCAGCGCTACGCACTCCCAGCGCGATGCTGAAGGTCTCCTTGGTCGTCAATGTCCTTGTAATAGGGCTCAAAATAGTCAAATGGTCCTCAAATGGTGTAGGCACCAAGGACCTTCTTGAACATGATTTTGGGGTTTACCAATTGCTCCATAGATCTCGTCGACGATGTTTGCGTCGTCGTGGTCGTCGTCTTCAACGTCGTCGTCGTCGTCGTCGTCGTCGTTGAGGGCGTTTCGAAATTCTTTTCATTTTTGGAAATGAACGACTTACAACTTGTTTTCCTTGAAACTTATCCAAGTTTTCCTTCAAATAACCCAAAAATGTACCCCAAAGGCGACCACACAAGGCGACGGCAACATACTCAACATTCGACGAAATCACGGGAGTGATTTCGAAACGGTCCCTTTCATGTCCTAAGAAGATATGAACAAAGGGGGACATATAACAATGAAATATGAGCAAAACAATGCATATTTACAACATGATCACGGGTCTCCCCCCAACGCGTGGTGCCGGTGCACCGACGCGTTTGGAAACCAAATCAGCATATGCATGCAATGCCCTACTAATGGGCTGTGATTTGGTGTACTTAACTTCAGGATTCAAGACACCTACAATTTTATAAAAATTCGTGAACATGGCATACTTGCGCCAAAAAAACTAGCACGGAACGGCGTCGCGATAGTGCCGTAACATCCGCTTATACTTAAAACTGATATAGAATTAATCTTATCAATACAACTGATTGCATTCTCTTAAAAATCGTCAGAAATCGACAATTTCTGGATCGGCGCGCGCGATCTCAGGACTGGCCGTCGCCGACCCAAACTCAGTTTTATTGTACAGAAAATGGTGAAAACACCATGAATGTAAAACTACAGAAATTCCTGATCCACTGATACCAACACTGTCCAAAACAGTGCTGAGATAGCCGATTTCAGTTTGTACACATATATCAGGAAAATACACTGAAAAAAGCGAAAATATAGGTTGCACGAAAACCTTACACTCCCCTCCCAAGTCCTGAGACACATCTCAGGCTGAAAAGCACCAAGAAGGTGTAGTGCAACAACAAAATTGGGTGGGAAAAATGCAAAGCATTTGGGTCGGGTGTTAACCACGCAACTGAATTGCTCCACGGGTTAACACTCCCCCTCCCAAGCTCAGAAACACCCACAGAGAATGGGTGCTTCTGTGGCTGATTCTATGAAGATAAGCCGAGGAGCAATAAAAAAAACACAGATTTTTACTTTGATCCCGGACCTGGGATTTTAGGAGGCACCGCTGGGTTCCGGTACCCGCATGTAATGTACATGTCTACACACACACCACTCATGGCACTCACAAGTGCCTCACACATAGGGTCCTCTGACCCCCAGGCTCAATCACAGTAAAATTTCTGCAATCCTGGACAGAAGTTAAACATAAAAAAATGATCTCTGCACAGAATTTAAAATGAAAAATAGTGACTAAACAAAAAATAAAAAAATGCACTTCTGAGATGTCCTGACCCTAAGACCAAAGACAACACAAAGCAGATCAGAAAAATTCACAGTTTGTAAAATCATCCACTGATCATATAATATAATACAGAAATAACCAATAAGACCATTTCTCGTGGCCCATAGTTAGTATGATTACAATTCTGGTCACCAATCTTCTTGGCCCATACCATGAATTTTTTTTTTTTGAAATCTTCATATTTTTGACTTCCAACTTGACCACTTCGTAATCTGCAGGATGTGGGCAGCGCTGTCGTCCTTGCTGGAGGTTGAGAACTCACCAATGATCATGATATAATCTTGAGAACCATCCAAAGGTCCATGGCACTCTGTCCATGGCACCCAACTGGAGTAATCAATCTTGAGAACCATCCAAAGGTCCATGGCACTTTGTCCATGGCACCCAACTGGAGTGATCAATTTAAAAATATCACGTCGCACACACCATTGGGATAATCGCGCTGCAACTTGTTCTTCAGCGCTACGCACTCCCAGCGCGATGCTGAAGGTCTCCTTGGTCGTCAATGTCCTTGTAATAGGGCTCAAAATAGTCAAATGGTCCTCAAATGGTGTAGGCACCAAGGACCTTCTTGAACATGATTTTGGGGTTTACCAATTGCTCCATAGATCTCGTCGACGATGTTTGCGTCGTCGTGGTCGTCGTCTTCAACGTCGTCGTCGTCGTCGTCGTCGTTGTTGAGGGCGTTTCGAAATTCTTTTCATTTTTGGAAATGAATGACTTACAACTTGTTTTCTTTGAAACTTATCCAAGTTTTCCTTCAAATAACCCAAAAATGTACCCCAAAGGCGACCACACAGGGCGACGGCAACATACTCAACATTCGACGAAATCACGGGAGTGATTTCGAAACGGTCCCTTTCATGTCCTAAGAAGATATGAACAAAGGGGGACATATAACAATGAAATATGAGCAAAACAATGCATATTTACAACATGATCACGGGTCTCCCCCCAACGCGTGGTGCCGGTGCACCGACGCGTTTGGAAACCAAATCAGCATATGCATGCAATGCCCTACTAATGGGCTGTGATTTGGTGTACTTAACTTCAGGATTCAAGACACCTACAATTTTATAAAAATTCGTGAACATGGCATACTTGCGCCAAAAAAACTAGCACGGAACGGCGTCGCGATAGTGCCGTAACATCCGCTTATACTTAAAACTGATATAGAATTAATCTTATCAATACAACTGATTGCATTCTCTTAAAAATCGTCAGAAATCGACAATTTCTGGATCGGCGCGCGCGATCTCAGGACTGGCCGTCGCCGACCCAAACTCAGTTTTATTGTACAGAAAATGGTGAAAACACCATGAATGTAAAACTACAGAAATTCCTGATCCACTGATACCAACACTGTCCAAAACAGTGCTGAGATAGCCGATTTCAGTTTGTACACATATATCAGGAAAATACACTGAAAAAAGCGAAAATATAGGTTGCACGAAAACCTTACAGGATGCCCCCCTCGGAACGAGGATGGGCAGAGCGGTCAGTGTACTCGCCCCTGATGGAGCTGAGTCCGACAAGCACCTCTTCCCTGAATCTTGCCTCCAGGACGACTGCACCGACAACTACGCTAGGTCTGAGGCCTTGCAGGCCGAATATAGGGCTGTGATTGACCCTGATGACGGGCAGAAGTGGCCAAAGGGGCTGACTGAGGAAGATGGCAAGCTCTAACGGAATGGTAAGCTGCTGGTCCCAGAGTCCCGAGTGCTCGAGCTATGTGAGGCTTGGCACCACCACATGATGCACCCAGGGGTCAAGAAGCAAGCCCTGGACATGCAGCGCCGGTTTGAGATCGACCAGATCGGTCTCTACACCGCCATCAAGAAGGTCAGGAAGGGTTGTTCGGTCTGTCAGGCCTGCAATCCCGATAACCGGAACGTCAAGGGGGAAGCCCAATGGACTCCGGTGCCTGACCAGCCCATGGAGAGCGTGGCCATGGACGTCTTCTCCATGCCTGAAGTTCACATTGGCAAGGAGACCTTTGACTGTGTGGTCCTTTGTGTGGATCGCCACAGCGCCTACGTAGTGGCCGTTCCGGCACGCAAAAAGGGGTTGCTTGCCAAGGAAGTGGCAGTCATGATGATTCGTCATTGGCTGACCGTCTTTGACATCCCCCGCACCATTTGCAGTGACCGAGGGCCCGAGTTTACTGGTGGCTGGTTCAAGGCCATGTGTTCCCTCATGGGAATACGTCATGCCAAGAGCGTCGCCTATCTCAGCCGGTCTAACGGCCGGGCTGAAGTGGCTGGACGGCAGCTGTTCGAGAAGCTGCGCAAGATTCACATCACCAATCCACGTCGGAACTGGTTTGAGGAGATGTGGCCCGCTCTGAAGGCCCATCATGACACCCCCACTCTGGTTGGTTTGTCCCCTCACCAGATTCTGTTCGGCAGGGACCCCCTTGGTCGGGGACTTCCCTTGTCTGGTGATGGTATGGCCATGGACGCCAAGGAATTCTTCGCGCGGCAAGAGCAAACGGCGCGGGACATCCGCCAGCAGCTCGAGAAGGAGCATGCTGAGCGTC
The DNA here is from genome assembly GCA_964036045.1 of Eutreptiella sp. 'Long Island Sound 2002'. Lineage (NCBI taxonomy): Eukaryota > Euglenozoa > Euglenophyceae > Eutreptiales > Eutreptiaceae > Eutreptiella > Eutreptiella sp. 'Long Island Sound 2002'. The sequence continues at coordinate 18,176,297 of OZ038390.1, forward strand.
AGAAGTCCGCCCCGAGCTCGACAGCGCAAAAGTTCAGGGTGGGAGACCCGGTGTGGGTGATCAGACCCCGCCCTATGGGCACCCACGGCACCAAAACCTGGTTCACACCCGGAGAGGTGGTCCGCAGGATTGGTGAGGACACCTACCGCATCAAGGTGGGTCACGGACAGGTCCGGGAGCGCCACGAGAGTCAACTCCGTGTGCGGGAACCCGACCTCCGTGGCCAACATGTGTCCCTGGACTATGCCGCACATGAGGCTGATTCGGACGACGATTATGCTGAGCAGGAAGACTATACCGTCGAGAAGATCCTGGCCGTGCGTCCGAACGCCTCGGCACCCGGAGGCCTGGAGTTCAAGGTTCGTTGGCGAGGCTATGGGCCGTCCCACGACACCTGGGAACCCGTCTCCTCGTTCGTGCCGCGGATTAATACCCCCTTCATGGACTACATCCGCAAGCACAAGACCAAGATCCACGTCTCGGACTTGGCAGCACTCACCCAGGCGATTGCAGCCAGGGGCGCCTGATCGCCGCCCCGAGCTCTCCCCTGATGCAGTTTGAGCGCTTGTTTGGTCGACGGATCGTCCCTCACTTGCTTGCTCCCTTCCATCTTCCGGTGACCTGCCATCACAGTGGCCATATACCCCCCCCTGCTGAATCCAGGGGAGGATGGCCCCTCTTTTCCACTTCCATTTGTCACTCTCCGCCTGATGAATCCTTGGGAAACCAGGCGGGCAACTGACCTTAACATTTCCTGAGCTCTTAGGGCCTTGAAGCCCATACGACGTTGCGCAACGGATGCCGCTGTCATCGGCATTGCCATTTTTGGGTGTTTGATCTGGTCCCATGGCACTTGCGGGATCCAGACCAGTCTACGTGTGTCTGCAGACTATATATGGCCTGAACTCAGGCGTTTTCCTGTCCACCCTCCGGCATATGCCTTATCCTAACCGGGGCGTGGTTTGGCGCTCTATCCAGAGTGTGTTTACACGCCTATTCACCCCGTTTATTGCTTACTTTTCTGCCCCCCAGGATATGTGCATCTGTATGTTGCGTATTACCAGCCCATCAGCGCCTATGGACCGTTTTTCCCCCCCCGAGGGGATGCGAATTGGAATACGCAGGCGCCTTGAGTCGCCGTGTACATGCTCTTACATAAGGTCCAGCCTGGACCAGTACCTAAGTACAGATTCTTCCGTGTGAGTGCCCGTGATACCGTGTGCCCTAGTGGCTGTGATGTGCTGAGATCCTGATGGCGCCAGGCGGGAAGCCCAGTTGCCTGACTACACTCCCAGCGGTCCGCCACTGTCAGTCCCAGTGTGAGCCTTACTCGCAGACGCACTTGCAGTCAGGTGGCGGCCTCCGGTGTCCTGGCCTCGGTCAGTCTGCCTGGGAAACTGGTGGTTTGAGGAGTCGACGCCTCCGCCCAGACTGCATGGGGACTCCCTCATGCATGGCCTTCGTGGTAATGGGGCGAGGGAAAAGACGGCCTTGATGCCCGATCCCTTATGGAGGGGCTCGTTCGGCTTTACCACTCTGGACTCGCGTCGTGGATATGGACATGGTGCGCCCAAGGAAGGACCCGTGGGGACTCTCCCCCAGACTGCGGCCTTGGGAAGCTTGGGGTAGCCTAATGGATCTTTGTGGTCGCTTTCGACCCGTGGGACCACCTCGGTCGTCGTGTGACGCCTATGTTGGCCCTGTATGCCACTGGCACTGTGGTAGTGACCGTCGCAGCCGGCACCTGGTGCGCCTGGTATGGGTTAACGGGTCCTTTGGATGCCGAACAACCGCCGCCAGGACCCGGGACTTGATACTTAATACTATACTTGCAGTTACTAACAGCTACAGCACCGTACTTGTCTTACTGTGGGATTGTACTGGGCAGCCTAACCCTAATCAGCCTGAAGTGAGGATGTGACACCCCCCCCCTTCAGGGGATGGTCCTGGGTACCCGCTGCCATGCTTGGGTGTTATCGAGCCCCCCCAAGGGTTTGCTCTAAGGAGGGGGGTGAAGCGGTACCCAGAACCTATGGCCCATGGCCCGGAGGCCTGTGAGCCATCACACCCGTTATGGCCCATGGCCCGGAGGCCTGTGAACCGTCACACCCGTGCGGAAGCCGTTGACATCGGCTGTCAGCGGGATATCCCTGTTCTCTAACCCGCGAAATCTGGAATCCGATTTCTAACCATTAAGTCGATGTGGAATTACCCTAATTTTACTGTCTTGGTCGATTTGCGGTTAGAAGTCGGTGAAGTACCCGATTTCTACCGCGATTTCTAATTGTCGTGAAATCGCCGCAGTCGCGCCGCCTGTCGTCGCCTGTTCCGTGCACTGCATTAGATAATTCTGTAAAGCGATTTTTCTTGAAGTTAAGACCGAAACACTCTTCGAGTGATCCGCAATTTTTTCCTTGATGTAATGCATCGCGTCCCAGATTTTTCTCAGAAAATCTGGGCGGCCGAAGGCGCCTTGAACCCCCAAGTGGAATAACAAGGGCTACAAGCGTTCAAGCGCCCAAGGACGAATTAACGTGCCTCATAGGCACTGTGTATGAGGTTTTGCCCCCCATAGTCATAGGATGAGGCCAAAGGATCCCAACTCCATAGGCCCAAAGGGTTATTTACTTTGAGTGTTCTCCAAGAAGTGCACTTTTTCACGTACTTGGCGTCCAAGTACGTGTAGAAGTATGTTGAGTTGGCATTTGCCCCACCCATGCTTGCCTCTACATCCGGGGCATATCACTTGTCTTCCCCGGATAGTACATATATGATCTCCATAAATATATTGGCAATGTATTTTGCGTGCATGCTAAAATTCGGCTTTCCGAAAGGAGGTCGATTTTCGACCAAAGCACTTGCATGCGTGTTAAGGGACCAAGGTTACTTTAGAATATAGGCATACTTTGATTCTAGGCCACTAGGTTGGGTGTAGAAGGCGAGGGTAGGGTTGTACGCCATATTTGGTGTCATATCACGTGCCCATTTGGCGGGTGCACCATTCCAAGACTAACCTGCCAATGGACCCCATATTGCATGAGGCCCTCCATTGTACTCCCAACCAACACTCGCAAGCCTAACCTTCGTGAAGGGACGCTTGTGGAGCGCTCCCGAAGCGATGCGTTGCGAGCAAGGTGTGTTTTTTGCAATATTCCAATTTTGCAAGTGCCCACTTGGGAGGCAGCGCGCGCGACCTTCCAAAGCGCCCCAAGTGGAGCGGATATGTGGAAACGAAGGTCATTGGTGTCGAGTCATTGTGTTTAGAAGGATTGGTCGAGTACTCAATCCAAGCCGAAGATATTATAATATATGTGTGCACTTTTCAAGGCACTTTTGCGTGTTTTTTCGCTAACCTTGCTGTTTGTTGCCCGTCATGATGTCAAGTGGCGACCGTGTATCTCAACGTTGCGCCCAATTGACATCATGACCCAAGTATGTTATGAGGGTACATACTTCGGTGCCCAACATATCTTGGACCCGGCAAATAACTACCCTTGGGCTTGGCATACCGTGGCCGCCATGTTGGCGATTTGGGACCTTCCCAAATCATGGGCTCACTTGGCGACCCTGCCATTCCCAAAACCGGAGGGGTTTCGGCGACGCCCAAAAGATATGTTGGACGCATATGACTTGATACCAATCCTATGGCACACTCCGGTCCAAGTCGGGCATGTGCCTCATTTGCCCCAACCATGAGTGTGCGCATTTTCGGCCATTTCGAGCAATTTTCCACATTTTCTGCCCGCAGTGCACCATGTTCAGCCCCCTCGTGCACGCCGGACGCATGGACGAATGGACCACATATGACATGGGTGTTATGGATATTGGTCCCCATGGTTCGCACACCACGTGGGCGAAGCGGAGCAACCTTCGTCAAGGCGCTAGCCCAAAGCGAGTGTGGACAATTTTGCCATTTTGGCATTTGTGGACCCAATTGGGATTGTCACCACGCCGAGTGGCATGAAGATCTTCGGAAGCCAAGGGCATGGGAGTCTCTGTTGGACTCCGGGTGGATCGCATATGGAATGGCGGATCCGATCTCCAAGCCGGCGTGGAGATATACCATTGGGGATACCCCGGATTTTGGCTCATTTTGAGCAGCCAGAATGACCCCCTTTTGGGACCCCAATTTCGCCCCCCCGTGTGGTCCATTGGCGGCCCCATATCTCTATGCCTACAGGGAGCTGAAAGTGCTGTCCTGGGTCGTGGAAGGTGCCGGAGGGCTCGGGACCGGCAAGACCAGTGGGGCAGGCACGCGAGGAGTCGACCTGAACGTTGCTGTTGGGGGTAGAACCGGATACACGGACACCAACGGAGGCGAGAGCAGCAACAACGGAAGCAAGATCCATGCTGATTGTTATCCGGCAGAAAATCCCAGTCTATGAAGAAAATTGATGCGGATTATTCTAAGTACATCTGAGTGTCCAAAACTATCTGAAAAGACTTATATAAATCCGATTGTGAAAAAATATTTGGCTGATTTGGCTTCGGGCGCACATCAGCGGCAATTAGCGATTCCAGGTAAATGATCGGAACGCGACGGATTTACGATGAATGGACCGCGGAATCAGATCCGGCATATCAGAAATATATAGGTCTGATCCTGAGACTGAGCTGCGAGGCGGCGATTCCGCCGAAGCAGAGAAAATGATCAAAATGTAGCCAATGTGGGGCAGATCTGTGAAAATCTGAGCAGATGGGGGTTAGCCGCACTTACACTCCCCCTCCAAAAACACACTGGGGTGTGTCGCTACGTCAACGAAGAACGTAGTGCGGGTAAGTGCCAGAAAAAAATAGAGATGTAGCCTCGATGGGGCGAAATCTGCTTGATCTGACCTGATTTGGGCTGAATTGGCCCTGAATCGGGATGGATGAACCTGAAATGAGACAGAATGAGGAGTGACGAACAGTCCTCCGTGCAGTAAAACATTAGGTTAAAGGCTAAAAAGCATGTAAACGTATCGAGAATCGATACCAAACCATGCACTGGTTGAGAATGAGGTAGATTATTGATGGATTGAGTGGGGGAATCAAGAAATGGAGTGACATCTCGGCGCTCTGGCACAGTTTAGCTGTCGCGGGCACGCTACGGTGTCCTCCACGTACTCTACATCGTGTTACTCCCGCTTTTCTGGTTCTGAAAAGTTCAGCATGTGCTTCAGATGTGGCGCATCTGGTGGATGATCACAAGATTCAGCAAGATTGAGAATCAAATTGAGCAGAGATGAAGGAGATGAAACAATCACAGAGAGGGAAAACAAATACAGATGTAGTCTGTAGGCCCTAAGTGAACCACAGAAGGTAGGGATGTTTTTCTGTTCACTTAGTTAGGCACAGATCTTCGAGGAATCAGAGAAGATGACAAGGAAATCAACTTAAATTGTCCTAAAATGAGGCAAATTCCCTAAGATGAAGGTGAAATGAAGCGGAATGTCTAGAACTGAAACTACTAACACTTTCGTTTAGACTAGAGTTAATATATATTGTCGTTTATTCAGCTCAATTGTGCTTTCCGGCACGTTGGTTCGCGAGCATCCAACAGATTCCATGAAAATCTGGATCATGTGATGATGCATCATGATGAGACATGATGGCCCTGGATCCTTGGCATGTAACGCGCCGAAGGTTCGCTGAAGGCGCTTTACTGACAGTATATAACTGAGAGACACCGAATAGTCCTTTATTTACAGTGGCGGTGGTGTCAATCGACTTGGAAAAGGCCCATCTTTGGATTGAGTCCCACAAGACACTTGGATTCACCATTTTCGACAGTTTCAGGTCGGATTGAGCTCACATTGGCGTGTGCCAAAAATACAACGAAGCTTACGGACTTCAGAGGTTGCTGTTAGAAGTCCCTAGAGCTCCTATGTGAAGGTTGTCTGAACAATTGACGTCTGGGTTTTGTGCAACAGTGGCAGAATGATGGACAAACCTGAGGAATTCAAGGTAAATTCAAGGAATCTGGATCTGAATCTGGACTTAGGCTTCAGCATCACGGCAAATGAAGGTAAGATCTGAGTTCCTGGCGTCGCATCTAGTGCCGCCAGTACTACAGGGGGTGCCTGTAGGGGTGAATGTCGCCGGCCGGCGTTTTTACTATGTACATTTGCTTCCATCTGCACGAGTAGCCAAATTCCAAAGATGCACAGACCAACAGAGACAAGATTACCCCGAGTCTGCCTGAATTAAGCCTGAGTTTGGTTTTTTCTGAACACGGCAGCACACTCCGTGGCTTTCGGCAGCGTATCTACGCCTTGTCTGCCGAACGGAGACCAAAGAAAAGTTGATTGACGTCAAATTATCAAACATTCGCAGTTCTCCACATCATGATATAATCAGGAAAAAGGTACAGTGGATTGAGCAGAATGTGGTTTTTTTCAAGTCGTCAGAACACTCACATTGGAATAAGTGGTCAACGCGGCGAGACTGGAGCTTTTGTAGGAGTTGGACATGCAAGGGTTTCGAACCTACACCCTTGAGCCCTAGCGACGAGTGCCATGACGCCCTGGACTAGACGACTGTTACCCAGATTATGGCGTCGGCGACTCAAGTCACGACGGATCTCCCTCAATTCGGCCAAGCACGAATACATGTGACCACCAACCTGTCTGGTCTGGCCCTCGTACGGCTTGGGCGCTGCAAATCAGCGGCCGAACTCGAAGTTTGGTCCTCATTTGGCTCCTGGGCTGGCCTGACCGCAGGAGGGGGGATCGACGGATCAGCCCTGGAATGTGGCTGCTGAGGGCCGTAAAAGGCTGGATCTCGATTCACCACAGGTCTTTTTCCGTCGCTCTCCACCTGTCTGTCTGGTTTCGACAGACAGTCTGTCAGGAGTACGCCAATTTCGGGGTTCTTCTTGAGGAAGTCGATGAACCCCTTGGTGTACCCATGGACAAAAGAATGGGCTGGTTCCCAGTTGTTGTGACTGGAATCAAAGCCCCTCCACTCACATGGAAATTCCCATTCGCCCTTTCCGTCACGTCTTGCTTCTAAAATCCTCTTGAGTTCGTACTTCCCCCCTTCGATGAGGCGATCGGACAAAAATTTCGAAGTCCAAAAAAGGGGTTTAACCCGATCCTTGGGGGAGGGGATCTCTCTCTTGAGGCGATCACCCGAAACGTCAATCTCCCTGCTGACATCCACACGAATCCTCCACCTGTTCTCACCTAGACGCGCTGTAACAGCGAATGGCCCCTCCCACAAGGAAAGAAGCTTATCATCTCCGTCCAGGGTGGTTTCGGATTTTCGAAGCCAAACTCGATCATCGACTTAAAAATTGTGGGGGTTTTTTCGGCCTTGATTCTGGACCCAAAGCCAGTCAGCTTGATGCTTATCGATTAATTTCGAGACAGTTTTTTCTTCTCGTTGGATCTTGTCCAAAAACAACGAAGCATCTTTACAAGGGCGAGGATTATTCAACGGCATGTTCCACCAACACTTCTTTCGTCCAAAGACAATTTCATTTGGAGAAAGGCCATGATACAAAGGCGTGTTGTGGTAACGGCGAAGCAATGCGAAGAGAACTTCAAGCCAATGGAAGTCTTTCTCACTGGCGAGCTCCTTACGAAGCATATTTATAATTGAGCGCCCGGCTCTTTCGCCAGGCAGCGCTCGATGTGAGTGGATTTCACATCTGAGGTGGTGGATTCCAAGGCGAGCACATAATTCCTTCCACCATTCGGAGGTGTACTCTTTGCCTGAGTCCGTAACCACCTCGGATGGGACGTCCCAACCTCCCATCCAGGTCTGCGCGCACCATTTGGCGGCAGCCTTGCCAGTCATCGACTCGATGTTACAAGGCAACACCTGCATGTAGCCGGAATGACGGCACTGAATAAGGAGCACACCATTGACCTTTTTATTAGTCCAATGGCACTCTTCGTCGTCGAGTTCACCGAGATAGAAGAAATCACTGGTGACTCTGTTAAAGAGGCGCTCCGGAATAGGATGTGGCCTCAGATGGCCGTGCTTCTTCGCGCTGGGTGGCGTCGCGACAGCACATTGGGCACATCCGGCGGCTACTTTCATACAATGAGTATATAGCCTTGAGCCAAACAACCTATGTTTAATCATCGACCATAATCTACGGCCATGTGCGTGGGGGGACTCCCATTTGTGCCACCAGTTTAACACTCGGGGGGCCAGGGCGTCTGGTACGCACAATTTACCCTCCATCCACAGCTTCCCCCCATCCAACGAATATTCAGAAAAAATGCCATCCTTATGAGCATCTTTGGATTTGAGATTCTCAAAGACCTCTTTAAACATGGCATCATGCAGATAGTCGGACGTCCAGTCACGGATGATAAGGGAATCTTTTGGCAGGGGTGGAGTTTTGGCTGGATCTCGACGCTTAATGCCCTGGATCAACCGAAATCCACTTACACGTCGGATATAGTCAAACCGTTTCACACTCCCTGAGGAGGGATCGGTGACTTTCTCCACGACTTTCAGTGATTTGGTGCAGATCTCATGAGCATGCGCCGGATCTGAGAAGGCCGTGATGTCGTGACACGGGCATGCGTGCTGTTTAACAGTGCATTGCATGCATTCACGTCGAATGAGCTTTTTTTCTTCTTGATCCCACTCGATTACGACGTGGCGGTCCTGCTCCGTACCATGGATGTTGGTACTTTGCAGCCCCTCTGAAGCGGGGTAAGCCCATCGGCTCAGAGCATCCGCTACCGTGTTGTGTTTTCCAGGCAAATACGACACATGGAGGTCAAACAGACTGAGAAATTCATGCCATCTGGCCCGTCGACCAGCTGGGCTCGCGACAGTATCAATGTGTTCGGTGGCCCAATACTCCAGAGATCGATGATCCGTCAGGACCTCGACTCGATTGGTGCCAACCCACGACTGGTACTTTTTCAGCGCACAGATTGTGGCATATGTTTCTTGCTCACGCGGCGACCATTGCATTTGGCGTGGGGCTAGCTTCCGAGACCAAAATGCAAGAGGGTAATGATCGCCGGTGGCTTCATCAACCTGTTCAAGAACAGCTCCGATCGCGTACCTAGAAGCGTCGGTTCTTATGTAGAAGGGTCGGTCAAATTTCGGCACATGCAACGTGGCGACTTCGCAGAGGGCCGCCTTCAAGTGATGGAAGGCCTCCTCGCACTCGTCAGTCCACTTGACACGAACCCTTGAACCTGCCTTGCCCGCATCTCTCCCTACCTTCAATAATTCAGTGAGGG